>CM054063.1:214507099-215707099 GCA_028641055.1 Alopecurus myosuroides | reverse complement strand
AATAATTTCACGAGAAACAATATTGTAAACATGCAATAGACAATAATATTTTGGGACAATGCACAATATACTCAGAATTACAATCATGCTCTCCTAACCGGTGCAGAAAGTAAGAAGATGAAGACTCAACATAAAAGTAAAAGAAAGACCCTTTACAGAGGGAAGCAGGGATTACTCATGTGTTAGAGCTTTTTATTTTATAAAACAAAGGTATTGAAAACAATTTTGAGAGAGGTGTATGTCTATGTCAACGAATGATAATGAAAAACTTACCATAACCCATGTCAAGCAAAGATTTTAATCTTTTGAGAGTGGTTTCCGTTTATTTATTAAGGTTGGCAATTCCCCCCACCTTGCCTTTCACAAACCATGGATAGCCGTATCACACGCTCGTTGGGAGACCCCAAGCGGAAGGTATGATGTAGTCTAGTGTAAATTTCCCCCAGTGTGGAACCAGAGTTTATCGACCCAGTAGGACTTCGGAGTCTTGAAGAAGGTTACTGATACGTCCATTTTTCATCACTACTTTATATCTTAAATTTCTTTTATTCATCGATATATTTCATGTTATGATGCATTACTTATGTTATTTTATCTTATTTTGCATGTTTGATAATTACTGGAGAATAATCACCGGGACCAGAAATCTGGTCGAAAAAGCACCATGAAAATACCCTATTTCTGAAGATCGGAAGAAGAAGGGGACTCTTAGAAGTCCAGAAGAGGGATCCAGCCACGAGGAGAGTCGGAGGAGGGCCACCAGTGGCCCACACCACCAGGTGGCGCCCCCCTTTGGCCGCGCCTGGGTGGTGTGGTCACCCTTGCCCACCTCTGGCCGCCTCCTTTCAGGTACTTGACCCCCAGGGAACCCTAAGACCTAGAGAACCATCGAGGAAATATTCTGACGCCTCCTCGGGGTGGAAAACAAAAGAGAGACAAAAGCTCTCCGGTAGGGAGGAATCTGTCAGGGAATTCCTCCACAGTGAGGGGAAATCATCGCCATCGTCACCGTCATCGCTCCGGGCATCATCAAGATCATCATCGTCATTGTCCTCACCACTAGCACCATCATCCTCACCATCCACCTCCGTCCCTCTGTAACAATTAGGGTTCTATATTGTTGTTATTCACTAGATCTCTCTCCCATTGTGGATTACTTGTTAGTAGTTAATGCTTGTGAGATTTATTGGTGTCTGCACTTTATGACCAGATTGTTATTCATCATTATATCACCTCTTATTATGATTCATATGATGTCTTGTGAGTAGTTCGTTTAGTTCTTGAGGACATGGGACAATTCAAGATGTTAGTAGTGGAATTATATTGAAGTAATATCTAATGGTTTGATATTTAAGCCGTGGTGTGATGACCCACAAGTATAGGGATCGCGACAGTCTTCGAGGGAAGTAAAACCCAAATTTATTGAGTCGACACAAGGGGAGCCAAAGAATATTTATTAGCCTTAGCAACCGAGTTGTCAATTCAGCTGCACATGAAAGTAGACTTGCTCGCAACAATTTATCATTCGTAACAGTTTTATAGAAGCAGTAGAAATAAAATAACAACAATAGTAAAATAGTAACAACAGTAGCAATCGCGAAAAACAGCAGGATGGGAAGTATCGTAGGCATAGAGGGAATGGATGGACGGGCGTTGCATGGATAACATAGGTCATGTAATAATCTAAACATGGGCATTGCAGATAATAATAATAAAGCATCCAACTTCTAAGAAAACCATAGGCATGTGTTCTAATATAGTCATACGTGCTCGCAACGAGAAACTTGCACAACATCTTTGTCCTACCAGCCCTCTAGGGAAACTACTGGTAATTAAGGTGATCCTTTTAATAAAACACCAGAGCAAAGCATTAACACTCTGTAAACACACGTGATCCTCACATCACAACCATCCCCTCCGGTTGTCCCAATTTCTCTCACTTTGGGGCCTCGGGTTCCGGACAATGACATGTGTAAACAACTTGCAGATATGATCAAGAAACAATTATAATCATGAAACAATAACATGTTCAGATCTGAGATCATGGAACTCAGGCCCTAGTGACAAGCATTACGCATAACAAGTTGCAACAACGGTAGAAAAGACTAACAATGGATACTAGGCACTATGCCCTAACAATCTGGCATTATTATATGATCGATCTCAACCAATCCCTTCCATCCCTCTCATCCTACAGCGGTGTCTACTCACACATGGACGGGGGAATCATGGATGGTTGATGGAGAAGAGGTGGAGGTGTTGATGGCGATGATCTCCTTTGAATCCCCGTCCCGACAGGGCGCCAGAATAGGAACTTCTGATCCCCAAATCGAGTTTCGAGGTGGCGGCGGCGCTCTGTTGTGTTTCTGTGGAATATGACGAACCCCCTCGGTTTTTAGGTTACGGGGCATGATTAGTCGAAAGGGGAGCCCGAGGGGGTGCCTGGGTGGCCCAAACCACTAGGTAGCGGGGCCAAGGGGGGCGCGCCAAGGGGTGGTGTGGCCCCATCCTGGCCCCCCTCCGGGACTCCTTTTTGCTCCCGGGGTCTTCTGGTGTTTAAAGCTCAATGTGATCTTTTCTGGGCAATTTCCCGAAAGTTGATTTTTCTGCACAAAAACGAGACACCAAGGTAATTCTGCTGAAAACAGCGTTAGTCCGTGTTAGTGGTATCCAAAACTCACAAGTTTAGAGGAAAACAATAAGAAAAGTGTTCGGAAAAGGAGATACATTTTGGACGTATCAACTCCCCCAAGCTTAGTTTATTGCTTGTCCTCAAGCAATTCAGTGACAACTGAGTGCGATAAAAGACTTTTACGAACACATTTGTTTCATATGATGTAAATATACTCACTATATGATCAACTGCTGAGGTAATTCATAATAAGATATATGCAAAATAAAAGTCACCTAGCAGTTATGCAAACCATGAAGAGATGCCAACAAACTAATAATAAACAACATGAAGTATATCAATATGCAGGATTGAAATGCTCATAATAGGGTATGATAAAGTGTACTCGCTTGCCCTTAATAATGGAGCAAAACATAAATGCCAAGGCACCTCTTAAGTTCAAATGAAGACTAGAAATAAAGATATAAAATATACAAGAATCAAAGTTATACCACAATCAACCGTGTTTTGGGACAAGCACGTTACACAAAGAATGAGAGCAATGCTCTCAAGAAGGTGCATAAAGCGAGAAGGTGAAGACTCAACATAAAAATAAAAGAAAGGCCCTTCGCAGAGGGAAGCAGGGATTAACTCATGTGCTAGAGCTTTTTATTTTATTAAACAGAGGTATTGAAAACATTTTTAAGAGAGGTGTATGCTGATGCATGTAAAATGCATAGATGAATTTTGCATATTTTCACATGGTTTTCTATTACATATTGCATCATATAAGGGTATAATTCAATGTTTTATAGTATTTTGGGGGTAAATTACAAAGTCCCCCAACTTTTATGGAACTAACCCTGCCTGTCAGAAACCCCGTTTTCTATATTTTTGACGTTTCAGGGGGCAAACTTCCGCGAAATCACCTGAAAATCTGCGGGGGTCATTTTCTTGGAAGGAGAAGACTTGCGGGCGAAGGATCCACGAGAATTGGGCAAGGAGGCCCAAAAGAGGACCCTCCACACGGCCAGATTCCTTGGCCGCGTGAGAGGCCCCCTTTTGGCCCCTGTGGCCCCAATTCCTTCCATCTTCGACTTACCGACTCCGTCTTGACCTAAAACCGACTATAAAAAGGGTCCCCCGTACCCTTACGGAGAAGAGCGCCGCCGAAACACCAAAACAGAGACCAGAAGTTTCAGATTGGAAGGGGAAAACTCCGGCGGGGCGCCGCCGGTGTGATCTCCTACCCCTCCAACGTCATCTCCATCAACATCTCCATGAAGAGGGAGTAGTCCACCCCAGGGCTATGGGTTCGTGGAAGTACCACTTGTATCTCTCTCTCTATGTGCTTCACTAATTAGATCCGTATGAGCTGCCTCACATGATTACAGGCACCGTTGTAATTCCTATGTGGTGGATATTTTCTATGAGTTATTGAATCTGAGATTGCAATTGTTTCTCTTGAGTTATTTGAGTAGATGTATCTTATGTACCCCGTTCTTATTTGCTAGCTTTGATCAATCTAGTTCTTGAGAGCGTGTGTGGGGTGATGGGTGCATTAGTTGGACTAACGGGGGGTGGCTAGTGCTATGAAAGTGACAGAAGTTCAGCGATCCACTTAGGTTTTGTTAAACCTTTCTTAGTTACCTCACTAGGGATAAAAAGGACTACCTTGGTACCGGGGATTTGAAGTGACACTAATCAATCTCCATGACTAGATCTAGCAAGTTTTTACTTCAACTTCATGTCACATTGCTTAAAGCTATACTCTGGTTTTTCCTTAATTATCGAGGTGTTATGATTTATTTCGCATCTTGGTGGAGTATAAGAGGGATCAATATGACCATAGAGATCTCTATGCTAGGACGTGATGCCCATATGAAAGTACTCAATGTTAAACATGTTATTGTAATCTCACATGTAATTCTTTATGTCCACCGTCTACTACTTTATTTGAGAGAATGCAAGTGTGAAACCATGAACCCCGGTCCTATTTTAAATATAAGAAAACACTCTAGTTACTTTGCTGCAATTTAGTTTACTTGCACTTCACTTTACTTGCATCTCCAATTCGAATTTACATTATTTCCATCACCACTTGCATCACAAAAATACAAAAACAATCCATTGCATATTTATTTTCTCATTTGCATTTAGTAGTAGATTTAATTATTGCACATTTACTTTCAGTTTTGCATTGCAATTTAGAAGTCTCACACCTTGTGCTTGACAACCACTTGGTGAGGTTGAGGGCACAAAATTCTCTACTTGTTTGCAGGATCCTGGAGGAAGCTTGGAAGACAACTGCTGAAATACTGGCTCCCCAAGAGTTCGATATAAACCCTCGAGTCACCCTCGTGGGGAAGAAGGCTTGCCACTAGCTACACACTCTGCACTTGGAGTCTCAACCTAGCCATCAAGCGTTTTTCTGGCGCCGTTGCCGGGGAGCCATAGGTGAAGGAGTTGTCCAAGGGAGCTCACAAGAAGTCTTCATCACCAACAAGGTGTGCAAACACCTAAGCTTGGGGAGGTTGCACCTACGTGAGTACCGTCCTTTCTATCTCCACCTTCTTTCAAGTAGATTGTTTTGTTTCTTGTCTTGTTTTTGTTTTTGTTTTGTTTTTGTTCTTGTTTTTGTTTTGTCTTGCATATTTTATTTTAGTTTGCATTTTAGTTTTGCATTTAGTTATCTAGTTTATTTTAGTATTTCGAATTTGCTTAGTTACTTTACTTTTGTTTTGCATAAAAAATTAAAAACTACATAAAAACTGTTAAAATGGGTGATAGAACTAAATTAAGTGACTACACAAATACACCCAATGACCAATTCATTGCTAGGCCAATTACTACACCTGAAATACAAGCTGAAAGCTATGAAGTAAGTCCTAGTTTATTGAATTTAATTACTAGAGAGCAATTTGGTGGTAGTGCTATGGAGGATGCCTCTATGCATCTTCATGATTTCATGGAAATATGTGATATGCAAAAATTTAAAAATGTGGAAAGTAGTGTTTTAAAACTGAAATTATTTCCTTTTTCACTTAGAGGAAAGGCTAAAGAATGGTTACTTTCACTACCTACAGCTAGTATAAAGTCTTGGGATGATTTAAAAGAAGCTTTCATTAAGAAATATTATCCTCCCGTTAAAATTTTGCAAAATAGGAATAATATCCTCTCATTTAGGCAAAATGATAATGAACATGTAGCCATGGCATGGGATAGAATTAAATTAATGCTTAGAACATGCCCATCACATGGAGTAAATGAATGGACCATACTACACTCTTTTTATAATGGTCTAAACTACATGTCTAGAAATATACTTGATTCTGCTGCTGGAGGTGCCTTTATGAGTAAAACTGTAGGAGAGGCTAAGAGCATATTAGAAAGCATATTGCAAAATTATAGTCAATGGAATACTGAAAGAGCACCCAATCCCACTAAGAAAATAAACTCAATTGAAGAAACCAATGATTTGTCTTCTAAAATGGACACTATTCTTGCCTTTATTAATAAACAAAATATGGAGAATGTGCCTTTGCAGGAGCTAGTTGGTAGTAATTCTGAAAGTGTGGATGTTAATTTTGTTAGGAATTATGGTAGCAATGGTTTTGGTAATGCTTACAATTCTTATAGTAAACCTCCTTATGTGCCAAATAAACCTTTTGTTCCATATCCTAATGCTAATGAAAATAAGTGGAAGCCTTCTAGTGAAATTTCTGAATTTAATAAATTGCTTATGGAACAAGTTGCTAGTCACAATGCTATGATACATGAGTTAAATAAGTCTATTGCATCCATTAGTAGTGATATTAAAGGATTGCAACTTCAATCTTCGAATTTAGATAAAGCATTGTCAAAATTAGCTGATAATCAAGCAACTCTATTAAGCATGTCAGCAGGAAAGCCACAAGCACAACCTAGTGTAGGAATGAATTCTATTACTATTGCTGCTCCTATTATTGAAAATATTGATCATATTGCTGAGAATACAAGTGAGCATGTCCCTACTAGCTTAGAAGAAACTTTGAATGAAATAGTGAAGTACCCTGAATATTTACTTCCATATATGTCTTATCTTGCTAGCAAAGATGAAATTAGTCCTCATGAATCAAGCATGCTAGCTAAATTAGAGAGTAAAGTAGAGGAAATTATGATGCTTACTGAAATTAAGGATCCATTGCTTGATTTAGAAAAAAGTAGCTTGCAAGAACTTATTGCTACTCTACAAAAATTTGCTAGTGATCCCACTATAAATGTTAATCAACCTGGCTTTGGATCTTATATTGCTAATCATGTCTTGCAAGAAAAAATTGCTAGGTACAAGAATGAGGCCATGATACCTCCTAAGCTTGGGGATGCATGGATCCCCAAGGTGCTAGTTTCAATTGGAAAAGAAATTCACCATGCTATGTTAGATCTAGGTTCTATTGTATCGGTACTCTCTAAAGAATTATATGAATTGCTAGAACTAGAAAATTTAGAAAAGTGCTCAAGTGAATTTTTCCTTGCTGATAACTCTACTAAACATGTTGTAGGACAAGTAAAATATGTTATGATTGAATTGCACATGACTTTCGTACCCGTTGATTTCATTATTATGGATATGGGGGATAAATCCCCTAGTCCTATTATTTTGGGTAGACCTTTTCTTCGTACTACAGGTGCAATCATAGACTCCAAGGAAGGGAATGTCAAGTTTCAGTTCCCTCACAAGAAAAGCATGGATCACTTCCCAAGGAAGAGGGGCACGCTGAAGAACAAGCTCCCTCATGAGATTTATCCCTCTTGATTATCAAGTAAGTAAAGCCTAGCTATATGGCTATAAAGAAAGCGCTTTACGGGAGGAAAACCGGTTGTTTTGGTTTGGATTTTCCTAGTATCCTCTTGCTGTCTCAAGATATTAGTTTTTTTGTTTTAATTCTGGAGTTTTCAATAAAGAGTCAAGTCAAACCCATTTGGACTTATAAGTTGCTATCCTAGTGCATGAAATTTCTGTTTCAGCACGAGTCTGCTCACCGTATGATTTTACGTTTTTTATAGGTATGTCGGATTGAGCTAATTTTTTACTATGTTCTGAAACTTTTTGTCCTCTGTAAGAAAAAAAATTGGCTTAATTTTTTAACGAGTCTAGCTTAGGAAAAAACGTTCGTTTTGCTGCTGCTGCTTTTCTGGACAGATTCTGCCTTCTTTTGTTTTATGCACTCTTTGGGCTTGGGAATCGAATTTCCATGATTCTTTAAAGCAAGAGAGTGAACATACAACATAATGAACCTTATTTTCTATCTACTGGAGCATTTGATTTGGAATTTTGCACAGAAAGCATGTGATTTGTTTGTCCTTACTAATCTCACCCCACAGAAAAAGAATGGGAGAAACATGTTTTGTGAAGTTTTTTTCACAGGGAATAGAGGAGCTGCGCCTCAAGACATCCAAGAATGGTGAAAGCCATAAGCTTGGGGATGTTATGAACACTCCACTGGAGCTACACTCTTTTGGTTAGCACACGTCTACTTTCTGTTTTTCTAAGCAAAGCATTTATCGTAGAGACTTGAGGCGTCTAGTTTTTATTTTTATTTTTGTTTTGATAAGACCACCACCATCATTTTATATGAGATTGAGCTACTGGAGTTTGGGGTTGGAATGTATTGGATTCTAGTATTATGACTTGGAATAGGGATGCCATGGTTGATTTGAAGAGCTACATATGTTTGCATGATTTATAGGCTTTTATGTGTAGAAATTTGCAATAATGTTGTCTTGAGCTATCTCTTATTCATGTCCTTGATGTTAATTGCTGGTTTATTTAGTTTGTCATGAAATGATTAGTTCTATGGACATATGCATGCATAGTAGCTGGTCAAGTATCTCCCTCTTGCTAGCCCAAAAATTTAAAAATTCCAACAAGTAAAAACTTGTTTCCAACACTCCTTAGCCAAGTATTTCCAGTGAGTCCACCATATCTTCCCATTAGCTTCATTGCTATTCCGAGTATGTTCACCATGTTATTGTGTTATTTATGTTCTAAATTAAGATATTCACTTTATTAATTGTCATGGGTTGAACTTGGGATATGACTCTCACGAACTTTTGAAGGCACGCTTTACTTTTTATGCATCTAATAAACATGACCCAATAATGGGAGCCACAAGTTTTGCGTTTGACAAGTGTGTGGTTGGGAGCTAGCTATAAACGTGTATCACCGGAAAGCTTTCAACATTGCACAAAAAAATTTACATTTGGTTGATATCATGTACTTTTGTTTTTGGACTCCTGCCATGCGAAATGAAATAGAGGAATAGTAAGTTTTGATGAGTAAGTATCTATATGACTAGAGAAACGCATTGGGCCGCTAACCCAAGCCATGCTTTATCATGGTGGAAATTTACTTATAGCTTGAGTGACTCTACAACACATCCTATAATAAAATAAGAAGCTATGCATAATAGTGAATGAAAATAAAAAGGATGATGAGTCTACTCCGTTTGTTCATCTTGTCATTGTAACATGGGCTTGTTTCCATGTCATGGGGCAATAGGTACCTCTTTGCGGTTCTCTATGATGTCATTAATACTTATTATGATTGTACAAAGCTTATTAGGAATCTTAAGTTGTGTAATCATGGAGTAGGTTTTCACACTCACGGGGCATGAGGCTTTCAACCACCTTGTCATTCTCATTACTTCAATACTCACAATTTTAAGATGCTAGTGATAAAGGGGCAATGAGAGTCCTAGATCAATGGATACCACATTTCAATTAGTAATTTTAGTTGAATAATTTAGAGGCTAAATAAGACTTGATCATGTTTTACCTCTACTCAATTTTCTCCAAAGTGTCCACTATATTTTCTATTCTCCATTATGCTATTCTTTGACCAATATAGGATTTTATTTTTTCATTTTGTGTATGCATTTGGTCCATAGTGCTTTTATTTCATTATACACTTTGTGAACTTTCATCAAGCATCTTTGCTTGCATATTTGATATTTCTTACAACATGAATTGTATATTGCTACTCATTTCTAGTATTAATCATTTGACTATATGTAGCATGAATAATCCTCCTTGATATCCCATGATTGTTTCAATATGCAAACCCCCTCTTAGTTTTATCACCTTCATACTCGAGGACGAGCATGGGTTAAGCTTGGGGATGTTGATGCATGTAAAATGCATAGATGAATTTTGCATATTTTCACATGGTTTTGTATTACATATTGCATCATATAAGGGTATAATTCAATGTTTTATAGTATTTTGGGGTTAAATTACAAATTCCCCCAACTTTTATGGAACTAACCCTGCCTGTCAGAAACCCCGTTTTCTATATTTTTGACGTTTCAGGGGCAAACTTCCGCGAAATCACCTGAAAATCTGCGGGGGTCATTTTCTTGGAAGGAGAAGACTTGCGGGCGAAGGATCCATGAGAATTGGGCAAGGAGGCCCAAAAGAGGACCCTCCACGCGGCCAGATTCCTTGGCCGCGTGATAGGCCCCCTTTTGGCCCCTGTGGCCCCAATTCCTTCCATCTTCGACTTACCGACTCCGTCTTGACCTAAAACCGACTATAAAAAGAGTCCCCCGTACCCTTACGGAGAAGAGCGCCGCCGAAACACCGAAACAGAGACCAGAAGTTCCAGATTGGAGGGGAAAAACTCCGGCAGGGCGCCGCCGATGTGATCTCCTACCCCTCCAACGTCATCTCCATCGACATCTCCATGAAGAGGGAGTACTCCACCCCAGGGCTATGGGTTTGTGGAAGTAGCACTTGTATCTCTCTCTCTCTATGTGCTTCACTAATTAGATCTGTATGAGCTGCCTCACATGATTACAGGCACCCTTGTAATTCCTATGTGGTGGATCTTTTCTATGAGTTATTGATTCTGAGATTGCAATTGTTTCTCTTGATTTATTTGAGTAGATGTATCTTATGTACCCCGTTCTTATTTGTTAGCTTTGATCAATCTAGTTCTTGAGAGCATGTGTGGGGTGATGGGTGCATTAGTTGGAGTAACGGGGGATGGCTAGTGCTGTGAAAGTGACAGAAGTTCAGCGATCCACTTAGGTTTTGTTAAACCTGTCTTAGTTACCTCACTAGGGATAAAAAGGAGTACCTTGTTAACGGGGATTTGAAGTGACACTAATCAATCTCCATGACTAGATCTAGCAAGTTTTTACTTCAACTTCATGTCACATTGCTTAAATCTATACTCTGGTTTTTCCTTAATTATCGAGGTGTTATGATTTATTTCGCATCTTGGTGGAGTATAAGAGGGATCAATATGACCGTAGAGATCTCTATGCTAGGACGTTATGCCCATATGAAAGTACTCAATGTTAAACATGTTATTGTAATCTCACATGTAATTCTTTATGTCCACCGTCTACTACTTTATTTGAGAGAATGCAAGTGTGAAACCATGAACCCCGGTCCTATTTTAAATATAAGAAAACACTCTAGTTACTTTGCTGCAATTTACTTTACTTGCACTTCACTTTACTTGCATCTCCAATTCAAATTTACATTATCTCCATCACCACTTGCATCACAAAAATACAAAAAAAAAATCCATTGCATATTTATTTTCTCATTTGCATTTAGTAGTAGATTTAATTATTGCACATTTACTTTCAATTTTGCATTGCAATTTAGAAGTCTCACACCTTGTGCTTGACAACCACTTGGTGAGGTTGAGGGCACAAAATTCTCTACTTGTTTGCAGGATCCTGGAGGAAGCTTGGAAGACAACTGCTGAAATACTGGCTCTCCAAGAGTTCGATATAAACCCTCGAGTCACCCTCGTGGGGAAGAAGGCTTGCCACTAGCTACACACTCTGCACTTGGAGTCTCAACCTAGCCATCATATGCTTATGTCAACGAATGGTAAACAGACAATACATTACGTCACAAGCCAACTAGATTTCACAAGAGCGGCTCCCATAGAAGGACGCATATGGGTAGAAGGTCATCCCTCTTTCTCTTTTGTTTACACAATTATGCTTTGACTAATAAATCAGGGGCAAAAATAGTGAAGAGAATTTGTTGTATTAATTTGGGGCTGGGAACCCCGCTGTCGGCTCTTCTATCATTTGGATAAGCAGATGAAGCCACTAGTCCAGGGTGTGAAATCCAATCAACAAGTGAGATAAGGATTCTCTATTTACGTCCTCATGAGCTAAAATAGGAACACAAAACAGGAATAATTTTTCGAAGGTTTTAAAGGTAGCACACAAGAAATTTACTTGGGGTGGCGGTTAAAAACCACATATATAGGTAGGTATGGTGGACACATTTGGCAAACTTTGGTTCCTGGGAGTTGGATGCATGAGTAGAGCTCATACTCAGTACAGGTGAAGGCCAGCAATAGATGGGGAGCGACAATCAAGAGAGCAACAACTATCATAACCATGCTTGATTGACTTTGTGTTGGCATAAAAATGATACAAATACTCTGAGGCAAAATAAATCATCGAGGCTTCATTGACCTTTTGTTTTCAGTCATAGCATGCATGAGCATGTGCAAAGTCGATTCAAGCGAAACAATCAGAGGGAGATACCACAATGTCATACCCTTCTATGAATAAAACAATGCAAGCAAACATTCATACGACATGCTATCTTATATTAATAAGTTGGAACTAAGCACGTGAGAGAATGAACAACTAAGCATCAATTAAGGAACATACACCTTACACGAATGAACTAAGCATGTTCTCATGGATGAGTATATCTACAAAAATAAAGCAAATAGAGTTCATACCAGCCTCTCACCACAACTTGGATTGTCGTACTGCTCTTCACTTGTGTGGATCAAATAATATAGAGTGGCAATCAAGCTCCAATGGAGACACGGAAGTCCGGTGAACTCTGCAACAAATTTTACAAAACCAAAGAAGAAAAACAAATATTTTGGGTTTTTCGAATTAAAACAAGAACAGAAAGAAGCAAGCAAACACAATAAAATATTTTTGGATTTTTGAATACTAAAACGAAACGGGAAGGTAAAGAAAACCAACAAAAAAGAGACTAAAGAAGCAAATAAAGAGAAACAATAGAAATATTTTTGGTCTTTTTGTGTTTTGGAAAGCAAGAACAAAACAATAAAACAAAGAGAAACGAAAGAAGCGAAAGAAAATAAAAACAAACGAAAGAAACGAAAACATGGATATAAAAAGAACCACCAAACATGATATATAAATGAGTGTGATGTCGGTATACCTCCCCCAAGTTTAGGCTTTTGGCCTAAGTGGACATCATCCCCAAGGGGACCATGAGGTGGCGCCCCCGTAGTATGCGGAGGAGGAGCCCTCCTCCTGATATGCGCTCGAGGACGTGCCGGTGTACTGCGTGTTGTAGTCTTCGGGAGGCACGTCTCGCCTCACCTGCTGCCTGTAGAATTTCGTCATGCTCTGATGCTCCTCTATCTCCCCCTTGGAGCGCGACCATGGTGACCTGTCAACTTTGAACAAAACAGTATGCGACAAAATAACTTCCCGCTCATCTTCGTCCATAAATAAAACTCTATATACTAAATGTTTAGCAGTAGAGTTAGTAGTGATAAAATGATGAGCCTTCATGGCAACAAGGCTGAGTCTATAGGGATCAATTAATTCATCATCATGAGCAATAGAAAAATCTAGAGCATTTGCTATACGTGTAGCAATAATGCCCCCATAAATGGGCCCCTTAGCAGCAAGGCGGCGAGCAATGAGTGAACCAAGGTTATACTTCTTGCTACGGTTAAGCGCAACATCAATGAAAGCAAGGTGATAACTAGAAATGTTGCTAGTGTTCTCCCTACCAAGGATACTAGTAGCAAGATAATAAGTGAAATATCTAAGGGCAGGAAGTTGGATGTTTCTTATCTTCCCGCGTTGGGGTGAGCGGCCATCATCATTAGTGATTTCTCGATAGAGAGACATGAGATCTGCGGGTTTATCCTGAATCTTGCACGCTGTCCCGGAAGTGTTGATACCTATAATGTTACAAAAATTCTCCAAGGGCAAAGAAAAAGGGCTACTATATAACTTGAAAGCAACAGTGGGACCAAATTGTTTGTTCTGAAATTTAAAACTCTCAACAAAAGTTTTTGTGAGAGTAGCATACTGAGGACTTTCATCCTCCATGTAGCTGGTTAAACCAACTCTTTCAACAAGCATTAAAAATCCATCCAATAGACCCGCACTTCTTAAAAATGTAACACATGGGAAGCTAGAGGGATTAGCAATTCCATCACCTCCCGCATCGTCGATGTTTGGTGCAATGAGGTCTTCATTATACGATGGCCTCACTAAGGTGGATGAACGTGAGGGCTTAGTTCTTCTAGGAGCATCACTCCTAAATATCTCTCCAAAGTTATGGTTGTTCATCTCTGAATTTTTTTCAGCAATCATCATAAAAATTGATTTCAAGCAACTATAAGGTGGAAACCACCTTAGAGACTTATAGGAGAGTTAAACATGCATCAAAACTACATTATTTCTACTCAAATCAAGCATGCAAACTCACATAAGCTGTCACCTATAGTACCAAAATACTCAAGAAATACTTCACCAAACAAAATTCTACTTGGATAATCGGAGGAGTCACATAACGGAGAGCAAATGCACCAAATTTCAGCACAAATGATGGGATGAGCAAAGAGATCGAAAAATCTCGAGGAAGAACAACAAGAACTTGGGTTCTAGGATATGTTTTGAGTTTGGGGGTGAGAGAGCGATCTTTGGCAGGGGAGAGAGTTAGTGGGGGCCAGGGGGCCCCACACCATGTGCTGGCGCCACCAGGGGTAGGTCGCGTCACCCCATGGTGTGCATGACTGGTGGGTCCCCCTGGGGTCTCCCAGGTGGCTCTCTGCCTCATTTTTTGACGTAAAAAATTATTATAATTTTTCTAGATTTTTTCGAGAAACTTTATTTTTGAGGTATTTCTAGAATTTTAATAATTAATAAAAACCTGAAAAGGTGAAAAAAACTAGAACTACAAACGTTCTATGACACTCCAATGGAAAAATAACCAAGGATAAAAAAGGTGGAAGTGGTGAAAACAAAAGTACGGATGGTGAAAACATGCATAACCACAGTAATCAGGGTGAAAATATGATGAAAGCATGAATATGGATGATGAAAAACATGATTGTACTAAAGTAGCAAGATGATAACAGAAGGAAACATGGTGAAAACATAATGGGGAAGGTGAAAACATAGTGAAAACATTTCTCTCTTCATTGAAAATCATTTTGTTACAAGGGTGATCAAGTCTTGTTACCAGAACAATTTTCATATGAAGCAAAACTTTGCTAATCACTAAATAATTATGTTACCTCAACCTTGATAGACATAGTCCCAATCATAATAATTTCATATTCTTTTGGTGGTACTGGAACGGGACAATACAATTATCCAATCTTGATAGTCTCAATATTTTTAATTGAATTTAAACCATATCTTCTATCAATCTTCTTGGGAAAATAAACAGCATGCACTTTATCATTAACATTAAAAGTTACTTTTCCTTGATTGCAATCAATAACAACCCCTGCAGTATTAAGAAAAGGTCTCCCAATAATAATAGACATATTATCATCTTCAGTCATTTCTAACACAACAAAGTCAGTTAATATCAAACAATTAGTAGCAACTTGAACAGGAACATTCTCACATATACCAAAAGGAATAGCAGTAGATTTATCAGTAATTTGCAAATATCAGTATGTATCATTTTTTCAAGAGATAGTCTCTTATAACGAGATAAAGGAATAACACTAACTCCAGCTCCCAAGTCACATAAAGCAGTTCTAACATAATTTTTTTTAATAAAACAAGGGATAGTAGGGATACCAGGATCTCCAAGCTTCTTTGGAACCTTTCCATTGAAATAGTAATTAGAAAGCATAGTGGAAGTTTCCTCATTAGGAATTTTCCTTTTGTTAGAGACAATATCTTTCATATATTTAGAATAAGGAGGCAGTTTAATAGCATCAGTCAAAGGGATTTACAAAAACAGAGGTTTCATCCATTCACAAAACTTGTTATAATGTTCTTCTTCCTTTGATTTATGTTTCTTATTAGGAAAAGGCATTCCTTTTTGTACCCAAGGCTCTCTTTCATTACTATTTTTATTAGCAATGAAATCCTCCTTAGTATAGTTTGCAATTTTAGCTTGCTTTTTAGGTTCGGCTACAGTTTCTTCTTTATCAGAAGCATCACTTTTATCATTACCACTTTCAGTTTCAGCATCAGAAATAGATATACTATTAGGATCTTTAGCAGGTTCAGGAGATTCTACAACATTTTTTTTATCTCTCTTCTTCTTTTTATTAGAAGGAGAACTATTGTTTTTAGGTTGCTGGGAATCTTGTTCAATTCTTTTAGGATGTCCTTCAGGATACAAGGGGTCCTGAGTAGAAACACCACTTCTAGTAATTATTTCACAAGCATGTTTATCTCTAGAGGCATTAACTAGCATATCTTTTTGCACTTTAGTGAGACGGTCAATTTGAGTTTGAACCATTTGAAAATGTTTAACAAGCATTTTAACATCATTAGAGGTTCTTTCAATAATACCATGCAAATTATCAATAGCTCTAGAGTTTTCCATAAGGTGATTTTGCACTCTCATATTAAAGTTGTCTTGCTTAACAACATAATTATCAAATTCACCTAATCATTGATCATGTGGTTTCGAATATAGAATATCTCTATTATGAAAGTATTGGAGAGAGTGTACCTCAACAGTTGATGGATGAGGAATAGGCTTACATAATTCTTCTATAGGAGGTAAATTCTTCACTTCTTCAGATTTAATACCCCTCTCTTTAAGAGATTTCTTGGCTTCCTTCATCACCTCTTCTTGGGTGTTGGTATTGGTGTTGGCTCTGGTGTAGGTGTAGGCTCAGGTATATTCCAATCATCATTATTTTTGGCTATTTTAGCCATTAATTCCTCAGCTTCTTTTGGAGTTCTTTTCCTGAAAACACAACCAGGACAACTATCCAGATATGTCCTAGATTCAACAGTTAGTCCATTATAAAATATATGTAGGTGTTCATTTTTAGGTAATGGATATCCAGGGCTAGCTCTTATTAAAGAACAAAACCTTGTCCAAGATTCAGGCAATGTTTCTCCTTCAATTTGCTCAAAGTTAAAGATATCTGCACACCAACATGTTGGGCACTAGCAGGAAAATATTTTTGAAAGAAAGCATTAACCAAATCCATAGTATTAGTAATATATCCAGGTGACAGATTGTTAAACCAAGTTTTAGCTTCATCTTTCAATGAGAAAGGGAAGATCTTGGTAACAAAATAAGTACGAAGTTTAGTATCATCAGAAAATAAACTACTCAAAGATGAAAGCTCATTCATGTGTTCCATAATACTTTTATTTTCAGTTCCACAAAAAGGTTCCTTCTCAACAATATATATATATAAGATAAATCTAAAGAGAAATCATAATCCTTGTCTCTAATGTATATGGGAGATGTGGCAAACTTATCATCAAGAGAAGATTTATATTTCACAGCATGTCTTGCAAGAAGACTCTTAAGAGCAATTGCACCAACAGTAGCACGAGCTTCTTCAATAAAATCATCATTAAGTTCAATATAAGTTTCATCAAGATCATCAATAGGCTTAGGTGAATCAATAGGTGTACTAGCATTTGCAACAGAATTTTCAGCATTTTCCATTTGTTTGGATTTAACAATAGTAGCATCTAGGACAGGACCTAGAGAACCAGTATCATCAAGCAATAGTTTATCGAACCAATAGGACTTCAGAGTCTTGAAGAAGGTTACTCATACGTCCATTTTGCATCACTACTTTATATCTTATTTTTTTTTATTCATTGACATATTTCATGTTACGATGCAATACTTATGTTATCTCATCTTATTTTGCATGTTTGATAATTATTGGAGAATAATCACCGGGACCAGAAATCTGGTGGACAAAGCATCGTCAAAATACCCTATTTCTGAAGATCGGAAGAAGAAGGGGGGCATTGGAGGAGTCTTAGAAGTCCAGAAGAGGGAGCCAGCCACGAGGTGAGCCGGAGGGGGCCACCAGGGGCCCACACCACCAGGTGGCGCCTGAAAGTGCACTATGGTCAACTAGAGGGGGGGGGGTGAATAGGTTGACTACCAATTTTTCTTTTCTTTTCTTTTTAAGGGGCCTAGTAAGATAAGATACGATTCTCTAGATGTGCAACTAGGTGAACAACCTATGTGAAGAGAGTAGTATGCGCAACGGAAGTAAAGCGTAAGGTAGTAAAGCAAACAACAAGTGTAAACAAGGAGACAAGGATATGATTCACCGTAGTTCCTTCTCAAAGAGAAGTACGTCTACGTTGGAGAGGTGGGGAGCCACCTAGGCGCTCCTCAATAGCACGGTTGTGCACACCTTGTTCTCCTTGAGCTTCTCCGGTGAGGGAGATGCTCGTTTCCACTATGAGGTCGACTTGAAGGCGTTGACCAAACCTTTACAAGGGCTTGAGGTCACTCCACAAGATGGATGGAGGCTCTCAAGCAATCCGTAGCTTCTTGCAACAAGGTGGAAACTACAAGCACGAGATCTACTAAGGTTTCTAGGCCTCAAGTAGGATTCTATATCTACTAGGTTGTGGTGGATGGATTTGAGATTCCTTTGGTGGAAGTGTGGATCTAGGTCTCCTCTAGCTCTCCACCAAGTTTGGGAGTGATTGGGTGGACGGAGTGGGAGATCTAGGTGGTTGAAGCTTTCATTAATGGCTAGGAGAGAGAATGGGAAAAGCTTAGCATTTATGAGGTAGGTGAAGGGGTATTTATACTCTTGGCGCTCAAGTGGCCGTTTGCAGTCCAGGGCACCGGAGGCTCCGGTGGTTTCACCGGAGGCTCCGGTGGGTCTTCTGTGCACTGCGCAGTTGCGCAGTGCCTTATCCTTTGCGCGCTGCTGAGGAGGCCGGAGGCTCCGGTGGATTGAGCGGAGGTTCCGCCCACCGAACCCGCACCGGAGGCTCCGGTGGAACCTCCGCCACTTTCCAACAGAAGGGGTATCTCGCGGAGCCACCACCGGACCCTCCACCGGAGTCCATTTGCACTTGGACCAGGGGGCCACCGGATGTCCACCGGAGCCTCCGGTGGAACCTCCGCCACTTTCCAACAGAAGGGTATTTTAGCGGAGGAACCACCGGATGCGCACCGGAGCCTATTTGCGCACAGGCTGAGTGGCAGCAGAGGGCTGAGCCTCCGGTGGATTCACCGGAGCCTCCGGTGGATTTACCGGAGCTTCCGCCCCTGCACATTTTGGTTCCCTGGCTTTCTTTCTCTTAGCACTTTTCGAATATCTCAAGCATTAGCCCCATAAATATAGTGAACCTAATAACCTGGGCATTTTCATCATTTGAACAAACATTAGATCAAACAGTTATGTTGTCATATAATTACCAAAACGGACGATGATCTTTCAATCTCCCCCTTTTTGGTAATTGATGAAAACATAATTATTTGCATGATTACGGACTCAATATGAACGGAGCTCCCCCTAAGGATATGCTCTTTTCATATTGAAATTACTAAGGCATGATATATAATAGCAATATGACAATGATAGCACATAACACACACAATACATAGATAATATGAAACGAGGTTCACACATGATCATAATATAACGAGGTTCACGAAAGATACGAATAACGTAAACAAACGAAGTTCCAAATAGTTCAAATCAAACTCCCTCAAGCAAAAGAGAGATGCAAATCAAAGAAAGCTTGAGGGACCATGCAAATGCCCGTTTCCTAATATATCGTTCTCTCCCCCTTTGGCATCAAGATACCAAAAAGAGAGAGACCAAGATACAAACGTCCCAAATCACTCGGAGGATGAGGAAGAGGCTTCCGGAGCCGGGGAGGGATCACGGTGGCGAGAGCTAGTGGCTTCGTCTCCTTCTTCCTCGGACCATTCAATGAGCTTGCCCTTGGAGTCCTTAGCTTGCCAAGCATCCCAATCTGTGATGCTATCAAGAACCGGGGATTCAATGGAGAGACCCTCTTCACGGAGACGTTCACGAGATGCTTGAGCCTTTTTGTGTGCCTTGAGTTCCGCATCATAATGTGCTTCCCATTGATGTTGCTCAATCTTCTTGTTCAAGCAAAACACTTTCTTGAGAGCCCGTGCCATCCATTTGAAAGCATTGCTAGAGGGAGGGGGTTGAGATGGACCCTCGGCTTCTTCCTCATCCACAATGATGCGAGGCCTAGCCTTGTGCTTGCGGACAGCTGGAGTGGGATGCACAACGGGCTCAGTGTGATTCTTTATGAGAAGCCGCTTTTCCGTGTGAGAGATCCAAAGCGCATCATCCAAAGGATCATCCGGAAACTTATCATTCCACACGTGCAATATGATCTTCATGATGAAAGACCCAAAACAAGCATTCTTGCGGTTGGCAATGGCATGCCACAACTCGTTCCAAATGTAGTCAAGCACATCAAGCTTGCGAGGAGTGGCATCCATACGGTGTTGATGAGTAAGAAGCATCAAGTTCTTCATGTAACCTTGAATCTCATCCACATTGCCCGCCTTTGGATTGATAGTCTCTCTATAGATCCGTAACATGATGTCATAAGTGGGAAAGAGACCCTTGACGAACCCCACGGCATACTTCTTCCAATGATAGAGGGGAGTGAGGTCATCTTTCGAACGAGATTGAGCGGAGTGAACTCGAAACCATCCATTAGCAAATTCTTCTCCGTTGGCAAAAGGGCCAAAATCTGGGTAGCCACCAAGAATAGTTCCAACATCCTTCCAAGTGATGTCAAGTTGTTTTTCCTTGGTCATCCAAATGAGGTTGCGGTTGGTCTCATTGCCAAGATGAACTGTGGCAAGGAACTGACAGACGAGCTCTTCATCAAAGTCTTGTTGAAGAGTGATAATGGGACCGAGACCAAACTTCTCAATGAGCTCGAGGTCCTCCCCAAAGTACTTGTGATTGCGTTCCATGTGTCCAATACTTATAGCATGTTGGGGAACAACATTCTCCTTCGACTTCCTCATGAAGACCTCATGATAAATTTGCCCTTGGAAGACGGTGTGAAAGCGCGGATCTTTGCCCCGGAATTGGGGCATTAGGCGGTCACGAGCAATCACATACGGATTTTCCCTTCTTTCCTTCACAAATGCCGCATCGGACATCTTGGATGCGGTTGGTGTGGTGTTCTTCCTTGGCAAAGTCTTCTCGGGAGCCGGAAAACGCTTGCGCTTGCCATGAGTGCTGTCAAGTTCGGCTTGAACCTCATCCACGGGTGGAGGTTTGCGGCGGCCGGTGGACTTGTACCGTAGCCCTTTTCCCTTGGAACCGGAAGCATCTAAAGAGAGAAAGCAAGGAGAATATGAAGAACGAGTAAAGCTCGAGAGGATAAAGCACGCACAAAACCAAGAACCCAACATACTCATGGTGTTAGGAAGGAATAATCTAGGGTTAGGGTAATGGAGCCCATATACCCACAATGATTCAAACCTAACATACACTTTCTAGGTTACTAGGGTTTGTACTAGGGAAATTCCACTCCAAACACCAAATCCACAAATCTAGAAGGCTAGAACATGAGCTCTTATGCATCTCATCTATCAACTAGATGAGAGAGAGAGAGAGCACGTACCGGCGGCATCCATGGTGAAAAAGGGAGGAGGGAAGAGTCCCGGGGCGTCCTGAGACAGGGAGGAGGTCTCCCCGCGGTGGAGCGCCCGAATCCGGCGGCGGTGAGCTTGGGGGCGGCGGCGGTTTGAGAGGAGGAAGATGGGGGCGGGTGGGGGAAAATGAGATTGGATCTCACTTACCCCCGCGCCCCCACAACTTATCCGCTGTAATTTTTCCGCCGGCGGAGCCTCCGGTGGTTTCACCGGAGCCTCCGCTCCCGCCAGCGGAGCCTCCGGTGGATTCCACTGGAGCCTCCGCCCCTGTCCCAAAACGTTAAGTTTTGGCCCGCTGAGCCGCAGGGACCCAGCGGAGCCTCCGGTGAGGTTCCGGTGGACAGGCCCAGCGGAGCCTCCGGTGGTTTCACCGGAGGTTCCGCCCAGATGATATTTCAGCGCGCCAAGATTAGAAAAACTCGAGCAATACTATAAGAGCGAGGGTTTGGGCAAGTGGGGCTTGGGTTGGAAAAACGTTACTGTCATACGAGAGACATTGCTCGACGGGGTTCGCAAGAACCATAAAACGAGTGAAAAACCGAACCCGTACGAGTTGTCAAGATGAGGATATAAAGTGAGAAAATGATCAAAAAACACCTCAAGGGTTGGTGGCCGAGGCCACCATGTTTGAGTGTGTAACTTGGCACCGCGAAGATATATCTTGGGTCCAAAATTACTACTCACAATTAAGCACAATGAGTCACAAATTGACTAGATATGCAATGATTGATTGATTTTCGCATAATAAAAGGAGTGCATACTCATGAGTTGAGTAGCGCTCCCCCTATATCCATGCCTACACCTAGACTAGATAGCAAGTATAATGAGGGTAGATATGCAAGGTTTCAAGTGAAGTTGGAGGAATCGATGACATTTAGTTCATTCCTCAAAGCTCGAAATCTTGGTTCATCAAGGGCCTTCGTGAAAATATCGGCAAGTTGATCCGTGGTGGAGACATAAGAGAGATCAATATCACCTTTCTCAACATAATCCCGAATAAAGTGATGACGAATCTCAATATGCTTCGTCTTGGAGTGAAGAACCGGGTTGTAGGCGATCTTGATAGCACTCTCATTGTCACAAAGAAGAGGCACCTTGTCAAAATTAATACCATAATCCTTCAAGGTTTGCCTCATCCATAGCAATTGGGCACAACAACTTGCCGCGGAGATATACTCGGCCTCGGTGGTGGAGAGAGCAATACAATTTTGCTTCTTGGAAGACCAACAAACCAAGGAGCGGCCAAGAAATTGGCAACCCCCGGATGTGGACTTCCTATCCGTCTTCTCTCCCGCATAATCCGCATCCGAGTAACCAATGAGATGAAAGCTTGAACCCTTGGGGTACCAAAGACCGAAGTTTGGGGTATGAACTAGATATCGAAAGATTCGTTTCACGGCTTCCAAATGACTTTGCCTCGGAGAGGCTTGAAACCTTGCACATTTACCTACGCTATACATGATATCGGGTCTAGATGCACAAAGGTAAAGCAAAGAGCCAATCATGGAGCGGTATACCTTTTGATCTACCTCTTTCCCATTAGGGTCGGGTTTCAAGTCGGTGGTTGTGGACATAGGGGTCTTCATAGGTTTGGCATCATTCATATTAAATCTCTTGAGCATGTCTTGAGTATATTTGGCTTGTTTGATGAAGGTTCCTTCATAATATTGATTCACTTCGAAGCCAAGAAAGAACTCCAACTCTCCCATCATAGACATCTCAAACCTATCGGTCATAAGCTTGCAAAACTCCTCATTGAACAAGGTGTTAGTAGACCCAAAAATGATGTCATCCACATAGAGTTGGCATATGAACAAGTCACCTCCAACCGTCTTGGTAAAGAGGGTGGGATCGATTAAACCAACATTAAACCCGCGATCTACTAGAAACTCTTTAAGGTGCTCATACCACGCACGTGGAGCTTGTTTAAGTCCATAGAGCGCCTTATCAAGTTTATAGACATGATCGGGGTGGTTGGGATCCTCGAAACCCGGAGGTTGCTTGACATATACTAACTCATTAATGGGACCATTAAGAAAAGCACTTTTGACATCCATTTGTTGTAATTTGAAGTTATGATGAGATGCATAGGCAAGTAAGATACGAATGGATTCAAGGCGAGCTACGGGGGCAAAGGTTTCACCGAAATCGATACCTTCGACTTGAGAAAAACCTTGGGCCACCAATCTTGCCTTGTTGCGAATGACAATACCATCTTTGTCTTGCTTGTTCTTGAACACCCATTTGGTGCCAATGACATTTTTGCAATCCTTGGGTCTTGGCACTAATTTTCACACCTTGTTGCGCTCGAAGTTATTGAGTTCATCATGCATGGCTTCAAGCCAATCTTGATCTTCGAGAGCTTCATATACCTTCTTGGGTTCAATGAAGGAGACAAATGCATGAGCCTTGCTAAAATCCGCCAATTGCCTTCTAGTGACCACTCTTCCACGAACTTGACCAAGAATCATGTCCTCCGTATGACCCGCTCGTTCAAGATTCTCTAGCCTTCTCTTTGCTCTTCGAGCCAGTATCTCCTCCAAAGATTCCTTGGATATTGATTGAGAATCACCTTCTTCATCGGAGACATGTCCATCTTGATTTCGTCCTTGATCAAAGATGGGTGACGAATCACCACTAGGTTGAGCATTCTCAACAATAATAGAATCTTGATCAAGATTTAGGTGTGTTGCTTGGCCTTGTTCATTAGCTTGGCCTTGATCATTAGCTTGGCCTTGATCGTTAGCTTGAGGGCTTGGTGCATCTTGTTGGAATGCTTGATCATCAATGGGTGTAGTCAATGGCTCCACTTGAGTGGGGCATAGTCCTTCTCCCTCCGTCATCCGGTGTCCCTCAATGGGGATTATTTCACCAATCCCCATTCTTCTTATGACGATGGGAGGAATTGCATCTCCTACAACACCATGATCTATACGCCCCCCTTGGGAGCCATTATCCTCATCAAACACCACGTCTATAGCTTCTTCAACTTGTCCGGTGGACTTGTTGTAGACTCTATAGGCGTGAGCGTTTGTGGCATAACCAACAAAAATTCCCTCATAAGATCTAGTCTCAAATTTTGACAACCGTTTACCTTTCTTGCGAATGAAGCACTTGCAACCGAAGACCTTGAAGTAAGATACATCCGGTTTCTTACCCGTGAGAATCTCATAGGGGGTCTTGTTCAAGATCTTGCGAAGATATAACCGGTTGGTGGCGTGACATGCGGTGGAGACGGCTTCGGCCCAAAAGTTATAGGGAGAAGAGAACTCCGCAATCATAGTTCTAGCCGCATCCATCAAAGTCCGGTTCTTTCTCTCCGCAACACCATTTTGTTGAGGGGTATATGGAGTGGAGTACTGATGAGCAATGCCCTCTTCACTAAGAAAACCCTCAACGGTGTAGTTCTTGAACTCCGAGCCATTATCACTCCGGATTGCCAATATGGTAGCATTGTGTTGGCGCTCAACAAGAGTGATGAACTCGATGACTCTACTTTGAGTTTCACTTTTCCTCTTGAAGAAATACACCCAACAATATCTTGAATAGTCATCCACAATCACCAAACAATACTTCTTTCCTCCGAGACTATCATAGGATAGTGGACCAAAGAGATCTAAGTGAATGAGCTCGAGAATTCTTGTAGTGGAGATTGTTGTCTTGGTTGGGTGTTGTTCTCCATGTTGCTTCCCAAAGGTGCAAGAGCTACACACACGATCTTTAGCAAATTTAGCTTTGGTTAGTCCTAGAACGTGATTGCCACTTTGGAGATCATGTAACATTCTCATATTGGTGTGGGCTAGTCGGCGATGCCAAAGCCACCCCACATCAACTTTAGCCATTAGGCATGTCGCGGCACACGTGTCTTCTTTAGAGAAGTCCACTACATACATGCCGTTCTCGACAAACCCAACAAAGGCTACTTTAAGAGATGTCTCCCAAGTGACAATCACACTCTCTCTATTAAAGAACGAGGTGAAACCACAATTCGCAAGTTGAAGAACGGACATCAAATTATAGCCAAGGGACTCAACAAGGAGAACGTTCTCAATTGATAAATCGTTTGAGATTGCTACCTTGCCTCGTCCCAATACCTTAAGCTCGGACTTATCACCAATAGTGACGCAATTGAGATGAGGTAGAGGAGGTTCAAGATTGCTTATTGCGTCATGGCTTCCGGTCATATGTTGGGATGCACCACTATCCACTGTCCATTTGTTAGACCCGGAAGCTTTTCCCTACAAGAGATCAATTTCTTGATTTAGGTACCCATCCTTCAATGGGTCCTCTTTTGTTAGTAACAAGGGTCTTAGGAACCCAAATAGTCCAATGATAATCATCACCATACGAAGTACCAACGTATTTAGCATAAACATGTCCATCCCTAGATTTCATAAGAACATAAGATGGATTATATTTTCCGGCGAAATCATTATGAGTGATGCTCCCCCTAGAGGTATCACCACCCGTAATGGCGTTGGTCTCCTTTTCTTTGGTCACCTCACCCTCTTTCACAAAAACAACCTTTTGAGGGGGAGTAGTGACATTCTTGGATATCTTCTTTGACTTGGAAATAAACCCAAGTCCCTCTTTTCCTTTCTTGGCACCTTGAGAGCTTATTGCATCGTTGAGAATTCTTTCCTTCCCTACATTGTTAGTCGTAGTAGAAGAGGTAGGTGCAATAACAATGCTATTTGATGAAGATGCAACATGCTTATTTGATTGTTGAGCTAGAAGCTTGATTCGAGACTTGGCAAGTTTGTCATGAATTTCCTTAAGAGATTTAAATTCTTCTTTTAGTTTGTCATGCTCCTCGTCAAGTTTTTGATGAGCTATTCCTAGCTTCAACTCTTCCTCTTCAAATTCTTTAAGCAAAACAAGAGATTTAGCATGTTCTTTCTTAAGTTTGGCAAGAGATTTTTCATTATCTTTCCTAAGCTTAGAAACACTAATAGCATAAGAGTCTTGTAAACTAGATAGTCTTTCTTCAAGAGAGGCTCTCATGGATCTCTCCTTTTCGAGAGCCTTAATTAGTTCACCATCATGATTCTCATTGGTACCACCATGATTCTCCAAGGTCATGATGATTTCCTCTTTCTCATCAATGAGAGAGTTGGCATCATCAAGTTGCCTTAGGAGAGTTTTTACTTTTTCTTTAGTTTCACCTTCAAGACTACTCAACCAAGACCCTAGGTTCTTGGCCTCCTCATCGTCACCAATGTTTTCAACACAATCCAATAATGAGGGAGAGGTAGTGGTAATAGACTTGGAGGTGGAAGTTATTACCGCGGTGGCTTTTGCCATGAGACATGTAGGTCGGATCGATGTCTTCTCATTGGGAGATTCAAATAGAGAGACCGATGAAGAGGAAGTGGTAGCTATGGCGACGTGGGCAACACCTACGACTTCATCTTCTCCTTCATCTCCGGAGTAGTATGTCTCCAATGTGGGGCCTTCTTGAACATATAGAGCCCTTGGAACCCTTCTAGCGAGGTTCTTGTTTTGTGGAGCTTTGTTCTTGTCCTTGCGAACAAGCTTCCCTTCATTCTCTTCTCTTGGCTCAAAGGGACACTCTTTGACGAAGTGGTTTGCACTTCCACAATTATAACATGTCCTTGGCCGTTCCCCTTTCTTCCTAAAGATCTTGTTCCTTGAAGGTCTTGGGGCACCGGCTTTGTGAGCCTCCCATCTCTTCCAATACCCTTGCATGGCAAGAGCAATACATTTATGGGCACCCTTGTATGTATCCTCATAGTCCTCCTCCTCATCATCATCATCATCAACTTCTTCAATCTTGGCCATTGCTCTAGACTTCTAGGCAAGGTTGGGAGACTTTCCATGTCCTCTAGAGCGAGCAAGAGCATCATCCGCACTTTTGTGAGATAAGGATATGGCAATGAACTCACTTAGCACTCCAATGGAGTTGAGGGAGTTGTAGTCGGATCTTGTTCGAATGCTAGTGGAGAGGTTCTTCTCAAATGGAGTTATGGCCTTGACAAACTTCCTCTTGATCCATTCATCCGAGATTTCCTCTTTCCCAAAATCTCTTAGTTGATTGCCAAGAGTGACAACTCTTCTATATAGCTCCTCGGGACTCTCGTCTTCAAGCATGACGAAGTTCTCGGACTTGTCGAGAGCAACATCATATTTTGATGATTGAATGCTAGCATTTCCTTGGAACATGGAGTCAAGTTTATCCCATGCTTCCTTGGCGGTCTTCAAGCCGCGAATGTGCTCAAGATGTTCTCTTGGGAGAGCCTTTTGGATAGTCACAATAGCGGTCTTGTTGAGTTGGAACTCCACGTCCTCTCTTGGGGTCAAGTTGTTTGGATCATGAGGATGGAATCCATGAACAACGCTTCTCCATAGAGCGGTGCAACAACCTGAAATATGAGACTCCATATCGAACTTCCATGATGAGAATTCGTTAGTGTTAAGCATGG
Source organism: Alopecurus myosuroides (assembly GCA_028641055.1). Taxonomy (NCBI): domain Eukaryota; kingdom Viridiplantae; phylum Streptophyta; class Magnoliopsida; order Poales; family Poaceae; genus Alopecurus; species Alopecurus myosuroides. The sequence goes on along the minus strand of CM054063.1, from coordinate 215,679,376 downwards.
GAGGATTTCCAACATTAACCATGTGTGGTATTGTAGCAATAGGGTGGATAGAATCGTAATTGGGAGGCGGTGGAACTTTAGAGTTAGACCCCGAACCGTTAGCCGATTGAGACTTGGAGCCCTCGGAGTTCCCACTACCCTTAGCCTTTTTATCGGCTTTTGCTTTGGCTTTCGCCTTAGCTAAAGCGATGTTAGCTTCCATTTCATCAATGTCCGGAATGGATTCTTCATCCGAGCTAACATCGTTTGGGGTGGGAGGTGTTTCCTCGGACTCCTTGGTTCTCCCCATCAATACCTCCATCATTTTCTTGATGCTAGAAACCTCCATACTGACAGTAGAGCTAACCTTAGACATTTCGGTTTGGAGGATTCCAACCGAGTCTTGTAGGTTAGCTATACTGTCGGACATCTTGGAGATCTCCGCACTAGAACTACCGGGGGTATTTTCATCGACCATTGTACTCTTAGGCGGTTAAGCCCTTAGTAAGAGCCGAGGCTCTGATACCAATTGAAAGTGCACTATGGTCAACTAGAGGGGGGGGTGAATAGGTTGACTACCAATTTTTCTTTTCTTTTCTTTTTAAGGGGCCTAGTAAGATAAGATACGATTCTCTAGATGTGCAACTAGGTGAACAACCTATGTGAAGAGAGTAGTATGCGCAACGGAAGTAAAGCGTAAGGTAGTAAAGCAAACAACAAGTGTAAACAAGGAGACAAGGATATGATTCACCGTAGTTCCTTCTCAAAGAGAAGTACGTCTACGTTGGAGAGGTGGGGAGCCACCTAGGCGCTCCTCAATAGCACGGTTGTGCACACCTTGTTCTCCTTGAGCTTCTCCGGTGAGGGAGATGCTCGTTTCCACTATGAGGTCGACTTGAAGGCGTTGACCAAACCTTTACAAGGGCTTGAGGTCACTCCACAAGATGGATGGAGGCTCTCAAGCAATCCGTAGCTTCTTGCAACAAGGTGGAAACTACAAGCACGAGATCTACTAAGGTTTCTAGGCCTCAAGTAGGATTCTAGATCTACTAGGTTGTGGTGGATGGATTTGAGATTCCTTTGGTGGAAGTGTGGATCTAGGTCTCCTCTAGCTCTCTACCAAGTTTGGGAGTGATTGGGTGGACGGAGTGGGAGATCTAGGTGGTTGAAGCTTTCATTAATGGCTAGGAGAGAGAATGGGAAAAGCTTAGCATTTATGAGGTAGGTGAAGGGGTATTTATACTCTTGGCGCTCAAGTGGCCGTTTGCAGTCCAGGGCACCGGAGGCTCCGGTGGTTTCACCGGAGGCTCCGGTGGGTCTTCTGTGCACTGCGCAGTTGCGCAGTGCCTTATCCTTTGCGCGCTGCTGAGGAGGCCGGAGGCTCCGGTGGATTGAGCGGAGGTTCCGCCCACCGGACCCGCACCGGAGGCTCCGGTGGAACCTCCGCCACTTTCCAACAGAAGGGGTATCTCGCGGAGCCACCACCGGACCCTCCACCGGAGTCCATTTGCACTTGGACCAGGGGGCCACCGGATGTCCACCGGAGTCTCCGGTGGAACCTCCGCCACTTTCCAACAGAAGGGTATTTTAGCGGAGGAATCACCGGATGCGCACCGGAGCCTATTTGCGCACAGGCTGAGTGGCAGCAGAGGGCTGAGCCTCCGGTGGATTCACCGGAGCCTCCGGTGGATTTACCGGAGCCTCCGGTGGGTTCACCGGAGCTTCCGCCCCTGCACATTTTGGTTCCCTGGCTTTCTTTCTCTTAGCACTTTTCGAATATCTCAAGCATTAGCCCAATAAATATAGTGAACCTAATAACCTGGGCATTTTCATCATTTGAACAAACATTAGATCAAACAGTTATGTTGTCATATAATTACCAAAACGGACGATGATCTTTCAGCGCCCCCCTTTGGCCGCGCCTAGGGGTGGTGTGGACACCTTGGCCCACCTATGTCCGCCTCCTTTCACGTACTTGACCCCCAGGGAACCCTAAGACCTAGAGAACCATCGAGGAAATATTCTGACACCTCCTTGATGTCTACGCACACTTCTATTATTGTAGACAGTGTTGAGCCTCCAAGTGCAGAGGTTTGTAGAACAACAACAAGTTTCCCTTAAGTGGATCACCAAAGGTTTATTTTTTGAAGATTGTACCGTAGGGAAAAATCCCTACGGTTAGATTTACAAAATTATATAGGAGGACAAAAACCTCCAAAATGTACAAAAAGGATTACAATGGGTTGATCAAGGGGGTAAAAAGTATAAGCTACAATACATACTATGTGACAAGTGTCCTAACCCAAGAAATAAGGGATTCCTTGATGGACTCCATGACTCTGTACTTATGGAGCATAACATCAGATCAGAACCTAACATGCCAGCAAATAAAAGTGGCCTCCTTAAACTGAAAGATCTGATCATTTCTTGCCTTCCATATATTCCAAGTAGCACAAGCCACAATCTCCAAGAAGCATGGTCCAATAAAAAGTGTCCTAGTTGTGGTGATCCTTTCCAGGATGGGCTTGGTGAGATCCCAGTTAATTCCAATCGCATTCCAACAATCCATAGCAAACTTGCATTCAAAGAATAGATGATCAATAGATTCATAGACATCTCTATCACATAGAACACAAGAATATCCCTCATTAAGCTGCCAATGCCTATGGTGCATAAGCTCTCTGGTGTTCAAACGATCATTGAACATGAGCCATAAGAAAACTTTCAGTTTAGGGAGGCATTTGGAACTCCATATGGCCTGAATAAGGTGATGACATTGAACTCGAGCAAATAGGAACTTATAAAATCGAGAAGAGCTATAATGTCCATTCCCCCAACAATAATGCACCTGATCCTGAATAGAAGAATCAATCCTTAGCTGCAGAAGTTTATCAGATATAATTTGATATTCCACAAATGCTCGAACAGATAATGGCAGGGCAAAGGTATCATGCAGGCTGTGAGAGTTGCACATATGCGCGACAGATGTATCCTCATTTAGAACAAAAGAGAATAATCTAGGCCAACGGTCACATAGAGTGGTGTCACCCCAGCAAAAATCTTTCCAGAATAATGTGTTAACACCATCACCAATATGGAATCGTGCAATGTTGCAATAAAGTGGGATGAGCTTGAAAATATCTCTCCACCAGAATGAACCCCTCTTGGACTGAGCATGTGGTGGAGAGTGGTCATATGAATTCCATACAAGCTTAACCCAGGGGGTATCATAATGGTTATAGAATTTGTGCAAGTATCTGAGGAGAAGAGCATTGTTTTGCAATTCTAGGTTCATGATCCCCAGACCCCCATGCTTCTTAGGCTTACATACCATATCCCACGCAGCCAAGGAATGATGATTCTCAGGTCCTCCTTCTTTAGCCCATAAACAATGTCGTCTGATTCGATCAAAAGATCGAATAATGGTTTTGGGTAGTTTAAGTGAGCCCAAGTAGTGGGTGGGGAGAGATGACAGTACAGATTGAATCAGAATTAAACGACCACCATAATCTAGGAATCGAGAACAAGCATTAAGACGTCTCTCCATGCGATCAACAAGGGGGGCCAGATCTGTAATCGTTGGGCGAGTGGTACCCAGGGGGAGGCCCAAATAGGTGAATGGCATGACACTAGTGGCACAGCCGAAAACCTTAGCCAAATCCATAAGGTGAGTGTGAGATATATTGGGTGGCATAATACATGACTTGGAATAATTAACAGTCAGACCAGTGGATTTCGCAAAGACAGTGAGAAGGTCTTTGAGAAGAGAAAGTTGTCTAGGGCATGCTTGGGTGATCAATAAAGTATCGTCGGCATATTGGACAATAGGAAGTCCGATTCCGGTATGGGTAATGGCGCAGTAAGCTCACCATCGATCATCAATCTGTTGATCATCGTCTGGAGGAGATCCGCCCCCTCCACAAATAAAATGGGTGAAAGGGGATCACCTTGGCGTACCCCTCTCTTACATGCAAACTTCTTACCTTGCACTCCATTAAGTAAAACAGCTGATGTGCCACTGTTAAAAACTGCATGGATCCATCTAACCCATCTGTGATCAAATCCACTAGCCTGAAGGATGCGAAGGAGGCTTCGTGTTCAATGACATCGAAAGCTTTACAGAAGTCCAACTTAATGATAACCGCAGAAGTGCCAGAGGCTTTAACTTGATGAATATATTCATATGCCCATGCAATGCAGTCATGTATATTACGGTTTTTGAGAAAACCATACTGATGTTTGTGGACAATGTCCAATATGTGCTCCTGGAGACGATCAGCAAGAACCTTGGCCAATATCTTGAAGGAGGAATTTAAAAGTGAGATGGGTCTGTAGTCATTGGCATGTATTGGTGCACTAATCTTAGGAATCATAGTGAGGAATGCATCATTGATGCTCTGCAAGTTAACCGTACCATGCCAGAATTCATCAAATAAACGATAATAATCCTCTTTGATAATATGCCAGCAGCTTTTAATAAACTGCCCATTAAAACCATCAGGGCCTGGAGCCTTATCAATCGGTAAGTTATTCAATCTCCTCCCTAGAAAATGGACGGGACAAGCATTCAAGTCCCTGATGCCGTGGCAGAAACTCACCAAATTTGAAATTTTGGTCAATACCCAACGATATCCCTAATCTCTCTTGAAATGTGCCACGTAATAATGCTGCCTTTTCATGATGCTCAAATGTAACAGATCCATCATCTCGAGAGAGAGAGATGAAATGTTGTTACATCGGTAGCTGACCGTAGCCATTGAATGAAAATAGGCCGTGTTTTCACTGCTATTTTTAGCCCAATGGGCCGTACATCTATTCTTCCAGTATTCCGTTTTGCAGCGAAGTAGATGGGCTAGTTGCTCTTTGATCAAGTTGCGAAAATTCCACTCAGATATAATAAGTGGTCGCGCATCTTCAAATGAGTCCAACAAAAGAATAACACAATTACAGTTGGAGATCAAAATATTGAGAACCGAAATACTCTGTTGCCATTTCCTCAAGCCTTTCCTCAGTAATTTCAACTTAGATGAAATATTTTTGGCACTATCCCCGGGACAATGGATATCCCAAATGGTTTTCACCGTGCCAAAAAAACCGGGCATCCTAATCCAATAGTTTTCAAAACGAAAAACTTGAGCTTTGGGGATAGTGGTACCAATGGAAACCACACAGGGGAGATGGTCAGAAGTGGGTCTCGCTAAAGGAGTGACCATGGAATTAGGGTATTTAGTGGTCCAAGCAAAAGAAGTGAAAAACTAGTCTAATTGCGTAAGCAGTGGATCCATCTGCATGTTACTCCAAGTGTGGTTCCTGCCTTTAATGGGAAGTTCAATAAGGCCATGGTAACTAATCACTTCATTAAAGGTCTCCATATCATCAGTGTTAGCTCCTGGTTTGTTTCTACTGTCAGAATAGCGATAAAAATTGAAATCTCCAAGGAGCAACCAGTGAGCGTCATCAGGTATCTCTAGACTAAAGAGCCAAGCCACAAAGTTCTGTCTAGCAATGCCCTCACATGGGCCATAAACCACTGCTAGATTAAAAGAGTCCATCGATAGCTGTGGTGTGAATTGCAACACGATACCAAATTGTTCAGAAATAACAACATTTCCCAGAAATTGACTTCGAATCCATAATACTAGGATACCTCCAGAAGCCCCATCGGAGGGAATAAATTCAAAACGATCAAAGCATTTTGGGGCGAATTTTTTGATAAAATGGGTGTCACAACAACCTCTTTCAGTTTCCTGGAAACAGATGATGTTATCCATGCTTTCCTCAATCTTGTTAAGAATGAGAGGCCATTTCTCAGGACTGTTCAATCCCCTAATGTTCCAACATAGAATACGCCATAGTTTGAGATCATAGTGTAATGGATTCATTAGTGATTGGATGGGTGAACAAAGAGTAGTAAATGGCAAGTTCCCAATGAACATGAATAGACAATTCACCAAAATAGCACATGAAATAAAAATTGGATGAGCACAGGAGTTCCTCAACGCAAAAGTGGCAACTGCAAAGTTCAGTACTGAGTAACCAAAATGATTCCATAGATAGGTAGCCATCCTAAACCCTACGAAGGGTAGCAACCATAATAGTGACGCCAACCAAGTCCACAAAATGAAATGATGCATGGCAATTAAGCAGTGGGATCACGGAGAAGTCGCTCCTCTGACACATCTTCAGGAGCAAGGCCGCATTCCTCGACGCTGATGCGCTACATCTCTAAAACCTGCATATGTGCAGGTGCCATTGCTCTGGGAACCGAGGATCTGCGTCGTCTAGGTGCCCTATCCGGCAGAGCTATATGCATGAAGCCATCGTTATTATTGCGCGTGCAGCGTCTGACAAGATTAGCAACAGGAGGAGTTGAAATCTTACTCGCATGGATCATAGCACGGGTAGAGACACGAGTAGTGGAGCATGCAGCAGCCGAGGGGAATTGAAGATCATCCCTATGAGTTGGAGCATCGTGAGGAGTGTCAAGCACAAATCCAAGGTCAGCACTGATCAGATCCATGGTATCAGGGAGCGTATGTGCCACCGGGGTTTCAGCAGTAAAAGCGAGCACAGTACCCAGATACTCACGCAGAACAGGTGAAAGCATCACTGTCAGAATATGCGAGGATTCAGGTGAAACTTGTGGTAGAAGAAGTACATCACGAATAATGGGCGGTGGCACGAGGGTAGATGGGGAACCATCCCTGATATAGCTCTCGAGCATGTATTGCATTCCAGCTGAAGTTACATCATCCATTAAGTCCTGCAGATGCTGTAGAAGTCCATGGGAGCACTTGGCAAGATGGCACGGGTGTACACTTGTCTCATGAGCCATCCGAAAAATATCCAATAATCTGGGCAATCCGAGAGTTCAAGCTGCGACATGCTTCCACCGGCACGATGAAAGAACAGATCACCCTGCTGGTTACCAAGTATCACATCCATAGAGGCCCTTTCCACCTCCTCTACATGTTCATTCCATGCATCCATGGTGTCGTCAGATGTGTTATCTGAATTTGCGACACCATCCATCATGGATGGTCCCTCATAACCCAGATACTGCCTCATATCCGTTCCTAGATACACCCGAGGAACTGCTGGCCAGTGACCCCAGCCCTCGTGCTGCTCCTGATGGTCCATCATGTTCCCCTGCCAGTTGGCCTCAGCCTGTTGTTGGTTAAATCTTTGCATGTCCAGGGGGTATTGCTGCATAGCCGTAAGGTAGGGGAGTTAATAAGGGTGGGGAGAGGCGTTCATCGGCGGAGATGGTTCTTGAGTGTCAATGAGCCCATCAAGATTCTGTCGACTGTTGAGGACATAGACTGGCACCGTCCAGGAAACACCATGTCTAGGCAAGGACGATACCCTGGTGACTATGAGGCTGCGGGGCACCTCCCGAATATCGCGAAGAAGAACACGCATCAAAACCCGTGACCTACTCGCCTCAGGACGGTGCCACAGCTGGAGCTTCCCAAACAGTGAAACCGCCTTGTTGATATAGTACTCTGTCAGATTATCAGTAGGGAAAGCAAGGAAAAGGATCCATGCATCCAGATTGAAGACCGGTCTGCGCATATTAAATCCCTCATCGTGCCGAATGAAAGTAAAAGATGATTCTTCATCAAAAACATCAAAAGGATGCGGGCTATCCCGGATCATCATGTCACGGATTTCAGCAGAGGCGAATTGCACAAGACCCACACCCAGGATAGAAATCTCAGCATCGGTGATGATATCATCATAGTCAGCATTGACCGAGGCCACAATCTGATCTAGAATAGTACAGCGGAGGTTATTCATAACAGGGGGATTTACCAGTACAATGGCGCAGTCTTCGTTGATGCGAGGGGTATCACCAACCACCAACCGAGCACGTTGGAGATGATCACCAGGCCCTGGATCTATGTTGGAGTGGGCTGAAACAAAATCAAAAGGCCTCACCGGGAAGTTCGCCATGGATGAGCTCTATGTAGGGAGGGGAACGAAGGTGTCGAGAAGAGGCGAAGTGTCTGAGCGTTCCGAGTCCCCAAGGGAGTCTCGGGTGGTCAATGCCAGGTCGGGCCCAGAATGTGAATCGTCCACCGCCGCAGATGCCAAATTGGGAGATGTACTTCCTTTTGGTACCCATAAAAGACGCTGACTGCAATCAAGTGATTGATGACCCTGCTGTTTGCATCGCCGACAAGTAATCTTCGGCAATTAGGAATAAAATGATCCGATGCATGACAGTATTTGTAGTATGTCTTAAGAGGGAATTTTCTGGCAGGGTGGCCCCAGCCGAAACAATCAAGACATTTCATATTATTTTTGCAATCCTTCCTTAGGTGTCCCAATTCCAGGCAACGGAAGCAGCATGGAGAGGCCCGGTACTGGATATGTTCCGTAGAGGTGCCAGAGACAATTGGGCCAGAGAAAGCCTGCGAGTCATCATAATCCACACACTTGAAACCCAATATCTGGCAGTGTGGACATACACCTGGGCAGTTGGGCCGAAGATGATCCAATAGCCCACAGCGGGAGCAACGACCAAGTAATTTGAAAACCAGGGATCGAGGCGGGACAAAAGGAATAGAGAGAGCCTCCATAATCTCTTTCCTGGAATACCCTGCCAATCTAAGATCCTCAATATTTTCAAGAGTGGAAGAGGGAAATTCAGAACCAATAGCCTGGCAAAATAATGGTGAATAAAAAATCTGGCCTTGCCTAACTCGCTGGTCCGAACTAATCGGCACATGAAACTTGCCAAAACGAATAGCATTATCTCCTCCGTTCATCGTCGGAGCAATCTCCGGTGGCTTTTTCTCACGAATGACCATCGAAGAATGATGCTTAGACTGCATGAGTGTACTATGAGTGTATGAGTGGTGAGAGGCATCAAGCTTACGAATAAACCCAGATTTAGCTAGCTCTTTGGCAGATGAATAATCATGACGAGCACTAGCCTCAAGCACATGAAGATTATGTTTAACACGTAGAGGAGATCGTTGAGAAATCTCAGTAAGTTCCTCCTTGGACGACCACGATCCATGATTCTTGTGAACAAAACCCGAGAGCTGAGAATCAATCCCCCTAAAGAGAGTGAAGTGACAAATGAAATCCTTCCAAATACGATCTCGAAGATTATAAATAAAATGACCAACTTTATTTGGATGCCACAGAGAAACGGAAACGTGAATCAGAGAGCTGAAAAACCAAGAAATCCTTATGAAAGCCACCAATGCAAGACTGCACAGCCAATCCAACTGATTCCTCATTGAGCTTAAAGGAGGCAGAAGAAAAAGAGACCACCAGAAAGAATTCCTTTGTGGCTAGATGCAGGAGAGAAGTTGACGGGCAAACCAAACCTTCGACGAACCTGTGCCTCCACTGCCAGCCCCGGAGAGAAATCCCAGTGAAGGAGGGCCTCCATGAAGACTAGATCTGATCGCCATTGTTAGGGGTGGAGGAGGAGGGGGTGGGAGGTGCGGGGGGGGGAGGAGCCATCTCAGAGCATTGTGTTGTCGGTTCCCACCCAAGGTTTATCGAACTCAGGGAGGTAGAGGTCAAAGATATCCCTCTCAAGCAACCCTGGAATCAAGATACAAGAAGTCTCTTGTGTCCCCAACACACCCAATATACTTGTCAGGTATATAGGTGCACTAGTGCGGCGGGGAGAGAGTAAAATGCAAGTAATATGGATGATAATAAGTGATAATAGCAATCTGAAATAAAAATGGCAGCAAGCAAACATGTAGCAGAATAGGCGGAAAACGGTGTTTCAATGCTTGGAAATAAGGCCAAGGGATCCTACTTTCACTAGTGGACACTCTCAACAATGATCACATAATTGAATGCATAAATATCATTTCTTCACTATGCTACTCCGAACCACTCTCCGGTCGAATAACAAACACTAATCATTGCGTAGGGCTTTAACAACACTCCTCAAGTCTATATTCCCTCTCTAGGTCACCCCAATGTCACTATGAGCGCCATAAATTAGTAAACAAACGCCACAATTTCATAGGTTCACCTTCCAATACAAGATATAAATATCATGCTAAACCACACGGATCACACACTGTCACCTTTACCCCGTGATCAAAGTGTTTACGGAGACAACAAAACCACTTGAGTAGCATAACAGATGAAGATCAATCTACATATTCAACTAGATTAAAAAGCTCATGATCACATAAAGATCACACCATGGGAGAGAGAGATGAACCACATAGCTACCTGTAGAGCCCTCAGCCTCGGGGGAGAACTACTCCCTCCTCATCATAGGAGACAACAACGGCGATGGAGATGGTGGTGGAGTTGATGGAGATGGCTTCCGGGGGCACTTCCCCGTCCCGGCAGGGTGCCAGAACAGAGATTTGTCCACCGAAACTTGTCGGTGCCGGCGGCGGAGCTACGGATGTATTTTGTGAAAAAGGTCGATTCTCCTAGGGTTTATGCATCGGGGAGTATATATGGGAGAAAGGGCGATGCCGGGAGGTGTCCAGGGGGCCCACACCCCTAGGTGGCGCGACCAGGGGGACCCGCGCCACCCCATAGTGTAGCCACCCTGTGGCCCCCTCCGAGGCTCTTCGGGACTTCTCGAAGCTTCCGGGACTTTTAGGACTTCTAGCTTTTGAATTTTCCAATTCCGAGAATATTTCTGGAACAACTTTTCTGAAACTAAAAACACCAGAAAACATGGAACTGGCTCTGTGGCATCTTGTCAATAGGTTAGTCCGGAAAATCGATAAAAATGACATAAAGAAGGGAGAAAATGTAGCAATTGGCATAATATCAACATGGAACATCAGAAATTATAGATACGTTGGAGACGTATCAAGCATCCCCAAGCTTAGTTCCTACTCGTCCTCGAGTAGGTAAACGATAAAACAAAATAATTTCTGAGGTGACATGCTACCACACAATCTTGATCATAATATGTAAAGTAGAGCATGTAAACTAGGATCAAATGAACTAAAGCTGTGATCTATATTTAATATCAACAAGTAATGCATAAACAAAGAAGAAAAAAGTAAAACTTTTAATGAATCAATACTAAAAGACTATCAACCGTGCAAAGTTTACTATAGATGATTTAAGCTTTCAAGAACAACAATATCATGCACGTCAAACGATCTTCACAACCCCTGTTAGGATCAAGTCAAGCTTTCCACACGATGGAATGCTTGAATCATAAACTATTTGCGCACTAAAAACAAGCAAGTGTTCTGCGTTGGTCGCTGGCACCGGGATGTTATGTCAAAGAGAACATTATGGGGGGTTTGGAAGGTCAATGGAAGAAAGGCTCACAAATCTGAAAGTGGTCATTAGACAAGAGAAAGTCTTACAACCGAAGCTATGCAAGGAGTAGGGATTGCCACACAACGGATGCACATAGAGCTATAAGTGTATGAAATATCTCCAATGGAACTAGTGGGGGTGCATCCAACTTGCTTGCTCACGAAGACCTAGAGCTCATTTGAGGAGGCTCATCATTGGAATATACAAGCCAAGTTTTATAATGTAAAGTTCCCCACATAGTTATGAACGAATGATAGTATGAAACATCTCTCCAAACTGAAGTATTGGTGCTAAACATGAAGCACAAGTGTGGTATAAAGGATAGTGATGCGCCCCCTCTCTCTTTATTCTCTCTTTGGCCCTTTTTTTTGGGCTTTTTCATTTTATTTTATTTTTTTATTTTATATATCCTCACCGGTAGGGGCAACATCCTATATTACAATGAATCATCACACTTTTAGTACTCATAACTCATAAAGAAATATCTTTGATGTCTCTAACTGCATGCTCCTGCCAGTGTAGCAGTATGCATAAATAACCATGAAGCTCATCATCAAGTAACATAATGGAGGTGGATGTTGTGCAACAATATATCTCGGAATGGCTATGGAAATGCCATGATATGTAGGTATGGTGTCTTTTTTGAGGAAGAATATATGGGCTTATGTGTAGGAGAACAGAGTCCTCCCATGGGATTTGGATGCACTGGCGAAGTTTGCACCAACTCTCAATGTGAGAAAGGGCAATGCACAGTACCGAAGAGGCTAGCAAATAGGGATGGTGGAAGTGCCAGGAACCGCAACATAGACTCGCAAGTTAAAAGATTACAGCAAGCAAATCATCTTACAAGGCACAATGCAAATCACTCCAAGAAGGTCCGTGGCAGTGAGAAGTCACTGTTAGCTACCCCGACCGTAGCGCGTAACAAAAGGCCGATCAGAAATGTATCACTCGTAGAAATCATATACCATTGTTTGTATCAGCTGGTAATTTAAGTGTGGCACAGTTTCAAGTTTCTTAGACCAACCATTAAAAGTTTATACTTACTAGTCCTTCCCGTTTATCCACTAAGCAAATTAATATCTCAAAACAACACTAGTGATTCAGGTGAAGCAGTTTAGTGATCTACAAGACCATGCGAATTTTTCCACTATACCAACTATCACATAAGCATTTCTATTCCCAATCAAGCACATATATGAGAACCACCTAACTACAAAAGCTAACAGCTCCGAATAAGAGATGCATGAAAACAAAGGGTAAACGCAGTACTAGCAAAAAGTAAACACTCATAGAACAATAAGAATGAAAACTAGAGTGTTCGAAGCAATGAAAACGGAGCGTTTCTCTCTCCCACACAAGTATGATAAGATCCAACCATTTATTACAGCAAAGAAAACCAAACACACTAAAAACAAAAATAAAAGACGCTCCAAGTAAAGCACATAAGATGTGACCGAATAAAAATATAGTTTCACTAGAAGTGACCTGATAATTTGTTGATGACGAAGGGGATGCCTTGGTTATCCCCAAGCTTAGACGCTTAAGTCTTCTTGGAATTTTATGGAATGTACCACCGGGGCATCCCCAAGCTTAGGCTTTTCACTCTTCTTGATCACATCATATCATCCTCTTCTCTTGACCCTCGAAAACTTCCTTCACACCAAAATTCTCACAATCTTCATTAGCAACGTTAGTGCAATTGAAATAATAAATTCACATGGTTCAGTTTAAACACAAGTATAACACTCAAAAATACATTATCTACTGTCACAACTTCATTCAAAACTCTTTTTCTCAAAAGAACACCAAAATAAAGAGATTAAGATGCAAATGCGATAAAAGGCAGAAATCTGTCAAAACAGAACAGCAGATAAATATCGATTTTTTTTCAAAAATCTTCTGTTTCTAAAATCAAGAAGTGGTATTCTAAGAAAAGTTGCATATATAACTCAGGATTAATCACAAAAAAGCTCAGGTAATTTTGAATTTTCTGTGATTTTTAACGGAATTAACAGTGGACAGCAGAAATCTGTTTCCTGCGCAGAAATCCGAAATATAGGCTCAACTTTCCACTAGAGGCTTTACTTGGCTCAACAAAAACTCAAAATAAAATACACAGCGGGGTTGCCAAGGAAATAGAAAACACCGGGTGCAAAGCACACCAAAGAAAACGAAAGAAAACGGGTTGAAAACAGCGACATAAAACAGGTTGTCTCCCGGTAGCGTTTTTCTTTAACTGCCTTTCAGCTAGGCACAATGATTTTTAAAAGATGCTCACATAAGAATAAGAGTTGAAGCACAATAAGAGATAATCAAGAAGCAAATATAAAACAAATTTAAGTCTAACCCACTTCCTATGAAAAATAATCTTGTAGAAAAACAAGTCATGAAAGCACAAAGTGGCTAGCATAGGAAAGCACAAAAATTTCAACATAAAGAGGGGAAGCTTAATATTGTTGAGATGCATAAAACCATGTTTCCCTCTCTCATAATAACTTTAAGTAGCATCATGAATAAAATTAACAATATAACTATCACATAAAACATTCTTATCATGAGCCACATGCATAAAAGAATTAATACTCTCCACATAAGCATAGTCATTCTTATTAATAGTAGTGGGAGCAAATTCAACATAATAGCTATCATTATTGTCGTGGGATAATCACGGCAGATGTTGCCGGGGGTAACTGATCTTGGGGCAAGTCGACACAGGTATTCGGGAGAGGGTTTAGCTCGAAGGAAGACATGGCGGAAAGCAATCTAAGAACCGGAAAATAACTCGCCGGATCTCAATATGAATTGTGTTGGATACTCGATAACAGGTGTTACAACTATGACCTGAATCTCTGGCAAACTAAACCTAGGGGCCGGTTTATAAAGCACCCGTACACCCCTAACTTGCCCTTCAAGGCACATCTTGAGTCCTATTCGAACTTTGCTTACAAACCCTAGCTTTCCTTACCGCAACCCACAATCCGGGTTACGAGGCCTACAAACTTTGGGCCTTCCAGAAGTCTCTTTATTCTTAGCCGGATCCTATGCAACATCCTTTGGGCCGGGTCACACCTTGGAGTTGGCCTACCGGGTTACTATCCCCCCATCAGTAGTCCCCAGAATAGCCTGGGCTTCCAAGATTTACTCTTCGAAGTGCTGGCTATTCCCTGCAGAAATATTGGATACAAAAACACATGAAGATCAAGATACAATATGTTGACGAATGGCTGGGATTAGCACCAAGGGGATCAGGTAGCAACCCGGCTCTCCCTCAAAGGCTCTCCCTCAATCTTCCAGACTTGAGTCTTAATAGGAAACTCGATGATTTCACATCTTCCTCGATAACTATCGCTGATACCAAGAAAGAGATTTCCCCTTCCTTTTTCTCTGGATTATATCGATCTATGCATAAGGCGCGTCTTTCAAATTTCAAAATAGCCAACTATTACTCCGCACCTCCCGGGTTTCGCCCGTTAGGTTAGGCCTTTCCACCCGGGCTATTATAAATAGACCCCAGGGAGCAACCTCAACTCCAACGACTCATTTCCCCATCCCTCTTCTTCTCAAGCTCGAGTTCACAGAGTGCCACCACGGAAGCCCTGCGCACGTCGCCGGAGCCCATCCGCCGTCGTTTGCGCTCCGCCACCGTGCAACCCACTCCAACTCCCAAATCCGCCACCAAGCCCCCGATTCGCCGGCCAGAAATCGCGAAAGGGCATCAATCTTGCGCCATCTGTCTCCGCAAATCCCTACTTCAACCTCCTCCGGTAAGTTCTTGATATCCTCCAGCCTAACCTTGCAATCTCTTAGCTTTTCCTTAGATCAGATCTGAATCGAGTCGCCTGCACTTTCTCGGGCCCTGCCGAATTGACTCACTAGTGTTTACCATAACCACTCCCATAGATAGGATGCGCAGCTTATCTTACTCCCCTACCACTAAGCATCATTAGCTTGGCCTTAAATACAGAAATTGGATTTCCCATCTGGGCTCGGACCACCAAAAATTTCCGCCCTTGTTCTTATCATCCGGAAAATCTCGCTTCTCCGGCTCACTTGCTGATAATAGACATAAGGGTATCCTTCTACCTTCCCCAGACACTTGCTTTACGGAAAAACTTCACAGCTTCCGTAACGACATGCGATACCCGGACAGATCGTACTTGATCCAGCAAGGCAATACCCGGATCATGTTTAAGTTACTGGTAACTGATTATTCATTAATTTCCGAGTTTTCGCTTCTCACCTCCTTTCCTTTGATGTTTTACCAGGTCAATACCATGGCACCCAAGAGGCAGGGGAAACAGCCGGCTAAAGCTAAATCCACTAACTCCATTTCAGCCAATTGGGGGAGATCCTCCGTTACCAAGGCCAAACTGGAGGAGTTGGTCGAGCTTGGAATCCTTCCTCCCCAGGAATCTATCCGCTGGAGAGTACCAAGCGACGAAACCCGGCCTTCTCCAGCAACGGATGAGGTAATATGTTTCGTCGAACACGTGACCCGGGGCTTCAGGCCTCCGGGTCACCCTTTCTTTCATGACGTCCTAGATCACTACAACCTCCGTATTTTCGATATAGGCCCAAACTCCATTCTGAACATCACCCACTTTATCGTTCTTTCTGAGTCTTACTTGTGCACTCCGCCAAGTCTGGCTGTCTTTGTTGAACTCTTTCAGTGCAAGCCGTGCCGCGAAAGCGGTGACGGCGCACTTCTTACTTGCGGCGGGGTTTCTATCCAGCGCCGCAAGAATTCCTTGATGCCTCCCCTCACTCTCAACTCTCATGTAAAGCACTGGCAGCTCTCATACTTCTACTGCCAGGATACCTCCCCACCCGGCGAGAAGAAGTTGCCGGGTTACTCGGAGGGTCAGCTTGACATTTCCGAGACTTTCAATGCCTTCGCCCCTGACTCAGACAGGGAGGCGATCTTGCCTTCGTTGGCTAAGATCTCCATCTTATCAGCCCGAGGCCTCATCGGGCTAAACTTGGTGAAGACCTGGGTTAGCTTCCGCATCCAGCCCAACTCTATTCGTGAAAAACTGATGTGTGAATATTCGGGTCAAACCACGGACCCGATCCGATACTCCACCAGCACCTTCGCTCCTAACGATACAAACAAGACGATTAAAGGTTTCTTAACAGAGAAGCTCGAGGTAATCCGGAACATAGCCGGATTAGAGCCTTTTACCCTCGAGAACCCGGCCCCCGCAGTAAGTTTTCTACCCTTTGATTTTAGATTCTAGCAAGCCATCTTTTATCCGCTTCTCTTGACTCAATATTGGCCCTTACCCTGGCATTTTCACCTCAGGCCGATAATGACTTTTGGACAATCGACACTCCTCCCAATTCTGGAGACGCGGAGGAGGAAGATGACGCCGTTAATTCGGACGAAGGTGCATACTTAACCCCCTTGCACACATTATATCCTGTCTCCTCTTTTTCCTTATGCTATAACTTTAATACCTTTCAGAACGAGAGGACCAAGACGAGGAAGAAGAGACAGAGGGAAGGGAAGAGTCCGCCAGCGAGGAGGACGAGCCGGAGCCGGCCACCAAAGCTGGATCCAAAAGGAAATCCCAGAGGATCGCCCTCCAGGTTTTTATTTCGTTCCCTTGCACTTTAATTTTTTGTTCCCATAACGTCATTTCGGGGCTAACCCCACCTTCACCCCTTTTGATCATAAATGAAGGAGCCACCCGCGACTAGGCGCCGAGTAACTCGGAACCATCCGGGCAACGAGGCCCTTAACCCGGGCACTTCATCGCCCCCGGCTCGACTCTCTGGTATTTATATCGTAAATAAAAACTCTTTCCGGACATTCCTTTGCAACATAATCTCAAACCTTGCTTGGCATTTTTCAGTATCTTCCGGATCTAGCAACGGCTTTCCTTCGGACTTCCCGGTGAACACCGGGTAAACGCCTTTTCCTGACATTACACCGAGCTTTTATCGCCTTTTTCATAACCAAAGATTAATTGCGCCTTCGCACCTTCTACAGAGCCACGGCTGTTATTAGCGACCAGGAGGACACTGAGGCTAAGGTCCGGGTCGAGAACGAGCCGGCTGATGGTGCCTTCACCACAACTGGCGACGAGCAAGCGTCGCCACCGGAGCTAGCGAGGCATGACACCGGGTATCCAATCGCTTCGCACGCAGGCGAGAAGGAGAAGGGAGCAGCTTCGAACGCGGGAGGGGGACCAGACTCCGACATTCGGATGACCCGGGTGCCACCTCCTGTTACAAGAAAAGCTCCTTTTCCCACTTTCCAGGTACCCGAGTCATCTAACTCGGATAACGCTGATTTTAACCAGCTGATGAGCGCTCTTCTCGCCATGAAAGCTTCAGAAGGAAAAATCCTAGAGCGCATCGCCGCAGCACATCAGGTAACTTTACTTGATACTTCTTACTATACATCCAGTCCCCAAGTTCCGAGCGTAATTTTCTGTAATTACTCTCGGTACTTCGCATAATACTTGGCCTGTCGTGATATCCGGCTTACAGTTTCACTCGTTCCTTACAGGCGGAGATTACTCAGTCAGATGAAACATTACTTAGGACTGAGCAGCTCCTGCTTGCTGAAGTAAAACGTAGAGAAGCCCTTGAAGCGGAGGTAAAGGCTTTGAAAAAGGACGTCTCCAAATACAAGAACAAATACAATGCTGCCCAATCCTCGCTGAAGAACCTGTCGACTCAAATTACGGACACTTACCGTATCTTGCTAAGTAAGTTTGTTATTTGCAATTAACTTGCGTATCTCTATCTTGCCGTTGTAATAATCAAGATTACTGATATGCTTTTGTGTGTTTCGATTGCAGGTGCTAACCTTGCTGCTCCGGAGGAGAACACCGTTACTCAGGCTAAAACTCTGAAGACTGTGCTCCGGACATTTTTTGCCGGCACGAAACTTTTGCTGGATGCTATAAAGTGGCCTTCGGAGGTATACCCGGGCGAAGAAAATCTCATGCAGGCCTTGTCCACAGCGCCTGGATGGATTGAAATATTGAAGCGTTCGTCTTGCCGGATTGGGATGACCCGGGCTTTGACGCTGGCGAAGGCTTATTTTCCTAAGCTTGACCCGGCCAAGGTAGTATCCGGGTTCCCAGAATTCAAGGCTGACGGGTCTAAGTTTAAACCCCAGGACTTCAAAGCTATACAATCTTCGGTACGTCACTCGGCCACAACTTTGGCAGATAAAATGGATCTAAACACAATTATGAGCTCATATGACTCTGAGGGCAAGGTTATTTGGTGGAGGCACCCCCTCCTTTTGATATGCTGGAAAAGTGGTCGACTGACCTGGCCAGGAGGAAAGAAGAGGCTGCGAAGAGAGAAACCGAACTAGGCGTAAAGCCGTCTACCTCAACACCAGCCGTTCCTCCTCCTGTCCGTCCTGACGTGAAGAGTCCGGGTAAAACTGCTGGCAAAGCCAAGGAGCAAGTCCAAGACGAAGACCCGGAGGACCACTCCCAGGATGCCGAGTAGGATGATACCTAGTGCTTTGCGTTTCTCGAGACTGATATGATTTTTAGCGGTGCGCCTGTGCAACATTGATACTGATATTATGACTTTGCGCTTGTTAATTTATGATAACTCTTTGCCTCTCCCGGCTTTTGATAATCTCGATCCTTGTGTTACATGTAAGCTTATTCTCGATACTTTGAACTCTTGCTTTTGATTCCCTTTTGAGACTCGGCTAACCGAGTATCGTAGGTTTTGATAGACGGACTTTTCTTTAAGTCCCCAAGACTCGGAAACTAAGGTTTACGAGCTTTAGTAGTTAAGCAGTTTGTTTCTGTCTCGAAGTCCCCAGTCCCCATGACCCAAAGTACGAGCTAAGGGGGCGTGGCCTTTCTCAGATGACAAACTGCTCTTTACCAAGCTGAAGACCAATAGCTATTCACATAAATACTGAAGTCATGCTTAATACTTGTTGAGTTTCCGGCTATTTGAGCCTTATACTCTGCATGGACTTGTGGTTTAGATGACCCTTTTGATTATCTTGTACTGTAAGCCGGCTTTCGCGTGGATACCATGCTGTTACATCTATACGAAAAACAGGGTCAAGCAAGTCCCATTGGGCTGCATAGTTTGATTGTAATCGTAAGTGAACAGATCATGCCACTTTAGCGCGAGTCACATCGAGCTTAAGTAAGAATAATCAAGAAATTTGGCTCCTTTGTCCGGTTATAAGATTGCAGCCGTACCCGTTTTTTCGAGTAATCAGCCCTCATAACTCATAGGCATCAAGGCCGGGTCTCCGGGTTTGTGATTACTTATTTAAGCACACCAATCCCCGAAGACCTATATGCACGTGACGTATTTCGATGATATTGACGTATTGATAATAACAAGCATTACTTACTTGTAACTGAAGCAAAGACCATGATAAGACTCGAGACCATCTTCTTTTATTGATAAAAATTTCTTTTTTGAATCAGCAGGCCGCCTCATTAAAAACCTTCCAGTCCCCTTAGGTACCCTGGGTAGGAAAAGAGTGCGTATGAAACCTGCCGTCCATTACACTGCTTTAGTTATTCTCGAGAGTCGGCCTCGCGTTGGTACGGCCGATGCACATTCTCCATTTGCTAGGCCCTTTCATAATGAGTACCGGATTTGCTAGCCAATCCGGGTATATCGTCCTTGAAGCGTGATCAGCTGCGGATGGCGGTACGTCTTCTTCTTCCCTGCTAGGAGTTTTGAAAGGATCGCTCCTGATGAAGCCTACCATCTTAGGGTTTTGTTCTGCCCTAACTTTTTCTTTGTCCCCCTCAGGAGTTGGCTTTTTTGACGTTGTCCTCTCTTCTAGGTCCACCTGAGAACGGTAATGTTTGAGCTCTTCCTTCCTGCAGGCTTGCTCGGCCATTGCCGCATCTCCCTCATCACATTCAGCTGCTATATCTCGATTTCCGTGTATTGTAATGGTCTTCTTAGGACCCGGGATTTTCAGCTGTAGGTACACATAACACGGTCTTGCCATGAACTTGGCATAAGCCGGCCTTCCAAACAATGCATGATAAGGACTGCGCAACTTTACTACCTCAAAGGTAAGCCACTCGACTCGGTAATTGTCGTTTGACTCTCCAAAAGCTACTTCCAGTGCCACCTTTCCTTCGGGGCATGCCGAATGACCCGGCACTATCCCGTGAAAAACTGTTGTACTCTTTTGCAGCTGCGATTCCTTTAAGCCCATACGCAGAAAAGTTTCCCAGTACAGGATATTGATACTACTTCCTCCATCCATCAAGACTTTTTTCAGTTCGTAGCCGTTGACCTGTGGTGCCACTACCAAAGCTAAGACTCCCGGGTGGTCAACTCTGTCCGGGTGATCCTTCCTGCTCCATGTTACCTCTTGTTCTGACCACCTCAAATATCTTGGAACAGCGGAAGAGACCGAATTAACTGCTTGTTTCAGTATCTTCTTATCCTTGTTAGAGCCTCCCGTAGTGTGCACATGATATTGACCCAGCTGTTTGGGGTTAGCTTGAAAACCTCCCGCTCCCCCTTGATTGTTACCTTGATTTCCAGCTGGGGGATTGCCGGCTGGGGGCGGTCCGTTGCCCAAATTTCCACCTAGGCCCGGGCCTCCTCCTCGGCCTGCACCTCGCATGGCTCTGTTTACTTCCTCGTTCTTCCACCTTTGTAAGTCGACACATTGCTCCAATGAATGATTGGCCGGCTTGCCGTTCCTGCTATGCTTCGGGCATGCCATCCTAAATATGTCCCAACTGTTGCTTGGTCTTGGAGGTCCTTGGTAGTGTCCCCCATTGTGATTTCCAGTATTAAAATTTCCTTCGGATCTAGGTCTTGAAGACCCGGCCTCCGTGTTGGCTACAAACTCGGAATTCCCTTCAAACGGGCGTTTGTTTTGGCTATTTCCATTATTGTTTGGCGCCGATCCATTGCCGATTTTCCCACTGCTACTTGTGTTTGCTTTTGCTTTCTTGTCATCAACTTCCTCCTCTGTGGTATCCGTTGCAGCGTGTTTGTTGCACGCATCCATTAACTCTCCCATCGTAACCTCCGCTGCATTCCTACTAGATTTCATGCGAGTTAGCTTTTGCACTAAAGGAACATACTTACATGTTTTTGCCATAGCTTGTAGCGCGTCCTTAGGCTGGATATCTGTAGACGAGTGGAGTATCTCCATAACCCGGCGTACCCAGCTGCGTGCTGACTCTCCTTTCTTCTGAACGCATCTTTCTAAATCGTCAATAGTAAATAACTTTCTGCATGTCCCATGAAAGTGCTTGATAAATGCGGTCTTTAGCTCCTCCCACGATTTGATCGACTTTTCCGGTAAATTGGTGAACCATAACTTTGCTGCTCCCTCTGACATCATTAAGTACATGAATTTGGCTTGGAGATTCTCGGATGCGTTGCGAATTGACATTGCCATCTCGTAGCTGCTCATCCACGTTTCTGGATCCATTGTTGGCTCATAATTTACTACTTTCCCCGGTTCTTTGAACTTCTCCGGGTAAGGTTCTGCTCTGATATCGTCCGAGAGGCACTTGGGTCCCGCCAGGGTGGTTGGGGCTGGTCTTACTCGGGAAACACGTGACCCGGCTGGGGGTGCCACGAGGCGCGGCGCCACCGGCAACTCGTGCCCTGCAGACCCGGCCCCGGCTCTTCTGGCCCTGGAACTGTCCACCACCGCCTGCGCTGCTGATACTACTGGTACTGTCTGGATACGCGGTGGAGGCGGCATTTGCTGTTGCTCTTCCCTTCGTCGTGCCGCACTTGCTTGGACATTGCCCTGCTGCTGACTGACGTACGGCGTCCCATGCATTCCGCTTCTATGATCCGGATAATTGGCTTGCTGTGCTACCGCGGTGTGTAGCAGATCGATCGCTCGTCGGGTTCCTTCTGCATGAGGCGAATCTCCTACAGGAATCTGGTTTAGTGCGAGCGTTGCTGCGTACACGTTGTCCATGGGATTGTTGTAATGGCCTGCTGGTGTGTGGAATCGTGATGGTGGTGGTGGCATGGTATTGCCGGCTGTCACCCCCGTCTGTGGCAAAGGTAATCCGGCTGGCGCGTTTACCGGCTGTGCTCCTGTTGACGGTCGCGGTATGGTCCCTTGGTTCACCGGTGGAATCGGCTGATCTTGAGGCGTGAACACCAGGGCAGTCGGGTTAATAACCCCTCCTGTTGCTGGCAGCATAGTTCGGTGCCTTTGGTGCATCCTTGTCGTTTCCTCCCGGAGCCGGGTCTCTCGATCATCCAATTCGCGCTGCCGCGCGGCCATCCCCTGCCTTTCTGCTTCTACTTGCCTTCTTTGCTGCTCCAATGCACGACGAGCCACGTCCAGGTCTCTTGCGCGCTCTGCCGCGTTTTCTGGGGTAATAACTGTGGCCAGGACTGTGGGGTCTAAGATCAAATTATTATCGAACAGAGCCGGGTGGCGCGGATTCGAGGGGCCCGCCCCCGGTGTCCGGTTTGCTTGGAATCCGAACATATTTGCGTGTTGCTCCTCGTCTGCTGGGCGACTGGTGACTGACGCCGACTCTCCATCGACCTGGACCAGGACCGGGTTAACCGTTCCTTGCTGCTGGGCCACTGCCTGGGCCGCCCCGACTGGCGCCGCGGCTGCATTTTCTTGATTGAGATTGGTCGCGGGAGCCGCATAAACTGCAACTCGGCGCATGATACCCGGGGTAGACTCGTGCTGTTCTTCCTCGCCGTTTTCCTCCCTATACCGATCCTCCAGCAAGTCCTTAATGGATGCAGTGTCATCCTTTCCATTGCTTGGGTCGCGCGGAGTCCATGCCGGCTCCTCCGGCTGTTCCCAACGTGTAATAGACCCCTCTGCCTGGTATGTTGTTCCGACTGACTCTTCTCTATCGGGTTGGGCGTACGCAGCCTCCCCTGATACAGGATCAGAAAAATTGTCAGGAATCGAACCAGAGGTACATACCATGCCGATGAAGACGTTGATTCGGCCGATCGTCACGACCGATCCGGATTCGAGGCGATCCGACTCTGGCCCCCAGCCGGAATCGTCCACCATCTTCTTTCCTTCGTGGTCGTCGTAGATCTCACCGACGACGAGGTTCTCCATGCTTTTCCGAGCTTCTCCCGTGATGCAAACACCTTTGGACGCAGGCCCCACGGTGGGCGCCAACTGTCGTGGGATAATCACGGCAGATGTTACCGGGGGTAACTGATCTTGGGGCAAGTCGACACAGGTATTCGGGAGAGGGTTTAGCTCGAAGGAAGACATGGCGGAAAGCAATCTAAGAACCGGAAAATAACTCGCCGGATCTCAATATGAATTGTGTTGGATACTCGATAACAGGTGTTAGAACTATGACCTGAATCTCTGGCAAACTAAACCTAGGGGCCGGTTTATAAAGCACCCGTACACCCCTAACTTGCCCTTCAAGGCACATCTTGAGTCCTATTCGAACTTTGCTTACAAACCCTAGCTTTCCTTACCGCAACCCACAATCCGGGTTACGAGGCCTACAAACTTTGGGCCTTCCAGAAGTCTCTTTATTCTTAGCCAGATCCTATGCAACATCCTTTGGGCCGGGTCACACCTTGGAGTTGGCCTACCGGGTTACTATCCCCCCATCAATTATTATTCTCATCACCATAATCATTAAATATAGGAGGCATATTATAATCATAATTAATTTTTTCCTCAATAGTAGGTGGACTGAAAATATCATATTCATCATTGTAAACAGGTGGAACTAGAATACCAGAATCATTATAATCATCATATATTGGAGGTAAGGTATCATCAAAGAAAATTTCCTCCTCAAAACTTGGGGGACTAAAAATATCATATTCATCAAAACTAGCTTCCCCAAGCTTAGAATTTTCCATAGCATTAGTAATAATGGTGTTTAAAGAGTTCATACTAATAACATTGCCACTAGTATGCAAATAAAGCTCCATAGGTTTTTTAATTTTCTCTTCAAACACTTCATATCCTAACTCAAGATAAAGATTATAAAGCTCTCTCATATTTTTTGTTGTTTTCCATTAAGTCTAACTAGTAAATATAAAAACAAGGAATAAGTAAAAATAAGCCTAACTAGTGAAAACAAGAAACAAAAAGATATAATTACAGAATCTAAGGAAATAACTTCGAGCACTCACAGAGCATGTGAGTAACTTTTACCTTACCTCCCCGGCAACGGCACCAGAAAAGAGCTTGATGTCTACGCACAATTCTATTCTTGTAGACAATGTTGGGCCTCCAAGTGCTGAGGTTTGTAGAGCAGCAGCAAGTTTCCCTTAAGTGGATCACCCAAGGTTTATCGAACTCAGGGAGGTAGAGGTCAAAGATATCCCTCTCAAGCAACCCTGCAATCAAGATACAAGAAGTCTCTTGTGTCCCCAACACACCCAATATACTTGTCAGGTATATAGGTGCACTAGTTCGGCGAAGAGAGAGTAAAATGCAAGTAATATGGATGATAATAAGTGATTGTCGAGACATCGTAGTAGAATTCATAGACGGGGGTGCCATGAGACTACCGATAGAGACGTGGGGGGACGTGGTTGTGCGAAGAACAATGACACAGGGTTTTTACCCAGGTTCGGTACGGCGCAATAATGCGACGTTCCTACTCCTGCAATCTCACTATTCAGGACTAAGCCTGGAAATACAGAGTACAATGTGAGGTTCTATTGGCTGCTCGTCAAGGATCAACCTCTCGGCGAGTTAGCCTTTAGCTTCTTGTCTATCTATCATATCTCCCGTCTGGCTTTATATAATAGCCGGATTAGGGCATACAGAGTAGGAAACCTAGAAGACTACGGTAACTCTTTGACTTGGAAAGTAAGGAATCCGCCTTCTACTCCAAGCCAGATCACGTGGGCCGTGATCTGGGTTCTTCTAGAATCCGGCTCCTGTGCATCAGTCTTACTGGGCTGCCTAACGGACCATAGCCCATTAACATTTAGGCCACCCTCGTAATCCGGCACTTTAGACTACCATCTGATATACCCCTAGTTGGTATATATCCGACAGTAGCCCCCAAGAAGGATTAGGACTCGAATTCGCCGTCTTTCGCCAAATGCATATTTTCCAGGAAATATCGGCCTGCAGTCTTGATTCTTCTTTTTCTTCTCAAGGGATGTTACAACGCAAAACTCGGAATCCAGAAAATCCGGCTTTTCTCCCACGAATCTTCGCAGAGAAGGAACTTCCTACGTCAGCGCTTTAATCTTGCTGACGTAAGGGACGTTTGGGTTACAGGTGGGAAACCCAGAAACATATCTCTGACAGATTCTCGCGGGAAACGAGGCGATAGCAATAATCACCCGTCGTTTCATTTCCCGGAATTTCCGGCGAGTGACACGCGTTGATCATCCAACGGTCAAAAGAGCCGTTAGCACGCATCATGACGGGATTCCGGCTATAAATGGCCGTCTTCGTCCTCCGTGGTAATCTTCCGCTCTCACTTCGCAACGCCATTTCCAGCGCCCAAGTTCCTGCAGAGCCCTTCCCGAGCGCACGAACGCACCCAAGACCTCACCGGAGCGATCGAGCGCCGCCCCTCGATGGCATCACCCAGCTCTTCCCCAGCCCGCACCGTCGCAAAAGACATCGACGAGATCATCAACACGATGGATCCTCAGCTGGATTCACCGGTGCGTATCTCCGGCGACGAGCCGGCGAAGGCCACAGGCGGCGCAGGGGGCGAGGAGATCCCTCTCGCCTCCGTGGATCTTGCGGGGTCCTCTTCCGCTCCTCCCCCGCCGTTCGCGCCCGAGAGGGTGGAGGAGAAAATTGCGCTCGTCGGAGACGAACTCGTGGCCGCGGAGGCCGCAGCGTCCGCCGCCGCCGGAGCCGAAGAAGAGGCGGAAACTGCCGGCAACTGGAGTGCCAGCAGTATTCCGCCATCCCTCCTTCCGACAATAGAGAAGGAGGGGCTCGTGCTGAAGGGAAAGTGGCGGCTCCCGGAGGACGATACCGAGCCCATGCCGAAGGACGGAAAACGTGTCCTCCTCTCCTCACACATTCAGAGAGGTATGGGTCTTCCACCGTCCGCCTTTTTCCTCCAAATCCTAGCCCACTACAACATCCAATCACACAATCTGCCACCCAACTCCATCCTCTATTTAGCCGGATTTCAGGCCCTTTTCGAGGGATATCTAGGTATAGCACCTAGGTTAGATTTCTGGCTTTATTGTTTTGGGGTTAAGCGGAACTCTTCGGAGGGCTCACTCCCAACTTGTGGGACCATTTCCTTCACCCTGCGTAGATTCAGGGAGGACTGGTTCCCCAAGATCAAAACATCGGAATCCGTCAAAATCTGGACGGGTTCCTTCTTTTATCATCCCGACGTTCCCTTTCCTGGGAAAACCACCGGGGTTCCACATTTCTCAAACACCCCCGCTGTTCCCCAAGAAAATTGGGGAACTGAAGCAGTTCAAACCCTGCCGTCGGATCTTCTCAGGATCAAGCGGCGCATCACAAAGCT
Source organism: Alopecurus myosuroides (assembly GCA_028641055.1). Lineage (NCBI taxonomy): Eukaryota > Viridiplantae > Streptophyta > Magnoliopsida > Poales > Poaceae > Alopecurus > Alopecurus myosuroides. The sequence continues at coordinate 215,652,674 of CM054063.1, read as the reverse complement.
CGTCGCTTCTGATCCGCCTCTAACCAGCATGGACACAGTCCTTTGCTGGTTAGAAAGGCGGATTCAACCTTTGGCGAATCACGGCGCTCGCCTTCTCTGCGAATACTCAGGAGACGGCGATGCTATGCGGACAACCGACAAGGTTTGGTCGGCAAAGGATTTGCGGAAACGCGCAAATCAATTGGTCGCATCCCGCGACCATTATGAAGAAAGCCGGCCAATGTATACGGCCGCAAATCCGTCTCCCAAGGTACAGTTAATCGCCTTTTGGGTTTAAATAGAATTCGTTTTCTCGGGTTTCATGCTTTCAACTCAACTTTTGCCTTCTTGACAGGTTGCCGAACTTCCTGAGTCGGAACTTGCTTCCGATGCCGATCTGGAGGCATTGCGCGCCGCCTTTGCCGATGGACGTAAGCGCAACAAGATTTCTGCTTCCCAGGAAGTCATTGATCTTGACGGGGTCCCCGTCGTCACCTCCAGGTTCGAACATCTGGGTTGTTTTGTTTTTGTCGGGATTTTCTTTCTTTATCTCGGAGTTTTAACTTTCCGGCTTTTATTATTTTTAGCTTGCCTCCCTCTACTCTGAAGCCGAAAAAGCTGAAGAGGCACAAGGCTGTGGCCGGCAGAGGCCCACATCCTTCTCCTGCTACCGCTCCAAATACACCGATCGCAGTAACGAAAGAGCATGCTGCAGCCCCCAACACCGAGTCCCTGCAGACCAGCCAGCCCATTGTGCCGGAAACGGACACGAGGGAAAGGGCGGTCCCTGAGGTGGGAGGTCCTTCTCGGATAACTGAGGAGGAAATTCCCACCTTCGATAAGGAATTCAAAAATATCAACGAGGGCCTTAGCACAATTGGGACTCTTTTTGCTGACTACGCAAAGGAGTTCACTGAAAACTTGGCAGGTTTACAGCGGATGAGCCAGGTATTATCTCCAGCCCCCAAGCAATAAGTCAAATGCATGCTTTTCACTTAATGATTTTATCTTCATCATGCTTGTTTCTTAACTTAAGTGTTCTGGTTTGTTTCCTTATTTCAGCAAACCGCTGAAACCATAAACATGGAAGTTTTCAACAAGCTAACTGTCAAGAATAAGGAGGTTAGAAGACTTCTCTCTATTCTTGAAGTTAAGGAAACAGAGCTGGCATCATCTCAGCTACAGCTGGAGGAAACAACAGGTATACTTTTAGTTCTCTGTAGTTCCTTGTCCATAATTTTTTCTACGTATTTTTCCGAGTTTTCTTATCCCGGAATTTTTTCCTTGCTTTCCAGCTCCTTTGGCGAAAGCCAAGCAAATAGCTGAAGATGCCGGCAATGCCGAGAATCTCCGCCGGGAGAATTTGGACCTTCATAAGGAACTTATGAAGGTTCAAAAATATCTGGAGGCCAACAATCTGGCTCTTGGAATTGCGCAATCCAAGGCCTCCCAACAAGCGGACAAGGACAAGGCTACTATCCAAGATTTGGAGAACGCCTTAACCCCGCGCCTGGAGGAAGGCTCCGAGATGGACAAGATCCTCGGTAAGTTACCAACTTTTACCAGATTTTCCATGTCTTAACTTCTTTATCTGCTTTTCCGCTAACCCTTTGGTTGTTCTGTCTTGAAAAAACAGGAGACAACCCAGATCTTACTCGGATTGAGAAAATCCGAGCTTTCGGGAAGGTATTCACTGCGATTCGAGCTACAGGCATGCAGCTGGTCAACAAGTACCTTCCCGCAAGAACTGGGAAATTCTCGGATGTTGAGAAACTTCCGGAAGCTATACTGGAGGTGGCGGACTCGAAGGAATCCACCTTGCGCTCCGCAGCACGGGGTGGTACACGCATGGCTTTAGGCCTTATGCATATGCATTACTCCAGTGCCAAATCTTGGCGCGTGGCGTCCGGTATCCCTCTTGGATACTCGGAGACCCAGCGGACCACCATCTTTGATGAAATCAAGGGTCACGCCACCAAGATCGCCTCTATGGTGAATATCTCCATCACCTATCCGGAAGAGGAGATTCCAGAAACCCCCGAGGATGACAGCAGTGAACAAGACTTGGATGCTTGAAGAATTCTCCCTACCCTGGATAGGAGAAATAGGAAATAGGAGCATTACTGCACTTTACAATGTAATTTATATTGTAATGCTTCTATTCTTTTGTATAAACAAGTACTCCGCCTTTTGCAGTTTAACTTTTATGAAATCCTTTGCAAGTTTTTCGGGTTTTATATTCCTTTATCTTCCAAGTTCTCTGGTTTGTGTGCTTTGACTATCCTTAGCGTTTGAAATGGCTCAGTAGTACTTTAATCTTCACGCCAAGTTACTGGGTAAACCGATCAGTTTAAACTTGGAAACGTGGATCATACTAAAGGCAATTTTACTCACTAGCTCTAGTGACCCAGCACATAAACAATCAGATAATGCTTAGAGAAAAGTAAGGAACTTTTTGAATGAAGCTCAGACACGTAGGCACAATCCAAGTTTCCCTTAACCTTTAGTAGGCTGAAAATCATTCAGTTTTTAAACGCCGAGCACGCAGGCACAATTCGGGTTAACATTGAGTATTTTGTAAGATCATTGGGAAATAGATAAGACAGAATCATGCTTTGTACTATAATAAACTTGTAAAAACATGGATGTAAGAATTCCGACAACTTTATTTCATGATCTCAAAGATGTTTACATAGAAATTGAACTAAGTATAGAAGGGACGTAACTGTTGGATACTCCAGGGCCTCTTTGTCTCTCCTAGTTCATCATCTATCTTTCTCTTTCTTTTGCGATTCGGCTTCTCGGGATAATCTTCCGTATCGCGAATGTCTACAAGATAATATGATCCATTCTTCATGGCTTTACTGATGACAAATGGTCCTTCCCATACTGGGGCCAGTTTGTGCTTTCTTTGCTGCACCAATCTTAGCACTAGGTCACCTTCTTTAAAAGAACGATGCCTGATTTTCCGACTATGATAACGTCGTAAACCTTGCTGGTAGATGGCGGATCTTTGAAGCACACGTTCTCGTTCTTCTTCTAAGAGATCGACGGCATCCTGTCGTCCATTTTCGGCATCTGATTCATCGAAATCTTGCACTCCTGGGCTGTCATGGATCATGTCCGTTGGGAGAATTGCTTCCGCACCATAAACTAGGAAAAACGGGGTTTGCCAAGTTGACCTGTTTGGTGTTGTTCGGATGCTCCAAAGCACGGAAGGTAGGGTTTTGACCCTTTCTGACCCCATGCGAGCTAAAGCATCCGCATTCCAATTTTCCTCCCTTTTAACATGGAGCACTTCGAATCCAAAGAAACAGATGGCAAACTCGTCCACCGTTCTCCGGTATTCGGCCATTATAGGGCTTTTGGCGTCCCAAGTTTGGTTGAGCTGGTGCTGTACCAAATCTGAGTCGCCATAGCATAGGATGCGTTTGACACCTATTTCCTTTGCAATATGCAAGCCGTGAAGCAAAGCTTCATATTCTGCCACATTATTACTGGCGTTGAAGTGTATTTGTAATACATACTCCATTGTATCTCCTTTAGGGGATTTTAGAACTACACCAGCTCCAGCGCCCTCCTTCATCTTGGATCCATCAAAGTGCATGATCCAGTACTCGGACTCCGGCATCGGTGTTTTTTCCATTGCTTCCGTCCAGTCGGCGACAAAATCTGCCAGAACCTGAGATTTTATTGCCGTCCTAGGCTGGTACTTAATGTCGAATGCTGCTAGCTCGATGCCCCATTTGGCTACTCGGCCAGTTGCCTCCGTATTGTTTATTATATCCCCTAGTCCCTTTGCATACCACTGTTATGGAATGCCCTTGGAAGTAATGGCGAAGTTTTCTAGATGCGAAAAATACATCATATGCCAGTTTTTGATAGTGTGGATACCTTTGTTTGGACTCGGAGAAAACTTCACTTATCTAATATATCGGATGCTGGTCTGGTATGCTTTGTTCATCTTTCTTCCTCTCCACAACAATTACTACACTAATAACCTGATTTGTAGCCGTAAGGTACAATAACATAGGTTCTTCGTCTTTTGGGGATGCCAAAATCGGAGCTTTCATCAAAGTTTCCTTCAACTGGGTTAGCGCTGCATCTGCCTCCTCTGTCCACTCAAATTTGTCGGATTTCTTCAACAATTTGTATAGTGGCAGAGCTTTGTCCCCCAGCCGGCTAATAAACCTGCTGACGGCTGCAGCGGAACCCGTAATCTTTGCACATCTTTTACGCACGTAGGCTTGGAGATGTTTAAGATTGCTTTGATCTTTTCCGGGTTTACTTCTATTCCTCTATGAGAAACGATGAAACCCAGAAGTTTTCCTGAGGGAACCCCGAATACGCATTTTAATGGATTTAACTTCATTTTATAAGCGCGCAAATTTTCGAAGGTTTCTCACAAATCCTCAAGGAGTGTTTCTTTTTCCTTGGTAACGACAGCAATGTCGTCCACGTAAACGTGGACATTTTTGCCAATCTGACTATGCAAACACCGTTGCATGCAACGCTGGTAGGTTGCACCTGCGTTCTTCAGGCCAAATGGCATGGTTATGTAATAGTACGTCCCATAAGGGGTTATGAATGAAGTTTTGATTTGATGTTCCTTTTTCATGCGTATTTGATGATACCCGGAATATGCATCCAAAAAGCATAAAAGCTCAGAGCCTGCTGTGGCATCTATTATTTGATCGATTCGTGGTAACGCAAACCTATCTTTTGGACACAGTTTGTTCAGGCCGGTGTAATCTATACACATTCTAAAGGCAGTAGTATCTTTCTTCGGGACTAATACTGGATTTGCAAACCATTCAGTATGTATAACTTCCCGGATAAAATATGCTGCGAAAAGCCGGATAATCTCCTTGCCAATAGCCTTCCGTCTTCTTCCGTCAAATCGACGGAGACCTTGTTTGACGGGTTTCGATCCTGGAATCACCTTGAGTTGATGCTCAGGAAGTTCCCTGGGTACGCCTGGCATGTTGATGCATGTAAAATGCATAGATGAATTTTGCATATTTTCACATGGTTTTCTATTACATATTGCATCATATAAGGGTATAATTCCATGTTTTATAGTATTTTGGGGTTAAACTACAAAGTCCCCCAACTTTTATGGAATTAACCCTGCCTGTCAGAAACCCGTTTTCTATATTTTTGACGTTTCAAGGGGCAAACTTCCGCGAAATCACCTGAAAATCTGCGGGGGTCATTTTCTTGGAAGGAGAAGACTTGCGGGCGAAGGATCCACGAGAATTGGGCAAGGAGGCCCAAAAGAGGACCCTCCACGCGGCCAGATTCCTTGGCCGCGTGAGAGGCCCCCTTTTGGCCCCTGTGGCCCCAATTCCTTCCATCTTCGACTTACCGACTCCGTCTTGACCTAAAACTGACTATAAAAAGGGTCCCCCATACCCTTACGGAGGGGAGCGCCGCCGAAACACCGAAACACCAAAACAGAGACCAGAAGTTCCAGATTGGAGGGGGGAAACTCCGGCGGGGTACCGCCGGTGTGATCTCCTACCCCTCCAACGTCATCTCCATGAAGAGGGAGTAGTCCTGTAACATCCCTGATTTTTGGAAAGTCAAAAAAATCACTAAAAATTGAATTTTTTTGTTTTCCATTAAAGCAATCCACCAAAAACAAATAAAACTCAAACACAAAGGTTGTATTACTTGTTTTCTAATGCTACTGAAATTAGTATAATCCAAATACCTCTGTTTTCTAAAAACCTAAATCCTCAAAACAAAAAAAACTATCCAAAGGAATTATTTTCCCTATTTGAAAACCTTAAAAAGTATAAAATGGTTTCTATAAAGAAGTTGTTTTCCATTTTGTTTTCTCCAAATGTTATACCAAGTTTTAACCATAAAGTGTTTATATAAGTTATTTTTGTTTATGAAAGCAAGTAAAGAACCATGGAAAACAATATTCGCATTTTTTATTAACTTATAGGATGCCACTAAAAATTTATTTGACCATTATTTATATTAATTATTTTCTATTTAAATATGGTATTAAGTAGCTATTAGTAATCAAATCATATTATGAAAATAAAATTATTTTTAAGTGTGTTAAAATAGCACACAAATGTTTTCATTTGAAAGGTTTTATTTTTACAAAACCATAGAAACAAATTTGAACTTATTTGGCTTTATAAATAAATCATTATGGTTTATTAGAGAAAACAGAAAAAGAAAAGGAAAAAAAAGAGAGAGAACCAGCCCGGCCCAAAACCCCTCCCCACCCTCTCTCTCGCACACGCGCAACGCGCAAAGGCCCACGGCGCAGGAGAAGCACCACAGCCCACCTTCCTTCCCCCTCTATCCCTGGCAAGCCTGACCCACCGATGACGTCAGCGTTGACGTGGTCATCTTCAACCCGAAGAGGAAACCGCCGGCCGTTTCGGCCTTGAATTTCGTCAATTAAATTCACGCGATTAAGAGCCTTAATCTCTGCCCCGTGCACTCCATTTTATATCCCTCCTCGGCCTCTCTATTTCCCCTCTCCATTCTCTACCGATCGCGCCCCCATTCCACCTTGATTCTTCGCCGGAGTTCTTGTATCCCGTCACCGTATTCTCCGATTCCGGCCAGGTGAGGACGTCCGCGAGCCCGATTCCACGCCTAACCCTTTCCCCGTTTTGTTGCGCACCCTTGATGCCCTCCATCGATATCTTCGTGGTCAGGAAACGGCGCGTTGTGCGCTCTCGAGGTCGCCGGAGCCCGCAGCATCTCCATCCGCTCGCCATCGCCGTTCCCGGAAGCGAGGACCACCTCTGTTGCCTCCATCGACTCCGCCGTGCCGCGTGGAGCGACGTGGAGTCTCCCCCGTGCCCCAGAACCCTCCGCAACGCCGTCTCCCTCAAGTCGCTGTCGCTCCGACCACCGCAGCGCCATCTCCGGCGATATTCCGGTGAAGTAAACCCTAACTCGCCCCTCAGATCTAATCTGCACCACTAGATCTAGATCCAACGTCCGAGGTTAAACCACTTAACCGAACAGGTACCAGCCAGTAGGAACCAGCCACGTATGCGCCAGTCAGCCGCGCGCGTTTAGCCAATCCGTCGCTCGGCGTAGCTCATAGTAGGCCCAAGCCCATTCCCTGTCCGTGGCACGCGCGGCAGATAAGCAATCTGCGCCCAGCCCACCTCTGGAATAAATTTTTCCGAATAAAATAGATTTGTAATTTTTGCAGAAAAGTCCCTGCATCTTAGATCTATGATATCTTTTGATCCATTAGGCCAAATTTAGAAATCTTGGACTTTTTGAAAATCCCTTAACATGTACAAACTTTTGGCACTGGCCAAATTCAAATGTGACAAACTTAAATTTGTTCAAATTCAAATATGCTTGTTTGATGAATTGTGGCATAATTCAAATTCTACAATACCAAAAATTGTAAATAAAATATATTTGGAAACCTTAGGATGTGTACTTTCATATACTCTATCCCAAAATAATATTTGAACAAATTAAAATTGAATTTAGAATTAATTGGTATATTTGAGTATTTTTGACATAGATGTAATTCTATAAATAATTTCAATATAGTTCCTTTTGCAAAATTGCTCCATTTGGTAACCTTGAACTAGAGACCACTTTGTATAAACCCCTTGACCATCTTAGAACCATTTTCACGAGGACTTGGCCAAATTATCACACATATGTTTCACCTCATGATAGCCATGTCCTAGAAATTGTTTTCATCATCTATTCTTTGATGTTATGGCTACTTGGAGCCAATACCAAGTACCTAAAATGAAAGTAGTGAACCTCAAACACTAGTACCCTAGTTTTCTATCCACTTCTCCATTCCCCTATTCTTTCTTCAAGAATCCATCAAGTTAGCAAAATGGAAGACAAGACTCAACCACAAGAAGGAACTCCATCTTCAACTTGGTGGCAACATGAAGAGCTACAAGGAAGATCAATGAAGAAGTTTTGAAGAGAAGACTTAGACTCCACAGCAACTAGAAGCAACTCAAGAAGTACAAGTGTGAAGAAATTCAGAAGAAGACATCTCCCTCTCTCTTTCTATCTTTCTTCTTATTTTCTTTCCAATTTGACTTAGTAGTATTTGTGCCCAACCCATACCCAAACCAATTAGTAAAGTGAAATCCATGAAGATTTATCAAGATCAAGAGAAACTTCACAACAAGGAGGAAAACTACAATAGAAGCATGGAGATGAACTTCAAGAAGACAAGCATGTGAAGGCTTAGCCATCCCCTCAAGTTGAAGAATAACAAGTTGTTTTGTCCAACCTTTGACCCAAATGGAAAAGCCCAAGACTTTAACTTGTTATCTCCTTTGTTATGAAGTTAGTTGAACCTAGAACTAGCCTAAACCAAAATTGAAGGACTAACTTAGGTCACTCAAATATTTTGATGAAAACAACTAAGTGTTACACTTTGTATTGTGTTACTTTAGTTAAAATAGTGAGATCACCTTGGTGAACTCTTGGACTTCTTAGATAAATATGTTTTCAATAAAGTTTGATCACTACAAACTCAACCTAGACATCCTTAGTTAACTCCTGGAAACCCCTTAACAAGTGTTGAACCATTAGAGAATGAATCTTTCAACTCAAACCTAGACCTTGTCCTAGCCCACTAGGTTAGACTCCTTTGGCTATGTTATTGCTTTGTATGATCTCTTCACTTGTATGTTTGCTTGATAGCATGTTTGTTTATTTTGTTTTCAATGAGTAGATTGTACGGAGAGCAATGATCCTTTGTGAAGAGAGTGTGATATCTTCACCAACTTCAACAAGGCAAGTAACACATCATCAACTACCCATTATTTTCTATATGCATTAGTTGATTTTTGAGTAGTATGCATTGATAGGAAATTTTACTAAGTTATATGCTATGCTATTATCCTAGTAGTGTGTAGCCATCTCTTTTATCCTTGTTATTTATAGCCTTAGAACTTGATAAATGCTATGCAAATGTGACAAATGATTTTTACTTGATGTTGTGGAAAACTTCTAAGTAACAACTTCAATGAACCACCTGGGTGGATTTGGTTGTTTGGCTGATGAGAGTTGAGTGTCTCCCCGAGGGGTGTTCACTTGAGGAATGCCACCCAGGAACAAAGTGATTATGATGTTCCCCAAGTTTAGATTGCTTCCAGTGCAGCCTTTAGTCATATGGGCTCTGTCTTGATCAACTAAGTTGTGAGGGTTCAGCCTGGGCTTAACAAGCAGATGTAGCATAATTATAGGTGGAACGGGTCTTGCCATTAGGTTGGATTCTTGCTTCTGAAAGATCTCGTCTTGATTCCTCTACTTTCCTTAATGCACTCAGGGTGTATAGGATGTTTGGGTTGAGTTGAGTCTGAAGGTGAAAGTGCACAAGCTCTGCAGAGTCAACAAACTCAGATCTTAGCCGTGTCCCCGGTTATGGACAACTATGAGCAGCTGGAGACGAAAGGACGGAAGAATCACATCACCATTTTCAATAAGTAAAATTTTGACCAAGTAAACAGTAGTTGTGGTGCTTGGATCTTAATCCAATGTTGCCACCCTTTGAAAAGAAAAGTTGTTTTGCAAAAGTGATAGGAGAAAACTGGCTTTATGCAAACTTAGCCAAAACTCCACTCAGCCAAATAAGCATGTAGTATTAGTCTTGCCATTTATATCCACCATAGTGCTACTTGACAATACATTAAATTGTATTGACTCCCTTGTGGCTGCATATTCCATATTGTAGATGTTTTTCAAGACGAGTGAGGATTTCGTTTAGTATCTCGAGACTATCGCCAACATGTTTTGCCTATGGCACATGAAGAAGATGGGCTCAATGTTATTCATGTTTTCCGCCGTATTTCTCTGTTTTCTGCTAGTCTTCTAAGACTATGCAAGTTGTAACACTATTTTGTAAAGACTGGATCATGCGATGTAATAGAATTTGATGCATTTGCATGATATTTCATTTTTTTACTGTGGTGCTAGCAATTGATCCAGGGACTAGCACACTAACACATATGTTCTTACATTATTTAAATGTGGGAACGCTACAAGTCCACCCCAGGGCTATGGTTTTGTGGAACTAGAACTTGTATCTCTCTCTCTCTATGTGCTTCACTAATTAGATCCGTATGAGCTGCCTCACATGATTACGGGCACCGTTGTAATTCCTATGTGGTGGATCTTTTCTATGAGTTATTGAATCTAAGATTGCAATTGTTTCTCTTGAGTTATTTGAGTAGATGTATCTTATGTACCACGTTCTTATTTGCTAGCTTTGATCAATCTAGTTCTTGAGAGCGTGTGTGGGGTGATGGGTGCATTAGTTGGAGTAATGGGGGGTGGCTAGTGCTGTGAAAGTGACAGAAGTTCAGTGATCCACTTAGGTTTTGTTAAACCTTTCTTAGTTACCTCACTAGGCATAAAAAGGAGTACCTTGTTACCGGGGATTTGAAGTGACCCTAATCAATCTCCATGACTAGATCTAGCAAGTTCTTACTTCAACTTCATGTCACATTGCTTAAAGCTATACTCTGGTTTTTCCTTAATTATTGAGGTGTTATGATTTATTTCACATCTTGGTGGAGTATAAGAGGGATCAATATGACCGTAGAGATCTCTATGCTAGGACGTGATGCCCATATGAAAGTACTCAATGTTAAACATGTTATTGTAATCTCACATGTAATTCTTTATGTCCACCGTCTACCACTTTATTTGAGAGAATGCAAGTGTGAAACCATGAACCCCGGTCCTATTTTAAATATAAGAAAACACTCTAGTTACTTTGCTGCAATTTACTTTACTTGCACTTTACTTTACTTGCATCTCCAATTCGAATTTACATTATCTCCATCACCACTTGCATCACAAAAATACAAAAACAATCCATTGCATATTTATTTTCTCATTTGCATTTAGTAGTAGATTTAATTATTGCACATTTACTTTCAGTTTTGCATTGCAATTTAGAAGTCTCACACCTTGTGCTTGACAACCACTTGGTGAGGTTGAGGGCACAAAATTCTCTACTTGTTTGAAGGATCCTGGAGGAAGCTTGGAAGACAACTGCTGAAATACTGGCTCCCCAAGAGTTCAATATAAACCCTCGAGTCACCCTCGTGGGGAAGAAGGCTTGCCACTGGCTACACACTCTGCACTTGGAGTCTCAACCTAGCCATCACATGTCCACTGGGCACCAAGCGAAAATATCCCAGTTCTCACGGAGGAACTTGATAAGCTCGCTTTCCTATTTGTCGGTCATCCCAGTTCCCACTACGACAAATTTTGTCGGATCTTTGGGATCGAGGATTACCTGTCTTGTATTCTCGGAAGCCTTGAAGCTATCTTCTGGCTTCCGGCTTTCTTTGCCTGCCGGCATTTCTGTCGGCGATACCTCTTTTGCCAGCTCTTTCAACTCTTCCTTTGCTATGACTTTATCAGCGCAAATGGCGTTTTCTTTTTCCAGCTCGTTTGCCAATTTGAAGTCTCCATATATGGTGATTACTCCTCCTTTGGGTCCTGGCATTTTCAGCTTGTTATAGATATAACATGATCTTGCCATGAATTTGGCGAAAGCTGGACGTCCGAGTATCGCGTGATACACGCTTTCGAACGGCACAACCTCGAAGGATACTTTTTCCTGCCGGAAGTGATCTTTGTCTCCAAAGGTTACATCTAGGGAAATTTCTCCTAGGGATCGTGCTTGTCTGCCAGGGACGATGCCGTGAAAACGTATGTTGCTGTGGTTGAGCTGGGTCTCGGAAATTTTCAGATGCTTCAGTGTATCCAGGTACATTATGTTAATGCTGGATCCTCCATCCATCGGCACTCTTTTTAGCCTAATGTTTTGAACAATAGGACTTACGATTAGAGCTTGTGTGCCGGGTTCAGGGATATTCCCGGGATGATCAGACTGATCCCAGGTAATTGGTGTATTTGAGTACTTCAAGAATTTCGGGGTTGCCGGGACAGCCGTGTTTATTTCTCGAAGCGTTCTCTTTGCCACCTTTGCTGAGGGAGTTGCCAGGAAAGTTAGGTTGCATTCTCTATCAACTCTCGGAAACTTAGGCTCGCCATTTTGCTATTGTTCCTGGATTTTTTCGTCAGTGTCCGATTTGTTGTCTTCTTTCTCAGCTTCTGGCTTTTGCTTGGAAAATTTCCTCTTGGAATTTTTCCCTTTGTTTCCGGATCCTGCACTGCCTTTCATATGCTTGTTCAAGCGGCATTGTGCGTTGGTATGGGTAGGCTTTCCAAATTGTGAATGGTGGACACAGTTTTCCGGCTTGATTTTCTCCCACTCTTCTTTGTTGTAGTTTATTGGCTCGATACTGCGTCCTTTCCAGCTATTGCCATTTTCCCTTCCAAAGCCTATATCGACCTCTTTGGGCTTTTGTGCTGCATCTGGAGTTCCTTTTTTTCTCAGGGCGAGGGTTCTTTTTGGCCTGTATCAATGTATCGATATTGCCTCCTCTTGCCCTGATGTCGTCCTCGGCTGCAGCGTGTTCGTTGGCAGTTGTAAGCATAGATCCGAGATCTTTGTGCTTTTTGGAGCCAATCATGAACGGTACAAGTCCGGGTTTTAGGCCATTGACGAAAGCATGCATTGCTTGAACGTCAGTTACTCCAGAGCAACTATTCTTCATTGCCGTCCATCTTGAGATGAAATCCACGTATGGTTCGTCCTCAAATTGGGTGCAACGGTTTAGCTGGTTGATGCTATTCGGGCGTTTGTAGGTTCCCCGAAAATGCTGAGTAAATACTCGAGCCATATCATCCCAGCTGTCGACAATTCTGGAGGGTGATCCATTGATACAATCTCTGGCTCCATCCAGTAACATTAGGGGAAGAAACTTTACAGCTTCCAAGTCTGTCCCATTGTTGATCTGGACGGCTGTATGATAGTCTGAGAGCCAAGTATCCGGGTTTGTACTAACGGTATATTTTTGGTATGTTGGACCAACTTTGGCAAAGCCAGCATGTAGGGTTATCCTTCGGACCCTATTTGTGAAACACTTAGGTCCAAAGTATAGATCGTCTCTTTCCGCTCTATCCATGTGTGCGGAGTACCTACCGGCTGAATGGACAAAAGGGGATCTGCTCCTTTCTTTTCCATTGTGGCGCGAACGCGCTTTTACGGGATTCTCTCTGTTTCTTCCGAGATCTCGCCCCTTTGGATAAGGTGGAGTTCTACTCCTGTTTCTTTCCTTATTTCTGGGGGGTGTCCGGGATCTCTCACGTCTGTGAGGTATATCCTGCCTTCCAGCTTTCTCAGCTGGGTGTCTTGGAGGCGGCATTGCTTTTTCGTCATTCCGGTGTTTTTCTTCCCGATCGCGAGGATTAAGTCTGTCTTTCGGGAGATGGGATCCGGTTCTAGACGCTTCATCCTTGTTGTCGGGATTTTTCTTGTCTTTTCTCGGATCCGCTTTCTTCTCTTTTGAATTGCTTGAATCTCCAGGTTCTTCCGGTCCAGGTGCTCCAGCGGCGCATGTAGCTGTTTTATATAGGGCTGAGTCGTCATGCAACTTCCCTGATCGCTGCTGCCCTCGCTGTTGTTTGTAACATCCCAAGTATGAAAATCTCCCCCCTAGATGTTTTGTTTCTTGTTTTATTTTTGCTTTGCATCATGTCATCATATTTGCTTCTGTTGCATTTGGTTTCAATAGTTTCCATCTGTTTTCTATTTTGAATTCCAAACAAAACATTAAAATTAATTTATTGTCATACTTGTTATGTTACTTTGTGTCAAATAAAAACTACAAAACAAACCAACAATTGTTTCCATAAAATTGTTATCAAAAACTTAAATTGGCTTAACAGTCAATTATTTCTTTTTGATACCAAAATTGTTCAAATCACTTAATTTCCAAACAATAACATCAATTAAATAATTGGAAAACAAAAGTTCAATTTTCAAGGTTGTTACAAAAAATAAATCAGTAAAAATTTGTCCCAAAAGTTTTTGCTAACCCTAGAGCTATTTGTTTTCTCTCTATTTTCCCAAATCTGCAAAAAAAAAGGTAATAAACAGAAAAAAATAAAAAAAAGGAGAGGGGGGAAGAGAGCAGACAGCCCAATTGGGCTAGCCCAACTCTCTTTGGCCCATACCCCCCACGTTCTGTATCTCCTACCTCCGTACGGTACGGAGGTGCATCCATGGCATCCACGTACAGGTCCAGAGGAGGGAACGGTGATCCGCACGCCCACCTCCTCCTCTTAAGCTGCTCGAGCTCCTCCCCCTCGTGCCATAATTTTCTCTCCACCCTTCTTCCCCTCGCGCCGCAGCCCCTCCTTTCTCCTTCCTCTCCTCTCTGTAGCTCCCGAGCTCCTTCACCGCCGCCTCCTTCTCCGGCGAGGCGCCGCCGCCACGGTGCCCGCCCGGCCGCGCTAGGGCCGGGAACGGAACCGGCCCGCTGTCCTCTACCTCACCACGCCCTCGGGTTCCCTCGACGACCGCCGGAGCGCCGCCGCCATCCGGCGTTTCCGCCACCGACCGCCCCTGCTCCCTCCGTTTGCCTTCCCCTCGCAGGTGAGCACGACCAACCGCATCCCTTCCCCGCTCCCTCTCCGCCTCGCACGGGCCGCACCGCCCGCATGCGCCCCCGGCCACCGCAGCGGCGCACGCCGGCAGCCGCGCACGGCCGCGGACCGCGGCGGGCAGCGCACGGCCGCGCTCGCCGGCCGCCCCCTGTACGCCATCGCTGCCTGCTCCCTGTCGCTCGCAACTGAACCTGAACCCTGCAAGGAAATTCAGTTAGATTCAGTATGCACGCGAAACTGAACTATGTAATCTAACCTGCTCCTATACCTGACAAGAGAACTGCACTAGCCCAACCGGTTCCTACCCGTGCGCCCAAGGGAAAGATCCCTGGTTCGAATCACAGGGGAGGCATTTGCCTCCCCAATTTTTTTCCTTCCGCGCGCCCCGCGCTGGGCCCACGCGTCAGGGACCCTGGATGCCACCTAGGCGCCACGCAGGAGATGGCCCCACTGGCAGTGGCCTGTGTAGGTCACTGCTCGGTGCCTTTATCTTTCTGCCCTTTTTATTTTCAATACCAGTCCAATTATTTTTCAGAATAGTCCCTAGAATTGAAACCCTAATAACTTTTAATTCACAAACCCAAATAATAAAAATAAAATATGTACGCTGCACCAAATTTAATTATCTATCTATCTATAGCATTTGTTTTCTGTTTTGAATTTTCAAAATGCAATTCAATTTTGAATTCAAATGATTCAATTGCAATTTGCTAAAATCCATAACTAATTCATTATTAATCCAAATCATGCAAATAAAATATGTTTTCCATACCATTTTGAACCACCAATTCAAATATAAATTTTGTTTCATGATTTGAATAATTAAAATTGCTTAAATAATTTAATCCTTGTTTAATTCATTTAAATTTGATAAAATCATAACTTGCTCAAATTAAATTATTTTTGAACATGCAAAATATGTTTTCAACCTAGAAAAGTATAAACTTTTCAAATATGAATTTTGTTATTTGTTTTGCACAATTTAAATTGGTGAAAACAACAACTATTTTGTGTAATCCCTTTAAGGAACCATAAATCCCCTAAATTAATAAATAAATTTCTAAATTGGTAAACCCCATTTTAAATTGGTTCTATTGTTGTTATTTTGTTGTTTTCCTCATCCATGCATCATACTAATTCACCTTCATCTGTTGATTAGTTGGAAAACAAATAATCTAACCCAAAATTCATGGGCTTTTCATATGCAACTCAAAATTGCATATGTGTCCATTTAATTTGTGTTACCATGTTAGCTAGTTTATTTTGATGCCACCATTAACATGACATGCATCATCCCCATGATTGTGCACTATGCCATGATATTGATTGTCTCCCCTTTCTGCATTGTCTGTTTGCTTCTTCTCGCTTTAGACGACGACGTTGAGACCGAAAGGACGTACGGTACCCCTTCTAAGGATTTTTGCTCAGTACCAGGCTACTGGGTTTGCAGGCAAGTTATCACTCACATGAATCATCGAGTTCCCTTCCACACTTGTTGTCGATACTATCCTTTTGTCTATTATTGCTAGCCCTATATATCGTTGCTTGTTCGCCGAACCTATCACATGATACCCTGAACCAATGATATTGCCTCACCTCCATACCTACAACCATTGCTTGTGCCTGTTCTCATCTAGCATGCTTAGGGTTGCTTTGCTCGAGTCTGTTGTCGGTTACTTCATTTACTATTATTATTGTACCGGGGGCTCGAATTTAATCAATCAATCCTGTTAATTGCTAATGGTAATAATAATTTGATGATAAGGCACCGGCAGGAGGCCCTAAGTGGTTTTGAGGCCTGCTAGTGTCGACCCTAATAGGAAAAGGGTCTTGTCTACTGATCCATGATGAGCGTGCTCACCGCATCCGGGTGGTAGTATGGGACCCCCCCCTCGACTTAGACTTGATCTGCAGTTTGTCCGAAGAGCCACAGTTAGTTCGGGTGTTCCATTTGCTCCTTGCATAATGGGAGGTACCCCCATTGGTTACTGGTGATGATGATGATGCATATAGGGCGAGGCCTGTGGTGCCGGGGGGTGTGGTTTTCACCCTTGCGCTTAGGTTAGGCGGACTGGCCGGGACCTTATAGCTCCGTGGCTCCTAGGATGGATTGTAGAGATGGTTTGGGTCGTGTCAAGTCCACCTAAGTTTTAGTTGGTGGCTTGAGTGTGTACGGGTACTGGAGCACACCCTGCAGGGATAAATCTTCTCGAGAAGCCGTGTTTTCCGCGGTTATGGATTACTTGGTGAAAGTACTGGCTAACAAGTACTCAGGACAACTTAAACATAATGATCAACCATGTATCACCCAATGCTAAATAACTTGACTAGTAATAGGTTATTCACACAATAACTTGACTCATCTTTAATACAACGGTGTGAGTTATCCTCGGATTGCTTCTTCGGATAAGGGGCGAGATCCAGGATGGGTTTGTTTGAAGTTATCTTTCAGTTGGTTACAATCCTCGATCTTATCTTCTTCTGTTAGCCGGAACTTGTAGCTATTTTCTGTAGTTGGTTAGAGCAGCCCGTTGCAGCTTTTATAACACCTATCTCTTCCGTTGATCCCAAGCATCAATGCTTGTGTTGACGGGTAACTCTTTGATGAAGTGTGAGTCTTGCTTGCCAGTACTTGGATGTACTGACCCCGTTGGGGCTGTGGTTTACGCAGACTACGACTACGGCTACGATGATCACCAGGATGGCTACTTCGTGGAGTTCGACGAGTCTGCAGACGGGTAGATAGTGGACCCGGGCAGGATCCAAGACCTACGTGGATGGGCTTCGTCTTCTTTATTTTCCCCGGCTTCTTAAGCCTATTTGGATTTGTCTGTACTCAGACCTGTTGAATGCTTCCGCTGCTATGTAATGATGCTATGTTGGGACATGTGTCCTCTGTATGAGTGTATTTGCTATTCTCTGCCTTAGTGAAGGCTATTTGCAATCTTATTTCAATCTTTTGTGTCTTAGAGATATGTTGTGGTATCATTCCGTTTAACGCTATTGACGTACCATGTGTGATTGGTATGAAGTACGTCGACAGTAGTGCCTATGGTCTCTAGTGGATAGTTTACATCGACGGTGGAATAGCAGGGCTTGTGTTGTCGCGCATAAGCGTAGGCCTACCAGGAAGCTGGGACGTGGGAGCAGTTATGCCCCATAATCCAAGCATCTGCTATCCAGTTCGGCCCGATGAGTATCCCCTAGAAACCAGGGTGCGACAAATGGTATCAGAGCCTGTCTGCCTGTAGGATCCCTTTTACTGGTCGCAGTTGAGTCTAGAAACTATTTTGCAGCTATATAGGAAAAATGAAACGTGAGAGTAGGAATTCTGCCATTTTATTTCTTTCCCCACCCACCCTCCCTTTTCTGGTAAGGAAGTGCAACGCTGATTTTCCCTTCTCATCTAAACTTTCAAGTTAGGATTTCACGTGTTCTGGGTTCTTCCGTAGTACCTTAGGAGTTTTGGTCGCGAGTTTCCCGATGTTGCTTCAATATCATGTTTCTCTCAAGAACCTTTCGTCCATTGATGTATCCATTCCTAGCTATGTTTAGTTATCCTTTCGTACTCAAACCATTTATGGTGAACGTTGAGGGTAGTATATGTTTGCTCCATGCTACCTTCTTACCGTCTGAAGTAATCCTTTTAAGCACTTATATTGGATTTTGTTATCCGGTTACTGTGTTAATCTTGGTATCCTCTTCAGGATGGAAAGTGGTGACGAAGAACACACACTGCCACCTGAGATGGGGAAAGTGCTGTCTCAGATGACACAAGTTATAAAGCAGATGCAGCAGAACCAAGACCTTGGGAGTAATGGCAACACCCGGGTGTCTATTCGGGAGTTCCTTGAGCTCAATCCGCGCACGTTTGATAACTCCTCCGAGCCATTGGATGCTGATGACTGGCTCCGTGAAATGAACCGTACTCTTGTGGTAGCTCATGTGGCTGACGAGGACCGTGTTCCTTACGTGACCTACCTTCTCCGTGGACAATCCATGTCTTGGTGGGAGAATTTCCAAGAAATGAGAGGTTCTAGTGTGGCAATCACATGGGAGGATTTCAAGCAAGCCTTCGTGCGCCATCACATTCCCGATGGGCTCATGGAGAAAATGCGTGAGTAATTCTATTCTTTCACACAAGGCAGTTTGGACGTTCTCGAATACCAAAGAGAGTTCAATCGTCTGGCTCGCTACGCCGGAGATGAAATCTCCACGGAAGCGAGAAAGATGGCAAAGTTCCGCAGGGGTCTCAACCCGGAACTCAAGTACGCTCTCACCAACGTCAAGGCCAAGAATTTTGAGGACCTCGTCAACATCGCTCTAAATGAAGAGCATGGGCGCAAGTTGGTTGAGGAATCTCGTAAGCACTCTCGTGAACAGGCTAATCTTTCAAAAGCTATCATGCCTCCACAAAAACGAAGAGTTTGGGTTCCATATACCACTCCAACACCACCCATCTGCTTGCCAAGCCCGGCAAGAATTCTTCCCCGCCCTCCCACCCCAGTGGTATCTTCAGGAGGTGCTCCATCTCAGCCAGGTCCAACAGCTCCTCGTTCTGCTGTTACATGCTACAAGTGTGGACAGTCGGGCCACTATTCCGATAAGTGTCCGCAAAGGCACCTCTTTCCACCTCCACCTCGCCACAGGTCGACCCCGACAAGAATACGTGGTCCTCCGTTGGGTTGCTACAACAGCAACGACCTTGGCGTGAGAACCGTTAAGGTGAACCATGTCAAGGCCCAGGGAGCAGAAGAATCTCCAGAGGTTGTAATGGGCACACTTCTTGTGAACTCGTTTCGTGCTAAAGTCTTGTTCGATTCTGGTGCTTCACACTCTTTCATCTCTCAATGCTTTGCAAACAACAGTGGAATAAACTTCGAACAGTTGTCTATCCCTCTCCTAGTGAAATCACCGGGATCTAGCTGGCAAAGCAATAAAGTTAGCCAGAACATCGAGATCACAATTGGAAACCTTCCATTCCAGGCATCCTTGATAGCTCTCCACTCTTCAGATATTGATGTCATTCTGGGGATGGATTGGTTGGTAGCCAACAAAGCAGTCATTGATTGTCCTGCTAAGTCTGTCAAAATCACACACCCTTCTAGCCAGATAGTCTACTTCCATGCTGAAAATCCAGTTGCTCAACTCTACACTCTCAATGCTAATCCTCTACCATCTATTGAAACTATTCCGGTGGTTTGTGAATTCCCTGATGTCTTTCCAGAAGAATTGCCAGGAATGCCCCCTGACAGAGCAGTTGAGTTCGTGATCGAACTTGAACCAGGCACTGCTCCAATCTCCAAACATCCATACAAGATAGCTCCTCCTGAACTGAAGTTGTTGAAGGAGCAAATCGATATGTACATGGAGAAAGGTTACATTCAACCTAGTTCCTCGGCTTGGGGTTGCCCAACTCTGTTCGTTGCGAAGAAGGATCAAACAAAGAGACTCGTGGTTGACTATCGTCCTCTCAACGAGAAAACAATCAAAAACAAATATCCAATTCCTCGTATCGATGATCTTTTTGATCAACTTGCTGGAGCCTCAATATTCTCAAAGTTGGACTTGAGGATGGGTTACCATCAAATAAAGATCAGAAAGGAAGATATTCCAAAGACAGCCTTCACCACTCGCTACGGTCTATATGAATACACCGTCATGTCCTTTGGTCTCACCAATGCACCGACGACCTTCTCTAGACTCATGAATTCTGTCTTCCATGAATACCTCGACAAGTTCGTTGTGGTATATCTTGATGATATTCTTGTCTACTCAAAATCTGAGGAAGAGCATGGAGAACATCTTCGTCTCACTCTCATGAAACTTCGCGAGCATCGTTTATATGCCAAATTCTCCAAATGTGAATTCTGGATTCCAGAAGTTGCTTATCTTGGTCATGTCATCTCTGCCAAGGGCATAGCCATTGACCCAGAAAAGGTTAAGGCAATTATTGATTGGAAACCCCCTAAGACGGTGAAGCAAGTCAGAAGTTTTCTTGGTTTGGCTAGCTATTGTCGTCGTTTCGTCCAAAACTTCTCCAAGATTGCCAAACCTCTCACTGATCTCACAAAGAAGGACAAGAAGTTCGTTTGGTCTCCATAGTGTGATGAAAGTTTCAACCTCCTCAAGACTAAACTCACTTCTACACCGGTTCTGGTTGGCCCAGATACTACCAAACCCTTCCAGATATTCTGTGATGCTTCTCTACAAGGTCTAGGTGCAGTTCTTATGCAAGAACGTCAAGTTGTGGCTTATGCTTCACGTCAGTTGAACCCACATGAGCAAAACTATCCCACTCATGATCTTGAACTCGCAGCAGTTGTGTTTGCCCTCAAGAAATGGAGGCAATACTTGTTGGGTAATCGCACTGAAATCTTTTCCGATCATAAGAGTCTGAAATACATCTTCACTCAACCAGATCTAAACCTCAGGCAAAGGAGATGGATTGAAAAGATCAAAGACTTTGATCTCACTATTTCTTACACTCCAGGCAAGGCTAATGTTATGGCCGATGCTCTCAGTCGCAAGTCATATTGCAATAATCTCATGATCATGGAAAGCCAGCCTCCTCTTCATGAAGAATTCCAGAAGCTGAACCTTGGTCTTGTTCCTCAAGGTTATCTTGCAAACTTGAAAGCTAGTCCAACTCTCGAGGATAAGATTCGTTCTGAACAACTTCGTGATGTTGAGATCAAGAAGATCGCAAATAACATCAAAGCAGGCAATGTGAAGTATGAGTGCTTCTCAATTGATGACAAGGGAACGGTGTTCTTCGAAGGACGCATTGCAGTTCCTCAAATTCAAAGTCTCAAAGATGTTATTCTCAAGGAGGCTCATGAAACTCCTCTCTCCATACACCCTGGAAGTACAAAGATGTACCAGGATCTCAAGACTCTGTATTGGTGGTCTGGCATGAAACGTGAAATTGCTCAATACGTTTCTGAATGCGACGTTTGTCAACGTGTTAAGGCAGTTCATCAGAAAACAGCCGGTCTTCTCCAACCGCTGAAAATTCCTGAGTGGAAGTGGGACATGATTGAAATGGACTTCGTCACTGGGTTTCCAAAGTCCAAGAAGGGCAACGATGCAATCTTCATTGTTATTGATCGTCTCACTAAGGTAGCTCACTTCTTTGCTGTCAAAGAAACAATATCAGCTAGCCAGTTAGCAGAGCTCTACACAACAAAGATTGTTCCTCTTCATGGTGTTCCATTGGAAATAAGCTCAGACCGTGGAAGCATATTCACTTCTCATTTCTGGAAGAGTTTTCAAGAAGCATTGGGCACCAAACTTCTCTTCAGCACAGCTTATCACCCTCAGTCTCAAGGGCAAGTCGAAAGAGTCAATCAGATTCTCGAGGATATGCTCAGAGCATGTGGTCTCTCCTTTGGCATGAAATGGGAGGAATGCCTTCCATATGCTGAATTCTCCTACAACAACAGCTTCCAGGCAAGCCTAGGAATGGCACCGTTTGAAGCACTCTATGGCCGCAGATGCAGGAGTCCAATCAATTGGTCTGGAGCTGGTGAACGTTCACTCTTAGGCCCTGACATTGTTAAGGAAGCCGAGGAGAAAGTTCGCATCATTCGTGACAATCTCAAGATTGCTCAGTCTCGTCAGAAAAGCTACTATGACAGCAAGCACAGGGATATGATCTATGCACCTGGTGACAAGGCATATCTCCGTGTAACTCCCCTCAGAGGCACTCATCGTTTTGGTGTGAAAGGAAAGCTAGCACCGAGATACATTGGTCCGTTCAACATTCTCTCAAGGCGTGCGGAAAATGCCTATCGTCTTGAACTTCCAGAAAAACTAGCCAAGGTGCACGATGTGTTTCACGTGTCACAGCTCAAGAAGTGTTTCAAAGATCCAGATCGTGCAGTTGATCATGATTCCATTGAACTGCAAGATGATCTATCTTATGAGGAGCACCCTATTCGTATTCTCGATGAGACCGAGCGTAAGACTCGCAACAAGAGCACCAAGTTCTTGAAAGTGCAGTGGTCGCATCATTCCGATAAAGAGGCAACATGGGAGACCGAAGAGGATCTTCGCAAGAAGTATCCGGACCTTCTCACTTCTCAGTAGGAATCTCGGGGCGCGATTCCTTCAAGGGGGGCGTTTTGTAACATCCCAAGTATGAAAATCTCCCCCCTAGATGTTTTGTTTCTTGTTTTATTTTTGCTTTGCATCATGTCATCATATTTGCTTCTGTTGCATTTGGTTTCAATAGTTTCCATCTGTTTTCTATTTTGAATTCCAAACAAAACATTAAAATTAATTTATTGTCATACTTGTTATGTTACTTTGTGTCAAATAAAAACTACAAAACAAACCAACAATTGTTTCCACAAAAATTGTTATCAAAAACTTAAATTGGCTTAACAGTCAATTATTTCTTTTTGATACCAAAATTGTTCAAATCACTTAATTTCCAAACAATAACATCAATTAAATAATTGGAAAACAGAAGTTCAATTTTCAAGGTTGTTACAAAAAATAAATCAGTAAAAATTTGTCCCAAAAGTTTTTGCTAACCCTAGAGCTATTTGTTTTCTCTCTATTTTCCCAAATCTGCAAAAAAAAAGGTAATAAACAGAAAAAAATAAAAAAAAGGAGAGGGGGGAAGAGAGCAGACAGCCCAATTGGGCTAGCCCAACTCTCTTTGGCCCATACCCCCCACGTTCTGTATCTCCTACCTCCGTACGGTACGGAGGTGCATCCATGGCATCCACGTACAGGTCCAGAGGAGGGAACGGTGATCCGCACGCCCACCTCCTCCTCTTAAGCTGCTCGAGCTCCTCCCCCTCGTGCCCTAATTTTCTCTCCACCCTTCTTCCCCTCGCGCCGCAGCCCCTCCTTTCTCCTTCCTCTCCTCTCTGTAGCTCCCGAGCTCCTTCACCGCCGCCTCCTTCTCCGGCGAGGCGCCGCCGCCACGGTGCCCGCCCGGCCGCGCTAGGGCCGGGAACGGAACCGGCCCGCTGTCCTCTACCTCACCACGCCCTCGGGTTCCCTCGACGACCGCTGGAGCGCCGCCGCCATCCGGCGTTTCCGCCACCGACCGCCCCTGCTCCCTCCGTTTGCCTTCCCCTCGCAAGTGAGCACGACCAACCGCATCCCTTCCCCGCTCCCTCTCCGCCTCGCACGGGCCGCACCGCCCGCATCCGCCCCCGGCCACCGCAGCGGCGCACGCCGGCAGCCGCGCACGGCCGCGGTCCGCGGCGGGCAGCGCACGGCCGCGCTCGCCGGCCGCCCCCTGTACGCCATCGCTGCCTGCTCCCTGTCGCTCGCAACTGAACCTGAACCCTGCAAGGAAATTCAGTTAGATTCAGTATGCACGCGAAACTGAACTATGTAATCTAACCTGCTCCTATACCTGACAAGAGAACTGCACTAGCCCAACCAGTTCCTACCCGTGCGCCCAAGGGAAAGATCCCTGGTTCGAATCACAGGGGAGGCATTTGCCTCCCCAATTTTTTTCCTTCCGCGCGCCCCGCGCTGGGCCCACGCGTCAGGGACCCTGGATGCCACCTAGGCGCCACGCAGGAGATAGCCCCACTGGCAGTGGCCTGTGTAGGTCACTGCTCGGTGCCTTTATCTTTCTGCCCTTTTTATTTTCAATACCAGTCCAATTATTTTTCAGAATAGTCCCTAGAATTGAAACCCTAATAACTTTTAATTCACAAACCCAAATAATAAAAATAAAATATGTACGCTGCACCAAATTTAATTATCTATCTATCTATAGCATTTGTTTTCTGTTTTGAATTTTCAAAATGCAATTCAATTTTGAATTCAAATGATTCAATTGCAATTTGCTAAAATCCATAACTAATTCATTATTAATCCAAATCATGCAAATAAAATATGTTTTCCATACCATTTTGAACCACCAATTCAAATATAAATTTTGTTTCATGATTTGAATAATTAAAATTGCTTAAATAATTTAATCCTTGTTTAATTCATTTAAATTTGATAAAATCATAACTTGCTCAAATTAAATTATTTTTGAACATGCAAAATATGTTTTCAACCTAGAAAAGTATAAACTTTTCAAATATGAATTTTGTTATTTGTTTTGCACAATTTAAATTGGTGAAAACAACAACTATTTTGTGTAATCCCTTTAAGGAACCATAAATCCCCTAAATTAATAAATAAATTTCTAAATTGGTAAACCCCATTTTAAATTGGTTTTATTGTTGTTATTTTGTTGTTTTCCTCATCCATGCATCATACTAATTCACCTTCATCTGTTGATTAGTTGGAAAACAAATAATCTAACCCAAAATTCATGGGCTTTTCATATGCAACTCAAAATTGCATATGTGTCCATTTAATTTGTGTTACCATGTTAGCTAGTTTATTTTGATGCCACCATTAACATGACATGCATCATCCCCATGATTGTGCACTATGCCATGATATTGATTGTCTCCCCTTTCTGCATTGTCTGTTTGCTTCTTCTCGCTTTAGACGACGACGTTGAGACCGAAAGGACGTACGGTACCCCTTCTAAGGATTTTTGCTCAGTACCAGGCTACTGGGTTTGCAGGCAAGTTATCACTCACATGAATCATCGAGTTCCCTTCCACACTTGTTGTCGATACTATCCTTTTGTCTATTATTGCTAGCCCTATATATCGTTGCTTGTTCGCCGAACCTATCACATGATACCCTGAACCAATGATATTGCCTCACCTCCATACCTACAGCCATTGCTTGTGCCTGTTCTCATCTAGCATGCTTAGGGTTGCTTTGCTCGAGTCTGTTGTCGGTTACTTCATTTACTATTATTATTGTACCGGGGGCTCGAATTTAATCAATCAATCCTGTTAATTGCTAATGGTAATAATAATTTGATGATAAGGCACCGGCAGGAGGCCCTAAGTGGTTTTGAGGCCTGCTAGTGTCGACCCTAATAGGAAAAGGATCTTGTCTACTGATCCATGATGAGCGTGCTCACCGCATCCGGGTGGTAGTATGGGACCCCCCTCGACTTAGACTTGATCTGCAGTTTGTCCGAAGAGCCACACTTAGTTCGGGTGTTCCATTTGCTCCTTGCATAATGGGAGGTACCCCCATTGGTTACTGGTGATGATGATGATGCATATAGGGCGAGGCCTGTGGTGCCGGGGGGTGTGGTTTTCACCCTTGCGCTTAGGTTAGGCGGACTGGCCGGGACCTTATAGCTCCGTGGCTCCTAGGATGGATTGTAGAGATGGTTTGGGTCGTGTCAAGTCCACCTAAGTTTTAGTTGGTGGCTTGAGTGTGTACGGGTACTGGAGCACACCCTGCAGGGATAAATCTTCTCGAGAAGCCGTGTTTTCCGCGGTTATGGATTACTTGGTGAAAGTACTGGCTAACAAGTACTCAGGACAACTTAAACATAATGATCAACCATGTATCACCCAATGCTAAATAACTTGACTAGTAATAGGTTATTCACACAATAACTTGACTCATCTTTAATACAACGGTGTGAGTTATCCTCGGATTGCTTCTTCGGATAAGGGGCGAGATCCAGGATGGGTTTGTTTGAAGTTATCTTTCAGTTGGTTACAATCCTCGATCTTATCTTCTTCTGTTAGCCGGAACTTGTAGCTATTTTCTGTAGTTGGTTAGAGCAGCCCGCTGCAGCTTTTATAACACCTATCTCTTCCGTTGATCCCAAGCATCAATGCTTGTGTTGACGGGTAACTCTTTGATGAAGTGTGAGTCTTGCTTGCCAGTACTTGGATGTACTGACCCTGTTGGGGCTGTGGTTTACGCAGACTACGACTACGGCTACGATGATCACCAGGATGGCTACTTCGTGGAGTTCGACGAGTCTGCAGACGGGTAGATAGTGGACCCGGGCAGGATCCAAGACCTACGTGGATGGGCTTCGTCTTCTTTATTTTCCCCGGCTTCTTAAGCCTATTTGGATTTGTCTGTACTCAGACCTGTTGAATGCTTCCGCTGCTATGTAATGATGCTATGTTGGGACATGTGTCCTCTGTATGAGTGTATTTGCTATTCTCTGCCTTAGTGAAGGCTATTTGCAATCTTATTTCAATCTTTTGTGTCTTAGAGATATGTTGTGGTATCATTCCGTTTAACGCTGTTGACGTACCATGTGTGATTGGTATGAAGTACGTCGACAGTAGTGCCTATGGTCTCTAGTGGATAGTTTACATCGACGGTGGAATAGCAGGGCTTGTGTTGTCGCGCATAAGCGTAGGCCTACCAGGAAGCTGGGACGTGGGAGCAGTTATGCCCCATAATCCAAGCATCTGCTATCCAGTTCGGCCCGATGAGTATCCCCTAGAAACCAGGGTGCGACATTGTTGTTGCAATCCTTTTCCTAAAAAAGCATACACCCCTTGAAGTTTTTCACCATTGGAGTACATATCATTGTTGAGGATGCCGAACGCTGCTTCCGCATTCTCTGCTGCGGTTTTGTATATTGGTTCGCCTCTGGCATCTTTGCCGTTTACCTGCTTTTGCCAAGATGGGTTGTGAAACCTTTCTTTTGGCGGCAGTACTTCCGGTCTTACAATTCCGGGTAACCTTGTAGGTTTAATTCCAGATCTATTCTTTCTCTCGTATTCCTCGATTTCTTCCTTCATGAGCTTGATGTCGTCATGGTTTTTTTCGAGGTGTTCACGAGTTCTGAATAGATGTTGCTGCTGCCTCTGGAGAGCTTGTCTCCTGGCTTCTAGCACTTCAGGGGGTTCATGCAATCCCACTGGTGTTTGCAATAACTCATGTTCTTCTTGTTCTGTCATTGGCGGAACAAGGATTTCTTTTGTTTTCTTCTCCGAAGGTTTCACACCGCTTGCGTCTCCTACTTCCGGGCTTTCATTGGCTGGATCGGCCAATTTCTTCTTCCGGAGTTTATATTGGAGCTTTTTAGCAGTTTTGTGTTTCTTCTTGGAAGAGGGAGGTTTCCTGCAGGGTTCTTCCTCTGTCAATTCTTTGACGTCGAGGAATTTTGGAGAGGTTTCTCCTTCTTCTCTCTCTTCCTCTAGCGGAGGCGTTCTAGGGCTTTCCTGACTGTCGGCATCCGTGTTTTCAGCCGGTTTTGCCATCAGTACTTCATGGAATCCCTCTTGGAAGGATTTGACCTTTCTTTTGAAAGCGTCTTCGTCTTCGTCTTCGGTATCGAAGTGATCCGATCCGGTTTCCGACTCTAATCTCGCCTCAATGGCGGCTAGTACGAAGTCAGCTTCCGAGCGTGTCGTGATGTTGACGGATGTCGGGTCTTCCACCTATGTTGTGGGAGTGTTGTTTTCTGCCTCTTGCACGGGATTACTTTCATCCATGTTTTCGGCGATCTCGGATTGCACCATGCCGATAAAGTGTGATTCACTTGTATGTCGGCGATCTGAGCAAAACCCGGTATCGTAGTCATCTTCGACTGGGTATAGGGCGGGTGGGATAAATTTACTTCCACCGCAAAACCCCATGGCCTCTGCAGTTAATCCGATAAAAATATTTGCAGATCCAATCGGTAACACGCAGGCACTTACCATATGATTTTGCGCCGGTATATAAGATCCGTTGTCGAGGAAGCGTCCAACGTCGTTGTCGAACTCCAAGCTTCCGACAGTTATGGAACTGCCGATCCCGCCGAGTATCCCAGATCGAAACTTAACGCCTGACGTCGCTGGCCCCACGGTGGTCGCCAACTGTCGAGACACCGTAGTAGAATTCATAGACGGGGTTGCCATGAGACTACCGATAGAGACGTGGGGGGACGTGGTTGTGCGAAGGACAATGACACAGGGTTTTTACCCAGGTTCGGTACGACGCAATAATGCGACGTTCCTACTCCTGCAATCTCACTATTCAAGACTAAGCCTGGAAATACAGAGTACAATGTGAGGTTCTATTGGCTGCTCGTCAAGGATCAACCTCTCGGCGAGTTAGCCTCTTTCTTCTTGTCTATCTATCATATCTCCCGTCCGGCTTTATATAATAGCCGGATTAGGGCATACAGAGTAGGAAACCTAGAAGATTACGGTAACTCTTTAACTTGGAAAGTAAGGAATCCGCCTTCTACTCCAAGCCAGATCACGTGGGCTGTGATCCGGGTTCTTCTAGAATCCGGCTCCTATGCATCAGTATTCTTGGGCCGCCTAACGGACCATAGCCCATTACCATTTAGGACACCCTGGTAATCCGGCACTTTAGACTACCATCTGATATACCCCTAGTTGGTATATATCCGACAGTGATAATAGCAATCTGAAATAAAAATGGCAGCAAGCAAACATGTAGCAGAATAGGCGGAAAACGGTGTTTCAATGCTTGGAAATAAGGCTTAGGGATCCTACTTTCACTAGTGGACACTCTCAACAATGATCACATAATTGAATGCATAAACATAATTTATTCACTATGCTACTCCAAACCACTCTCCGGTCGAATAACGGACACTAATCATTGCGTAGGGCTTTAACAGCACTCCTCAAGTCTATATTCCCTCTCTAGGGCACCCCAATGTCACTACGAGCGCAATAAATTAGTAAACAAACGCCACACTTTCATAGGTTCACCTTCCAACACAAGATATAAATATCATGCTAAACCACATGGAGCACACACTGTCACCTTTACCCCGTGATCGAAGTGTTTACGGAGACAACAAAATCACTTGAGTAGCATAACAAATGAAGATCAATCTACATATTAAACTAGATTACAAAGCGCATGATCACATAAAGATCACACCATGGGAGAGAGAGATGAACCACATATCTATAGGTCGAGCCCTCAGCATCGGGGGAGAACTACTCCCTCCTCATCATAGGAGACAGCAACGGCAATGGAGATGGCGGTGGAGTTGATGCAGATGGCTTCCGGGGGCACTTCCCTGTCCCGGCAGGGCACCAGAACAGAGATCTGTCCCCCGAAACTTGTCGGTGGCGGCGGCGGAGCTACGGATGTATTTTGTGAAAAAGGTCGATTCTCCTAGGGTTTATGCATCGGGGAGTATATATGGGCGAAAGGGCGATGCCGA
The DNA here is from genome assembly GCA_028641055.1 of Alopecurus myosuroides. Lineage (NCBI taxonomy): Eukaryota > Viridiplantae > Streptophyta > Magnoliopsida > Poales > Poaceae > Alopecurus > Alopecurus myosuroides. The sequence continues at coordinate 215,623,171 of CM054063.1, read as the reverse complement.
GAAGGGGCCAGGGGCCCACACCCCTAGGTGGCGCGGCTAGGGGGACCCGCGCCACCCCATGTTGTGGCCACCCTGTGGTCCCCCTCCGGGGTTGTTCGAGACTTCTGGAAGCTTCCGGGACATTTAGGACTTCTGGCTTTTGAATTTTCCAATTCCGAGAATATTTCGAGAACAACTTTTCTGAAACTAAAAACAGCAGAAAACAGGGAACAACCTCTGTGGCATCTTGTCAATATGTCAGTCCGGAAAATCGATAAAAATGTCATAAAGAAGGGAGAAAACATGTAGCAATTGGCATAATATCAACATGGAACATCATAAATAATAGATACATTGGATACGTATCACTCCTCGGGGCGGAAAATAAAAGAGAGAGAAAAGCTCTCCGGCAGGGAGGAATCTGTCGGGGAATTCCTCCCCGGAGAGGGGAAATCATCGCCATCGTCACTATCATCGCTCCGGGCATCATCAAGATCATCATCGTCATCGTCCTCACCACTAGCACCATCATCCTCACCATCCACCTCCGTCCCTCTGTAACAATTAGGGTTCTATATTGTTGTTCTTCACAAGATCTCTCTCCCAGTGTGGATTACTTGTTAGTAGTCGATGCTTGTGAGATTTATCGGTGTTTGCACTTTATGACCAGATTGTTATTCATCATTATATCACCTTTTATTATGATTCATATTATGTCTTGTGAGTAGTTCGTTTAGTTCTTGAGGACATGGGACAATTCAAGATGTTAGTAGTGGAAGTATGTTGCAGTAATATCTAATGGTTTGATATTTAAGCCGTGGTGTGATGACCCACAAGTATAGGGGATTGCAAGAGTCTTCGAGGGAAGTAAAACCCAAATTTATTGATTCGACACAAGGGGAGCCAAAGAATATTTATTTGGCTTAACAACTGAGTTGTCAATTCAGCTTCACTTGAAAGTAGACTTGCTCGCAACAATTTATCAGTGGTAACAGTTTTATAGCAGCAGTAGAAATAAAATAACAGAAGTAGTAAAATAGTAACAGCAGTAGCAATCGCGGAAAACAGCAAGATGGGGTGTACCGTAGGCATAGAGGGAATGGATGGACGAGCGTTTCATCGATAACATAGGTCATGTAATAATCTATACATGGGCATTGTAGATAATAATAATAAAGCATCCAACTTCTAGGCAAACCATAGGCATGTGTTCCAATATAGTCATATGCACTCGCAATGAGAAACTTGCACAAGATCTTTTGTCCTACCAGCCCGTGGCAGCGGGGCCTCTAGGGAAACTACTGGTAATTAAGGTGATCCTTTTAATAAAGCACCTAAGCAAAGCATTAACACTTCATGAACACACGTGATCCTCACATCACAACCATCCCCTCCGGTTGTCCCAATTTCTATCACTTTGGGGCCTCGGGTTCCGGACAATGACATGTATAAAAAACTTGCAGATATGATCAAGAAACAATTATACTCATGAAACAATAACATGTTCAGATCTGAGATCATGGCACTCGGGCCCTAGTGACAAGTATTAAGCATAACAAGTTGCAACAACGGTAGAAAACACTAACAATGGATACTAGGCACTATGCCCTAACAATCTGGCATTATTACATGATCGAACTCATCCAATCCCTTCCATCCCTCTCAGCCTACAATGGTGTTTACTCACACATGGATGGGGGAATCATGGATGGTTGATGGAGAAGAGGTGGAGGTGTTGATTGCGATGATATCCTTTGAATCCCCGTCCCGACAGGGCGCCAGAATAGGAACTTCTGATCCCTAAATCGAGTTTCGAGGTGGCGACGATGCTATGTTGTGTTTGTGTGGAATATGAGGAACCTCTCTCGGTTTTTTGGTTACGGGGCATAAGTAGTCGAACGAGGAGCCCGGGGGGGTGCCTGGGTGGCCCACACCACTAGGCGGCGCGACCAAGGGGGCGCGCCAAGGGGTCGTGTGGACCCCTCCTGGCCCCCCTCCGAGACCCCTTCTAGCTCCCGGGGTCTTCTGGTGTTTTAAGCTCAATGAGATCTTTTCTGGGCAATTTCCCGAAAGTTGATTTTTCTACACAAAAACGAGACACCAAGGTAATTCTGCTGAAAACAGCGTTAGTCCGTGTTAGTGGTCTCCAAAACTCACAAGTTTAGAGGAAAACAATAAGAAAACTGTTCGGAAAAGGAGATACGTTTTGGACGTATCATGGTGTTATTCTTCTAGTGGTGTCATGTGAACGTAAACTACATGACACTTCACCTTTATGGTACTAGAGGGATGCATTGTGTATTTTTCTACTAATTGTGGGGTTGCCGGAGTGACAGACACCTAAACCCCGTAGGAAACCGATGCACGAGGGAGTGTAGGATCGTAGAGTTTAAGGTTGTGGTTAGATTTATCTTAATTACTTTCTTGTAGTTGTAGATGCTTGCAAGGGGTATAATCACAAGTATGTATTAGTCCTAGTTGGGCAGTGCGTTAGCATAGGTTCACTCACACAACACCTATCAAAACAACAAATATTAATCAACTCTATGAAACGAAAGCGCTTGACAAAGTTCCCATGTGTCCTCAAGATCATTTGGTAATCATAAGTAGACCAATCGGCTTGTCCTTTCCTCTAAAAAGGATTGGGCCACTCGCTGCAATTATATTTACCATTTTTTTTATTTACTCGCACTTTATTTATCTACTATATCAAAAAACACCAAATACATGTTTGCTAGTGTTTACAGTGAATCATCTATCCAACCTGCTTGTCAACACCATCTGCTCCTCGTTGGGTTTGACACTCTTATTTATCGAAAGTACTATGATACACCCCCTATACTTGTGGGCCATCAATTACTTGTATCAACGACACCGTTTACCGATGTTGACCTAGCGTGGAATCTGCACACAAGCACAGACTCTCTCTTTCCCCAACTTTCCGGAAGGTTATCAATCTTCTGGTCTTGCTGAAAATAGGAGAATCAGACTATAGAGTTTTGGAAAGTAATTAAATAAAAAATGGAACATCAAGGAAACAATGATTAAAAGTGCTTAAAATAAGGTTGTACTTATGAGGAAAATAGAACCGGGGGCCATAGGTTCACTAGTGGTGTCTCTTCAAAGAGAACAAACATGATGGGTGAACAAATTATAGCTGGGCATTTGACAAATCTTGAACGTATAACAATAATACTATGACGAGATATAGTTCACGAGTTTTAACATTGTAGTCATTACGTGAAAGCATATGGACGCTATCCAGCATGCATCCATATCTAAAAGTCCACCTCAAGAAAGCTATCCAGCAAATCCCTTAGTATAAAGTTGCAACAACAAAGTGATTTCTATGTGTGCAATAGACAAATGCATTAAGAACAATACTTAATATAAGGAGTGGTTCCCATCCGTAGACAAGAGCAACGTTGTTTTCTTCCTAGTGGCAACAACACATCCTCCCCCGCATGTTTCTGTCACTCAAGCGAGGGCAACAAGGAGGCATGAACCCACTATCTAGCATATAAACCCTCTCTTGAAGGTGAAAACAACTACGTGGTCAAGATAATCATAAACACCAGAGAGCATTGCAACACAAGATTAAAACTCTACAACTATAAGTGAAGCATCTCATATTGATATGAACAAAATAATCATAATCTCCTGGTTCATTGGATCCTAGCAAACACAACATGCAAAATTACATAACGGTGGTCTCGGTCATGTGAGGCAGCTCACGAGACTCTAAACATGGAGACATAGGGGAGAGAACAACCATCTAACTAGTGATATGGACCCGTGTGATACATGATGACCCACAAGTATAGGGGATCGCAACAATCTTCGAGGAAAGTAAAACCCAAATTTATTGATTCGACACAAGGGGAGCCAAAGAATATTTGTGAGCCTTAACAAATGAGTTGTCAATTCACCTGCACATGAAAGTACTTTTGTTCGTAGTGGTTTATCATTAGTAACAGTTTTATAGTAGCAGCAGCAGTGAGATGAAAATAGCAGCCGCAGTGTTTGAAGTAAACAGCGGGATGAAATACTGTAGGCATAGGGATAGATGAACGGGCGTTGCATGGATAATATAATTCATATAATAATCAAGACAAGGAATTGAAGATAAATAAGATAAAGCATCCAAGCACTAAGTAACCATAGGCATGTGTTCCGTAAATAGTCGTACGTGCTCGCAATGAGAACTTGCACAACATCTTTTGTCCTACCAGCCCGTTTTCAGCGGGGCCTCAAGGGAACTACTGGTAATTAAGGTGTTCCTTTTAATAGAACACCGGAGCAAAGAATTAACACTCCTTGAACACATGTGATCCTCACATCACAGCCATCCCCTCCGATTGTCCCGATTTCTGTCACTTCGGGGCCTCGGTTTCTAGACAACAATATGTGTAAACAACTTGCAAGTATGATCAAGAAACAATAATTATCATCGTGATTCAATAACATGTTCAGATCTGAGATCATGGCACTCGGGCCCAAAGTGGCAAGCATTAAGCATAACAAGTTGCAACAATGTCAATAGCACTGATAGAAGATACTAGGCACTATGCCCTAACAATCACGGCATTATTACATGAACGATCTCATCCAATCCCTACCATCTCCTTCAGCCTACAACGGGGAATTACTCACACTTGGATGGGAGAAATATGGATGGTCGATGGAGAGGAGTTGGTGATGACGATGGAAATGATCTCCTCCAATTCTCCGTCCCGGCAGGGTGTCAGAACAGGAACTTATTATCCCCGAATCGAGGTTCGGGGTGGCGGTGGAGCTACGGACTTCTTTATGGAAAACTATCGAACCCCCTCGGGATTTAGGGTTGAAGGCTACTTGTAGTAGAAAGGGGAGACCGAGGGGGGCTCTGGGTGGCCCACACCACCAGGTGGCGCGGCCTAGGGGGCGCCAGGGGTGGTGTGGCCCCCCTCTGGCTCCTCTCCTGGCCTCCTTCTGGCTCCCGGAGTCTTCTGGTGTTTTAGGGCCAATGGGGTCTTTTCTGGGCAATTTCCTGAAAGTTGATTTTTCTGCACAAAAACGAGACACCAAGGTAATTCTACTGAAAACAACGTTAGTCCGTGTTAGTTGCATTCAAAACACACAAGTTTAGAGGAAAACAATAGGAAAAGTGTTCGGAAAAGGAGATACGTTTAAGACGTAACAGCTCCCCAAGCTTAGCTTATTGCTTGTCCTCAAGCAATTCAGTGACAACTGAGTGCGATAAAAGACTTTTACGAACACATTTGTTTCATATGATGTAAATATACTCACTATATGATCAAATACTTAATTATTCTCATGATAAGATACATGCAAGATACTGTCACTTAATATCTATGAAAACCATGAAGAGATAACAACATTATAATAATAAACAACATGAAGCATAACTATTTGCAAGATTGTAATATTCATAGTAGGATCTAGTAAAGTGGTATCTCGCTTGCCCTTATGTGTGGGGCAAAACATAAATGCCAGGGCACCTCTGAAGTTCAAGGGAAGACTATAAGTAAAGATATCAAAGATACAAGTGTCAAAATTATACCACAATCAACCGTTCTTTGGGACGAACACATCACACTAAGAATGATCATTGTGCTCTCAAGAAAGTGCTCAAAGAATATGGTGGAGAATCAACATAAAAGTAAAAGAAAGGCCCTTTGCAGAGGGAAACATGGATCACTCATGTGCTAGAGCTTTTTATTTTATTAAACAAAGGTATTGAAAACATTTTGAGAGAGGTGTATGCTTATGTCAACGAATGGTAAACACACAATACAGTACGTCACAAGCCAATTGGATTCACAAGAGCGGATCCCATATGAAGGACGCATATGGGTAGAAGGTCATCCCTCTTTCTCTTTTGTTTACACAATTATGCTTGGACTCATAAATCAGGGGCAAAAATAGTGAAGAGATTTTGTGTGTATTAATTTGGGGCAGGGAACCCCGCTGCCAGCTCTTCTATCATTTGGATAAGCGGATGAAGCCACTAGTCCAGGGTGTGAAATCCAATCAACAAGTGAGATAAAGATTCTCTATTTACGTCCACATGAGCTAAAACAAGGGCACAAAACAGGAATAATTTTTAGCAGGTTTTAAAGGTTGCACATGAGCAATTTACTTGGAGTGGCAGTTAAATACCACATATAGGTAGGTATGGTGGACACATTTGGCAAACTTTGGTTTTTGGGAGTTGGATGCACGAGTAGAGCTCATACTCAGTACAGGTGAAGGCTAGCAATAGACAGGGAGCGACAATCAAGAGAGCAACAACTATCATAATCATGTTTGCGACAAAGTAAAATTAACCAAGGCATAAAATTGATACTAGAACTCTGAGGCAAAATAAATCATCGAGGCTTATTGACCTTTTGTTTTCAGTCTTAGCATGCGTGAGCATGTGCCAAGTCGATTCAAATGAAACAGTCAGAGGAGGCTACCACAATGTCATACCCTTCTACGAATAGAACAATGCGAACAAATATTTATATGACAGGTCATTTACCATTAATAAATTGGAACAAAACATGAGAGAGCACTAACTATTAAGCAGTCATTAAGTCACATATATCTTATACGAACAAACTAAGCATGCTCACATAGATGGATATATGTACAAAAATGAAAGCAAACAGAGTTCATACCAGCCTCTCACCATAACTTGAATTATCATAGATCGTCATTATTGCTCTTTACTTGTGGCTCGAATAATATATAATGAAAACCAAGCTCTAATGGAGCCACGGACGACTGTTGAACTCTGCAGCAACTTTACAAAACCAAAGAAGAACAATAAATATTTTTGGGTTTTCAATTAAAACAAGAACAAAAAGAGAACAAGCAAACAAAGCAAAATATTTTTGGATTTTTTAATATTAAAATGCAACTTAAAGGATAAAGCAAACCAACTAAAGAAACTAAAGAAACAAGCAAAGATAAACAACATAAATATTTTTGGTCTTTTTGTGTTTTGGAAAGCGAAAACAAAACAATAAAAACAAAAGAAATGAAAGAAACAAAATCAAGCGAAAGAAACGAAAGAAAACGAAAACAAACGAGAGAAATGAAAACATTGATATAAAAAGAACCGACAGAAACATGATATATAAATGAGTGTGATGTCGGTATACCTCCCCCCCAAGCTTAGGCTTTTGGCCTAAGTGGAGATCAATCATGGCGCAGAAAATATCCCCATTGTGGTGGGTTGTCCCTCGCGTGGTCGTACTCGGGCGCCCAAGAGGAAGATGAAGCAGCTGACGCATAGTCATAACCGAGGTGCTGGTATGGGATCCCCGTGGCGTCTTAGGGCTGGACGAAATCACCATCGTCCCCCTCGTCGGCATCCTCCCCTTGCTGGAGGTGATGCTCAAGGTATGTTTCCAGCTCACTTTCAGAAAGCTTGCATCCTTGCCTGCTATCAAGATTAAACAAAAGAGGTGCAGACAAATGTACTTCCCTAACAGTTTTAATAACTCTCCACCCGGATCGTTTGGATAAAGTTAATTCAAAAGATAGATTATGTAAATGAGCATGGGTAGAAAGAAACTTATGTTGAATCATGGAAACAAGATCAAGCCTCTCTATAGGAAACTGCAGGTCTAGAGGGTGTGGCTCCAAACCATGCAAAGCTAGGAAGCGCGAGGCAATAAGACCTCCACAAAGGCCGCCCTTCTCACGGATATGTGAGAGACGGTAAGCAATCAAAGCGCCAAAGTTATAAGACCTATCACATCTTAAGGCAGCTGCAATAAACGCCAAATCATAGACAGATAGCGTGTTGGCAGTTTTTTCTAGCTAACACACATTTAGAAATAAAATAGGCAAGTATCGAATGCTAGGGAGTTGAATTTCTCGAATTTTACCAATCTCCCCTGTGAAGCTTCTTCCTTGGCAAATCTCCTCATATAATTCGAGCAGTGGTTTAGGCTGCCCTTTTATCTTCTCACAAGAACCCCACTCTGGTACCTTGATAGCTGCACAAATATCACTAAAAGGCAACTTTACGGCTTTATTGTAAATTTATATTGGACCACTGGGTTAATTGAGGACCATTTAAAACAAAAATCCTGCACCACATACATAGTTAGTTTCACATATTGGATAGGCTCATCCTGATTGAAACAGCCCAAGCCTGCATTATGCACAAGAGTGTTGAAATCCTGCGAAATTTCCGTAATCCTCATGAATTCCTGACACAGATAAATTGATGGGAACACTCTCTCTTCATGGTGCACGAGCATGACCTCATGCAACTCCAACTCATGTGGTTTAGTTGATGAACATTGTGCTCCATCTCTGAATTTTTTCAACAATCATCACAAAAATTAATTTCAAGCAACTATAAGGTGGAAACTACCATAGGGTCTTATATGAGAGCTAAACATATATCAAAACTATATTATTTCTACTCAAATCAAGCATGCAAACTCACATAATATGTCACCTACAGTACCAAAATACTCGAGAAGTACTTCACTAAACAAAATTCTACTTGGATCATTAGAGGAGCGACATACCGGAGATCAAACACACCAAATATAAGCACAAATGATGGGCTGAAGAAGGAGATCAAAAATCCAGAGGAAGAACAGCAAGAACACGGGTTCGAGGAAATGTTTTCAGTTTGGGAGGTGAGAGAGAAGACTTTGGAAGTGGAGAGAGTAAATGGAGGGCTAGGGGGCCCACACCATGTGCTGTCGCCACCAGGGGGCTGGCCGCACCACCCTGTGGTGTGCTTTACTGGTGGGTCCCCTGGGGTCTCCCAGGTGGCTCTCTGCCTCATTTTTTACGTAAAAATTTATTATAATTTTTCTGAAATTTTTCGAGAAACGTTATTTTTTAGTAATTTCGAGAATTTTAATAATTTATAAAAACCAGGAAAACGAAAGTGAAAAGGTGGAAAACAAAACCAAAACCAGCACTACATAGGTTCTATGACACTCTAATGAAAGAATATCCAAAGAAAACAAAGGTGGTAGTGTTGAAAACAAAATTATGGGTGGTGAAAACATGCATAACCTCAATAATCATTGTGAAAACATGAGGAAAACATGCATAAGGATGGTGGAAAACATGATTTTACTCAAGTAGCAAAGTAATAACATACGTAAACATAGTGAAAACATAATGAGGAAGGTGAAAACATAGTGAAAACATTGTCCTCTTCATTTAAAATCATTTTGTTAACAAGGGTGATCAAGTCTTGCTACCAAAATAATTTTATACGAAACAAAACTTTGTTTCTCACTAAATACTCATGTTACCTCAACCTTGATAGACATAGTCCCAATCATAATAATTTCATATTCTTTGGGTGGATTTGGAATAGGACAATAAAATTCTCCAATCTTGATGGTCTCAATATTTTCAATGGAATTTAGACCATATTTTCTATCAATCTTCTTGGGAAAATAAACAGTGTGCTCTTTATCATTAACATGAAAAGTTAATTTTCCTTGATTGCAATCAATAACAGCCCCCTATAGTATTAATAAAAGGTCTTCCAAGAATAATAGACATATTGTCATCTTCAGGCATTTCCAACACAACAAAGTCAGTTAATATCAGACAATTATTAGCAACTTGAACAGGAACATCGTCACATATACCCACAGGAATAGCAGTGGATTTATCAGCCATTTGCAAAGATATATCAGTTGGTATCAATTTTTCTAGGAGGAGTCTTTTATAGAGAGTAAAAGGCATGACACTAACTCCAGCTCCTAAATCACACAAAGCAGTTCTAACATAATTATTTTTAATAGAACAGGGAATAGTTGGTATATCAGGATCTCTAAGCTTCTCAGGAACCTTGCCATTAAAAGAGTAATTAGCAAGCATAGTGGAAATTTCCTCATTAGGAATTTTTCTTTTGTTAGAGACAATATCTTTCATATATTTTGCATAAGGAGGCAATTGAATAGCATCAGTTAAAGGAATTTGCAAGAACAAAGGTTTCATCCATTCACAAAACTTGTTATAGTGTTCTTCTTCCTTTGATTTATGTTTCTTATTAAGAAAAGGCATTGGTTTTTGTACCCAAGGTTCTCTCTCATTACCATGTTTATTAGCAATGAAATTCTCCTTAGTATACTTTGCAGTTTTAGTTTTCTTTTCAGGTCCAGTTATAAGTTCTTCTTTATCAGAAGCATCATTATTTTCATTACCACTTTAAGTTTCAGCATCAGAGATAGATATACTATCATAGGATTCTATAGCAGTTTTATGTTTCTTCTTCCTTTTCTTCTTAGTATGAATAACATTATCATTAGTTTGCTGAGAATCTTGTTCAATTCTTTTAGGATGTCCCTCATGATATAAAGGATCTTGTGTAGCAATACCACTTCTAGTTCTTATTTCATAAGCATGTTTTTCTTTAGAAGCATTAACTAGCAAATCTTTTTGCACTTTAGCAAGCTGATCAATTTGAGTTTGAACCATTTGAAAATGTTTAACAAGCATTTTAACATCATTACATGTTCTTTCTATAATACCATGCAAATTATCAATAGCTCTAGAGTTTTCCATTAGGTGGTTTTGCACTCTCATATTAAAATTATCTTGCTTAATAACATAATTATCAAATTCATCTAAACATTGATCAGGAGGTTTATTATAGGGAATATATCTATGTAACATCCCTGATTTTTGGAAAGTCCAAAAATCACTAAAATTTGAAACTTTTTGTTTTCATGTTTAGTAAGTCACCAAAAACCAAATGAGATGCAAGAAACAAAAGAAAACAATACACATTTCAATGATATTGAAATTAAGAATCCAGTAGGCCTCTATTTTCCTAAACCCTAAAAGCCCATTCAAAATTTTCATTATTCAAAGAAATTGTTTTCTCTTAGAAAACCTTATTTTATAACATGTTTTCAAATCAAATATTACTTTGAATAATGTTTTATAGAATTGGAAACCATAGAATTATTACCTCTAACAGTTCCTATGCCTCAAAATTATTTTATGACAATAACAACTATTTTTATTGATATCCAAATGTCATTCCAAGTTTTAAACATAAAGTGGTATTCATAAAATGTTTTGATTTGAAAATAACATAAAATAGATCTTGAAAACAATATTAAAGCTTGAGGAGTTTTCTAAATTTTATTTAAGCCACTTTTATATTTATTTAATTTTCTATTTTGAAAATGGATTTAAGTTGCTATTAGTAAATCACTGAAATGTTAAGTTTATAAAAATATAAAAGTGAGGTAAAATGAATTTCAAAAATAGTATTTGATATGTTTATTGTCTCTGAAATTTTATTTAATCAAAAACTCATTTTATTAATTTTCTAACTTAAAAATATACATTAAGTACTATTAGTAGTTATTTACATTTTCAAAAATATAAAAAGTGAAATGTGTTCAAAAGTTTATAACAATGTTCTAAACAGAAATATATTATTTTTACAAATTTTTAGAAATTAATTTGAGGTCAATTGGATTATTAAAACTAAAGATATTAAAAACAGGAATTAAAAAGAAAAAAAGAAAAAAATGTGATGACGTCATCATCGTCATCAAGCTCCTGTCGTTTCTCTTCCAGGCTGAAACGGAAGAAATCAATCCGATTGATTTCGGGCGTTTCTTTGCCCCGTTAATCACCCCGAGTCCATGCCATTAAAGCCATGCCTCCCCTCGTCATTTCCCCTCCCAATCCCCTCTGTATCAAGCCACAGGGCCGGAGAAATTCCACGCCGGAGACGCCCACTGCCGCCGCCTTGTTTGCAAGTCCCCGGCGAGGTGAGCCACCCTCTGCACCAAAGACTACTCCTAATCCCTCCCCCTTGTCCATGTGCAGCTCGTGATGCCTTTATTTGTCTCTTTGGCGCAGCGAGAGAGCCACGCCGTGCTCGCCGGAGTAGCTCCGCCTCGGATCCACACCACGCCACCACTGGAGGCCCCTACAAACGTCCCCGAGGGCCTCATCGAGTTCGCCATATCGCGCTCCGCCCCCTGGACACATCCCCGTGCTCGAGAACCTTCTCCAGCGCCGCCGTCGTCAACGACAGCAACTCCGGCCACCGTCCCCGCCATTTCCCGGCGACCCGAGCCGCCCGGTGAGCTCCCTTTTGTCTCTGTCCGTTAGATCTACAACGGATGGTCAGGATTAGGTCACTTACCGAATCGTTTTCGGCGAATAGCGTAGCGCCACGTGTGCGCCAGTGAGCTGCGCCGATTTGGTTATTTGTCGCCCACGTAGCGTGTAGCCGGCCCAAGCCCAGTACCTATCCATCGCCCTGCGTGGCAAATAACAGATCTGAGCCCATCTGTCTCTGGATTTAATTCCCGAATAAAAATAAAATGTCTATTTTGCAGAAAAGCCCCTACATCTTAGATCTATCATAACTTTTGATCCATAAGCCCAAATTTAGCAATCTTGGACTTTTTGAAAATATCTTGACATATAGAAACTTTTGGCACTGGCCAAATTCAAATTTGACAAACTTAAATTTGTTCAAATTCAAATATGCCTGTTTGATGAAATTTGGCATAATTCAAATCCTACAAATCCAAAAATTGTAAATAAAATATATTTAGAAACCTTAGGATGTGTACTTTCATATCCTCTGTCCCAAAATAATATTTGAACAAATTAAAATTGAATTTAGAATTAAGTTGTCTATTTGAGTATTTTTGACATAGATTAATTTCTATAAATATTTTCAATATAGTTCCTTTGGCAAAATTGCTCCATTTGGTAACCTTGAACCATAGACATTATGCCCAACCATTTTGGACACCCTTGGACCATGACCATGTGTTTTGACCAAAAACCCAACAAAGATACATCCATTTTCACCATGTCTTAGAAATTGTTTTCAACTGTTATTCCTTGATGTTATGTCTATTTGGAGCCAAGCCAAGTCCTTAGAATGTGTCAATCACATATAGTATTAAGTAGTGAACTTTAGTTTTCTATCTTCTCCACTCCCCCATTCTTGCTTCAAGAATTCACCAAGTCAGCAAAATGGAGATCAAGACTCAAGCACAAGAATGAAACTTCAATATCAACTTGGTGGCAACATGAAGAGCTATGAGGAATATCATTGAAGAAATTTAAGGAAAGACATAGACTCCACAGCAACAAGAAGAAACTCAATGAAGTACAGGAGTATGAAGAAAATCAAGGAGGAGACATTTTCCTCTCTCTTCCTATCCCTTCCATTTCTTTCTTTTCAAATTGACTTAGTGGTATTTGTGCCCATCCCATACCCAAACCAATTAGTGAAGTGAAAACCATGAATACTATCAAGACCAAGAGAAGCACCACACCAAGGAAGGGAACAACTTAGATGGCATGATGATCATCTTCAAGAAGGCAATCACATGAGGACTAGAAGCAATCCACCCAAGTTGAAGAGTAACAAGTTATTTTTGTCCAACCATTGACCCCAAATGGAAAACCCAAGACTTAGTAATATTTTCCCTTTGATGATGAAGTTAGTAGAACTACCCTAACCACAATGGAAAATACTAACATAGTCACTCAAATATTTTTGAAGGTGAATATGACCAAGTGTTTGCATGTATTACTTTAGTTGAAGAAGTAATATGTTTATTCTAAGTGAACTCTTGGAACTTCCTCGACAAGTATGGTTATAATAAAGTTTGATCACTGCAAACTCAACCTAGTCCTTCCCAAGTAAACCACTGGAATTTCCTTAACAATAATGGGACCACTAGAGAATGAATCTTTCAACTCAAACCTAGACCTTGTCCTAACCAACTTGGTTAAAACCCTTTTTGATATGTTAGTTTCTCTGTATGTTTTCTACACTTGTATGTTGTTTGGTAGAATGATTGTTTATTTTGTTATTGTGTTTTAAATGAATAGATTGTACGGAGAGCAACGATCTTTTGTGAAGGGAGTGTGAATTCTTCACCAACTTCAACAAGGCAAGTAACACATCATCAACTACCCATTATTTTCTATATGCATTAGTTGATTTTGAGTAGTATGCATGATAGGAAATTTTAATAAGTTATATTATGCTATGCTATATCCTAGTAGTGTGTAGCCATCCTTATACCTTGTTATTTTGATGCCTTGGTACTTATTTAGATGCTTTGCCATGCTACAAAATTTGTTTTACTAGATGTTGAGGAAAAATTCTAAGTATAACTAATGAATAAACCACCTGGGTGGAAGTGGTAAGACTGGTTTATGTTGAGTGTTGCCTCAGGGCCCTTATCTAAGGGTTATTCCACTTGAGGTTGTCACTGGAGGATGGCCACCCAGGAACAAAGAGATTACTATGTCCTTCTAAGTTTAGTAGCTTCCCGTGCAGCCTTTAGTCATATGGGCTCTGTCTTGATCAACTAAGTTGAATGATCTCACTAGGCTTACCAGCAGATGTAGCATAATTATAGGTGGAACGGGTAAACCAAACGGTGGTGGAATTTCTTCTGAAAGATCTCGTCTCAATCTTCTCCTTTCTTTAATGCACTTAGGGTGTATAGGATGTTTGGGCTGATTTGAGTCTGAAGGTGAAAGTGCACAAACTCTGCAGAGTCAACAAACTAAGATCTTAGCCGTGTCCCCGGTTATGGACAACTATGAGCAACTGGACAAGGATTGACGGAAGAATCTCATCATCAATTTCAATAAGTAAAATTTGACCAAGTGAACAGTATTTGTGGTGCTTGGATCTTAATCCAATGTTGCCACCCTTTTGAAAAGAAAAGTTTGTTTTACAAAAGTGATAGGAGAAAACTGGCTTTATGCAAACTCAGCCAAAACTCCACTCAGCCAAATAAGCATTTAGTATTAGTCTTGCCATTTATATCCACCATAGTGTTACTTGCCAATACATTAAATTGTATTGACTCCCTTGTGGCTGCATATTCCATATTGTAGATGTTTCTGAAGACGAGTGAGGATTTCGTTTAGGATCTCGAGACTATCGCCAACATGTTTTGCCTGTGGCACATGAAGAAGATGGGCTCAATGTTGTTCTATGTTTTCCGCTGTATTTCTTTATTTTCTGCTAGTCTTCTAAGACTATGCAAGTTGTAATACTATTTTGTAAAGACTGGATCATGCGGTAATAGAATTTGATGCATTTGCATGACATTTCATTTTGTACTGTGGTGCTAGCAATTGATCCAGGGACTAGCACAATAACACAGGTGTCCTTACATTATTTAAATGTGGGAACGCTACAATCTACAGGTGGAAGATTCTTCACATATTTAGATTTAATACAATCATTCCCCTCTTCTTGGGTGTTGGTGTTGGTGTAGGTACTGGAGTAGGGGTCGGCTCAGGCTCAACCATAGTCCAATCATCATGATTTTGGCTTATTTTATCCATTAATTCCTCAACTTCTTCTAGAGTTCTTTGCCTTAAAACACAACCAGCACAACTATCCAGGTATGTCCTAGATTCAACAGTTAGTCCATTATAGAATATATCAAGAAGTTCATTATTTTCTAGCTTATGCCCAAGTGTAGTCCTAACTAAAGAACAGAACCTTGCCCAAGATACATGCAATTTCTCTCCTTCCAATTGCTTGAAATTAAATATATTTTGTAAAGCAACATGTTGAGCACTAGCAGGAAAATATTTCTGAAAGAAAGCATTAGCCAAACCAATAGGACTATCAATAGATCCCGGAGACAAATTATTAAACCAAGTTTTAGCTCCATGTTTTAATGAGAAAGGGAATATTTTAGCAACAAAGTAGCTATGTCTCTTAAGTTCATCAGAGAATAAACTACTCAAAGAGGAGAGCTCATTCATATGCTTCATATCACTTTCATTTTTAGTACCGCAAAAAGGTTCTTTCTCAACAATAGATATATAATATAAATCAAGAGAGAAATCATAATCCTTATCCCTAATATAAATAGGAGAGGTGGAAAATTTAGCATCAGGAGATAATTTATATTTAACATCACGACTTTCAATAAGAATTATAACAACATCTTTATCCTTCATAGCATGAATTTCATCAATAAGATCATCATTGTTTGCAATATTTTTAGCTTTAGCAATAGTAGCATCTAAGAAAGGACCAAGAGAACCACTCTCATCAAGAACAGTAGAAGCGTCATTAAAAGTATCAGAAGTATTTTCCGATTCAGCAGAAGTAGCATGTGTAGCATGTGGTGGTGTAAGCAGCTTACTAATAATAGACGGTGAATCAAGAGCAACAGAGGTGTTCAGAGTTGTACCTCTTCTTGTAGTGGATGGTAATATACGAAACTTTCTATCACGAGTCTTACCCATGATGAATGGTGTCAGTAGATAATAGTACTCTCCGGTGAGCTCGCAAATAAATCTATGCTCCCCAGCAACGGCGTCGGAAAATAGTCTTGATGACCCACAAGTATAGGGGATCGCAACAGTCTTCGAGGGAACTAAAACCCAAATTTATTGATTCGACACAAGGGGAGCCAAAGAATTTTTGTAAGACTTAACAAATGAGTTGTCAATTCACCTGCACCTGAAAGTACTTTTTTTCGCAGTGGTTTATCAGTAGTAATAATTTTATAGTAGCAACAGTAGTGAAATAATAGCAGAAGTGAGATGAAAACAGCAGCAGCAGTGTTTGAAGTAAACATCGGGATGAAATATTGTAGGCATAGGGATAAATGACGCATTGCATGGATAAGATAATTCATATAATAATCAATACATGGGCATTACAGATAAATAATATAAAGCATCCAAGCACTAAGTAACCATAGGAATGTGTTCCGTAAATAGTCGTACGTGCTTGCAATGAGAACTTGCTCAACATCTTTTGTCCTACCAGCCCGTTTTCAGTGGGGCCTCAAGGTAACTACTGGTAATTAAGGTGTTCCTTTTAATAGAACACCGGAGCAAAGCATTAACACTCCATGAACACATGTGATCCTCACATCACAGCCATCCCCTCCGGTTGTCCCAATTTCTGTCACTTTGGGGCCTCGGGTTCCGGACAACAATATGTGTAAACAATTTGCAGGTATGATCAAGAAACAATAATTATCATCGTGATTCAATAACATGTTCAGATCTGAGATCATGGCACTCGGGCCCAAAGTGGCAAGCATTAAGCATAACAAGTTGCAACAATGTCAATAGCACTAATAGAAGATACTAGGCACTATGCCCTAACAATCACGACATTATTATGTGAACGGTCTCATCCAATCCCCACCATCCCCTTCAGCCTACAGCGGGGGAATTACTCACACATGGATGGGAAAAACATGGATGGTCGATGGAGAGGCGTTGGCGATGACGATGGCGGTGATCTCCTCCAATTCCCCGTCCCGACAGGGTGCCAAAATAGGAACTTCTGATCCCCGAATCGAGGTTCGGGGTGGCAGCGGAGCTGCGGACTTCTTTCTGGAAAACTATCGAACCCCCTCGGGTTTTAGGGTTGAAGGCTACTTGTAGTTGAAAGGGGATACCGATGGGGGCTCTGGGTGGCCCACATCACCAGGTGGCGCGGCCTAGGGGGCGCCAGGGGGTGGTGTGGCCCCCTCTGGTCCCTCTCCTGGCCTCCTTCTGGCTTCCGGGGTCTTCTGGTGTTTTAGGGCCAATGGGGTCTTTTCTGGGCAATTTCCCGAAAGTTGATTTTTCTGCACAAAAACGAGACACCAAGGTATTTCTGCTCAAAACAGCGTTAGTCCGTGTTAGTTGCATTCAAAACGCATAAGTTTAGAGAAAAGTGTTCGGAAAAGGAGATATGTTTTCGACGTATCAATATGTATCCAACGTATCTATAATTTTTGATGTTCCATGTTGATATTATGCCAATTGCTACATATTTTCTATACACTTCATAGCATTTTTATGCATTTTCTGGACTACTCTATTCACAAGATGCTACAGTGTCACATCCTGTTTTCTGCTGTTTTTGTATTTCAAAAAATTTGTTCTCTAAATATTCTCGGAATTGGACGAAACAAAAGCCGAAGTCCCTATTTTTCTATCACGTACACGGAATCTGAAGGAGACTCGAAGTGGGCCTGGGAGGCAGCCACACCATAGGACGGCGCCCCCCCTTGGTCACGCGGCTATGTGGTGTGGGCCCCCTGGTCGCCCACCGACATCGCCCTTCCACATATATATTGCCTTACTCGGGAAAACCCTAAGTACCTGAGCCTCCATCCATGAAAAGTTCCGCAGCCGCCATCGTCAACCATAGTTTGGGAGGGTTCTGGAGCTCTTCCCGGCACCCTGCCGGAGAGGGGAATCATCACCATGCCTACCTCCAGAGTGATCCGTGAGTAGTTCATCCTTGTACTACGGGTCCACAGCAGTAGCTAGATGATTGTCTTCTCCAATTTTGTGCCATCATATTTAGATCTTGTGAGCTGCCTAACATGATCAAGATCATCGTATTGTAATGCTACATGTTGTGTTTGCTGGGATCCGATGAATATTGAATACTATGTGAAGTTGATTATAGATCTATCATATATGTTATTTGTGATCGTGCATGCTCTCCGTTGCTAGTAGATGCTCTGGCCAAGTAGATGATTCTGACTCCAAGAGGGAGTATTTATGCTAGATAGTGGGTTCATGCCTCCAGTAATCTAGGATGGTGACAGTAACTTCTAAGATTTTGGATGTGATGTTGACACTACGGGGTAAAACAACAATGCTTTGTCTAAGGATAATTGTGTTATTTACATTACGCACTTTACTTAATGCAATAATTTGTTGCTTGCAACTTAATACCCAAAGTTTGCTAGGATGACGTCCTGAGGGTGGATTATTACTCATAGATGCAGTTGGATAACGGTCTATGTATCATGCTGTAATGCCCAAATGAATGTCATAGTAGTCATCATGTCATGTATACGCATTACAGTGCATTCTCTATTTGTCAATTGCCCAACTGTAATTTTTGCTAACAAAGTGTTGTTGTAACAACTCCTTTGTATCTTTACTTTTTTGAATTGTTGTGCCAAGTAAAGTCTCTAGTGGAAAGTTGATGCTAGATTCGGATTTCTGCGGAGGAACAAATTTTTGTTCTCCACGGTTTAATTCATAATAAATTCCAAAAATCGAAACATCCTTATTTTTTTGCGTGATCCTTAGATATGTACGCAACTTTTTTTTAGTTCTGGGTTTTCTGATCTGAGCAACGTAAGTGCCTAAAAAAAATCGTCTTTACAAACTATTCTAGTTTTGACAAATTCTGCCTCTTATTTTGCATTCTCTTTTTTACTATGTTGAGTGGATTTATTTGCTCCACAAAACATCAGTGGTTGTAACTAATGTTTAGAAATTATTGGTAATGCTTGTGTCCATGCAGAATATGTGAGATTTTGATTATGCACTACCTCTCCAATGAGAATTACTTTGAGTTTGGTGTGAAGGAAGTTTTCAAGGGTCAAGAGAAGAGGATGATATAATTTGATTAAGAAAAATGAAAATACTAAGCTTGGGGATGCCTACATGGATCATCGCAAAAAAATTCAAAAATACTCAAGCGTCTAAGCTTGGGAATGCCCAAGGCATCCCCCTTCTTCATCAACAACTTATCAGGTCATTTCTAGTGAACTATATTTTTATTTGGTCACATCTTATGTACTTTACTTGTAGCGTCTGTTTGTTTTTATTTTCTGTAATAAACTTGGTTGGATCCTAGCATTCTTGTGTGGGAGAGAGACACGCTCCACCTTGTCATATGAATACTCGTATTCTTCATTTATCGTCTAACTGTTGCAATTATTTTAGCTCTTGTTTTTCATTCATATTTTATTCAGAGCTGTTAGTTTTTGTAGAGTAGTACTCTTCTTATTCATTGATAAATTATTTGGAGAGTTTTCGTTGAAATAATTAAATGGTGTTTGGTTGGAAACAGAAAATGCTACATGTGGTAGATGGTATACTAGAAAGGACTTACATATTCTTGTAGATCACTTTCTTGGATAATTTGACACTTGCCAATTGTTTTGAGATTTCAATTAGTTCATGTTTAAGGTCTTATATCGTGTGCTTAAAACCTATTAGTGGAGAACTACCGTAGAGCTTGTTGAAATTTGGTTTGCATGATTGGTATCTCTAAGGCCAAGATATTTTCTGGTAAAAGGTGTTTGAGTAATAAGGAGGACAACATAGAGTCTTATAATGCTTGCAATTTGTTTTCATGTAAGTCTTGTTGTACTAGTTGATATCTTGTGTTTGCTTCAAATAACCTTGCTAGCCTAAAATCTGTACTGAGAGGGAAAGCTTCTCGTGCATCCAAACCTTGAGCCAAAATCCATGCCATTTGTGTCCACCATACCTACCTATTATGTGGTATTTCCTGCCATTCCAAGTAAATATTTTGTGTGCTACCTTTAAACCTTCAAAATTATTAAACATGTTTTGTGCTCTGTTTTAGCTCACGAGAAAGTATTGGCTACTTTATTGTCTCTTTCATGTTTATTTGGCTTCACACCTTGACTAGCATGAATAATGTGCTAAGTCCCTAATATTGCAAAAAGAGCAGGCAAGCGAGTGCCCAGCCCCTAAAAGATAAATTACAACTTATGACCAAATAAATATCCTAACACTATGGGCTTGAGAAATCATGAACTTAGCTTGTTTAAACAAAGGAGAAGAGGAACTTTATTGTTCTCTCTATGGGATCCGCTCTTGAAGCCTTTAAACATGAAAGGATGATAAATCATTCGATGCCATTCGTTGACATAAACAGACACCCCTCTCAATTTTTTTTATACTATCTATATGTTTTAAAACCTTAAAAAGCTCTAGCACATGATTTATCCCTACTTCCCTCTATGAAGGGTCTTTCTTTTTCTTTTATGTTGAGTCAGTTTTCCTACTTCTTTCTGTCTCAAAAGAAAACACTTGTGTCAACTTTGTGTGCAACAATTTTTACATGCTAGTTTATTGCACTTATTATATTTCTTTGTGTCGACAATATCCATGAGATATATATGTTGAAAGTTGAAATCCAACGATGAAACTTAAATCTTGCTACGTGTTGATCGATGCCTTTTATTTAGAGTCTATTTCTTTATGAGTTAACTCTTATGCAAAACTTTTTGATGCTTGTCTTGAAATTACTATTCGTGGAATTTTTTTGCTCATATGATTCAGTTGTTTACTCATTATCTATTTGTAAGAAAACTATAGACCATTGACTTGGATCACTTCATTCATGACTTGTGCTTTACATTATTATTTGATCAAGATTGTGTGGTAGCATGTCACCTCAGAAATTATTTTGTTGTTATCGTTTTACCTACTCGAGGACGAGTAGAACTAAGCTTGGCGATGCTTGATACATCTCCAACGTATCTATAATTTCTGATGTTCCATGTTGATATTATGCCAATTGCTACATGTTTTCTATACACTTCATAGCATTTTTATGCATTTTCTAGGACTAACCTATTGACAAGATGCCATAGTGCCAGTTCCTGTTTTCTGCTGTTTTTGTATTTCATAGAAGCTGTTCTGGAAATATTCTTGGAATTGGACGAAACAAAAGCCGAAGTCCCTACTTTTCTGTCACGTACACGGAGTCCGAAGGAGACTCGAAGGGGGCCTGGGAGGCCGCCACACCATAGGGCGGCGTGGCCCCCCTTAGCCGCGCGGCCACCTAGGTGAGGCCCCCCTGGTCGCCCATAGACATCGCCCTTCCACCTGTATATTTCCTTCCTCGGGGAAAACCCTAAGTACCCGAACCTCCATCCACGAAAAGTTCCGCAACCTCCACCGTCGTCAATCCTAGTCCGGGAGGGTTCTGAAGCTCTTCCCGACACCCTGCTGGAGAGGGGAATCATCACCATAGAGCTCTTCATCACCATGCCTGCCTCCGGAGTGATGCGTGAGTAGTTCATCCTTGTACTACGGGTCCATAGTAGTAGCTAGATGGTCGTCTTCTCCAATTTTGTGCCATCATGTTTAGATCTTGTGAGCTGCCTAACATGATCAAGATCATCTTATTGTAATGCTACATGTTGTGTTTGCTGGGATCCGAAGAATATTGAACACTGTGTCAAGTTGATTATAGATCTATCATATATGTTATTTGTGATCGTGCATGCTCTCCGTTGCTAGTAGATGCTCTGGCCAAGTAAATGCTTGTGACTCCAAAAGGGTGTATTTATGCTAGATAGTGGGTTCATGCCTCCATTAATCTAGGAGAGTGATAGTAACTTCTAAGTTTGTTGATGTGTTGTTTCCACTAGGGGTAAAACATCAATGTTTTGTCTAAGGATAATTGTGTTGTTTACATTATGCACTTTACTTAATGCAATAATATGTTGCTTGCAACTTAATACCCAAAGTTTGCTCGGATGACGTCTTGAGGATGGATTATTAGTCATAGATGTAGTTGGATAACTGTCTATGTATCATGTTGCAATGCCCAAATGAATATCATAGTACTCATCATGTCATGTATATGCATTATGGTGCATTCTCTATTTGTCAATTGCCCAACTGTAATTTGTTCACCCATCATGTTATTTATCTGTTATGGAGAGACACCACTAGTAAACTATGAAACCCGGTCCATTCTTTTACACAGATAATACAACCTACTGCAAACACTGTTCTTTTTCACTGCAAACACTGTTCTCATTTCATTCACTGCAAACAAACATCATTTTCCACACTATATGTCTAATCCTTTGTTTTCAGCAAGACCGGTGAGATTGACAACCTCACTGTTTATTTGGGGCAAAGTATCTTGGTTGTGTTGTGTGCACATTCCATGTTGCTGCTGAGCCTGGTAGTGCACCCTGCCAACATCAGTTGTCAACAACCTGCAGAAATGATTTCTTTCTCCTACTGGTCTGATTAAATCTTGGTTTCTTACAGAGGGAAAAACTTACTGATGTACTCATCATACCTTCCTATTGGGGTCTCCCAACGAACGTGTGTTCACACACCATCACCGTGGTCCCGAGATGAACTTCTCACACATCTATCGATCATGGCGATGCAGAGGCCTCCGGTGACGATCCCCCCTCCGGCAGGGTGCCGAAGTAGGACTCCAGAAGCCCTAGATTGGACTTTCGAGGCGACGATGCATCTGTATATGTTTCGTGGAAAATAACTCGGTTTCTAGTGTTGTTAGGGTGAAAGGCAACTTATAGGCGAAGAGGCAGCATGAGGCGGTGGCAAGGGCCCCTCTAAGACGTGCCTGGCACCCTCCTGGTGGACCCTTGGCTCCCCTTCGGGTCTCCTTTGGACTCCTTCGTTCTGGGTAAAAAATATCTTTCGTGGATTTTCATCCCTTTCCGAGAATATTTCCTTCAGAATTTTCTTAATAGAAAAACAGCAAAAACCAGCAACTGGCCCGAGGCATTTTGTTAATAGGTTAGTCGATGAAAACATCCGGAAAACAAAGAGAAACATGCGAAAACATTATAATAACATAAGGGTATTGGATAGGAAACATGCATGGAGCATCAAAAAATATTGATACGTTTGCAACGTATTAGCATCCCCAAGCTTAACTCCTGCTCGTCCTCGAGTAGGTAAGTGATAACAAAATAATTTTTGGGGTGACATGAATCCAACACAAATATTGATCAATTTTATGTAAAAGCAATGCAAGCTGAGACCAAAGTAATTTAACAAAGGCATGGTAAATATTATTTCAACTAATGTAAACTTAGCAACCATGTTGCACATAAAAAGTAACACAAAAAAGATAATGAATAATGAAACATTGAAATCAATAAGTTTGTTTTAATCATAAAGAGAAACATAATAATATTGTATCCCGCTTGTCCTTCGTGGAGTAGCAAAACATAAATGCCAGGACACCTTAGAAGTTTAAATGGTGATAGATACAAATAACTTAAGAACAAGCAATACCACAATCATAGATGAATGAATAATAAATGTTGGGACTATGCACGTTATACTCAGAATGACAACTATGCTCTCTCAGTTGGTGCATAAAGTAAGAAGATGAATACTCAGCATAAAAGTAAAAGAAAGGCCCTTCGCATAGGGAAGCAGGGATTACTCATGTGCTAGAGCTTTTTATTTAATAATACAGAGGTTGAAAACAAATTTTGAGAGAGGTGTATGTCTATGTCAACGAATGCTATCAAATGATCTATCATATTTTCATGTTTAATGGCTTCAACAGCAGATCCCATAGGAGAATCATAAACTTCCCCTGCCTCCTTGTTTGCACAAGCTAAGTTCATGATTTCTCAACTCCATAGTGCGAGGAGATTTTATTCTTATTTTTGTAGCTTAGTTTGGGCTGGGAACCAGATGCCTGCTCTTTTTGCAAAATTAAGCTACAACAATAACAATAAAATCTCCTCACACTATGGACTTGAGAAATAATGAACTTAGCTTGTGTAAACAAAGAGACAGGGGAAAGTTATGATTCTCCTATAGGATCCTCTCTTGAGGTCGTTAAACATGAAAAGATTGAAGCGCAAATTCGCCTAAATCTTGTTTTTGAGTGTTTGTTAACAACACATGTATATTTATTAATGGGTGTTGATGATTCAGGGTCAATTGATAAAATTACTAATGGTGGTGTGGTCTCTAAAAAGTTCAAACATAACTACATATGTCGGAGGTGCTAGAATTTATTCCAGGCCGGAGTCTTCGGTCTCCCAGACCGGAGTCTCCGGTGTCACGATTTCCTGTGAAGAAGAAGAAGTGTGCAAGTGGTGTCACCCACTAGACACCCCCCGAAGAGTGTGCGGAGACTTCCTGGAGTCTCCGGTCCAGACAAGAGTCTCCGGGGCGCAGGGGCCGGAGTCTTCGGACTCCCAGTTGTTCCTCAGTGCTCGTTGCACCCTAGAAGCCCTCTGCGTTTTGGTGCGTAGAAAGGGCGGAAAATCTATGAAGTCTCCGGCCTAGCAGACCGGATTTCCCCCTGATGATTTTCCAGCACCAAGACAAGTTGGTGTCACCCACTGGCCTCGGTCCGGAGAGTGCCTAGAGTCTGCGGTCCAGTGTGATGTCTATGCACGCTTATATTCTTGTAGACAGTGTTGGGCCTCCAAGTGAAGAGGTTTGTAGAATATCAGGAAGTTTCCCTTAAGTTGATCACCCAAGGTTTATCGAACTCAGGAGGTAGAGGTCAAGGATATCCCTCTCAAGCAACCCTGCAATTAAGATACAAGAAGTCTCTTCTGTCCCCAACACACCTAATACAATTCTCAGTTTTATAGGTGCACTAGTTCGGCGAAGAGATAGTGAAATACAAGTAATATGGATGATTATAAGTGGTAATTGAAATCTGAATAAAAATGCAGCAAGCAAAAATGAAGCAAAATTGGTTGTAAATGGTGTTTCAATCCTTATAAACAAGGCCCAGGGATCATGCTTTCACTAGTGTACACCCTCAATAATGATAATATAATTGAATACATAAATATCCTCTCTTCACTCTGCTACTTTGAAACCCTCTCCGGTTGGATAACAAACACCAATTCATCGCGTAGGGCTACAAAATCACACCTTAAAGTCGCTTTCAACATCTAGGTAACCCCACACTGTCATCTTGAGCGCACTAGATGGTTCCAGACAAACACCACAATTTCATAGAGACATCCAACAAAAATTATATAAACTACTGGTAATTAAGGTGCTCATTTTAACAAAGCACCGAAGCAAAGCATTAACACTCCGTGAACACATGTGATCCTCACATCACAGCCATCCCCTCTGGTTGTCCCAATTATTGTCACTTTGGGGCCTCGGGTTCCGTACAACGATATGTGTAACAACTTACAGATATGATAAAGAAAACATAATTATACTCATGAAACAATAACATGTTCAGATCTGAGATCATGGCACTCGGGCCCTAGTGACAAGCATTAAGCATAACAAGTTGCAACAACGATATATAGCACTAACAACGGATACTAGGCACTATGCCCTAACAATCTGGCATTATTACATGAACGATCTCATCCAATCCCTACCATCTCTCTCATCCTATAGCGGTGATTACTCACACATGGATGTGGGAATCATGGATGGTTGATGGAGAAGTGGTGGCGATGACGATGGCGACGATCTCCTCCGAATACCCGTCCCGGCAGGGTGCAAGAACAGGAACTTCTGATCCCCGGATTGGGTTTCGAGGTGGCGGTGGCTCTCAGGTGTGTTTCTCTGGATATGATGAACCCCCTTGGTTTTTAGGTCACAGGGGTTATGTAGTCGAAAGGGGAGCCCGAGGGGGTGGCTGAGGTGGCCACACCATCAGGTGGCGCGACCAAGGGGGGGGGGCAGCCTATGGTGTGGGCCCCTCCCTGCCTCCTCCGGCTCTTCTTCTCGCTCCGAGGGTCTTCGGGTAAAATAAGGACTTCGGGATCTTTTCCAGGTAATTTCCTGAAAGTT
Organism: Alopecurus myosuroides; assembly: GCA_028641055.1. NCBI lineage: Eukaryota > Viridiplantae > Streptophyta > Magnoliopsida > Poales > Poaceae > Alopecurus > Alopecurus myosuroides. The sequence goes on along the minus strand of CM054063.1, from coordinate 215,596,861 downwards.
GATTTTCTGCACAAAAACGAGACACCAAGGTAATTCTGCTAAAAAATACGTTAGTCCGTGTTAGTTGCATCCAAAACTCACAAGCTTAGAAGAAAACAATAGCAGAAGTGTTCGGAAAAGTATATACGTTTTGGACGTATCAATTCCCCTAAGCTTAGCTTATTGCTTGTCCTCAAGCAATTCCGTTAACAACTGAGGGCGATAAAAGAACTTTTACAAGCACATTTGTTTCAAATGATATAAATATTTTCACTATATGATCAAGTGCTTAGGCAATTCATAATAAGAAGTATGCAAATAAAGTCACCTAATAGTTATGCAAACCATGAAGAGATACCAACATACTAATAGTAAGCAACATGAAATATATCAATATGCAGGATTGCAATGTTCATAATAAGGTATGATAAAGTGGTATCTCGCTTTCCCTCCATAGTGGAGCAAAACATAAATGCCAGGGCACCTATGAGGTTCAAGTGAAGACTAGAAGTAAATATATCAAAGATAAAATCATCAAAGTTATACCACAATCAACCGTGTTCTGGGACAAACACGTTATACTAAGAATGACAGCTATGCTCTCAAGAAGGTGCATAAAGCGAGAAGGTGAATACTCAACATAAAAGTAAAATAAAGGCCCTTCGTAGAAGGAAGCAGGGATTAACTGATGTGCTAGAGCTTTTTATTTTATAAACATGGGTATTGAAAACAATTTTTAAGAGGGGTGTATGTTTATCTCAACGAATGGTAAACTAACAATACAGTACGTCACACGCCAATTAAACTTTACAAGAGCGGATCCCATTGAAGGACGCAACTGGGGTAGAAAGTCATCCCTCTTCTCTTTTGTTTATACAATTATGCTTTGACTGATAAATCAGGGGCAAAAATAGTGAAGAGAATTTATAGTAACCAATTTTGGGGCTGGGCACCCCGCTGCCACCTCTTCTATCAATTTGGATAAGCGGATGTGCCACTAGTATAGGTGTGTAAAGTGCAACCAACAAGTGAGATAAAGATTCTCTATTTACGTCCTCGTGAGCTAAAACAGGAATAATTTCGAAGGTTTAAAAACTAGCACATGAGAAATTTACTTTGAGTGGCCGTTAAATACCACATATAGGTAGGTGTGGTGGACACATTTGGAAAACTTTGGTTTTTGGGAGTTGGATGCACGAGTAGAGCTCATACTCAGTACAAATGAAGACTAGCAATAGACTGGGAACGACAATCAAGAGAGCAACAACCGTCATAATCATACTTGCGACAAAACAAAATTAACAGGGGCATAAAAGTGATACAAATACTCCAAGGAAAAATAAATCATTAAGGCTTATTTGACTTTTTTTTTCAGTCTTATGCATGGGTGAGCATGTGCCAAGTCAATTCAAGCAAAACATTCAGAGGAGATACCACAATGTCATACCCTTCTATGAATAAAACAATGCAGGCAAACATTTATACGACATGCTATCTAATATTAGTAAGTTGGAACTGATCATGAGAGAGCACGAACTACTAAGAATCCATTAAATAAAATACACCTTTCACGAACAAACTAAGCATGTCCACATGGATGAGTATATGTACAAAAATGAAAACAAATAGATCTCATGCCAGCCTCTCACCACAGCTTTAATTGTCGTAAATCGTCATTATTGCTATTCACTTATGTGGATCGAATGATATAAAATGATAACCAAGCTCCAATGGAGTCACAAAAGACTAATGAACTATGCAGAAACTTTACAAAACCAAAGAAGAACAACACATATTTTTGGTTTCTCGAATTTAAACAAGAACAGAAAAAATACAAGCAAACAAAGCAAAATCTTTTTGGATTTTTGAATATTGAACCGAAACTAGAAAGTAAAGCAAACTAAGAAAAGGAATTAAAGAAACAAATAAAGAGAAACAACAGAAATATTTTTGGTCTTTTTGCGTTTTAGAAAGCAAAAACAAAAAGAAGCGAAAGAAACGAAAATATGGATATACAAAGAACCGACAGAAACATGATATGTAGATGAGTGGGATGTCGGCATACCTCCCCCCAAGCTTAGGATTTTGGCCTAAGTGGAGATCAATCCCAAGAGGGTCAAGAAGTGGCGCCCCCATAGTATGTCGAGGATGGGCCATCCTCCTGATATGATCTCGAGGACGCCCTGGTGTACTGCGTGGTGTAGTCCTTGGAGGGCGCGTTCTTCCCCCTTTGATCTGGGGGTCGTGCTGTTTGATGTCTACGCACGCTTCTATTCTTGTAGACAGTGTTGGGCCTCCAAGTGCAAAGGTTTGTAGAACAGCAACAAGTTTCCCTTAAGTGGATCACCCAAGGTTTATGGAACTCAGGGTTGAAGAGGTGAAAGATATCCCTCTCAAGCAACCCTGCAATTGCGATACAAGAAGTCTCTTGTGTCCCCAACACACCTAATACAATTGTCAATTGTATAGGTGGACTAGTTCGACGAAAAGAGAGTGAAATACAAGTAATGTGGATGATTATAAGTGTTAATAGCAATCTGAAATAAAAATGGCAGCAAGCAAACATGTAGCAGAACTGATTGTAAACGGTGTTTCAATGCTTAGAAACAAGGCCTAGGGATCATACTTTCACTAGTGGACACTTTCAACAATAATAACATAATTGAATGTATAAATATCATCTCTTCACTATGCTACTTCGAACCACTCTCCGGTTGGATAACAAACACCAATCAACCGCGTAGGGCTCTAAAAGCACTCCTTAGAGTTCGCATTTCCCCATCCAGGTAACCCCCCACGCTATCACCATGAGACCTAGATGGTTCTAGAAAAACACCACAATTTCATAGGGTCATCCAACACAAAATATATATATCATGCTAAACCACACGGTGCGCACACTATCACCTTTACACCGTGATCAAAGTGTCTACGGAGATCTCATAACAAAACCACTTGAGTAGCATAATAGATGAAGAGTAACATCTACTTATTCAACTAGATTACAAAGCTCATGATCACATAAAGATCACACCATGGGAGAGAGAGATGAAACACATAGCTACCGGTAGAGCCCTCGGCCCCGGAGGAGAACTTCTCCTTCCTCATCACGGGAGTCAGCAACGGCGATGAAGATGTCGGTGGAGTCGATGGAGATGGCTCCGGGGGCACTTCCCCGTCTCGACAGGGTGCCGGAACAAAGATTTCTGTCTCCCGAAACTTGTCGACAGAGGCAACGGAGCTACGGAAATTTTCGTGGAGGGAGGCTTGATATTTAGGGTTTATGTCTCGGGGGGAATAAATAGGCGAAAGAGCGATGTCGGTGGGGTCGCCAGGGGCCCACACCACCTGGTGGCGCGGCCAGGGGGACCCACGCCCTCCTACGGTGTGGCCCCCTCCGGGTCTCCTTTGGACTTTGTTGACGTGCCGAGAATTCTAAGACTCTGTGATTTTGTTTCATCCAATTCCGAGAATATTTCCACAACAACTTTTCTGAAAACAAAAACAAAAGAAAACATGAAATGGCTCTATGGCATCTTATCAATAGGTTAGTCCAGAAAACGTCTGGAAAACGAAGGAAACCATAAAGGTATTGGATAGAAAACAAGCATGGAGAATCGAAAATTATAGATATGTTTGAGACGTATCACTGCTCATAGAAAACAAGCAAGCACAGCTGCTCATCCAGCTCCTCCTTTGAACGCGACCACGGCATCCTGCTAACAGTGAACAAACCAGGCTGCGGCAAAGAAACTTCCCTTTCATCTCCATCAGTAAATAAAACTCTATATACTAGATGTCTAGCACTAGAGTTAGCAGTAACAAAATGATGAGCTTTCATGGCAGCAATATCAAGTCTCTGTGGAGCTAGCAACTCATCATTGGGAGCAACAGAAAGGTCTAGAGCAGTTAACATATGTATCAATAATACCCCCATAAATGGGTCATCTAGCAGCTAAGCGGCGAGCAATGAAAGCACCAAGGTTATACTTACTGTTATTATTAAGTGCAGCAACAAGAAAAGCAAGATGGTAATTTGAAATATTACTAGTGTTTTCCCTACCAACAACACTAGTAGCAAGATAATAAGTAAAATATCTAATAGCGGGGAGTTGAATGTTCCTTATCTTGCCGCACTGAGCTGTGCGGTCATCATCATTTGTAACCCCTCGGTAGAGATCCAGCAAATCAGCGGGTCGTTCCTCAATCTTCCTTGTTGTCCTAGACGTGTTAATACCTATGCTGCTGCAAAATCTTGCCAAGAGCATGGAAAAAAGTCCTATCATATATTTTGAATGCAACAGATGGGTTATAATGAGAGTTGTTAAAATTAAAGCTCTCAACAAAAGTTTTTGTTAGTATAGCATATTGAGGGCTTTCATCATTCATGTGATCAATTAGACCAACCCTACCAACCAGCAGTAAGAAATCCTCAAGTATTCCTGCATCATTTAAAAAATTATAACAAGGGAAAGTAGATGGATGTGCATCTCCATCATATCCCGCATCATCAATACTCAGTACAATGATATTTTCATTGTAAGGTGGTCTCAGCAGAGTAGCTGATCAGGAAGTCCTTGTTATCCTAGGTGCATCACTCTCAAAGATTTCTCCAAAGGTGTAGTTATCCATCTTCCTTTTCTAGAAAATTTTAACAATCATCACAAACGATTTTCAAGCAATTATATGATAGAAACTACTATAGAGACTTGTAGGAGAACTATACATGCATCAAAACTAATTTATTTCAACATTAAACAAGCATTCAAACTCACATAACCTACCACTTACAGTACCAAAATACTCAAGAAATACTCCACAAAACAAAATTCTACTTGGATAATCGGAGGAGTCACATACCGGAGAGAAAACGCTCCAAATTTCAACAACAAAGATGGGCTGAGGAAGGAGATCAAAAATTTATGAGGAAGAACAAAAAAAACTCAGGTTCCAGGAATGTTTTCGAGTTTGGGTGAGAGAGTGGAGTGTTTGGCAGGGAGGAGAGCAAGTGGAGGGCCAGGGAGCCCACACCATCTGCTGGCGCGCCCTAGGGGCTTCCCGCGCACCTGGTGGTGTGGTGGCATGGTGGATCCTCCTGGGGTGCCCCAGGTGCCTCTCTGCCTCATTTTTAACGTACAAAATTAATATAATTTTTCTAGAATTTTTGGAGAAACTTAATTTTTGAGGTATTTTCAGAATTTAATAAATAATAATAAACCTGGAAAACGATTATGGAATGATGGAAAACAGAACCAAAACCAATCCACCACATCCTCGCCGCCGTCCAGGGACTTGCCGCCGTCGAGCTCGTCACGGGCCTCTGCAACCACGACCACGCGGTGAGCCACCGTCTACTCCTCCTCTCACCCTCTGCTTGCGCACGCTTCCGTGCACGCACTGCACACGCATCCAGCAGGCACCAGCAACCGCGCAGCACCGCGAGCGAGCAACGCTCCGTTGATCACCGCCGACGCCATCCTATGTCAAGGTTCAGTCTTGCGCGGTTCAGTTAAATCTTCAGTTAACGCGTTGTGGAAGAATAACCTGTCCGCGTCGCGCTATCTGACCAAACTGACGAACACCGCAGTGGTACACTGCATCTCACGCTAGCGTGCGGTCGCGGGATCGAGCCCTCGCTCTCGCTGAATAAAACCAAATTTTTTGCGCGCATGACTGACGGGCAGGACCCACTCATCAGTGGCTCACACTGCTACGCACGCGCGCGCGCCACGCTGGCCCCAGGCCCACACTGCAGTGGCTAGGGTTAGCTGGCAGCGCGGTAACAAAAGTTTCCCAGCATATTTCTTTCAAATCCAGGTCCTTTTAAATTGCAGATTAGTCCTCTGTTTTAATTTGATAATAACTTTCAAAATATAACTCTAAATAACAAAAGTAAAATATATTTTTTGTTCTAAATTAATTTGCCTCTCCAACTATGCCATTTGTTTCCTGTTTTGAATTTTCAAAATGCAATTCAAATTTGAATTCAAATAATTCAATTGTGATTTGCTAAATTGCATAACTAAATCATAAAAAAATCCAAATCTTGCAAATAAAATATGTTTTCAGTGCTATTTCAAATAACCTATTCAAATATAAATTTTGTTTCATGGTTTGAATAATTTAAATTGCCTAAATAATTTAAACCTTATTTAAATCATTTAAAATTGCTAAAATCATAACTTGCTCAATTTAAATTATTTTTTGAACATGCAAAATATGTTTTCAAACCACCAAAGTATAAACTTTTCAAATGTGAATTTGAAATTATGTTTTGAGCAAATAAAATTCAAATAATATTCAAACTTGTTTTAAATTCATTTAAAACTTGTTTAATTTTGTTTAAGTCATAATAAATTCATCCTTATGCCTTTTTCAATATTTGAAACATGTAATCCACCCAAAATTTCATGATCTTTTCAAATATGAATTTTGTTATTTGTTTTGAACAATTTAAATGGTTAAAAACAACAAATACTTGTGTGTCACCTTTAAGGCACCAAAAATTCCCTGAATTAATAACTAAAATTCTAAATTGCTAAACCTCATTTCCATTTGGTTCTATTGTTGTTATTTTGTTGTTTTCCTCATCCATGCATCATACTAAACCACTTTCACCTGTTGATTAATTAGAAAACAACTGTTTCAACCAAAATCCATGGGCTTTTCATATGCAACTCAAAATTGCATAGGTGTCCATTTAAATTGTGTTACCATGTCAACTAGTTTATTTTGATGCATCTATTAACTTGACATGCATCATCCCATGATTGTGCACTATGCCATGATATCGATTGTTTATTTTTCCTGTAATGTTTGTTTGCTTCTTCTCGGATAGACGACGACGTTGAGACCGACGATCTTTACGACACCCCTTCTGAGGATCTAGCCCAGTACCCGGCTACTAAGTTTGCAGGCAAGTTATCACTCACATGAACCATTGTGTTCCTTTCAACATTGGTTACCGATACTTTCCGTTGTCTATTTCTGCTAGCCATATGTATTGTTGCTTCTGCTACGAACCTATCACATGATACCCTGAACCCTGATATTGCCTCACCTCCAGTCCTATAACCCCGTTGCTTGGGCCCGTGTCTTACTAGCATGCTTAGGGTTGTTTTGCTCGAGTCTGTTATCAGTTACTTTCTGTTATCATATTCTATTATGTTCTGGGGCTCGATGTTAAACAACAACCTGTTTATTTGAGGTAATAATAATTTGCTGATAAGGCACCGGCAGGAGGCCCGGCGTGGTTTTGAGGCCTGCTAGTGTCGACCCTAATAGGAAAAGGGTCTTGTCTACTGATCCATGATGAGCGCACTATCCGCATGTGGGAAGCGTGTACGGGCGCCCCCCTCAATTTGATTTGATTCGCATCTCGTCCAAATCACCACACTTAGTTCGGGCTTTCCATTTGATGCACGCATATGCAGGTACGAACCCGAGGCCAGGGTGGAACTTTCGTAGTCGGCATTTAGGGCGGCGTGGTCTTCCAGTGCTATGAGGGTCCCCTTTTCTTCGTGGGGCTCGATTAGCCGCGCACGCACAGCACGTGGTGCTTTGGGCTTGATGCGAAGAAGAGTTGAGTTGTGTTGAGTGCCCCGCTTGGTGGGAAAGGCCTTCCCATCTGGCGGGTTATTCTTACGTGTACGGCCAAATTGGTGCACCCCTGCAGGGATAAATCTTCTCGAGAAGCCGTGTTTTCCGCGGTTATGGTTGACTTGGTGAAAGTACTGGCTAACAAGTACTCAGAACAACTTACACCTAACTAATGATAACCTGTCTAGTAATAGGCTTATTGACACAACAATCTGAATCATCATTAATCCAACTGTGTGAGTTATCCTCGGGTTGCTTCTTTGGATAAGGGGCGAGATCCAGGATGGGTTTGTTTGGTGGTTAGTTGTAGTTGGTTACGATACGCTATCTTATCCCCTTTCTGTTACCCGGAAGTTATAGTTGGTTCTGTAGTTGTTTAGTGCAGCCAGTTGCAGCATCTTTTATATCCCTTCCTTCCGTTGAACCCAAGGCATCTGTGCTTTGTGTTGATGGGCTACACTTTGGTGAACTGTGAGTCTTGCTTGCCAGTACGTTTATGTACTGACCCCTTTGGGGCTGTGGTTTCCGCAGACTACGCTTACGAGGATCCCTGTGACGGCTACTACGTGGAGTTTGACGAGGCTGCTGACGAGTAGGTAGCGGACCCGGGCAGGATCCGAGACATCGTGGATGGGCTCCGTTTTCTTTTCATTCCCGGCTTCTTAAGCCTATTTGGATTTTTCTGTACTCAGACCCTTTGAATGCTTCCGCTGAGTTGTAATGATGTTATGTTGGGACATGTGTCCTCTGGATGATTGTATTTGCTATTCTCTGCCCTAGTGAGGGCCAGTTGCAACTTATTTCCACCTTTTGTGTCTTAGAGATATGTTATGTTATCATCTTGTTCAAAGCCGTTGACGTACCATGTGTGTATGGTATGAAGTACGTCAAGGGTAGTGTCCTGATTTCTACGGGATAGTTTACATCGACGGTGAATAGTAAAGATTGGTTATCACACATAAGTGTTGGCCTACTCGTAAGAGATGCGGGTGCCGGTAAGCCCCGTAATCCAATCAAAATACTGTTCAGTTCGTACGGTGAGTATCCTCTAGAAGTCCGGGTGCGACAAATGGTATGAGAGCCTGTCTGCCTGTAGGATCCCTTTTTACTGGTCGCAGTTGAGTCTAGAAACTATTTTTGTAGCTATATAGGAAAAATGAAACGTGAGAGTAGGAATTCTGCCATTTTTCTTCTTTCCCCACCCACCCACCCTTTTCTGGTAAGGAAGTGCAACGTTGTTTTCTGTTCTCACCTAAACTTTCAAGTTAGGATTTCACGTATCCTGGTTTCTCTAGGATAGTTATATCTACTAGACCATAGGAATGGAGGTGGTTGTGACATGATTTATCAGGTTGCCTACTCATGATTGAGAACGGAGGCGTGTAAGCCCCGGAAGCAGATCCTCTATTCCTTAAGCAGTAGATATTGATCCTTGAGAAGCCTGGATGGGTTTTTCCGTAGTACCTCAGGAGTTTTGGTCCAGTGTTTCCCGTTGTTGCTTCGATATCCTGTTCTCTCAACATCCTTTTCGTCCGTTGAAACCTTGTTGTTGCTTTCCGCTTCAGTTCTCTACCGGCGTCTAATCAAAACTTCCCCGATCATCTGCAGATGGATCTCAGGTTCTTCCCGCAGGTGGTTCGGATGACTCGTTGTGAGAGCACCGCCGGTTATCCGGAGATGCTGAGAGACATGGTCACTTATCTGGGGTTCCGTTGGGCACCAGAGTACCAGGTGTACGAGCAGCAGCGAGAGTTTGACCAGACCTACTACCAGGCTATCGTCTACATTCTGTCAGATGATGGCATGAGCGTTGTCCACCGCTACGAGGCAGTAGGTTCCACAGTGGATATGGCCGTGCAGCAGGCAGCTTACGTGAGTCTCACCGTCCTCCGTGCTGACTACTGGGGGTTTGACGATTCTATCTATCGCCACATCCCCCGTGGTTACATCACTTCAGCGGGAGCTCACTTCACCCTCTATGACAACCTGGATGTCTACGAGCATGATAACACCAGGCTGCACACCACCGCTCAGTTTGTGAGGCACAGTGACGCTGTTGCCACCACACTTTCTCAGGAGTTGGCCTCAGTCAGGGAGCAGCTCTACCTTGCTTTGACTCGTCTGGCTACGTACACCACAGACTTTGTTGGAGATGAGCGCTTTGCACGTTTCCATCAGACAGTTGGACGTAGTTTGCTAGATGCTGGAGGTTACGAGCCGATCAGAGGTCCACTCCTCAACCTCGGAGCTGGTTACACTGGGATTCCACGCTTTGGAGCACAGGGAGACGACGCTTTCTACTTCACCACACCGAGAGTCGCTCTCAGAGCAGTCCCGATCTACGTGGACCGTCGTTCTACCTACTTCCGTGGGATTCCTCCTCACCGTATCTCTCGTCGTACTACTCACCGCCGTCCTGCGTGATGAGCATGGGAGTACCGATGTATCCATTCATAGCTATGTTTAGTTATCCTTTGGCTTTCGAACCATGTATTGGTGTGTTGGATATTCTGATGTATTTGAACATGTGATGATGTACCTGTTGGTTATCTATTCATGCGTCGGAATAATCTATCTTTCGGTTACCAAGTCTATCCTTTTCTGTTGATTGTGCTAAAATGCATGTCTATTCAGGATGCCGCCAACAAGGAGCAACCCGCCTGAACCACCTCCGCTCACGGAGCTGTTGACTCAGATGACTCAGGTCGTGGCTCAGATGGCCCAGATCCAGGCTAACCAGCACAACAACCAGAATGCTCCACGGGTCAGCATCAAGGAGTTCCTCAGTATGGGTCCGAGAGCTTTCGTGGCAACACGTGAGCCTCTGGATGCTGATGACTGGATCCGGGAGATGGCCAGGGCTCTGGACATTGCTCACGTTGCTGAGGAGGACAAAGTCAAGTATGCCACCTACCTACTGAAGGGTCAGGCAGCCACTTGGTGGGAGAACTACCAGACCATGAGAGCTGGATACCCAATCACCTGGGGTTGTTTCAAGGATGCCTTCCTGAAGCACCACATCCCAGATGGTCTCATGGAAAGGATGCGTGAAGAGTTCTGCTCTCTTAAGCAGGGCAAGCTGGACGTCATTGGCTACCAGAATGAGTTCAATCGCCTCGCTCGTTATGCTGGTGATGAGGTGTCCACTGAGATCAAGAAGATGGCAAGGTTCCGCCGAGGTTTTAACCCGTAACTGAAGTACGCTCTCACCAACATCAAGTACAAGGACTTCGAGGAGCTCGTGAACACCGCGCTCAATGAGGAGAATGGGCGCAAGGCGTTCGAAGAGTCCCGCAAGCACTCGCGTGAGGGTGGTTCCTCCTCCAACATGACCACCCCTCCGCAGAAGCGCCGCATCTGGGTGCCAAATGGTGCTGTCACTAGGGATCCATATGCCCAAGCTTCTCAAGGCTTCGCTACCCGCCCACCCAACCCAGCTCAGATGCAGGCTCAGAGGTTCTCAATGGGGCAGCCAAGGCCAGATGCACCTCGTGTCGTCACTTGCTACAAATGCAAGCAGACTGGACACTATGCTGATAAGTGCACTCAGAGGCAGCTACCTCCACCACCTCCTCGCCCCAACACCAACCAGGCAATGGTTCGTGCTCCCCCGGCTAAAGCCTTCAACTCCAACAACAGGCCTGTCGGGAGGACCGCGAGGGTGAATCATATCAAGGCCGACAAAGCTGAGGAAGCTGCTGACGTCGTTCTCGGTACATTCCCCGTTAACTCTAACCCAGCTAAAGTGTTGTTTGATACCGGAGCATCGCATTCTTTCGTGTCAAAGATCTTTGCGACAGCAGTTAAACTACCTTTTGTTGGTTTGGGTTCCCCGCTAGTAGTAAACTCCCCTGGAGCAACTATGCAAACTTCCAAGATCAGTCATGAGAATCAGATTCTAATTGGAGGTCACATATTCCTTGCTTCACTCATTCTGCTTGGCAATTCTGACATTGATGTCATTCTTGGCATGGATTGGTTGAAGGCCAATAAAGCTACGATTGATTGTGCTCAGAAGTCAATAACTCTGTTCCACCCTTCCGGCCAGATAGTCTATTCTCCAAATGAATCAAGTTCTGTTCAGCTGTACACCCTGGATGCTAAACCTCTACCACTACTCGAAAATGTTCCGGTGGTTTGTGAATTCCCTGACGTCTTTCCAGAAGAGTTGCCAGGGATGCCTCCGGACAGAGCAGTTGAGTTCGTGATCGAGCTTGAACCAGGTACTGCTCCAATCTCTAAGCATCCATACAAGATAGCTCCTCCTGAACTGAAATTGTTGAAGGAGCAAATCGATATGTACATGGAGAAAGGTTACATTCAACCTAGTTCCTCCGCTTGGGGTTGCCCAACTCTGTTCGTTGCCAAGAAGGATCAAACAAAAAGACTCGTGGTTGACTATCGTCCTCTCAACGAGAAAACCATCAAAAACAAGTATCCAATTCCTCGTATCGATGATCTTTTTGACCAACTTGCTGGAGCCTCAATATTCTCAAAGTTGGACTTGAGGATGGGTTACCATCAAATAAAGATCAGAAAGGAAGATATTCCTAAAACAGCTTTCACCACTCGGTACGGTCTATATGAATACACCGTCATGTCCTTTGGTCTCACCAATGCACCGGCGACGTTCTCAAGACTCATGAATTCTGTCTTCCATGAATACCTCGACAAGTTCGTTGTGGTATATCTCGATGACATTCTAGTCTACTCCAAATCCGAGGAAGAGCATGGAGAACATCTTCGTCTCACTCTCATGAAACTTCGCGAGCATCGTTTGTATGCCAAATCCTCCAAATGTGAGTTCTGGATCCCAGAAGTTGCTTACCTTGGTCATATCATCTCTGCCAAAGGCATAGCCATTGACCCGGAAAAGGTTAAGGCAATTGTTGATTGGAAACCTCCTAAGACGGTGAAGCAAGTCAGAAGTTTTCTTGGCTTGGCTAGCTATTGCCGTCGTTTAGTCCAAAACTTCTCCAAGATTGCCAAACCTCTAACTGATCTCACAAAGAAGGACAAGAAGTTCGTTTGGTCTCCACAGTGTGATGAGAGTTTCAATCTCCTGAAGACTAAACTCACTTCTACACCAGTTCTGGTTGGCCCAGATACTACCAAACCTTTCCAGATATTTTGTGATGCATCTCTCCAAGGTCTAGGTGCAGTTCTTATGCAAGAACGTCAAGTTGTGGCTTATGCTTCACGTCAGTTGAATGCACATGAGCAAAACTATCCCACTCATGATCTTGAACTTGCAGCAGTTGTGTTTGCCCTCAAGAAATGGAGACAATACTTGTTGGGTAACAAAACTGAAATCTTTTCCGATCATAAGAGTCTGAAATACATCTTCACTCAGCCAGATCTAAACCTCAGGCAAAGGAGATGGATTGAAAAGATTAAAGACTTTGATCTCACCATTTCTTACACTCCAGGCAAGGCTAATGTTATGGCCGATGCTCTCAGTCGCAAGTCATATTGCAATAATCTCATGATCATGGAAAGCCAACCTCCACTTCATGAAGAATTCCAGAAGCTGAACCTTGGTCTTGTTCCTCAAGGCTATCTTGCTAGCTTGACAGCCAGTCCAACTCTCGAGGACAAGATTCGTTCTGAACAACGTCGTGATACTGAAATCAAGAAGATGGTTGAGCACATCAAGGAAGGCAAGGAGAAATTCAAGTCCTTCTCAATTGATGACAAAGGAACTGTGTTCTTTGAAGGACGCATTGCAGTTCCTCAAGTTCAAAGCCTCAAAGATGTTATTCTCAAGGAGGCTCATGAAACTCCTCTTTCCATCCACCCTGGAAGTACAAAGATGTACCAGGATCTCAAGACTCTGTATTGGTGGCCTGGCATGAAACGTGAAATTGCTCAATACGTTTCTGAATGCGACGTTTGTCAACGTATTAAGGCAGTCCATCAGAAAACAGCAGGTCTACTCCAACCTCTGAAAATTCCTGAGTGGAAGTGGGACATGATTGAAATGGACTTCGTTACTGGGTTTCCAAAGTCCAAGAAGGGCAACGATGCAATCTTCGTTGTTATTGATCGTCTCACTAAAGTAGCTCACTTCTTTGCTGTCAAAGAAACGATCTCAGCTAGCCAGTTAGCAGAACTCTACACAGCAAAGATCGTTCCTCTACATGGTGTTCCATTGGAAATAAGCTCAGACCGTAGAAGCATATTCACTTCTCATTTCTGGAAAATCTTTCAAGAAGCATTGGGCACCAAACTTCTGTTCAACACAGCTTATCACCCTCAGTCTCAGGGGCAAGTCGAAAGAGTCAATCAGATTCTCGAGGATATGCTCAGAGCATGTGGTCTCTCCTTTGGCATGAAATGGGAGGATTGCCTTCCATATGCTGAATTCTCCTACAACAACAGTTTCCAGGCAAGCCTAGGCATGGCACCATTTGAGGCATTGTATGGCCGCAGATGCAGGAGTCCAATCAATTGGTCTGGAGCTGGTGAACGTTCACTCTTAGGCCCTGACATTGTTAAGGAAGCCGAGGAGAAAGTTCGTGTCATTCGTGACAATCTCAAGATTGCTCAGTCTCGTCAGAAAAGCTACTATGACAGCAAGCACAGGGATATGATCTATGCACCTGGTGACAAGGCATATCTCCGTGTAACTCCCCTCAGAGGCACTCATCGTTTCGGTGTGAAAGGAAAGCTTGCACCAAGATACATTGGTCCTTTCAACATTCTCTCAAGGCGTGCAGAAAATGCTTATCGTCTTGAACTTCCAGAAAAACTATCCAAGGTGCACGATAAAAAGGGTCCCCCGTACCCTTACGGAGAGGAGCGCCGCCGAAACACCGAAACACCGAAACAGAGACCAGAAGTTCCAGATTGGAGGGGGAAAACTCCGGCGGGGCGCCGCCGGTGTGATCTCCTACCCCTCCAACGTCATCACCATCGACATCTCCATGAAGAGGGAGTAGTCCACCCCAGGGCTATGGGTTTGTGGAAGTAGCACTTGTATCTCTCTCTCTATGTGCTTCCCTAATTAGATCCGTATGAGCTGCCTCACATGATTACGGGCACCGTTGTAATTCCTATGTGGTGGATCTTTTCTATGAGTTATTGAATCTGAGATTGCAATTGTTTCTCTTGAGTTATTTGAGTAGATGTATCTTATGTACCCCGTTCTTATTTGCTAGCTTTGATCAATCTAGTTCTTGAGAGCGTGTGTGGGGTGATGGGTGCATTAGTTGGAGTAACAGGGGGTGACTAGTGCTGTGAAAGTGACAGAAGTTCAGCGATCCACTTAGGTTTTGTTAAACCTTTCTTAGTTACCTCACTAGGGATAAAAAGGAGTACCTTGTTACCGGGGATTTGAAGTGACACTAATCAATCTCCATGACTAGATCTAGCAAGTTCTTACTTCAACTTCATGTCACATTGCTTAAAGCTATACTCTGGTTTTTCCTTAATTATCGAGGTGTTATGATTTATTTCGCATCTTGGTGGAGTATAAGAGGGATTAATATGACCGTAGAGATCTCTATGCTAGGACGTGATGCCCATATGAAATTACTCAATGTTAAACATGTTATTGTAATCTCACATGTAATTCTTTATGTCCACCGTCTACCACTTTATTTGAGAGAATGCAAGTGTGAAACCATGAACCCCGGTCCTATTTTAATTATAAGAAAACACTCTAGTTACTTTGGTGCAATTTAATTTACTTTCACTTTACTTTACTTGCATCTCCAATTCGAATTTACATTATCTCCATCACCACTTGCATCACAAAAATACAAAAACAATCCATTGCATAATTATTTTCTCATTTGCATTTAGTAGTAGATTTAATTATTGCACATTTACTTTCAGTTTTGCATTGCAATTTAGAAGTCTCACACCTTGTGCTTGACAACCACTTGGTGAGGTTGTGGGCACAAAATTATCTACTTGTTTGCAGGATCCTGGAGGAAGCTTGGAAGATAACTGCTGAAATACTGGCTCCCCAAGAGTTCGATATAAACCCTCGAGTCACCCTCGTGGGGAAGAAGGCTTGCCACTAGCTACACACTCTGCACTTGGAGTCTCAACCTAGCCATCAATCTTGCACACACCCCTATAGTTGACTATGTGCTTGGGTTTAGGTGTAGGCATGGACATAGGGGGGTTTTATCCTAACACATTGGGTTATCCCTCCCCCATTATGGCCAAAGCAAAAATTCATTGTTATCTCTCCATTTCTAATGTTGAATTGTGAGCTTCAATGTCGAGAATTGGCAATGCACCAAAGATATATCTTCGCGGTTTCATACCATAATATCTTACATGGTGGCCTAGGCCACCAACCTCTTCTCTTGAGTAGTTGGTTCTTATTTGGATTTCATTTGCCTTTTTATTCTCTCTTTTTGAGTTAGTTGGTTTTTGTGGGAAACACACTCAAAATTTGGGTTTTATTTGTTTGGATCTTGCAAACTTTGAGTGTATACCATCCCTGTTTGGTTTTTCTAATCCCAAGCCAAAAATTTCATAAAAACAAAGATTTATAGCCACATGCATGTCCCCACATAATCTGGGGTGTTTCTGGAGTTTTGGGGTCGGAGACACTCGTGTGAAACACCAAAGACTCCGGTCTGGCCAAAGTCTCCGCTCTAAGCACCAAGACTACGGTACACCGGAGACTCGGGCCTGGCGGTTTCCGCGGTGTCAAAAATGGGATCGGGTTGGAGGGTTTCTCACATCCCTCTTTCCACCCCGACCCCAAAAACACCTTGCGCCGCCACCATCGCTCTAGGAACCCATCCGCCCGCCCCCAGCCGCTGAAATCCGTCGCCGCAGGGCTCCCTCCACTCCACCTCAAGGGGAAACCATCTTCCCCTCTTGGATCTGCACCATGTATGACAAGGGTACCATCTGTCCTCTCTCTCTCTCTCTCTTTTTCCTCTAGGGTTTGACCTAGATGATATTTCTTTTAGAGATATTGCTCTTGTCACATGTGGTAGAACTTCTGTAGAAGAAAACTTCATCTAGAATCCATCTTTGGATAGTAGTGTATAAGTTTTTTATTCTGCATCTGGAGTAACTGTCGTAGGGCCGAGGAATCCGGTCCCCAGGACCAGAGACTCCGATGTGGTCTGGAGATTGTGCCTGCCCCCTGAGGCTGGAGACTCCGGTGCAAAATCAGAAACATGTATCCATTTTCTCTTGCCGGTTTCTTCGTTTTGGATCTTGTACATGCATGATTATCTACTTGATATTCTTTTTGTCGTTTGGCCGTTTTTCAGGGAAAAGGACCAAAGCATCCTCCTCCAACCCTCATGTCAAACCAAGGAAGTCCCGTGCACATTCTCGCAACTATCTTGTCACTGATCTGGAGACTGAGCATGTGGCTCAGTGCAGGGCTATCGAAGATGACCGTAACAGAGAAGAAGACATCTTAGAGCACCAAAGGCAAGAACAGTTGAAGAAGGCCTGGTTTGATAGGATTTCTACTTTGAAGGGCATGATCAAGAGTGGCTATAGGGTGATGAGAGCATAGCCATTATTATCTATGGTTCACACGTCTAATCATCCTAACTATTGGAGGAGAGAGCAAGAGCTCATTCAGACAGAGGTCTACAACACCCTTACACATCCAGTTTGTGCGCAAAAGGTTCTTTACTTAGATGCTCTAGGCAGCAAAGAGTAGTTTGAGGAAGTTGTCTAGGTGACTAGGAAGCTTGGACTTTAGAAGATAGTGGGCATCCGGCATGACTTCAACATCAAGGGTGTTCAGAAGTTCTTTGCCACTGTTACCTTTGGAGAGGATGAGGACATTTCTTTGACTTGGATGAATGGCCCTCTCAAGTGCGAGTCGTCCATCTTCAGGCTCTCCGAGCTTCTTGGCTATCCCCTCCATGTTGAAAACTTGGGGAAGAGGATGCATGTTATTGGTGTTTCTTATGCCAAGAGGAGGTTGGCCCCGCTATATGACAAGATCTCAAGTGTAGGCACCGCCCAGGACTTTAAGCGTGTCTACAACATTCTCCTCCGCCTCTTTCATTGCAACATTGCTCCTAAGGCCGGTAATGTGGATGTTATTCGCGGTGGGCTTGTGAACTTGTTTCACCATGATTTCAGGTGCCACCGCGTTGGAACGGACTTTGAGGGATTTGAGATTGATGTCATGGACTTCATAAAGGAAGAGATCTATGATGCCATGATCTAACCAAGGAAATTTCCTATTTATGCCCCGTATGTGATGAAGCTTATCATTGAGAAGGTTCTAGGTGTTGTGACAGAGACAAAGCATCCTCCTGGCACTCTACAGATTATTTCTACTCACTTTGTTGCGTATGAGGACACTCTTATGGGTGAGGATGAGGCTCCAAGGAGTTGGAGGAAGAATTCCGACCCTCCTACTCGTCTTCAGGGCAAGGAAGAGGTTCAGGATGAGCTCAAGAAGCTCGCATGGTTCCAGCGCAACATCATGTGCATGACTGTTGCTGTTGACAAGGAGAACCACAAAGATTACTTGGAAAGGAGGGAGATGAACAAGATGCTCACTACTCTTCAAGATAATGCTGGCATTATGCGTACCCCTCCTCTTGAGGCTCCTCCTGAGTCCAACACCATGTCCTACCATGAGTGGAACACATCCTCATTTCCTTGGGGTGATTTTGATGAGGTCACTTTAGCTCATTCTTCTAGCAACCGTAGCAAGGCTCCTATGACTAAGGACAAAGAGCAAACTGAAGAAGAACAGGAGTATCAGTCTGATGGTGAAGAGGACGAGCAGAAATATGATGATGACGAGGAGTACAAGGAGGACGATTGATCCTTTGGGTTTGGTGTAGTTGCTCTTTTCCCTTTTTGGTGTCTTGATGCCAAAGGGGAGAAGTGGCTATTCTAGACTTCTCGTGGATTTGCAAGGGTTGATTTTGCTTTGGAACACAAGCCTTTGAACTTCATTTGATTTTTATGGCTTGTGTCTCCTTTTATATTAGTTGCTTTCGAGTTTCCCTTTCGTAGTGAACTTTAAATTGTGTGTGGTGAGACTATGTTGTGAAGCTATCTTATGGTTGTGCTAATGTTTCCATTTTACTTATCCTACCTATATGCATGCAACTGTATTTGTTCACTATATTTGTGCTTGTGATGTTAGTTTGTAAAACATAGGGGGATCTCATAACTTTGTTGTTGTGTATCACAGTGTACACATCAAGGGGGGGCCAGTCTATTTTTTAAAAACCAATGTCTAGCTATTATTATCATTGAAAATACTTGTGTTGTCGTCAAACACCAAAAAGGAGGAGATTGAAAGCGCAAATTCGCCTAAATCTTGTTTTTGAGTGTTTGTTAACAACACATGTATATCCATTAACGGGTGTTAACGACTCAGGGTCAATTGATAAAATTACTAATGGTGGTATGGCCTCCAAAAAGTTCAAAAAGAACTACATATGTTGGAGGTGCTGGAATTTATTCCAGGCCAGAGTCTATGGTCTCCCGGACCGGAGTTTCCGGTGCCAGGATTTTCCTACAAATACGAAGAAGTGTGCTAGTGGTGTCACCCACTGGACACCCTCTAGAGAGTGTGTGGAGTCTTTCTGGAGTCTCCAAAGTGCAGGGGCCAGAGTCTCCGGACTCCCGGTTGTTCCTCAGTGCTCGTTGCACCCCATACGCCCTCTGCGTTTTGGTGCGTAGAAAGGGCGGAAACTCTACGGAGTCTCCAGCCTGGTCGGAGTCCCCTCCCTAGTAGACCATAGTCTCCACCCCTGATGATTTTCCAACTCCAAGACAAGTTGGTGTCACCCACTGGCATCGGTCTGGAGAGTGTCCGGAGAGTGCCCAAAGTCTTCGATCCATTGCGGAGTCTCTGGCCCACCAGAGAATTTGGCAGGTCGGTGTCTCCGGCCTTTACACCAGAGTCTCCGGTGTGACTTTCGCAGAAAACCACCAAACGGCTAGTTTTTGGGATTAGGTTATAAACACCCCTCCCCTTCTTCTTCCTCTAGCCATCTTGTCCAGAATTGTTTCCCCCATTGGTAGAGCTCACCCACCAAGCTATATCTACCAATCCCTCCCACCAAACTTGTTAATCTTTGGAGGATTGAAGGAGAAGGCCCCGATCTATGTCTTCACCAACCGGTTTTCCATTCCCCCCTCATTTGCTTGAGGGGAACTAGTCTAGGGTTTCCTTGTGGAAAACCTACACCTCATTGATACAGTTGGTGATTCTTGGGAGCCCCCAATTTGGTTGTGGGTGTGTGCCCCAAGCTCATTGTAAAGGACTCGATTCCCGCCTCAAATATGATCAATAGTGGAAGGTGTTCTAGGCCTTTGTGGCGGGGTTCATTGGAGAATAGGGTGAGGCCTTTGTGGCATTGAGTAGGCCTTCGTGGCGAAACTCACACCCCTCCAAGAAGACGCAGTCCCCTCAAAAGGAGGAACTCAATATTACATCCTTGTCTCCGTGTGCTTCCATTATTGGTTACCTCGTTCCCTATCCTTTACTTTAAGTTTGTATCTTGTTTATTGTTGTTGTTGTCAGATAGGTAAATTCACATAGTTGCATATTTAGATAATTTACCTTTGTCTCAAGCCTTAATGTGAAGAAAAATTAAAATTGGTCGTAGCACCTATTCACCCCCCTCTAGGTGCCTGATATGTGCATTTTATATCATCATTTATACAATTCATATTATCATATTATAATGTTATTATCATTGTTTTTGCATGTTTGAGATGATTTATGAGACTTTGATACAAAGTACCTATTTTTGGTATTTAATCTCTGGGAGGCACTTGTTTTTAATGTTCCGCGAGCTACAGGGACCCAAATGAAAAAAGGAAAATTGCAAAGCTGGTTTTTCGCTGGGGGAATAACAGAGGAAATAAGATCGAAGGAAGAAGATCCACGAGGCCCAAAAGAGGGGGGCCCATGCGGCCAAGGAATCTGGCCGCGTGGGAACCACTAACTTGAGCCTTTGGCACTTCCTCGCTGGGTGATTTTTAACACGCCTTCGTTTCGACCGAAAACCTACGCCCTAATTGTCCCAAGTCTATCCGAGTCCACGGTGGCGGCGAAATTCTTGATTCCCTCTGAGGGGGTCAGATCATGCTGCTCCAGAGCTCTGGAGAAGGGGGAAATCATCGTCATCGTCATCACCTCTCTTCCTTAGCGTGGGAGGAGGCATCTCCATGATCCATTATGTCCCCCTTGTAGTTTGAGAGTTGCTATACTCTAGATACTTGCTTTGTGCTCCTATTCATGTTTGTGATTGAGTACTTGTCATTATTTGGAGGTGAAGTTATATTTTTAGATTGTTTTGTACCACTTATGACACTAAATATTATCATGTTTTAACATTGTGAGTAGTTCCCATATGTTTCTGATGGCATAGGCGGAATTGGCAATGATTTATATATAACATGTGTTGGTATTTTTTCTAGTGTTTATCCTTTCATGTAATTCTATGATGGTGTTGTGCGAACGTCGACTACACAACACTTCACCTATATGGGCTCATAGGAGAACACTGTAGTGTAATGGAGTGAGGGATACATGGGAGGACATGTAAACCTGAGACCGAGTCATGAAGTTACATTATGGGGTATTAGTATCGGGGACCTTAGAGTGTAATGCTATGGTGGAACTTTATGTCTTAATAATTCTTGTGCATTCATTTACTTGGCCACAAGATCCATCATAAGGGGTTTAGTTTATTTATTTAGCTATACCTAATAATGGCTCTGTCCAAAGAAGATTAAAACTTGACAAGATATTCAACGTGTTATTTTATAAATCTCTATGCCATGTAAAATCCATGTCGCCCTCGGGAACGTTTTCCACATATAAGACACATATTACTTGAGCTTGTCCTCTTGCCACATAGAGGATTGGGCTTTTATCTCTTTGAGAGCTTTCAACTGTCACTATTTATTTTCAGCATTTTTATTCTCTTTGCAACTATACAACCAAAAACCCCAAAACACTTGCATCTTTCATTGTTTTATTTATCATTTTTGCTAACCAATACCTTCAGATCCTCGTGGGTTTGACAACCTTTTCTAATCAAAAGGTACTACAATTGATCTCCTGCACTTGGGAGTCATCAGTGCCCATGATATCCATTCAAAGATGGTAGATCATTTGGTAGCATATGTTGGCATAGACATACACCTCTCTTAAAATTTGTTTTAAATCTCCGTTTTATTAAATAAAAAGATCTGACGTATGAGTAATCCCTGATTCTCTATGCGAAGGGACTTTCTTTTAGTTTTGTGTTGAGTCTTTATATTCTTACTTTATGCACCAACTAAGAGAGCATAATTGTCATTCTGAGTATAATGTGCATAGTCCCAAAATTTATTATTGATTGATTCATGATTGTGGTATTGCTTGTTCTTAAATTATTGGTATCGAGTCAACATTTAAACTTTGAAGGTGTCCTGGAATTTAAGTTTTGCTACCACACAAAGGACAAGTGGGATACCATGTTATTATGTTTTTACTTTATGATTTAAACAAACTTATTGCTTTCAATGTTTCATTATTCATTATCTTTTGTTTGTGTAACTTTGCATGTGCAACATGGTTGCTAAGCTTACAGTTTTTGAAATAATATTTATCATGCCTTTGTTAAAATACTTTGATCTCAGGTTGCAATGCTTATAGTTAACGTTCATCAGATTTGTGCTAGCCCCATGTAAACTCAATTTTTTTTTGTTATCATTACCTACTCGAGGAAGAGCATGAGTTAAGCTTGGGTGTGCTGATACGTTGCAAGCGTATCTATAATTTTTTATGCTCCTTGCTTGTTTTCTTTCCATTACCTTATGTTATTTTCATGTTTTCACATGTTTCCCTTTGTTTTTCGGATGTTTTCACCGACTAACCTATTAATAAGATGCCCCAGGCCACTTGTTTTTTTTTGTTGTTTTTCTATTTCAGAAAAGTTCTAAAGGAAATATTCTCGGAAAGGGATGAAAGTGCACGGAAGTCAATTTTTACCCGAAACAAAGACTCAGTCCAAAGGGGACCCGGAGGGGAGCCAGGGGGCCGCCAGGAGGGTGCCACGCGCGGCCCCCTAGGGACCCTGGCCACCGCCTCAAGTCCCCGTCTTCGCCTATAAATTGCCTTTAACCCTAAAAATCACGTGGATGGAGTTATTTTCCACAAAACATACAAAGAGATGTCGTAACCCCGAAAGTCCAATCTAGGGATTCTCGAGTCCTGCTCCAGCACCCTGTCAGAGGAGGGAATCGTCACTAGAGGCTTCTTCATCGCCATGATCTCCTCTGGACAGATGCTCGCTATGGAACCGTAGTCCCGAGATGAACTACTCATGCATTTGTCCGGAGGCTATCATGGCGATGTAGAGGCCCCCGGTGACGACCCCCCTCCGACAGGGTGCCGGAGCAGGAATCCAGAAGCCTAGATTGCACTTTCGAGTTGACGCGCCTCTTTGTATGTTTCGTAAAAAATAATTCCATCCCTGGTGATTTTAGGGTTAAAGGCAACTTATAGGCAAAGAGGGGACTTGAGGCGATGGCCAGCGTACCCAGGGGCCCACCATGCGCGACCTAGGGAGGGGGCGCACGGCACCCTTCTAGAGGCGCCCTGGCTCCCCTCCGGTTCCCTTTGGACTCCGTATTTGTTCCGGGTAAAAAGTGACTTTCGTGGATTTTCAGCCCTTTCCAAAAATATTTCCTTCAGAACTTTTTTGAAATAGAAAATCAGCATTTGGCCTGGGGCATCCTGTTAATAGGTTAATCGATAAAAACATCCATAAAACAAAGGGAAACATGAAAATAACATAAGGTGATGGAAATAAAACAAGCATGGAGGATCAAAAATTATAGATACGTTTGCAACGTATGAGAAGTTTCAGGTTCTACTTGAATTTCTTCCTTATTGGAAGCATAATTTTTATCATTTTCATAATCATTATCATGTTCATTACCACTCTCAGTTTTAGCATCTGAAATAGATATACTATTAGGATCTACCAGGTTGTTTATTAGCATCATTACTAACATCATCATCCTCTCTAATTCTTTCATGTCTTTTATTTTTATTTTTAGGAGAGCTGACACCATTTTCATCTATCATTTGAGAATCTTGTTCAAGCCTTTTTGGGTGTCCCTCAGGATAAAGAGGATCCTGAGTGAAAGCACAACCTCTAGGTTTAAAACTACAAGCTTGTTCTTTAATTTGACCAGACATTTCAGCAAATAAATCTGTTTGTACTTTAGTAAGTTGCTAATTGAGTATGAATCATTTCAAAGTGTTTAACAATACCTTTAACATCATTAATAATTCTTCCTAAAGTATCATGCAAATTTTTGATACATAGAGAGTTTTCATTCAATTGATTCTGCACCTGTGCATTAAAATGAGTTTGTTTGACAATGAAATCATCAAATTCATCTAAGCATTATTTAGTAATTTTATCATAAGGAATATCACTAGCATTAAATTTTTTGAATAGAATGTACCTCTACTATAGGAAGGTGAGTGGTATACTCACATAATGTTTCGATTGGAGGTAAATTCTTCACATCTTTAGATCTAATACCCTTCTCTTTAATAGATTTCTTAGCTTATTGCATGTCTTCAGGATTAAGGAAGAGAACTCCTCTCTTCTTGGGTGTAGGTAATGGTGTAGGATCAAGAATATACCAATCATCATGGTCCTTGGCTATATTTCCCAATAATTCTTCGGCTTCATCAACAGTTCTTTCCCTGAAAATACAACCAACACAATCCAGGTATGTCCTAGATTTAGTAGTTAGTCCATTATAAAATATATCAATAAGCTCATTCTTAGTTATATTATGATTAGGTCTACCCTTGAGAGTAGCAAAAAACCTCCCCCAAGCTTTAGGAAGTTTCTCATCATCCAATTGCTTGAAGTTAAAAATCTGTTATAAAGCAACATGTTGCCTATGAGCAGGAAAATATTTATCGCAAACGACACAAGTCAAGAATTGAGGAGTCTTAATGCAACCATAAGGAAAATTATCATACCAAACTTTAACATACCTTTTTAATGATAAAGGGAACAACTTAATAACATAATAGCCTCTTATCAAATTCTCATCAGAAAACAACATGCCAATCTCAAATAATTGAGTCAAGTGGGCTACAACATCATTATTCTCTATACCATGAAAGGGTTCAGTTTCAACTATAGGAACAAGTGAAAGATCAACAGAGAAATCAAACTTCTCATCCCTAATGTCCACAGGAGATTTAACAAATTCAGGATAAGCAATAAACTTGTTTTTCATGGAATGTTTCTCTAGAAGTTTCTTAAAAGTTTCAGGATCAGGAGTAGTTTCATAACTCATATATTCTTTAAAGAAGTCATCATCAAGTGTATAGGTTTACTTTAAATAATCACTCCTATCATTATCAAGATCAGGTCGTTGAGGTGATTTTTTATTAGTAGATAACAGTTTATAAAAAATTTCAGCATGTTCAATTTATCTAGCTCTAGCAATTTGTGTGTCTAAAAAGGAACCTAGAGAAACAGAGGTATCAAGCACAGTAGAAGCATCATCAAATTCATCGGACATAGGATCGACTCAACATTAATAGCAAGTGAAGCATGCGAGGGGGTAACAAGCTTACTTAAAACAGAAGGCGAATCAAGTGCAACAACGGTGTTCAGGTTGTACCTTTCCTTGTGGTGAAAGGTAATATTGGAACCTTGGATCAGTAGTCTTTCCCATGATAAATAATAAATTGCAGGAAAAATATAATTCTCAAGTGAGCTTACAATAAAGCTGTGCTCCTCGGCACCAGCGCCAGAAAATAGTCTTGATGACCCACAAGTGTAGGAAATCACAAAAGTCTTTGAGGGTAAATATAGCCCAATTTATTGATTCAACACAGAGCCAAAGAATATTTATAAGCCTTAACAACCGAGTTGTCAATTCAGTTGCACCTGAAAAGTATCTTGCTTCACACTATTTATTGTAGCAACAGTGATATAACAGCAGCAATAGTTTAACAGTAACAGTAGCAGGAAAACAGCAGTACTAATAGTAACACCCAATGTGAATGGAACAAATAACAGTGTTAAAAACACCGTAGGCCTAGGGATGGATGTACGGGTGTTGCATGAATCAGATTAACCATGTAATAGGGGTAACAAAGAGCAGTACAAATATATAAGAGAGTATCCAAGTCACTAACTATCATAGGCATGTTTCCCGAGAATTATCATATGTGCTTGCAATAAGAACTTGCACGACATCTTTTGTCCTACCATCCCATTGCTACATGGCCAAAAAGGAACTAACGGTAATTAAGGTACCTTTTCTACCAAGCACCGGAGCAAAGCATTAACATACGATGGAAACATGTAATCCTCGAACTAGAGTCCATCCCCTCCGATATCCCAACCATGTCACCTTGGAGCCTCGGATAATAATAAGTGTATACAAATTGTAGATATGATCCAAAATATCAATTATACTCGTGAAAACATACCATGTTCAGATCTGAAATCATGGCACTCGGGCCCTAAGTGACAAACATTAATCACTCCAAATTGCAACAATGACAATAAACAACAATAGTGGGTACTAGGCATCAAGCCCCAACAATCTCGTGATCTATACATGATGAATCTCATCCAATCCCTACCAGCCCCTCTCCCTACAGCAGGTAATTACTCACACATTGAAGGGGAATCATGGAAGGTTGATGGAGAGGTGATGGCGACGATATCCCCCAAATCCCCATCCCGACAAGGTGCCATAACATGAACTTCTGTCTCCCGAACTAGGGTTTCGAGTGTAGGCAGAGTTGTGGATCGTTTTCGAGAAAATCCTTTGGGGCTTCTGCGTTCAGGGAAGACAGAGTTTTTATGCCAAATGGGGACCATGTGGGGTGGTCCCAGACCCCTAGGGACCACCGGGTGCGGGCAGAGGGGGCCGCGACCACCACCCTCCTGGGGGCCTAGTGGATCCCCTCTAGTTGTCCTTCGGGCTCCGGGAGTTTTCCAGGGAGAAATAATTTTTTGAATTTTTCTAAAATTTTCTGAGGAAATTGATTTTCTGCACAAAACTAGACATAAGGGTAATTCTGCCGAAAACAGCATTAGTCTGTGTTAGTTTGATCCAAATCATGCAAACGTGGGAAAAAATAACAAGAAAAGTGGTTGGAAACGTAGATCCGTTTGCAACATAACAAGTTTCACAATGGTGTAACAAGCTTACTTAAAATAGAAGGTGAATCGAGAGCAACAACGGTGTTTAGAGTTGTACCTTTCCTTGTTGTGGAAGGTAATATTGGAACCATTGGATCAGTGGTCTTTTCCGTGGTGGATAATAAATTGCATCAAACAATATAAATTCCAGGTGAAGTTATAAATAAAGCTATGCTCCCCGACAACGGTGCCAGAAAAATAGTCTTGATGACCCACGAGTGTAGGGGTCGTAATAGTCTTCGAGGGTAAGTGTAACCCAATTTATTGATTCGACACAAGGGGATCCAAAGTATACTTATAAGCCTTAACAACCGAGTTATCAATTCAGCTGCACATGAAAAGGATCTTGCTTGACACAATTTATTAGTAACAACAGTGATAAGGTAACAACATCAATAGTAACAAGAAAAGTAAATGAAGTAGACAATAGGGATAAAAACACCATAGACATAAGGATGGATGTACGGGCGTTGCATTAATGAGATAAACCATGTAATAGACATAACATAGGGCAGCACAGATAAATATGAGAACATCCAAGCATTAAACAAGCATTGGCATGTATCCCAAAAATAGTTGTGCGTGCTTGTAATAAGAACTTATACACCATCTTTTGTCCAACCCTCCTGTTTTTTCGGGGTCAACCTGGAACTAATGGTAATTAAGGTACTTGTTTCAACAAGCACCGGATCAAAGCATTGACACTCAATGTATACATGTAATCCTCAAACTACAATCATTCCCCTTTGAAACCACAACATGTCACCCTGGGGTCTCAAGTTCCAAACTATAATAGGTGCATACAACTTGCAGGTATGATCCAAAACAACATTGGTATTCATGAAACATAACATGTTAAGATCTGAAATCATGGCACTCGGGTCCTAAGTGACAATCATTAAGCATAACAAGTTGCAATAACGATGATTAATACAAGGCATCATGCCCTAACAATCTTGAGAACTATTACATGATCAATCTCATCTAGTCCCTATCATCCGCTTTGCTTACAACATGGAATTACTCACACATGGATGGGGAATCATGGTTGGTTGATGAAGATACGTTAGTAATGACGATGGTGACGATCCCCTCTGAATCCACGTCCCGACAGGGTGACAAAACATGATATTCTGTCTCCCGGGCTAGGGTTTTGGGTGACGGCGGAGATCTGTATCGTATTCGGGAAAATCCTTCGGGGGTTCTCCGCTTTGAGGATGAAGGGGTATAAGTACCAAAGGAGAGCCCATGAGGTGGCCCCGCGCGATCAGGTGACCTCATGGCGCGACCCGGGGGGCTAGGCATCGCCTGGTGAGGCGGTGGCCCCCTCCAGGTGCACTCTTGGCTCCGGGAATCTTCCGATGAATTAGAGTTTCTGGATTTTTTTGGAAATTTTTGGGGAAAGTTGAATTCTGCACAAAAAATAGACACAAAATGTAATTCTACTGAAAATAGTGTCAGTCCATGTTAGTTCAGTCGAAATCGGGCAAATTAGAGGTAAAACAATAGTAAAAGTGTTTGGAAAAGTAGATACGTTTGTAACGTATCAATTAACACTAGAAACATAATTATTAAATAATAAAAATATTACTTTAATAAACTTTATTCGCTATTAATTATAATACAATACATATGCAGATGAGGTCAAAAGTATGAAACTTTGGTACAAATCTTGATTTTGGTTAGTCAAAAGTGGAAGGTTTGAACTTTAAGGCTAGAGACTTCGTATACTCCTTTCTGTGCGATGTTTCCACAACTATTTGAAATATGTACAAATCAGGTTTGCCCTGTTAGACAAATCGTAGATGGCTTGATGCTCCTTTGCAGCTTCAAGTTGGTTAGTTAAGAAGCCTCTTGTTAAGTATGGTCGTTGGAGAGAGTGTGGATAAACCTAAGTTAAAATATACTAAATCTGGTAGGTTCACCGTGAAATCAATGTATACTAACAGCATCTTTAGGAGACACCGCAAAACGGTCAAAGTAGAAAAAAAATAAGTGTTTGCAGTTTTCGTCAAAAAAATTGTAACTAGCACACACCGCAAAATTCAGTGGACTCTTAAACAATTTGCGGGGCACCGAGAAAATATCCACGAGAACCCTAAATGTGCAGTTTGGGAGTCCATTTACAGTCCACCCGTAAACTGGTCAAACCTCGTCAGAATACATGCGCCACCACAAAAGTGGCTGGAAATATGCCCGGAACTCGCCGCTCGTATTGATCGACCGAGCGAGCTCGCGCCTGGTCTAGAATTGATCGATCTCCCTCCTCCGCTGCCTGCCCTTGTCGCCCGCGGCGAGTGAGCAGAGTACCAATGCGTTCCTTCGCGGCACGCGTGGAAGGCCGTGGAGGCGTTTCGAGCAGGCCTAAGGCCAACGGGCTCGCTGGCCTCCCCTGCTCCGAGTTGAGCAAACCCTCAATTCGTCATTCACTCTCCACTTTTTCCCAATGTTTTTCGCACATCCTTGAATGTTCTCTGGGTAAAATACTTCTCACGTATCTGAATGTTCTAGGTATCTTCTTCTTTTAGGTAGCACATTTTGAAGAATTTGCATGTGTTGGGGACGGAGGTGGAAGCGTACATGGTTGGAATAGTAGTTGTTGGGAGGAAGAAGAAGAGTATATGGAATATTCGATTTTGCAGTCAAGTTTTTCGGGGTCTGGTCTGGCCGGGCAGTTTTCAGCCTCTAAAAGGGAAAAAAGGTAAACTGTAAACACATTATACGAGTTGGCATTTTGCGGTGTCTTCTAGAGATGCTCTAAGCTGTCAGCTCAAGGGATAGACAAATCTTTTTCTCAACTTTGGTAAGCTAGAATTCAACTTAAAATTAAAATTTGGTTTGGTTAAATTGGCATAATGCTAGAGCAAAAAAAGACAACTTGAAGAAAAGGAAGTGGGTGGGGATTACTCCTGTAATTTTTGTCATGCTTCTGAGTCCAATTAGCAACTTTTTTTTGCTTCCCCAGCTGCTATTTACATGTGGGGGTGTGGTCAGTTTGTCCTTTGGGATTCATAGCAGGCATGTCTGTTTTACTAAATATTTTTTCTGGATATTTAGATTTCTTCATGGTTATATTAATTTTCATATTGTTGGGATCGATGTCTTTTACTGGGCGATCTGGAAGACTAGGAATCAAGCTTGTTTTGAGAAGAAAATGATCTCATCTTCGGTGTAACTAATTTGTTGTATGTGTGTTTTTCTTCGATATTGGACATGTTTGTAGAAAGACGGTGACAAACAAGATTTGGAAGAGGGAGCTTCCATGATCCAGGAGACGTCCACCCGATCTCATAAAGTTGCGCAGCGCGCAAAATGTGCGTGCTCTCGATGCTAGTAATAATGAAGATTTGGTGATGGAAGATGTCTAAGGCCATCCGTAATGCAAAACGATTTTGCCGTATCTAGTGGCGTTCCATGTCATCAGCTGATATTAAGATACTACAATGCATTCTTAGGGCATCTCCAGCCGTCTCCCCAGCGCCCCCCAGGAGGCCTTTTTAGCGCTGAAAGCGCCAAAAAGCCACCAGTCGCCCCCAGGACTCGGTTTAGCGCCGCTTTTCGCCGTTTCGCGCCGGTGAACCCAGCACAAACCCGTTTCGCGGTTCGGCTTGGGGGGGGCAAAATGCATGCGTGGGGCAGACTTGTCGGCGACGGAAGACGATTTCCCTCCATTTTTCGGCGTTTCCCTCCACTTTTCCCCCCACATATACCTCTCCCCCACTCCATTCCCGCCATTCCCCCCAGATCTAGTCGCCATGGCTCCCGCCCGATTCACAGGACCCCGCGCCAACGCCGTCGCCGTTGCCATCCCCCCGACCTCCGAGCTCGGCAAGAAGCCACGCAAGACGAGAGCGCCGAAGGAGAAGCCGCCCGACATGTCCAACAAGGACTGGATCGCCGAAAAGACGCGCCTGACAATCGCTAACGTCAAGCGCCGGGGGAGGGAGGCGGCGCAGCGGCAGAGACAGCTGATGGCGCAGCTGCAGGCCGCCGTCGAGGAAGAGGAGGATGAGGAGGAGGAGGAGGAGGCGCTGGATGAGCCGCCAACTCCGGTCGCATCCGCGGCGCCGCCTGTCAAGCGGAGGGCCGGCTTCGCCCCTATCTTCGCCGGATGGAAGCAGTCGCCATCGCCGTCACTGCGCCCGTCGCCGCGCCCGACACCTGCATGGTACGTCGAAGGTGACCCCCTTGGTGGTTTCAA
Source organism: Alopecurus myosuroides (assembly GCA_028641055.1). Lineage (NCBI taxonomy): Eukaryota > Viridiplantae > Streptophyta > Magnoliopsida > Poales > Poaceae > Alopecurus > Alopecurus myosuroides. The sequence continues at coordinate 215,565,913 of CM054063.1, read as the reverse complement.
CCCTAACCTCACCTTCCCTACCATCCGCCGATAATGTACGGCGCCTCGCCGGGCTACGCATCTTCCCCGTCCCACCGCCGTGGGATGATGGCCGGGCTGCAGACCCAGGACAACAGCTTCATGGAGGAGATCATCGTCGCCGGCTCGATGGTGGCGGCAGCGAGCCCTGGTTTCCTCGAGCAAAGGGGGGAGTTTTTCGCGCAAGGCGGCGGTGATTAAGGCGAAGGCGGCTCTGGCGGCACGCAGGTAACGGAGGCCGACGAGATCGACGAGACGCCTGTGGCACCAGAGGGAGCAGATCCGTCCGAGGAGGTCCGCCGTTCATGCCGTGGTCCTGGCCGTCCCTGCAAGGAACCCAAGGCAGCGCCCTCGTCGCCCACCGAGCCTCGCGTCAAGTGGTCGCACAGGGAGGATGTCCTCCTCGCCGAGGCATGGAAAACGGTCAGCCTGGACCCGATCGTCAGCGCCAACCAGCACGTCGACAACTACTGGAAGCGGGTGAAGACGGCGTACGACGAGCGCCGGATGATCGACCCCGACTTCGCCGCATGCGTCACCGACCGCGGCCAGAAGGCCATGGCGAACCATTGGGAGAACATCCAGGCCGCCTGCAACAAGTGGCATGGCATCCAGGAGGAGGTCGCGATGAGGCCGAAGAGCAGCGCCAACCGCGAGATGGAGCTCGTACGGATGCTCGAGGCGTAGAAGAACGACGAGAAGTTGGCGGAGGTGAGCCGGTCGATCGGCAAGGGCAAGGAGTACGTCCCCGACGCGGTGGCTGCCGGTGCGTCCGAAGGACGTTCGCCGATGAGCCACAAGAAAGCCAAGTCGGCGAGGGATGGCGCGCCGGCAGCGGCAAAGCTCCAGGCGTCCATCGAGTCCTACATCACCGACGCCCAGACCCAGGCCGGCAAGAGGGAGGAGATCGCCAAGCAGAGATGGGCGGCGCTCATGGCCAACTCCTAGGTCAAGATCGACCTCCTCAGGACTGGCACTGCAGCGAAGAAGAGGAACAACGACCCCGCCTTCCTCACGGGGGGTGACCCGGCCGCGATAAACCCCGAGGTGAGAGCATGGTTCCTTGCGCAGTATGATCTCATCCTGAGCGACATCAGCCCGACTCCAGCCCCGACCATGTCGGACGACACGAGCTATGCCACTGCGCCGCCGAGCACGCACATCGACCTGGAGGATGCCGCGCCCGTCGTCGACAAGGACGTCGTGCCCGTCGTTGGCCTGGAGGATGCAGCTCCCGTCATGGACCTGGAGGATGCCGCGCCTGTCGTCGATCTGGAGGATGCCGCGCCGAGCTCGGCGCCAGCTCCGACACTGGCCAAGGCCTCTGCCTGATCGCCCAACTATGCTGAATGTGGCACGCCGCGCGCGCCCGACCGTGGTTTAATCGAGACTATTTGATCGCTCAACTGTGGCATTTTTTGTAATATGATTGTCCGAACTATGGCTGTTGTGGTCGCCGAACTCGGCCTCTATTTTCAGGCGGGAAGAGGAAATTTTAAAAACTATTCGCCGTTCTGTTTTCTGGGTCGCCGAACGGCTGGTAACATTGCCCCCGCCCCCCAGGTTTTGGTGCGGGGTGGCGTTATCGCTAAAAAACGCCGAACTGAAACCTGGGGGCCGAACGGCTGGAGATGCCCTTAGTTCCTCCTCTGCTTCTATTGCTTCCGCTCCATCTCATCAACCACACGAGGTGCTAACTGGCCCAACCTTGCATGCATTCGCTGGTTTAGAAAGCAACCAATGCATTTGTCTTGAATTTTGTACCAACAGATGTAGTCACAAGTGAGAAGAAACGAGAGATAGAAGTGAATCGGTAGTTTTATTGATAGGGACTGCTGGGTATATATATAGTACCCGAACAGTTGCGAGTACAATGTCGGTTACAATCTTCAGGTCTGTTGGGAACAGACGCGATGGTTCGCTGACTACAGCGTTTGGACAATTTTTATTCCTAACACTCCCCCTTGGACAAACGCTAATCTTGTTCACAACATTGTCTTGAAATTTCGGAGAGTATTGATCATTGAAAAATCCTTGTTCGATCCTCATGGTCTTTGATCCAAAATCTTGAGAATCTTTGATCTTCTATAGTCTTATATCCTTCTAAATCCTGTGGAAAATATTAGAAGAAAATATAGGAATTTGATATACCGTAGGTATAGTAATTGTCTCCATAGTACCCATATGAGAAACCAAAATCGGAAAACTCATATGGAAAGAGTACAATATATTATTATCAGATGATAATTAACAAGTTCAGATCGAGAAATTTTCTCCCCCTGAACTTTGCAAATTCCGTAGTCGTCTCATACCAATGCCATGAATACATTTTTGAAATGCAGCTGTTGGTAGAGACTTAGTAAACAAATCTGCAAGATTGTCACATGATTTTGTTTGCAAAATATCAATTTCTCCATTTTTCTGTAATTCATGAGGAAAAAACAGTTTTGGAGCAATATGTTTTGTGATGTTACTTTTAACATATCCCATATGCATTTGAGTAATACATGCAACATTATCTTCATAGATAATAGTTGGTGATTCTAATGAACCAATACCGCATGAAGTTTGAATATGGTTGATCACTCTGCGAAGCCATACACATTCTCGTGAAGCTTCATATAATGCAATTATTTCAGAGTGATTAGTGGATGTTGCTACTAAAGTCTGTTTCGTTGACTTCCATGAGATAGCAGCTCCACCATATAAAAACACAAAACCTGTTTGTGACCTGGCATTATGGGGATCAGAAAGATAGCCAGCGTCTGTATAACCAATCAGGGTCATTTCTTGATTTTTCTTATAGAATAAACCAAGGTCTTTAGTACCATTTAAATATCTGAAGATATTCTTTACTCCTGCCCAGTGGCGTTTTGTTGGAGCTGCACTATGTCTAGCCAGCAAATTTACTGCAAAGGCAATATCTGGTCTAGTACAATTTGCTAGGTACATTAGTTCTCCTATGGCACTAAGGTATGGGAACTCAGGTCCCAATATTTCTTCGTCATTATCCCTAGGTCTAAAGGGATCCTTTTCCATATCAAGGGATCGAACGACCATTGGTGTCTTGGATGGATATGATTTATCCATATTGAATTTTTCCAAAACTTTCTGGATATAAGCGGGCTGATAAACGAGTATTCCTGAGGGAAGGTGCTCAAGTTGTAAACCTAAGCAGAATTTGGTTTTTCCCAAATCTTTCATCTCAAACTCCGTCATTAAATGATTGCGTGCGACCGTTATGTCTGTTGCGTTACCAATGATGTTGAGGTCATCAACATATACAGAGATGATACAAAATCCCTTTAGAGATTTCTTGATAAAAACGCATGGGCAATCATCATTATTTGAGTATCCTTTGTGGAGAATGAACTCACTAAGTCGGTTATACCACATTTTACTCGACTGCTTTAAGCCATATAGTGACTTTTGTAATTTTACACAATACATGTTGCGATTTATGTCTGGATTCGGAATTTTAAGTCCTTCAGGAACTTTCATATAAATATCCGCATCTAGTGACCCATATAAGTATGCAGTCTCTACATCCATTAACTGCATTGATAAATTCATTTGTACTGCCAAAGATATTAGATATCGAAACGTAATTCCACTCATCACAGGAGAATATGTATCGTCGTAGTCGATACCGGGTCTCTGCGTAAACCCTTGTGCTACTAGTCTCGCTTTGTATCTCACCACCTCATTGTTTTCGTTCCTTTTTCGAACAAAAACCCATTTAGCTCCCACAGGGAAGACTTTATGAGGATTAGGTATTACTTGAGAGAATACCTCTCTTTTGTTAAGCGAGAGCAGTTCTGCCTCAATTGCCTCCTTCCATTTAGGCCAATCCGAGCGCTTCAGGCACTCTTTCATAGATTTTGGCTCTGGATCCAGTTGAAGGGTTTTAGCAATTTTCGAGGAGAAATATGTGTCGACAAGAGTAGTCTTTCTATTGTATGATTCTCCCGAATCAATATAGTTTGTGGATATTTCTTTGATTCCTTCAGATACCCCTTGATTTCCCATATCAACGGGATCTGAGTGTTTCGATGTCTCAGCATTAGTATTTGTGCGCACATTTATGCTGGGCTCTTGATGTTGAGCATCAGTTTGGTGTCTATCAACTTCAGGTTGATTTGCATTTACTGACATATATTTTGATTTTCCTTGTTTCCGCGGTGGCTTTAGAGAAGCCTTTTCCCTTGTAACCAGATTTCTCCCCTTTTTATTTGCAATTGGGAGTTGAGTAGTTTTATTTGGTACCTCTACTCGTTCTGGTGCATTAACTGCGGGGATATGAGATTTAGTGACACCTTTGTGATCAGTAAATGCGTCTGGCAGGTTGTTTGCAATGTTTTGCAAATCTATTATTCTCTGAACTTCAGATTCAGATTCTCTAGTACGTGGGTCTAAGGACTGGATGCCTGTAACATTCCAATCTATTTCCTGGCATTCTTTGTGGTTTGTTTCTCCCCCTAATGCCGGGAAATGGTCCTCATCAAAAATAGAATCAGCGTACCGGGCTGTAAACAGGTCCCCTGTAAGGGGTTCTAAATATTTTATAATTGACGGAGATTTATATCCCACATAGATTGCTAGTTTTCTATGGGGGCCCATTGAGGTACGCTGCGGTGGTGATATCGGTACGTATACAGCGCAACCGAATTTTCGCAGGTGGGAAATATTTGGCTGATTGCCACGTACTATTTGAAATGGGGAAGTTTCATGGTATGCAGATGGTCTGACCTGAATCAGATCTGCGGCGTGTAAAACCGCATGTCCCCAACAAGAGGTTGGTAAATTGCAATTCTGTAATAATGGTCTAGCAATTAATTTTACTCTTTTGATTAAAGATTCAGCCAATCCATTTTGAGTATGAACATAAGGTACTGAATGTTCTAGATGGATGCCTAAAGCCATACAATAATCATTAAATGCGCGTGAACTAAATTCAGCAGCATTGTCCATTCTTATTGTTTTTATCCTGTGTTCAGGATGATTTGCTCGTAATTTGATAATTTGAGCAATTAATTTGGCAAAGGCATGGTTGCGTGTGGATAATAAACACACATGTGACCATCTAGTGGATGCATCAATTAGCACCATAAAGTACCTAAATGGTCCAGATAGAGGTTGTATTGGACCACATATATCTCCTTGAATTCTTTCAAGAAAATTAAGTGATTCATTTTTCACTTTGAGGTAGGATGGCTTAATGATTAGTTTCCCGGTAGCACATGCAGTGCATACAAAATCTGATGATTTGGGGAAACCTTTAATCGGTAAATTGTGACCAGCAGAATTGGCTATAATTTTTCTCATCATACCTATTCCAGGATGACCAAGGCGATCATGCCAAGTCTTGAATTTATCAAGATTTTGAAAAATTATTTTGTACGCAACATAAGGTACGGGTTTGATGTATGTAAAGTATAATCCGGATGAGAATGAAGGGAATTTTTCAAGAGTTTCTTCATCATATCCGTTGCTTTTTGTTAAAAGCAAAAATTCTTTGTTATCCATCTTAACCGTTTTTAGATGGAAATCATTGGATCGGATATCTTTGAAACTTATAAGGGTACGAGTAGATTCAGGATACAAGAGTGCATTCTGAATTACAATGGTAGTACCCATAGGAAGTGTGAAAGTGGCTCTTCCTGAACCAATAATTGCTTTGTTACTACCAGTTATGGTCATAACATCTTCCTTTCTCTTTGTAAGAGTTTGGAAGTATTTTGTTTCCCTTAAAATTGTATTAGTGGTAGCACTATCCACTAAACATAATTCTTCTTCCATCGGATTGTTTCCCGTGAAATTTCTATAAATAGAAATAGAATATTTTAGAATAAATCTTATTTTATTCATATATTCATCAAATTACATACATGGTATTTATATTACAAACTTCCAATATAAATACATTACAATATTATGTCTGATTCACATAATACTATATACATAGTCTGATAGACTTTATTCTACTAATTGTTATACAATATAACATTTTATAGTATTTAAATAGCTAAATGACATCAATTGTTCATGGAGATTAATTGAGGTCTCCAAAAACATCTTGGGTATAATCCACAAGCATGTTTTCATCGAGGATGATATCGTCTTTTGGCTTGAATTCTTCAATAGAACTTTGAGATGGACCAACTTGAGAGTTGTCTTCTATTGCGTTGAAGTGAGCTTCAGCTTTGTTTCCATGGACTTGTTTCCCTTTTCCTCCATACTTCATGTATAGATCCACGAGGTGCTTGGGAATACGACATTTGTTAGTACGATGATTCGCACATCCACACCTTTGACAAGTTTGAGAAGAAACATTTTCTCATTGCGGCAATCTCAACATTTGCGTCATTTCACACCTTCGCACATCCACACCTTTGACAAGTTTGAGAAGAAACATTTTCTCATTGCGGCAATCTCAACATTTGCGTCATTTCACACCTCAAAGCGTATTTATATTGGACATTTTCTCATTTGCACGTATAATAGCATTATTGATCTTGCAAACTTCTTGTTCACAAGTATAATCCATCTTGAATATCTCCTCTAAAAAAACCCTGTGGGAAAAATATGAGGATAGTGGGATGTATGATATGTTGCTAAAACTCCTTTAAAACCCAGTGGGAAAATAAGGAGAAAATGGTGCAACATATAATGATTGGATGTGCTGTTAAAACTCCTTCAAACCCAATGGGAGAATAAGGAGAAAATGACACATCATATAGTGATTATTGCCTCTATTAACTCGATATGAAGTAAATCCATAGAATATAGAGGTCAATAAATATGTCGTCTATACTTTCCTAAAAACCCCGGTGGGGAAAATGGATAGTATGACATATTAACTTATGTTGATATTACCTCATTAAAAACCTTGATGAGAACCTGGATAGTAAACTCATAAAGGGAAAAAGAGTGTAATATGATGCTTTGAACATGAATAGTTCGGGAAGATACTCCCCCTGACTCTTGCATATCTTGGAGCCGTCGAATACCAATTTTAGGAATATTAAAATTGGTAGAGACATCATGAACAAACCAGCAAGGTTTTTGCATGATTTGGATTTGCAAGATGTTTATTCCCCGACTCTTCGAGAGTTCATAGGGATAAATCAATTGAGTGGAAATATGCTTAATGATATTTCTATTGATGTATCATGTTTGCATCTATGCAACACAAGCAACATTATCCGTTTAGATAATGGTTATGATTCAAGAGAACCAATGCCACATGACTAATGTATGTGGTTTATCATTCTGTAAAGTCATATGTGTTAACACATATAATCGTAACTCAGAATGATTGGTAGGTGTAGCCACAGAGCCTATTTGGAAGACGTCAATGGATTGACAATTTTACCATGTAGGTACACATTGTAGGGATTGGAGTAGTAGCCAATGTCAGTGTCTGATGATATTGGAGTTCAGATTTCTCCGAAATATGAACAATAGGTCAATATTTTTAGTGCCTTGGAGATATCGAAAGATATTCTTGATCCCAACCAGGTTTGTTAGTGGGTCCAATGGCATTAGGATATGGAACTATATGTCCCAACATCACTTCTACATATTCCCGTGGTTTGAGTAAATCTCTCTCTACGTCTAGAGATCGAGCAACCGACATGGGGAATGGATATGACTTGTTCACATTAAGTTTATCCAATATTTTATGACATAGCCAACTTGGTGTACAATAATATTTGAGTGAAGAAGTTCGAGATCTAGTCTCAAGAACTATTTGGTTTTATCCAAAATCTCTTCATCTCAAATTCCGTCTTGTATATGATCACGTGCTTCGTCATTCTAGGAGTAATCCTTGTGTATGACGAATACACGTTGGTAATCATCATTGTAGGAGTAGTCCTTGTGTATAAGGAACTCACTATGTCGGTTGTACCAAAATGTACCGACAACAATAAGCCATGTGGTGGCTTATTGATTTTTACACAATGTATGTTGCATTTGATTTCGATTAGGATTGAGATTCCATCGGGAATCATACATGTCCAAATCTAGTGATCCACATGGATGTGTAGTCACTACATCTATCAACTGCATAGATAGATGATTTAATACTGCCAATTATATAAGTATCGGAAAGAAGGATTCCACTCTTGTCTGGAGAGTAAGTCTCGGATCTCTGCGGAAAACCCGACCTTATGCTACAAGCCTTGCTTTCTCACCACCTTGTTGTTTTCGTTCCATGTCTGGAATAAAACGCAATGAATTGCATAGAGAATTCATTTGGAAAAGCGAGGCTAATTCTGCTTGGATTGCATCCTTCGATTGTTTCAGTCCGAGTGAGTGGTTTACACTCTGCTATGGCCATAGTCTTTAGATCTGAATTTATCAAGAAGGTTGTTGGCAATCATACAAGAGAAAAATTTGTCAACAGTTGTAGGCTTTTGTTATATGGTTATCCAGTATCGATTGTTAGAGGAAATCTCAAGCACCCTTGGTAACTCTTCATGATTTCCCAATACGCGTGAGTCTAGGTGTTCCGATGTCCCAGCCAGTGTGTGCAAGCTGAAGCTGGGTGGTGGAGGTTTCCCTTCCACTGGGTGTATACATCCCATAAGGTGTATGTCAACGCTAGGTTAACTTGCATTTACCGACTTAGAGGATTCCTCCTCAACTGCCTTTGTGGCTTGTAGGAAGCCAGATCCAGGTTAGAGGCCGTACTACTCCCCCTCTATTAAGGAAAGAGGAGTTGAGTGGTTTTTATTGGTACCTCCACTCTTTCGGGCGCATTTCTAGCTGGACTAAAGGATTTTGTAACACCTTTCATCTCAGTAAATGAATATGGCATGATATTTGCAATATGTTGCAAATGTGTGAATTCCAAACGTATAGTTCGGATTCTTGAGTACGTGGATATGAGGTGGAACGTGGAGTCCCAATTGATTTCCTGGCATTCTATGTGGTATGGTACATGAAATCTCCCCCTAATGCCTAGAAATAATCCATCCTTCAATGTAGCAATCAACATACTGGGCAATGAATAGATACCCTATAAGGGTTTCAAGGTACTTTGTGATCGACGGAGATCAGTACCCCACATAGATCCCTAGTATGTGGGCCCAATTATGTATGTTGCGGTGGTGAGATCGGTACGCATGAATCGCTTCCGAATTTACGCAGATGGGAAATGCTCGGAGGATTTCCACGTATCGTTTGCAGAGGGGAAGCACTGCTATGTGCAGATAGTCAGTCAGCAGCGTGTAAAACTGTGTGACTCCAACGTGTAAGTTGGTAAATTGCAATTCATCAACGAGGGTCTTGCAATGAGTCTGGTCCTCTTATTTAGTGATTCATCCAAACCAGTATGTGTATGGACATATGGGACAGAGTGTTGAGCTTCAATTCTAGTGCCATGAAATAGTTAGTGGAGGCACTTGAAGATTCAATTTTCTAGATAACGGGCCTGTAATTTATTACTTCCCTTGTTATCTTGGTAAATGCATGGTTTTGTGTGGATAGACTACACATATGTGACCATCGTGTAGATGCGTCAATAAACACCATCAAATACCTAAATGGTCCAGATAGTGGTTGGATGAGACCACAAATCCTAAATGTGTTCAGGAAACTGAAGTGGTTCAACTTTTATTTTGAGGAGACAGAGCCTCAAAATTAGCTTCCCTGTGGCGCATGATGTGCACACAAAGTCTTATGACAGAGGAAAATTGAACTCGAGAAAATAATGACCAATGAAATTGCATTGTATGCAACATGTTCTACGGGTTGGATGTATGTACGTGTAGTACAATCCAAACAAAAGAGAGGGTATTGCTTTAAAATACTTGTTCCTCATCCATTGGATTGACTCCCGTAGATATTCATATATAGAGATTTCCCAGTATGGAAATCATTCTCATATATATAGAATATATACAATCTTATGTATATCAGAGTGCTGATACAATATATTGTGAAATACAATATTTATGTTCTATGTCAACATTACTAATGGACATTAATAAAACAATCACTAAGGAGATAGTGGGACTAGTCGAAGTCTCCAAACATGTCGGTTGGGGCGTACTCAACCATCATGTCCTCCGTGCCTGTAGGTTCATCTGACAGACGGAGAGTAATGGCGTTGCAAGGTCCCGATGGAACGTCTTGCGAACAACCAGCTCCATCGGTGCCATTTGAATGAAGGTTGAAGTCTTCTTCTAACCTTTTCCCTCGAGGTGCATTGTGTCCCTGGGATTGCTGGTACAGAGTGACAAGATGCTTTGGGGTCTTGCACTTGTTACTGGGGTGCGTGTAGCATCCACACTTTTCACAAAGCTTAGTTTTGTCTAATTTAGGCTTTGCAGTGCCTTTCTCATGGTATGAGTTTCTAGGCTTTCTGTTCCTGTTGCGCATTCGCTTACCATTGAAGTTTGAGGGCTTGCCAATGAAGCCAACATCAAACTTTCGTCCATTCACGACATTCATATGAACTTCAGGTAGAGGTTGGGAATCAACCGAACGCTGAGAGCCATTCTTAACGAGTAGCCCATCATGCTTTTCCGCCTGAAGTAAAATATGAATAAGATCGAAATAGACTTGGTAGTCGCAAGAACGGTACTGCTGCTGGAGAATCTTGTCAGATAGGAGAATAGTAGATAGAGTTTTCTCTATCATCTCCGCATCAGTAGGTTCCTTCCCGCAAAAGCGCAGTTTGGAACTGATCTTATGAACCTCATGATTGCACTTCCCGACAGAGTTAAAGTTCTAGAGTCGAAGGTGTATCTAATCATGGAGTGCTATTGGCAGGACAACTGCCTTCTGTTGTTCATACCTCGTCTTGAGGGCCTGAAACGAAGTAAATGGGGATTCCTCCTCCAAGTACTTAGACTTAAGATCTCTGTGAATATGATGTCTTATGATGTATAAGGCAGTATATTTCTAGTCATGTCTCAGCGGCACAACTCCAGCGGGAAGAGGGCCTCCCGGATTCTGGATTGCGTGCACTATCCCAGGGGCGCAAGAGCGATCGTGATGTCCATGGCCCAAGTAGGGTCATTATGGCCATTGAGATCGAGTACATCGAACTCTTTTCCGGCCATCAGTTACCTACATGGGTAAACCAGAGAATATTAATTTACGCTTGGTAAATTAAAATTCATCATGGTTATGTCGTAATGAACAATGCAAAATAAATGAAGATTCAAGAAGTGGACTTGAACTCATTATTGTGAACTTCAAATTGTTAAGTATGACACATTGTAAATAATCTCCAAAAGAATTTTTGGAATAGATCTAGCAGCATTAACGGAGTATAAAAAAAATCACGTTTCGAATGCCTTATGTCATAACTTAATTAAATGTCCGGGAGAGCACATTGGCAATCACAATGTCATATATGACAAAATGTAGTCTTACACAGTAGGTGTAGATAAATCTACACACTACCTCATGATCCCAAAACATCAATTCGAAGGTCCATTTGAATTTTGCATTTGCATTTGCAAGAGATTTAAATATCAATCGCAAATAGTGGACATAATTAATTTCAACATGTACAAGACATGAAAAATATTTACGTCAACACTTATGTTCTGGAATATATAATACTCAACAGAACAAATAGTACTGAAATAGAAGTACTAATTTTAAAAGTGCAAACAGGAATAAATTTTCTTGTTGTGCTGTTAAGAGACCAGTTTGCTCATAAGCTGAACTAGTACTATGAATCGATCCAGCAAATAGCAATTCTTATAGTAATGCAATTCCTGGCACGTGCACAAGGACACGTAAGGCCCTGCAAGAAGTTTGCAAGATCAATAATACATACCTATTTAGGCTCGTTTGGAGAGCAACACGGCACAGCAGTTCGTTCTCTCCGAAATACCTTAGACGCGAACGTTATCAGCACGTATGCTCTGACAGGAATAGCAAATAGGCTACAGGAGAGAACAGAGAAGAAGAAAGGTAAGAAAATGGCAACTTTGCCGCAACTTGTTTTTGCCTTCGCTCGTTTTGTCGCCGGACATCACGGCCGGAGGTTTGCTCGCCGAAACTTCGGCGCTGCTGCAAACCGTCGCCGGGCATTCGGCACTCGTCGTCGTGGTCGCACGGACTGGGTGCGCCGTCGCCGCTTCGGCGGCCGCCGCCTCCGCGGCAACCGCTGGGCCCGTCATGGCAACCGCTGGCTGCAGCGCCACCACTCCCCAGGAGGAGCAGGGCCAAGCACCACGGCTGCTGTGCGCCAGGAACACCCGGTGGCCGGTGCGGAATCGACCGGCGTCGCCGCGCCGGAGGTCGCCCCGCCGGAGGTTGCCCCGCCGGGCATCACACCTGAAGAAGAGGTCGACGGTCTGAACAAAAACGAGGCCTCCGCCTCGAACGCTACAGCGAACACCGACGACCTGATGCCGCCTCCGCCGGCATTCTCAGTTCCGCCCATGGAGTGGCTACTGGACGGCCCAAGCAGTTGGCTTGCCGACGATCCCGAGCGCGACTTCGGCGATGAGGAAATCCCGGCGCCACCACAACCGCCACCGCCGGCATCACCTCTGGCAAAATACTACTGTATGCATCACGGATTTGGGCCATGCCTTCCGTCGCCGACGCCCTCCGACGAGGATCCCGAGCACATGGCTCCGCCAGGCTACGGCCTCGTGTCGGAGTTCTCCTCGCCGTCGACTGCTTCCCTCGTGGACGCGCACCCACCACTGGCGAAGAAGGAGGAGGTAGACGACGCGACCTCTGTACGCGCCGCTCGGGCTCTCCCCGACCTCAATCTCCCCACGCCAGCCATGGAGGAGGAGAATAATGAAGACGAGGCGCCGTCCCTTGCACTCCCGACGCCCTCGCCGGAATCCCGACTGATTCGCCGCCGCTTCGCATCAGCCATGGCGGCTCGCCCCGCCGGAATCCACACAGGAACATGGTCACCTATGGCGCTCGGCCTCACAGCCCAAGCTGCAGAAATTTGCCTCAACGGGGCCGCCACCAACTGCCCCTCTTCTTCCATGGAAGTGCCCAAGCGCCGTTGAGGGAGCCGGCTGTGGGCACTGGCTTGAAGCAGGGCAGCGGCGAGAAAGAATAGTGGAGGAGAAGGCTCGAGTAGTACCTTATCCTGTACTCACGATGCCTTTTTGACCTGCTAGTCCAATGCTCCAAGCGGTGCCGACACAGGCTATGGGCCAAAAAGGCCTTACATCCCACGACCAGTATCAATTAAATATAAATTGCATGTTGTTTAACTAGGCGATTTAGCAGTATCTGTATACTAGGGAGCTGCAAATCTGCTACTACTGGATTTGTACTAGTATGCAGCCCTTTATTAAGTTTGACAATGCATCGTATTGTAAATACATATTCTATTCTAGACCTTATGTCTATCTGGAATCTCAAATGTGTAATAAGACATGTTCATATATTTGCCTCTAGCATATTATAACATGTTTATTTGGCACAACAATTTTTGCAACTGAAATTTTATTTCTTGCAAAATTTCTAATAATAAAAAAAAATGATGAGATAAAATGTGACTATCTCGAATCATATTTGTGAAACACAAGGTGATGGCATCTACTGTATAATTACAGATTATCCATCATTGCGAGGTATTTTTTTTATGATAAATAATATCTCCAAAGTGCTCTTCCAAATATATTGATGTCAAGGTATAACACGGGGTATTAGAAAAAGACATCTACTGGCATATGTCAGATTATGTTTTCTAATGCTGAGAGATGTATTCCGTAAAATGGAAATTATCTACAATGTGTTAACTTGAAATTCGAAGATCTACACATATGAAAACATCATCCTAAAAGCTTAATTTGTTCCTCTAGAACAAAACTTGTTGTTTACCAAAAATAAATTTTACTATCAAGTAAAATTAATCAAATGCATGATCATACATGCAGGAAAAATGGCTAGCATCAATAAAAAAGAATTCGAAGAACTACAAGTCGATGGAAGTAACTATCTATCATGGGCCATGGATATGAAAATAAATTTGACTGGCCGTAACCTTGGACCTTGCATTGTCACACCCCCTGAAAATGCTCCAGAAATACCACAAGTGATAAAGTATGCAGCATTACATTTCATAAGGCACCACCTCCATCCCGATCTAAAAACTGAATATATGATGGAGGAGGACCCATTAGCCTTATGGAACTCCCTCAAGGAGAGATATGACCAACAAAGAGCAGTAATGTTGCCGGAAGCCCAGAGAGAATGGTCTCTCATAAGGTTCCAGGACTTTAAGTCTGTGGCTGCATATAATTCTGCTGTGCATAAGATCAACTCCAAACTGAGATTTTGCAATCAGCAGGTTTCAGATGAGGACTTAATAGATAAAACCTTATGCACTTTCCACCCCTCAATGAGGATATTGCAACAGCAGTATCGTCAACAGAAATACACTAAGTATTCTGAGCTTATATATACATTACTTCAGGCCGAGAAGCATGATGAGCTTCTCATGAAAAATCATAATGCTCGCCCAACGGGCGCAATGCCAATCCCTGAAGCACATGCTAATGCTCATTTTACTAAGAAATTTGGAAACCGTAAAAGGAACTTCCGAAATTTCAAAGGAAAGTGGAAAAACAACAATGGTCAAAAGACCAACGGTCGATCAATGGGGAAAGGTCATTTCAAGAAAAATGACCGTAATGACAGTTCTCAAACTTGTCAAAGGTGTGGATGTGCGAATCATCGTACTAACAAATGTCGTATTCCCAAGCACCTCGTGGATCTATACATGAAGTATGGAGGAAAAGGGAAACAAGTCCATGGAAACAAAGCTGAAGCTCACTTCAACGCAATAGAAGACAACTCTCAAGTTGGTCCATCTCAAAGTTCTATTGAAGAATTCAAGCCAAAAGACGATATCATCCTCGATGAAAACATGCTTGTGGATTATACCCAAGATGTTTTTGGAGACCTCAATTAATCTCCATGAACAATTGATGTCATTTAGCTATTTAAATACTATAAAATGTTATATTGTATAACAATTAGTAGAATAAAGTCTATCAGACTATGTATATAGTATTATGTGAATCAGACATAATATTGTAATGTATTTATATTGGAAGTTTGTAATATAAATACCATGTATGTAATTTGATGAATATATGAATAAAATAAGATTTATTCTAAAATATTCTATTTCTATTTATAGAAATTTCACGGGAAACAATCCGATGGAAGAAGAATTATGTTTAGTGGATAGTGCTACCACTAATACAATTTTAAGGGAAACAAAATACTTCCAAACTCTTACAAAGAGAAAGGAAGATGTTATGACCATAACTGGTAGTAACAAAGCAATTATTGGTTCAGGAAGAGCCACTTTCACACTTCCTATGGGTACTACCATTGTAATTCAGAATGCACTCTTGTATCCTGAATCTACTCGTACCCTTATAAGTTTCAAAGATATCCGATCTAATGATTTCCATCTAAAAACGGTTAAGATGGATAACAAAGAATTTTTGCTTTTAACAAAAAGCAACGGATATGATGAAGAAACTCTTGAAAAATTCCCTTCATTCTCATCCGGATTATACTTTACATACATCAAACCCGTACCTTATGTTGCGTACAAAATAATTTTTCAAAATCTTGATAAATTCAAGACTTGGCATGATCGCCTTGGTCATCCTGGAATAGGTATGATGAGAAAAATTATAGCCAATTCTGCTGGTCACAATTTACCGATTAAAGGTTTCCCCAAATCATCAGATTTTGTATGCACTGCATGTGCTACCGGGAAACTAATCATTAAGCCATCCTACCTCAAAGTGAAAAATGAATCACTTAATTTTCTTGAAAGAATTCAAGGAGATATATGTGGTCCAATACAACCTCTATCTGGACCATTTAGGTACTTTATGGTGCTAATTGATGCATCCACTAGATGGTCACATGTGTGTTTATTATCCACACGCAACCATGCCTTTGCCAAATTAATTGCTCAAATTATCAAATTACGAGCAAATCATCCTGAACACAGGATAAAAACAATAAGAATGGACAATGCTGCTGAATTTAGTTCACGCGCATTTAATGATTATTGTATGGCTTTAGGCATCCATCTAGAACATTCAGTACCTTATGTTCATACTCAAAATGGATTGGCTGAATCTTTAATCAAAAGAGTAAAATTAATTGCTAGACCATTATTACAGAATTGCAATTTACCAACCTCTTGTTGGGGACATGCGGTTTTACACGCCGCAGATCTGATTCAGGTCAGACCAACTGCATACCATGAAACTTCCCCATTTCAAATAGTACGTGGCAATCAGCCAAATATTTCCCACCTGCGAAAATTCGGTTGCGCTGTATACGTACTGATATCACCACCGCAGCGTACCTCAATGGGCCCCCATAGAAAACTAGCAATCTATGTGGGATATAAATCTCCGTCAATTATAAAATATTTAGAACCCCTTACAGGGGACCTGTTTACAGCCCGGTACGCTGATTCTATTTTTGATGAGGACCATTTCCCGGCATTAGGGGGAGAAACAAACCACAAAGAATGCCAGGAAATAGATTGGAATGTTACAGGCATCCAGTCCTTAGACCCACGTACTAGAGAATCTGAATCTGAAGTTCAGAGAATAATAGATTTGCAAAACATTGCAAACAACCTGCCAGACGCATTTACTGATCACAAAGGTGTCACTAAATCTCATATCCCCGCAGTTAATGCACCAGAACGAGTAGAGGTACCAAATAAAACTACTCAACTCCCAATTGCAAATAAAAAGGGGAGAAATCTGGTTACAAGGGAAAAGGCTTCTCTAAAGCCACCGCGGAAACAAGGAAAATCAAAATATATGTCAGTAAATGCAAATCAACCTGAAGTTGATAGACACCAAACTGATGCTCAACATCAAGAGCCCAGCATAAATGTGCGCACAAATACTAATGCTGAGACATCGAAACACTCAGATCCCGTTGATATGGGAAATCAAGGGGTATCTGAAGGAATCAAAGAAATATCCACAAACTATATTGATTCGGGAGAATCATACAATAGAAAGACTACTCTTGTCGACACATATTTCTCCTCGAAAATTGCTAAAACCCTTCAACTGGATCCAGAGCCAAAATCTATGAAAGAGTGCCTGAAGCACTCGGATTGGCCTAAATGGAAGGAGGCAATTGAGGCAGAACTGCTCTCGCTTAACAAAAGAGAGGTATTCTCTCAAGTAATACCTACTCCTCATAAAGTCTTCCCTGTGGGAGCTAAATGGGTTTTTGTTCGAAAAAGGAACGAAAACAATGAGGTGGTGAGATACAAAGCGAGACTAGTAGCACAAGGGTTTACGCAGAGACCCGGTATCGACTACGACGATACATATTCTCCTGTGATGAGTGGAATTACGTTTCGATATCTAATATCTTTGGCAGTACAAATGAATTTATCAATGCAGTTAATGGATGTAGTGACTGCATACTTATATGGGTCACTAGATGCGGATATTTATATGAAAGTTCCTGAAGGACTTAAAATTCCGAATCCAGACATAAATCGCAACATGTATTGTGTAAAATTACAAAAGTCACTATATGGCTTAAAGCAGTCGAGTAAAATGTGGTATAACCGACTTAGTGAGTTCCTTCTCCACAAAGGATACTCAAATAATGATGATTGCCCATGCGTTTTTATCAAGAAATCTCTAAAGGGATTTTGTATCATCTCTGTATATGTTGATGACCTCAACATCATTGGTAACGCAACAGACATAACGGTCGCACGCAATCATTTAATGACGGAGTTTGAGATGAAAGATTTGGGAAAAACCAAATTCTGCTTAGGTTTACAACTTGAGCACCTTCCCTCAGGAATACTCGTTTATCAGCCCGCTTATATCCAGAAAGTTTTGGAAAAATTCAATATGGATAAATCATATCCATCCAAGACACCAATGGTCGTTCGATCCCTTGATATGGAAAAGGATCCCTTTAGACCTAGGGATAATGACGAAGAAATATTGGGACCTGAGTTCCCATACCTTAGTGCCATAGGAGCACTAATGTACCTAGCAAATTGTACTAGACCAGATATTGCCTTTGCAGTAAATTTGCTGGCTAGACATAGTGCAGCTCCAACAAAACGCCACTGGGCAGGAGTAAAGAATATCTTCAGATATTTAAATGGTACTAAAGACCTTGGTTTATTCTATAAGAAAAATCAAGAAATGACCCTGATTGGTTATACAGACGCTGGCTATCTTTCTGATCCCCATAATGCCAGGTCACAAACAGGTTTTGTGTTTTTATATGGTGGAGCTGCTATCTCATGGAAGTCAACGAAACAGACTTTAGTAGCAACATCCACTAATCACTCTGAAATAATTGCATTATATGAAGCTTCACGAGAATGTGTATGGCTTCGCAGAGTGATCAACCATATTCAAACTTCATGCGGTATTGGTTCATTAGAATCACCAACTATTATCTATGAAGATAATGTTGCATGTATTACTCAAATGCATATGGGATATGTTAAAAGTAACATCACAAAACATATTGCTCCAAAACTGTTTTTTCCTCATGAATTACAGAAAAATGGAGAAATTGATATTTTGCAAACAAAATCATGTGACAATCTTGCAGATTTGTTTACTAAGTCTCTACCAACAGCTGCATTTCAAAAATGTATTCATGGCATTGGTATGAGACGACTACGGAATTTGCAAAGTTCAGGGGGAGAAAATTCCTCGATCTGAACTTGTTAATTATCATCTGATAATAATATATTGTACTCTTTCCATATGAGTTTTCCGATTTTGGTTTCTCATATGGGTACTATGGAGACAATTACTATACCTACGGTATATCAAATTCCTATATTTTCTTCTAATATTTTCCACAGGATTTAGAAGGATATAAGACTATAGAAGATCAAAGATTCTCAAGATTTTAGATCAAAGACCATGAGGATCGAACAAGGATTTTTCAATGATCAATACTCTCCGAAATTTCAAGACAATGTTGTGAACAAGATTAGCGTTTGTCCAAGGGGGAGTGTTAGGAATAAAAATTGTCCAAACGTTGTAGTCAGCGAACCATCGCGTCTGTTCCCAACAGACCTGAAGATTGTACCCGACATTGTACTCGCAACTGTTCGGGTACTATATATATACCCAGCAGTCCCTATCAATAAAACTACCGATTCACTTCTATCTCTCGTTTCTTCTCACGTTATCAGCACGTATGCTCTGACAGGAATAGCAAATAGGCTACAGGAGAGAACAGAGAAGAAGAAAGAAATTTCACGGGAAACAATCCGATGGAAGAAGAATTATGTTTAGTGGATA
This sequence comes from Alopecurus myosuroides, assembly GCA_028641055.1. Classification (NCBI taxonomy): domain Eukaryota; kingdom Viridiplantae; phylum Streptophyta; class Magnoliopsida; order Poales; family Poaceae; genus Alopecurus; species Alopecurus myosuroides. Next base: position 215,546,585 of record CM054063.1, on the reverse strand, counting down.
GTGCTACCACTAATACAATTTTAAGGGAAACAAAATACTTCCAAACTCTTACAAAGAGAAAGGAAGATGTTATGACCATAACTGGTAGTAACAAAGCAATTATTGGTTCAGGAAGAGCCACTTTCACACTTCCTATGGGTACTACCATTGTAATTCAGAATGCACTCTTGTATCCTGAATCTACTCGTACCCTTATAAGTTTCAAAGATATCCGATCTAATGATTTCCATCTAAAAACGGTTAAGATGGATAACAAAGAATTTTTGCTTTTAACAAAAAGCAACGGATATGATGAAGAAACTCTTGAAAAATTCCCTTCATTCTCATCCGGATTATACTTTACATACATCAAACCCGTACCTTATGTTGCGTACAAAATAATTTTTCAAAATCTTGATAAATTCAAGACTTGGCATGATCGCCTTGGTCATCCTGGAATAGGTATGATGAGAAAAATTATAGCCAATTCTGCTGGTCACAATTTACCGATTAAAGGTTTCCCCAAATCATCAGATTTTGTATGCACTGCATGTGCTACCGGGAAACTAATCATTAAGCCATCCTACCTCAAAGTGAAAAATGAATCACTTAATTTTCTTGAAAGAATTCAAGGAGATATATGTGGTCCAATACAACCTCTATCTGGACCATTTAGGTACTTTATGGTGCTAATTGATGCATCCACTAGATGGTCACATGTGTGTTTATTATCCACACGCAACCATGCCTTTGCCAAATTAATTGCTCAAATTATCAAATTACGAGCAAATCATCCTGAACACAGGATAAAAACAATAAGAATGGACAATGCTGCTGAATTTAGTTCACGCGCATTTAATGATTATTGTATGGCTTTAGGCATCCATCTAGAACATTCAGTACCTTATGTTCATACTCAAAATGGATTGGCTGAATCTTTAATCAAAAGAGTAAAATTAATTGCTAGACCATTATTACAGAATTGCAATTTACCAACCTCTTGTTGGGGACATGCGGTTTTACACGCCGCAGATCTGATTCAGGTCAGACCAACTGCATACCATGAAACTTCCCCATTTCAAATAGTACGTGGCAATCAGCCAAATATTTCCCACCTGCGAAAATTCGGTTGCGCTGTATACGTACCGATATCACCACCGCAGCGTACCTCAATGGGCCCCCATAGAAAACTAGAAATCTATGTGGGATATAAATCTCCGTCAATTATAAAATATTTAGAACCCCTTACAGGGGACCTGTTTACAGCCCGGTACGCTGATTCTATTTTTGATGAGGACCATTTCCCGGCATTAGGGGGAGAAACAAACCACAAAGAATGCCAGGAAATAGATTGGAATGTTACAGGCATCCAGTCCTTAGACCCACGTACTAGAGAATCTGAATCTGAAGTTCAGAGAATAATAGATTTGCAAAACATTGCAAACAACCTGCCAGACGCATTTACTGATCACAAAGGTGTCACTAAATCTCATATCCCCGCAGTTAATGCACCAGAACGAGTAGAGGTACCAAATAAAACTACTCAACTCCCAATTGCAAATAAAAAGGGGAGAAATCTGGTTACAAGGGAAAAGGCTTCTCTAAAGCCACCGCGGAAACAAGGAAAATCAAAATATATGTCAGTAAATGCAAATCAACCTGAAGTTGATAGACACCAAACTGATGCTCAACATCAAGAGCCCAGCATAAATGTGCGCACAAATACTAATGCTGAGACATCGAAACACTCAGATCCCGTTGATATGGGAAATCAAGGGGTATCTGAAGGAATCAAAGAAATATCCACAAACTATATTGATTCGGGAGAATCATACAATAGAAAGACTACTCTTGTCGACACATATTTCTCCTCGAAAATTGCTAAAACCCTTCAACTGGATCCAGAGCCAAAATCTATGAAAGAGTGCCTGAAGCGCTCGGATTGGCCTAAATGGAAGGAGGCAATTGAGGCAGAACTGCTCTCGCTTAACAAAAGAGAGGTATTCTCTCAAGTAATACCTACTCCTCATAAAGTCTTCCCTGTGGGAGCTAAATGGGTTTTTGTTCGAAAAAGGAACGAAAACAATGAGGTGGTGAGATACAAAGCGAGACTAGTAGCACAAGGGTTTACGCAGAGACCCGGTATCGACTACGACGATACATATTCTCCTGTGATGAGTGGAATTACGTTTCGATATCTAATATCTTTGGCAGTACAAATGAATTTATCAATGCAGTTAATGGATGTAGTGACTGCATACTTATATGGGTCACTAGATGCGGACATTTATATGAAAGTTCCTGAAGGACTTAAAATTCCGAATCCAGACATAAATCGCAACATGTATTGTGTAAAATTACAAAAGTCACTATATGGCTTAAAGCAGTCGAGTAAAATGTGGTATAACCGACTTAGTGAGTTCCTTCTCCACAAAGGATACTCAAATAATGATGATTGCCCATGCGTTTTTATCAAGAAATCTCTAAAGGGATTTTGTATCATCTCTGTATATGTTGATGACCTCAACATCATTGGTAACGCAACAGACATAACGGTCGCACGCAATCATTTAATGACGGAGTTTGAGATGAAAGATTTGGGAAAAACCAAATTCTGCTTAGGTTTACAACTTGAGCACCTTCCCTCAGGAATACTCGTTTATCAGCCCGCTTATATCCAGAAAGTTTTGGAAAAATTCAATATGGATAAATCATATCCATCCAAGACACCAATGGTCGTTCGATCCCTTGATATGGAAAAGGATCCCTTTAGACCTAGGGATAATGACGAAGAAATATTGGGACCTGAGTTCCCATACCTTAGTGCCATAGGAGCACTAATGTACCTAGCAAATTGTACTAGACCAGATATTGCCTTTGCAGTAAATTTGCTGGCTAGACATAGTGCAGCTCCAACAAAACGCCACTGGGCAGGAGTAAAGAATATCTTCAGATATTTAAATGGTACTAAAGACCTTGGTTTATTCTATAAGAAAAATCAAGAAATGACCCTGATTGGTTATACAGACGCTGGCTATCTTTCTGATCCCCATAATGCCAGGTCACAAACAGGTTTTGTGTTTTTATATGGTGGAGCTGCTATCTCATGGAAGTCAACGAAACAGACTTTAGTAGCAACATCCACTAATCACTCTGAAATAATTGCATTATATGAAGCTTCACGAGAATGTGTATGGCTTCGCAGAGTGATCAACCATATTCAAACTTCATGCGGTATTGGTTCATTAGAATCACCAACTATTATCTATGAAGATAATGTTGCATGTATTACTCAAATGCATATGGGATATGTTAAAAGTAACATCACAAAACATATTGCTCCAAAACTGTTTTTTCCTCATGAATTACAGAAAAATGGAGAAATTGATATTTTGCAAACAAAATCATGTGACAATCTTGCAGATTTGTTTACTAAGTCTCTACCAACAGCTGCATTTCAAAAATGTATTCATGGCATTGCTATGAGACGACTACGGAATTTGCAAAGTTCAGGGGGGGAAAATTCCTCGATCTGAACTTGTTAATTATCATCTGATAATAATATATTGTACTCTTTCCATATGAGTTTTCCGATTTTGGTTTCTCATATGGGTACTATGGAGACAATTACTATACCTACGGTATATCAAATTCCTATATTTTCTTCTAATATTTTCCACAGGATTTAGAAGGATATAAGACTATAGAAGATCAAAGATTCTCAAGATTTTAGATCAAAGACCATGAGGATCGAACAAGGATTTTTCAATGATCAATACTCTCCGAAATTTCAAGACAATGTTGTGAACAAGATTAGCGTTTGTCCAAGGGGGAGTGTTAGGAATAAAAATTGTCCAAACGTTGTAGTCAGCGAACCATCGCGTCTGTTCCCAACAGACCTGAAGATTGTAACCGACATTGTACTCGCAACTGTTCGGGTACTATATATATACCCAGCAGTCCCTATCAATAAAACTACCGATTCACTTCTATCTCTCGTTTCTTCTCAAACTTGCTCTCCTTTATACGTCCCTGGCACAAATTAATAAAAGACCATGAGCAGGGCCAAGCACCACGGCTGCTGTGCGCCAGGAACACCCGGTGGCCGGTGCGGAATCGACCGGCGTCGCCGCGCCGGAGGTCGCCCCGCCGGAGGTTGCCCCGCCGGGCATCACACCTGAAGAAGAGGTCGACGGTCTGAACAAAAACGAGGCCTCCGCCTCGAACTCTACAGCGAACACCGACGACCTGATGCCGCCTCCGCCGGCATTCTCAGTTCCGCCCATGGAGTGGCTACTGGACGGCCCAAGCAGTTGGCTTGCCGACGATCCCGAGCGCGACTTCGGCGATGAGGAAATCCCGGCGCCACCACAACCGCCACCGCCGGCATCACCTCTGGCAAAATAGTACTGTATGCATCACGGATTTGGGCCATGCCTTCCGTCGCCGACGCCCTCCGACGAGGATCCCGAGCACATGGCTCCGCCAGGCTACGGCCTCGTGTCGGAGTTCTCCTCGCCGTCGACTGCTTCCCTCGTGGACGCGCACCCACCACTGGCGAAGAAGGAGGAGGTAGACGACGCGACCTCTGTACGCGCCGCTCGGGCTCTCCCCGACCTCAATCTCCCCACGCCAGCCATGGAGGAGGAGAATAATGAAGACGAGGCGCCGTCCCTTGCACTCCCGACGCCCTCGCCGGAATCCCGACTGATTCGCCGCCGCTTCGCATCAGCCATGGCGGCTCGCCCCGCCGGAATCCACACAGGAACATGGTCACCTATGGCGCTCGGCCTCACAGCCCAAGCTGCAGAAATTTGCCTCAACGGGGCCGCCACCAACTGCCCCTCTTCTTCCATGGAAGTGCCCAAGCGCCGTTGAGGGAGCCGGCTGTGGGCACTGGCTTGAAGCAGGGCAGCGGCGAGAAAGAATAGTGGAGGAGAAGGCTCGAGTAGTACCTTATCCTGTACTCACGATGCCTTTTTGACCTGCTAGTCCAATGCTCCAAGCGGTGCCGACACAGGCTATGGGCCAAAAAGGCCTTACATGCCACGACCAGTATCAATTAAATATAAATTGCATGTTGTTTAACTAGGCGATTTAGCAGTATCTGTATACTAGGGAGCTGCAAATCTGCTACTACTGGATTTGTACTAGTATGCAGTCCTTTATTAAGTTTGACAATGCATCGTATTGTAAATACATATTCTATTCTAGACCTTATGTCTATCTGGAATCTCAAATGTGTAATAAGACATGTTCATATATTTGCCTCTAGCATATTATAACATGTTTATTTGGCACAACAATTTTTGCAACTGAAATTTTATTTCTTGCAAAATTTCTAATAATAAAAAAAAATGATGAGATAAAATGTGACTATCTCGAATCATATTTGTGAAACACAAGGTGATGGCATCTACTGTATAATTACAGATTATCCATCATTGCGAGGTATTTTTTTTTATGATAAATAATATCTCCAAAGTGCTCTTCCAAATATATTGATGTCAAGGTATAACACGGGGTATTAGAAAAAGACATCTACTGGCATATGTCAGATTATGTTTTCTAATGCTGAGAGATGTATTCCGTAAAATGGAAATTATCTACAATGTGTTAACTTGAAATTCGAAGATCTACACATATGAAAACATCATCCTAAAAGCTTAATTTGTTCCTCTAGAACAAAACTTGTTGTTTACCAAAAATAAATTTTACTATCAAGTAAAATTAATCAAATGCATGATCATACATGCAGGAAAAATGGCTAGCATCAATAAAAAAGAATTCGAAGAACTACAAGTCGATGGAAGTAACTATCTATCATGGGCCATGGATATGAAAATAAATTTGACTGGCCGTAACCTTGGACCTTGCATTGTCACACCCCCTGAAAATGCTCCAGAAATACCACAAGTGATAAAGTATGCAACATTACATTTCATAAGGCACCACCTCCATCCCGATCTAAAAACTGAATATATGATGGAGGAGGACCCATTAGCCTTATGGAACTCCCTCAAGGAGAGATATGACCAACAAAGAGCAGTAATGTTGCCGGAAGCCCAGAGAGAATGGTCTCTCATAAGGTTCCAGGACTTTAAGTCTGTGGCTGCATATAATTCTGCTGTGCATAAGATCAACTCCAAACTGAGATTTTGCAATCAGCAGGTTTCAGATGAGGACTTAATAGATAAAACCTTATGCACTTTCCACCCCTCAATGAGGATATTGCAACAGCAGTATCGTCAACAGAAATACACTAAGTATTCTGAGCTTATATATACATTACTTCAGGCCGAGAAGCATGATGAGCTTCTCATGAAAAATCATAATGCTCGCCCAACGGGCGCAATGCCAATCCCTGAAGCACATGCTAATGCTCATTTTACTAAGAAATTTGGAAACCGTAAAAGGAACTTCCGAAATTTCAAAGGAAAGTGGAAAAACAACAATGGTCAAAAGACCAACATTCGATCAATGGGGAAAGGTCATTTCAAGAAAAATGACCGTAATGACAGTTCTCAAACTTGTCAAAGGTGTGGATGTGCGAATCATCGTACTAACAAATGTCGTATTCCCAAGCACCTCGTGGATCTATACATGAAGTATGGAGGAAAAGGGAAACAAGTCCATGGAAACAAAGCTGAAGCTCACTTCAACGCAATAGAAGACAACTCTCAAGTTGGTCCATCTCAAAGTTCTATTGAAGAATTCAAGCCAAAAGACGATATCATCCTCGATGAAAACATGCTTGTGGATTATACCCAAGATGTTTTTGGAGACCTCAATTAATCTCCATGAACAATTGATGTCATTTAGCTATTTAAATACTATAAAATGTTATATTGTATAACAATTAGTAGAATAAAGTCTATCAGACTATGTATATAGTATTATGTGAATCAGACATAATATTGTAATGTATTTATATTGGAAGTTTGTAATATAAATACCATGTATGTAATTTGATGAATATATGAATAAAATAAGATTTATTCTAAAATATTCTATTTCTATTTATAGAAATTTCACGGGAAACAATCCGATGGAAGAAGAATTATGTTTAGTGGATAGTGCTACCACTAATACAATTTTAAGGGAAACAAAATACTTCCAAACTCTTACAAAGAGAAAGGAAGATGTTATGACCATAACTGGTAGTAACAAAGCAATTATTGGTTCAGGAAGAGCCACTTTCACACTTCCTATGGGTACTACTATTGTAATTCAGAATGCACTCTTGTATCCTGAATCTACTCGTACCCTTATAAGTTTCAAAGATATCCGATCTAATGATTTCCATCTAAAAACGGTTAAGATGGATAACAAAGAATTTTTGCTTTTAACAAAAAGCAACGGATATGATGAAGAAACTCTTGAAAAATTCCCTTCATTCTCATCCGGATTATACTTTACATACATCAAACCCGTACGTTATGTTGCGTACAAAATAATTTTTCAAAATCTTGATAAATTCAAGACTTGGCATGATCGCCTTGGTCATCCTGGAATAGGTATGATGAGAAAAATTATAGCCAATTCTGCTGGTCACAATTTACCGATTAAAGGTTTCCCCAAATCATCAGATTTTGTATGCACTGCATGTGCTACCGGGAAACTAATCATTAAGCCATCCTACCTCAAAGTGAAAAATGAATCACTTAATTTTCTTGAAAGAATTCAAGGAGATATATGTGGTCCAATACAACCTCTATCTGGACCATTTAGGTACTTTATGGTGCTAATTGATGCATCCACTAGATGGTCACATGTGTGTTTATTATCCACACGCAACCATGCCTTTGCCAAATTAATTGCTCAAATTATCAAATTACGAGCAAATCATCCTGAACACAGGATAAAAACAATAAGAATGGACAATGCTGCTGAATTTAGTTCACGCGCATTTAATGATTATTGTATGGCTTTAGGCATCCATCTAGAACATTCAGTACCTTATGTTCATACTCAAAATGGATTGGCTGAATCTTTAATCAAAAGAGTAAAATTAATTGCTAGACCATTATTACAGAATTGCAATTTACCAACCTCTTGTTGGGGACATGCGGTTTTACACGCCGCAGATCTGATTCAGGTCAGACCAACTGCATACCATGAAACTTCCCCATTTCAAATAGTACGTGGCAATCAGCCAAATATTTCCCACCTGCGAAAATTCGGTTGCGCTGTATACGTACCGATATCACCACCGCAGCATACCTCAATGGGCCCCCATAGAAAACTAGCAATCTATGTGGGATATAAATCTCCGTCAATTATAAAATATTTAGAACCCCTTACAGGGGACCTGTTTACAGCCCGGTACGCTGATTCTATTTTTGATGAGGACCATTTCCTGGCATTAGGGGGAGAAACAAACCACAAAGAATGCCAGGAAATAGATTGGAATGTTACAGGCATCCAGTCCTTAGACCCACGTACTAGAGAATCTGAATCTGAAGTTCAGAGAATAATAGATTTGCAAAACATTGCAAACAACCTGCCAGACGCATTTACTGATCACAAAGGTGTCACTAAATCTCATATCCCCGCAGTTAATGCACCAGAACGAGTAGAGGTACCAAATAAAACTACTCAACTCCCAATTGCAAATAAAAGGGGGAGAAATCTGGTTACAAGGGAAAAGGCTTCTCTAAAGCCACCGCGGAAACAAGGAAAATCAAAATATATGTCAGTAAATGCAAATCAACCTGAAGTTGATAGACACCAAACTGATGCTCAACATCAAGAGCCCAGCATAAATGTGCGCACAAATACTAATGCTGGGACATCGAAACACTCAGATCCCGTTGATATGGGAAATCAAGGGGTATCTGAATGAATCAAAGAAATATCCACAAACTATATTGATTCGGGAGAATCATACAATAGAAAGACTACTCTTGTCGACACATATTTCTCCTCGAAAATTGCTAAAACCCTTCAACTGGATCCAGAGCCAAAATCTATGAAAGAGTGCCTGAAGCGCTCGGATTGGCCTAAATGGAAGGAGGCAATTGAGGCAGAACTGCTCTCGCTTAACAAAAGAGAGGTATTCTCTCAAGTAATACCTACTCCTCATAAAGTCTTCCCTGTGGGAGCTAAATGGGTTTTTTTTCGAAAAAGGAACGAAAACAATGAGGTGGTGAGATACAAAGCGAGACTAGTAGCACAAGGGTTTACGCAGAGACCCGGTATCGACTACGACGATACATATTCTCCTGTGATGAGTGGAATTACGTTTGGATATCTAATATCTTTGGCAGTACAAATGAATTTATCAATGCAGTTAATGGATGTAGTGACTGCATACTTATATGGGTCACTAGATGCGGATATTTATATGAAAGTTCCTGAAGGACTTAAAATTCCGAATCCAGACATAAATCGCAACATGTATTGTGTAAAATTACAAAAGTCACTATATGGCTTAAAGCAGTCGGGTAAAATGTGGTATAACCGACTTAGTGAGTTCCTTCTCCACACAGGATACTCAAATAATGATGATTGCCCATGCGTTTTTATCAAGAAATCTCTAAAGGGATTTTGTATCATCTCTGTATATGTTGATGACCTCAACATCATTGGTAACGCAGCAGACATAACTGTCGCACGCAATCATTTAATGACGGAGTTTGAGATGAAAGATTTGGGAAAAACCAAATTCTGCTTAGGTTTACAACTTGAGCACCTTCCCTCAGGAATACTCGTTTATCAGCCCGCTTATATCCAGAAAGTTTTGGAAAAATTCAATATGGATAAATCATATCCATCCAAGACACCAATGGTCGTTCGATCCCTTGATATGGAAAAGGATCCCTTTAGACCTAGGGATAATGACGAAGAAATATTGGGACCTGAGTTCCCATACCTTAGTGCCATAGGAGCACTAATGTACCTAGCAAATTGTACTAGACCAGATATTGCCTTTGCAGTAAATTTGCTGGCTAGACATAGTGCAGCTCCAACAAAACGCCACTGGGCAGGAGTAAAGAATATCTTCAGATATTTAAATGGTACTAAAGACCTTGGTTTATTCTATAAGAAAAATCAAGAAATGACCCTGATTGGTTATACAGACGCTGGCTATCTTTCTGATCCCCATAATGCCAGGTCACAAACAGGTTTTGTGTTTTTATATGGTGGAGCTGCTATCTCATGGAAGTCAACGAAACAGACTTTAGTAGCAACATCCACTAATCACTCTGAAATAATTGCATTATATGAAGCTTCACGAGAATGTGTATGGCTTCGCAGAGTGATCAACCATATTCAAACTTCATGTGGTATTGGTTCATTAGAATCACCAACTATTATCTATGAAGATAATGTTGCATGTATTACTCAAATGCATATGGGATATGTTAAAAGTAACATCACAAAACATATTGCTCCAAAACTGTTTTTTCCTCATGAATTACAGAAAAATGGAGAAATTGATATTTTGCAAACAAAATCATGTGACAATCTTGCAGATTTGTTTACTAAGTCTCTACCAACAGCTGCATTTCAAAAATGTATTCATGGCATTGGTATGAGACGACTACGGAATTTGCAAAGTTCAGGGGGGAGAAAATTCCTCGATCTGAACTTGTTAATTATCATCTGATAATAATATATTGTACTCTTTCCATATGAGTTTTCCGATTTTGGTTTCTCATATGGGTACTATGGAGACAATTACTATACCTACGGTATATCAAATTCCTATATTTTCTTCTTATATTTTCCACAGGATTTAGAAGGATATAAGACTATAGAAGATCAAAGATTCTCAAGATTTTAGATCAAAGACCATGAGGATCGAACAAGGATTTTTCAATGATCAATACTCTCCGAAATTTCAAGACAATGTTGTGAACAACCTCCCTAGCGAAGGTATAGCAAATAGGCTACAGGAGAGAACAGAGAAGAAGAAAGGTAAGAAAATGGCAACTTTGCCGCAATTGATGATCTGGTTGAAGAAAGGTAAGAAAATGGCAACTATCCACACCTCTGATGGCCGTATGCGTTCTCAAACAGGTATGTATTTGTGCCTTTGCAATATCTGGTCTAGTACAATTTGCTAGGTACATTAGTGCTCCTATGGCACTAAGGTATGGGAACTCAGGTCCCAATATTTCTTCGTCATTATCCCTAGGTCTAAAGGGATCCTTTTCCATATCAAGGGATCGAACGACCATTGGTGTCTTGGATGGATATGATTTATCCATATTGAATTTTTCCAAAACTTTCTGGATATAAGCGGGCTGATAAACGAGTATTCCTGAGGGAAGGTGCTCAAGTTGTAAACCTAAGCAGAATTTGGTTTTTCCCAAATCTTTCATCTCAAACTCCGTCATTAAATGATTGCGTGCGACAGTTATGTCTGCTGCGTTACCAATGATGTTGAGGTCATCAACATATACAGAGATGATACAAAATCCCTTTAGAGATTTCTTGATAAAAACGCATGGGCAATCATCATTATTTGAGTATCCTGTGTGGAGAAGGAACTCACTAAGTCGGTTATACCACATTTTACCCGACTGCTTTAAGCCATATAGTGACTTTTGTAATTTTACACAATACATGTTGCGATTTATGTCTGGATTCGGAATTTTAAGTCCTTCAGGAACTTTCATATAAATATCCGCATCTAGTGACCCATATAAGTATGCAGTCACTACATCCATTAACTGCATTGATAAATTCATTTGTACTGCCAAAGATATTAGATATCCAAACGTAATTCCACTCATCACAGGAGAATATGTATCGTCGTAGTCGATACCGGGTCTCTGCGTAAACCCTTGTGCTACTAGTCTCGCTTTGTATCTCACCACCTCATTGTTTTCGTTCCTTTTTCGAAAAAAAACCCATTTAGCTCCCACAGGGAAGACTTTATGAGGAGTAGGTATTACTTGAGAGAATACCTCTCTTTTGTTAAGCGAGAGCAGTTCTGCCTCAATTGCCTCCTTCCATTTAGGCCAATCCGAGCGCTTCAGGCACTCTTTCATAGATTTTGGCTCTGGATCCAGTTGAAGGGTTTTAGCAATTTTCGAGGAGAAATATGTGTCGACAAGAGTAGTCTTTCTATTGTATGATTCTCCCGAATCAATATAGTTTGTGGATATTTCTTTGATTCCTTCAGATACCCCTTGATTTCCCATATCAACGGGATCTGAGTGTTTCGATGTCCCAACATTAGTATTTGTGCGCACATTTATGCTGGGCTCTTGATGTTGAGCATCAGTTTGGTGTCTATCAACTTCAGGTTGATTTGCATTTACTGACATATATTTTGATTTTCCTTGTTTCCGCGGTGGCTTTAGAGAAGCCTTTTCCCTTGTAACCAGATTTCTCCCCCTTTTATTTGCAATTGGGAGTTGAGTAGTTTTATTTGGTACCTCTACTCGTTCTGGTGCATTAACTGCGGGGATATGAGATTTAGTGACACCTTTGTGATCAGTAAATGCGTCTGGCAGGTTGTTTGCAATGTTTTGCAAATCTATTATTCTCTGAACTTCAGATTCAGATTCTCTAGTACGTGGGTCTAAGGACTGGATGCCTGTAACATTCCAATCTATTTCCTGGCATTCTTTGTGGTTTGTTTCTCCCCCTAATGCTAGGAAATGGTCCTCATCAAAAATAGAATCAGCGTACCGGGCTGTAAACAGGTCCCCTGTAAGGGGTTCTAAATATTTTATAATTGACGGAGATTTATATCCCACATAGATTGCTAGTTTTCTATGGGGGCCCATTGAGGTACGCTGCGGTGGTGATATCGGTACGTATACAGCGCAACCGAATTTTCGCAGGTGGGAAATATTTGGCTGATTGCCACGTACTATTTGAAATGGGGAAGTTTCATGGTATGCAGTTGGTCTGACCTGAATCAGATCTGCGGCGTGTAAAACCGCATGTCCCCAACAAGAGGTTGGTAAATTGCAATTCTGTAATAATGGTCTAGCAATTAATTTTACTCTTTTGATTAAAGATTCAGCCAATCCATTTTGAGTATGAACATAAGGTACTGAATGTTCTAGATGGATGCCTAAAGCCATACAATAATCATTAAATGCGCGTGAACTAAATTCAGCAGCATTGTCCATTCTTATTGTTTTTATCCTGTGTTCAGGATGATTTGCTCGTAATTTGATAATTTGAGCAATTAATTTGGCAAAGGCATGGTTGCGTGTGGATAATAAACACACATGTGACCATCTAGTGGATGCATCAATTAGCACCATAAAGTACCTAAATGGTCCAGATAGAGGTTGTATTGGACCACATATATCTCCTTGAATTCTTTCAAGAAAATTAAGTGATTCATTTTTCACTTTGAGGTAGGATGGCTTAATGATTAGTTTCCCGGTAGCACATGCAGTGCATACAAAATCTGATGATTTGGGGAAACCTTTAATCGGTAAATTGTGACCAGCAGAATTGGCTATAATTTTTCTCATCATACCTATTCCAGGATGACCAAGGCGATCATGCCAAGTCTTGAATTTATCAAGATTTTGAAAAATTATTTTGTACGCAACATAACGTACGGGTTTGATGTATGTAAAGTATAATCCGGATGAGAATGAAGGGAATTTTTCAAGAGTTTCTTCATCATATCCGTTGCTTTTTGTTAAAAGCAAAAATTCTTTGTTATCCATCTTAACCGTTTTTAGATGGAAATCATTAGATCGGATATCTTTGAAACTTATAAGGGTACGTGTAGATTCAGGATACAAGAGTGCATTCTGAATTACAATAGTAGTACCCATAGGAAGTGTGAAAGTGGCTCTTCTTGAACCAATAATTGCTTTGTTACTACCAGTTATGGTCATAACATCTTCCTTTCTCTTTGTAAGAGTTTGGAAGTATTTTGTTTCCCTTAAAATTGTATTAGTGGTAGCACTATCAACTAAACATAATTCTTCTTCCATCGGATTGTTTCCCGTGAAATTTCTATAAATAGAAATAGAATATTTTAGAATAAATCTTATTTTATTCATATATTCATCAAATTACATACATGGTATTTATATTACAAACTTCCAATATAAATACATTACAATATTATGTCTAATTCACATAATACTATATACATAGTCTGATAGACTTTATTCTACTAATTGTTATACAATATAACATTTTATAGTATTTAAATAGCTAAATGACATCAATTGTTCATGGAGATTAATTGAGGTCTCCAAAAACATCTTGGGTATAATCCACAAACATGTTTTCATCGAGGATGATATCGTCTTTTGGCTTGAATTCTTCAATAGAACTTTGAGATGGACCAACTTGAGAGTTGTCTTCTATTGCGCTGAAGTGAGCTTCAGCTTTGTTTCCATGGACTTGTTTCCCTTTTCCTCCATACTTCATGTATAGATCCACGAGGTGCTTGGGAATACGACATTTGTTAGTACGATGATTCGCACATCCACACCTTTGACAAGTTTGAGAACTGTCATTACGGTCATTTTTCTTGAAATGACCTTTCCCCATTGATCGAATGTTGGTCTTTTGACCATTGTTGTTTTTCCACTTTCCTTTGAAATTTCGGAAGTTCCTTTTACGGTTTCCAAATTTCTTAGTAAAATGAGCATTAGCATGTGCTTCAGGGATTGGCATTGCGCCCGTTGGGCGAGCATTATGATTTTTCATGAGAAGCTCATCATGCTTCTCGGCCTGAAGTAATGTATATATAAGCTCAGAATACTTAGTGTATTTCTGTTGACGATACTGCTGTTGCAATATCCTCATTGAGGGGTGGAAAGTGCATAAGGTTTTATCTATTAAGTCCTCATCTGAAACCTGCTGATTGCAAAATCTCAGTTTGGAGTTGATCTTATGCACAGCAGAATTATATGCAGCCACAGACTTAAAGTCCTGGAACCTTATGAGAGACCATTCTCTCTGGGCTTCCGGCAACATTACTGCTCTTTGTTGGTCATATCTCTCCTTGAGGGAGTTCCATAAGGCTAATGGGTCCTCCTCCATCATATATTCAGTTTTTAGATCGGGATGGAGGTGGTGCCTTATGAAATGTAATGCTGCATACTTTATCACTTGTGGTATTTCTGGAGCATTTTCAGGGGGTGTGACAATGCAAGGTCCAAGGTTACGGCCAGTCAAATTTATTTTCATATCCATGGCCCATGATAGATAGTTACTTCCATCGACTTGTAGTTCTTCGAATTCTTTTTTATTGATGCTAGCCATTTTTCCTGCATGTATGATCATGCATTTGATTAATTTTACTTGATAGTAAAATTTATTTTTGGTAAACAACAAGTTTTGTTCTAGAGGAACAAATTAAGCTTTTAGGATGATGTTTTCATATGTGTAGATCTTCGAATTTCAAGTTAACACATTGTAGATAATTTCCATTTTACGGAATACATCTCTCAGCATTAGAAAACATAATCTGACATATGCCAGTAGATGTCTTTTTCTAATACCCCGTGTTATACCTTGACATCAATATATTTGGAAGAGCACTTTGGAGATATTATTTATCATAAAAAAAATACCTCGCAATGATGGATAATCTGTAATTATACAGTAGATGCCATCACCTTGTGTTTCACAAATATGATTCGAGATAGTCACATTTTATCTCATCATTTTTTTTATTATTAGAAATTTTGCAAGAAATAAAATTTCAGTTGCAAAAATTGTTGTGCCAAATAAACATGTTATAATATGCTAGAGGCAAATATATGAACATGTCTTATTACACATTTGAGATTCCAGATAGACATAAGGTCTAGAATAGAATATGTATTTACAATACGATGCATTGTCAAACTTAATAAAGGACTGCATACTAGTACAAATCCAGTAGTAGCAGATTTGCAGCTCCCTAGTATACAGATACTGCTAAATCGCCTAGTTAAACAACATGCAATTTATATTTAATTGATACTGGTCGTGGCATGTAAGGCCTTTTTGGCCCATAGCCTGTGTCGGCACCGCTTGGAGCATTGGACTAGCAGGTCAAAAAGGCATCGTGAGTACAGGATAAGGTACTACTCGAGCCTTCTCCTCCACTATTCTTTCTCGCCGCTGCCCTGCTTCAAGCCAGTGCCCACAGCCGGCTCCCTCAACGGCGCTTGGGCACTTCCATGGAAGAAGAGGGGCAGTTGGTGGCGGCCCCGTTGAGGCAAATTTCTGCAGCTTGGGCTGTGAGGCCGAGCGCCATAGGTGACCATGTTCCTGTGTGGATTCCGGCGGGGCGAGCCGCCATGGCTGATGCGAAGCGGCGGCGAATCAGTCGGGATTCCGGCGAGGGCGTCGGGAGTGCAAGGGACGGCGCCTCGTCTTCATTATTCTCCTCCTCCATGGCTGGCGTGGGGAGATTGAGGTCGGGGAGAGCCCGAGCGGCGCGTACAGAGGTCGCGTCGTCTACCTCCTCCTTCTTCGCCAGTGGTGGGTGCGCGTCCACGAGGGAAGCAGTCGACGGCGAGGAGAACTCCGACACGAGGCCGTAGCCTGGCGGAGCCATGTGCTCGGGATCCTCGTCGGAGGGCGTCGGCGACGGAAGGCATGGCCCAAATCCGTGATGCATACAGTACTATTTTGCCAGAGGTGATGCCGGCGGTGGCGGTTGTGGTGGCGCCGGGATTTCCTCATCGCCGAAGTCGCGCTCGGGATCGTCGGCAAGCCAACTGCTTGGGCCGTCCAGTAGCCACTCCATGGGCGGAACTGAGAATGCCGGCGGAGGCGGCATCAGGTCGTCGGTGTTCGCTGTAGCGTTCGAGGCGGAGGCCTCGTTTTTGTTCAGACCGTCGACCTCTTCTTCAGGTGTGATGCCCGGCGGGGCAACCTCCGGCGGGGCGACCTCCGGCGCGGCGACGCCGGTCGATTCCGCACCGGCCACCGGGTGTTCCTGGCGCACAGCAGCCGTGGTGCTTGGCCCTGCTCCTCCTGGGGGGTGGTGGCGCTGCAGCCAGCGGTTGCCATGACGGGCCCAGCGGTTGCACCCAGTCCGTGCGACCACGACGACGAGTGCCGAATGCCCGGCGACGGTTTGCAGCAGCGCCGAAGTTTCGGCGAGCAAACCTCCGGCCGTGATGTCCGGCGACAAAACGAGCGAAGGCAAAAACAAGTTGCGGCAAAGTTGCCATTTTCTTACCTTTCTTCTTCTCTGTTCTCTCCTGTAGCCTATTTGCTATTCCTGTCAGAGCATACGTGCTGATAACGTGAGAAGAAACGAGAGATAGAAGTGAATCGGTAGTTTTATTGATAGGGACTGCTGGGTATATATAGTACCCGAACAGTTGAGAGTACAATGTCGGTTACAATCTTCAGGTCTGTTGGGAACAGACGCGATGGTTCGCTGACTACAGCGTTTGGACAATTTTTATTCCTAACAACAAGAAGAGACGATTCTCTTCCTTTTGCAACTAATGAGGCATCCACGTCACCCTACGTGGATTAGTTAGACACGGTCCAGAGTGTACCATTATGGACGACCAAAAAGGATGGCGGTGAAAGTTTGTTCTCTAAGGCTTTATCAAAAAAATTGTGCGTCTGACTTGTCCTTTGGTGGTGTTGAAATTCTGAAAAACTTATCCCAGAATTTTTGGGGCGTAAGGCTTAGAAGTTAAAAGCTTTCCTTGGTGGAGCTTTTCATGAAGCCTGGTTTGAAGTTTTAGGCAGTTGTATTGTGCTAAAAAACATAGCAGTCGTTTTTTTAATTTCACTTTGTGGTTTCTAAGCGAAAAACATTTGCTCTGTTATTGTAGATAGTGGAGCCCAACCTTTGGGGGTGGCCGGGTGGGGGTCGTATAGTAAAAAGACACAGAAGCATACCCAATGGCCCCCCAAATGGTCTGTTTTGGTCCCCGCAGACCGATTCGGGTAACAACCCAATTCCAACTATCCACCCCAAATGGACCTCGGAGGGACAGGCCGAGTTTCCCCCAAATTTGACCCAATTTTTGTCCATGTTTGGGACAGTCCGCCGACGCGCGCCCCGTCCTGCCTATTCCACCTGGCAGTGTGTTGCTTTTACGCGTCCCCTTGGTGGCCCACCGGGCAGTGACGGGGCGCCCTCTCGCCTACCTCGCCACACCCTTTTTAATGGGACTGGTGCGCGTCCCCTTCTGCATTCCCACCTCCAAACCGTAGCACACCAAAAAAAAACGGAGCACCCTCCCCGGCGACCATGGCCCGCCCCCTCCCCCCCGGCGATGAGGATATCGCTCGACATCGCCATGACCTTCTACCGTGACCGCGTGCCAATCCCGTGGCCACGGGTGCACCTCTCGCGCGGTTGGCACCTCGGCGCCAACCGTGTGCCCTTGCCGCCTCGAGATCCGCGGCCGTCATCGCGGTCCACGACAACGACGAGCTTGGAAAGTACCTCGACGAGCTCGACGCCACGGAGGAGGAGGAGGAGGCCACGACGGAGGAGGAGGAGGACCAGACGATGGACGCCGAGGACGTCCACGACGACATGGACGCAGAGGACGAGGACCTGTGCCGCGCCATGGAGGCCTCGATAACGGACCAGGACAAGATGTGGCCAGATCTGGCGGCCTCCCTCGAGGTCTCTGCGGCCGAGGTTCGCGAGGAACCTTGGTCACCATGGCATGCCCGCGAGGCGAGGCCGCCATGGTCTTTTGCTCCCGCATGGCCACAGGGCCCTACCGCGACAGCGACTCCGTCTCCTGAGTTGGCGCCCGCCTACATCAATGTCGACGATGACGAATAGGCATACCAGTGCCGCGGCACAGCAGCGGCGGGCAGCAGCGACGAACCCTAGCAAATATCTAGGTTTTCTTTTGCTAATATTATTACCATGTCTATACTGGACTTCGGGGCTAGATGTATGTGATGACCCACAAGTATAGGGGGCGTATCACAGTACTTTCAATAAGAGTGTCGAACCCAACGAGGAGCAGAAGGTGTTGACAAGCAGGTTGAATAGAGAATTCACTATAAACACTAGCAAACAGGTTTTTGGTGGTTTTTGATATAGCAGATAAATAAAGTGTGAGTAAATAAATAACAGTAAATATAATTGCAGCGAATGGCCCAATCCTTTTGAGAACAAAGGACAAGCCGGTTGTTATACTTATGATTACCAAACGTTCTCGAGGACACATGCAAATTTCGTCAAGTGCTTTCGCTTATACGTTTGATTAATATTTATTGGTTCGTGAAGTGTCGTGTGGGTGAACCTATGCTAATGCACCGTCCAACTAGGACTAATACAAACTTGTGATTATACCCCTCGTAAGCATCCGTAAATACAAGAAAGTAATTAACATAAATCTAACCACAATCTTAAAATTCCGGGATTCTACGCTCCCTCGTGCATCGGTTTCCTAATGGGGGTTTAGGTTTCTGTCGAATCCGCTGTTCGGCAAATCCCTCAGGTGACCCTATCGGTTTCGAGTAGGGGAACCCATGAGCGCTGGTGGCGATCATCGGCTAAACAGGGGGCAAGATTTACCCAGGTTCGGGGCCCTCGTAGAGGTAAAACCCTTACTCCTGCTTCTGTCGATCTGTATTACTCGAGTAGATCGGTTACAATGATGGTGGCTCGAGTCGAGAGTATGATCTCGAGCTCAAGGCTTTCGGATTGCGGTATTGCTTGGTCCTCTACCGGTGGCTCTCCTGGCCTTATATAGGTGGCCAGGTCTCGAACCCTTCCCGGTGAGGACTCGAATTCTAACCCTAAGTTGGTTACAGGTTTCCTAACTTAGCCCGCAAGATATTGCAGGTGGGCTTCGTGTGGGCCTTTCGGTGCTCCAAGGACTCCTCCTCTTGGGTCTTAATCTTGGGCCGGAGATGGGGGTGTCCTTTCCCGCAGGGTCTAGTATCCATTCCTTCGTCAGTAGCCCCCGAGCGTTTGCTCGATTGGGATTTTCCAGTCGAGTAGACGGTCAAACCTTTTGCTTCTATCACCCTTGGATAACCAGTATTGGTGGTTTCTTGTTTTGGAGGGCGTGTACCCTGTGTGATGAATTTTGTACCCGAGCATCGAGTAATGAAAAGTGCCTGTTTGTATGGCTGTTTTTCACAGAAGGATATGGCGCAGTAGCTCAGCTCTCCCGAAAGTTCAGGGCCAATTAATTGCGACTAGGGCAAAAACAGTTCTGGCCTACACAGATTCGAGACCTCCGACTCGAACCCGACGAGGTGATTGTTGCGACTGGGCCGTAATGGTCTTACCGAGTCGAACTTAACCTATGGGGGTACCCGGCGCGTCCGCTAGGATTTTTCTTCGTGTTGTTGACACGGTATCATACCGGAGGACGCAACTTGAGTGCGATTCCAGGCCCTTAAGAGAGATCCTTCAGGTCTTATCTTCATATTCGAAAGAATATGGCATCCGGATGTGCCTAGTCGGCTGAACAATCCAGGTTTATGACGTGCAAACATCGTGTGAATGAGTGGCAGGATCTGCTTACTCGCGCAGTTTTGGGTTTGTAGTTCTTTGTCTATACGAAAGAGTTTTCGTGTTAGAAGTTTTACACCCATATGAAAGAGTTTTCATGTCTGGGATGTCGTGCCCATACGAAAGAATTTCCGTGTGTAGGGTATTTTTTCCTGTGAGATTTCACTTCATGATAGGTCCATACGAAATTATCTTTCGTGTTTATACTTTTATTTGAAGGATTTTTGTTCATGCGAAGTTATTTTCGCGTTTTGAACTTTTCAATCGAAAGATTTTCCAACTTGATGATGTACGCAATGACGTCATGGCGCACTTTTATCCTCCCGATGGGACGTGAAGGAGTGAGAGCAGAAGAGCTGGCCCACTTTGTCAGCTTTTTGACCGGAAACGAGGCGTCGTTTCCGGTTTTTACGCGAACTGCGTAGTAAATGCCCACGATCCTCCGTTAAGTTCATGGCAGGAAACAACATCCACCGCCTCCTCGTTTCGTCTTCGCACGTGGTGGCAGCGATGGACGCCACGTGGCGCATCGAGTGGCCAGGATCGAGTAGCCCCGTGTATAAATATGGGTCTTGGTAGAACGGTGAATCTTTCCCGGCCTTCGTCTTCCAGTTCATCTTCTTCCTCGCGCTCGTCTTCCTTCCCTCCTCAAGCTCGTGCTTAGCAGTGATGGCGGGAGGCAAGAAACGTGGCGCTACCGTTTCGGCGTCAGGAGAAGTTTCGGCACAGCCTGCACCGCGCTCAGGCGACTGGCGTTCGCCCAACACCACGGCGAAAAGCATCAAGGAGATGCAGCGGGAGGGGCTGCTGCCGGCAGAGTCCGAGAAGCGGGTGCGCCTCGGCAAGAAGGAGGAGGTACCCAACCCGCACGCGAACGAACGCGTGGTGTTCGCGGACCACGTGTCGCGCGGTCGTTCTCTTCCCCTCCATCCATTCCTCGTGGCATTGCTGTATGTTTACGGCATACAGCTCCACGATCTTCCCCCGAATGCAGTGCAACACATATCGTGCTTCATTGTATTCTGCGAATGCTTTTTGGGCATTCGCCCACACTGGGGCCTCTGGAAGGCCCTCTTCAAAGTCCGGATCTTCCGCGAGAAGCCGCGGGTGGAATCCGAGCTTGGCGAGCCACTTCGCACGGGTGGCTTCGGGATTCAAGCAAAATCGGAGAATAGCTATTTCAGCATGTATTTCATCGACTCCGCCCAGGGTTGGAGAAAAAAGTGGTTTTACGTCATCGACAACAGCTCGGGTGGGATCGAGGAATTCCACCCGTTCGCTGTCTTGAAGAGGCGCAAATCCTGGGCGCACAAATTGTCGGCTGAAGAAACCTAGGTCGTCACGCCGCTACTCGCAAGGGTGGCAGCCCTCCGTGATCAGGCTGCTGGAGTCGTGCTCAACGGGCTACACTTGGCGGGTCCCAGTCGTGTGAGCCGTGAAGAGCTCTCGAACGTCGAGTTCGAGAAAAAGATTGCGGCCATCACCAGCTTGAAGGTGGGAGAAAAATTCCCCGACTGCATGGTCGCAGCCTTTGACGCGTCAAGTCCTCCACCATCCGAAGTGAGTTTGTCTTTCTTTTCTCATTAATTTTTTCTTGGTCTGAATTTCTTCTATCTTTTCCTGTAGAGCTTATCCATGGCCACCTGCTACCCTCCCGTATCTGGGGCGGAGGCCTCGGAGTTATTAGCGAGTAACCTGGATGGCCCAGCCGATACCAGTGTTGCCAACGCTTCTTCGAGCTCCGAGCAAGATTCTTCGGATGACGCAGGGGACTCGGGTGGCGGTCATCATAAACGCCGTCGAGTGGAAGGTGACGAGGCCACCTCTATGGACAACTCCTTGGAAGAATCGCCCGGGAAGGAGCCCATCAACGCTACTCCTCTGCGTACATGCGCCCCTTCCTCCTCATTCCCAGTTATCCAGACCGCCTGGAATGCGGATATGCTGGACGAGGAGGATGACGAAGATGAGTAAGTTTCTTTCCCTGTTCTTTTAGTCGAACGTTTTCCTTTGGCGTCTTGTTGACGCTTTTTCTTTATCGCAGCCTACAAGCTATCAGTCCTCGCAGGTACGCCTCTTCCCTTCCTCCCGAAAAGAGGAATAAAACGGGAGCTGCAGGCGAAACTCCTACCGCCGGCACGGTCCAAAATTCTCCGAATGTCGCTCCTGATGCGACGACTCCAAAGGCTCCAAAAGAGGTATCGGGCAGCTCGGCGGATCCCCTCTCACTCTCCCAAGGCCAGGTAAACTTCGCTGCATGTTTTTTAATGTTCTGCTGTCTTTTGTTATCGGGTGCACGTTAGTGCTCCCGATGGGAGTAGCCCCCGAGGCTGTAGTCGATCGCATGCGATCGGCTACAGGCTCAGAGATAAACATTTTCTTCTTATTCTTCTTTTTATCGGGTGCACGGCAGTGCTCCCGATGGGAGTAGCCCCCGAGGCTATACTCGAATGTTTGCAATCGAGTATATGCTCAAATTTTACTCTTCTGACTCCTCTATTTTCATGTTCCTTGCAGTCGCTTATTGACTCCCTTGCGGCGATTGGCCATCGTGTTGTTCTTGCTGAGTCTGAATGCGGGTTCCTTCGAGCGGACCGCAGTCGACTCACCACTGAGAACGAGCTTCTTCGAGGTGAGTTTTCCATCCTTTCTTGTATTCGTTTTCCACCAATTCTTCGACTCTGATGATTGTTGTTGTGCAGCTCAACTTGAATTTTTGAAGACCGAGAAGGAGAATGCCTCCGCTCAGGCAGCAGCTCTAGAGGCAGAACTGGCGACTGCCCGGCAGGAGCTCGAGTCTTCCCGCATGTTATCTGCCGATTACGAGGGAAAACTTGCGGCTGCCCAGGATGCTCTGAAGAGCTTGGAGGATGCTGGCGCCAAGGAGCTTCCCGTTGATTCTGTTACGGGCAAAAAGGTAGGGCTTCGTCGTTTTGGCGATGCCGCCGGAGTCCTTGCTCGGAAGTTATCCGAGTTATTTGCCCGTGCTAAGGGAGGGACCACCGCCGCGAGTGGTAGCACCAATGTAGCTTCTTAGATTATTTCTGTTGTACTTCGCAGCTTCGATTGTAATGAACCCTGGGATGTGCTCCCATATTTTCAATAGTTGAATCGAGATGTTTTGCTGAAATGCTTCCTATGATTGTGTATGTGTGCTCCCGATGGGAGTAGCCCCCGAGCACCTGTCGAATAGGTGGTTAATATATCTCGAGTAGGGCATCTTACTCCTTAATCTTCTTTGTGATTTTAAGGTGACCGGGGTAGCTGCAGAGCCTTCTGGTGGACCTGCTACTCCAGTCGATCCTCTTGTTGCCGCCGTTGGGACCTTGGCGGGTCTCCGTGATCGTGTAGCTGATGGTGAACGCAAGTTAAAGGCGTTGCGTGGGGTAGCCGATGTGGCTAAATCCAAACAAAAGCTGGCGACTGAGCGTGAGCAATTTGTGATGGATGAATTGGCGTCTGTTGCCAATGATTTGCTCTGTAAGTGGTTCAGCCCCCAAGTCTTTCTACTCTTGTGCTCTTCTTTTGATCATGTATCCTTGCTTTTTAGTTGTTCGACCAGATGACAGGAATGAGAAACAGTGGGTGGAGAACCACATCTATCAAGAAGCTAGTACCTCAAGGCCTCACGCGAATAATTTTTGGTCTGATCGCAGTCGAGGGTTTGTGCTTGCCACCTTGAAGTTCAGAGTCAATCAGGCGAAGGTACTCGTGAGTTCTTATCACGAATTTTTGATTGCAATGAACGCTGCTTTTTATCCGCTGCAAAGGGGCCCAGAAGATTGGATCCATCTACTCAGGTTGTTCGGACGAGAAGGAGAGATTCGCGAGTGTGTTCGTAATCAGATGACTTGCGGCTCGGTGGTGGCTCTCTCTTTTGTCCGTTTATGGCATCCTGAGGTGAACTTCAACTCCATAGCTAGACTTCCTGATGGTCCAATCGACGGTATGTCTCCTCATTATAGGTTTGTTCGACCTGCGGCAGAGAAAATCATTCGATTGACCTCGGATGAGGTAGATCGGGTTTTGGCGGCTGAGAATACTCATCGCCATGTATAAGTGTACGATGTATATATCCTGTTACATTATGTAGTTTGTAAAAAACTGTTGTAAGGCGTGTAGCCTTGTATATAAATTTTCCTGTGATGCTGAATTTAGGCGTAGCCCCCATGTGTTTGTGGGGTGTATACCTGTAACTTTTAGCATGTAAGGATGAATAATCTTCGGGTATGTATGGTTGAGAAACCATGTATTTTATTATGATGACTGAGAAGTCATGTATTCGAGCTACAGGAGTGGCTAATATAGCCTTATTGCGGCAAGAAAGATAGATCTAGGGATAAAATTTGCGGAGGTGTGCGATATTCCAAGGATTGGAATAGATGCCTCCAGTCGCCGGGTTCTTCAGTCTATACGCTCCGCCTGGGATAACTTCGTGTATTATGAAGGGTCCTTCCCATGGTTGCTCGAGCTTGTGTCCTTCCTTCTGCTTGAGCCGTAACACCAGATCTCCTACCGCGAATGCTCTGTGTCGTATGCGGCGACTGTCATAGTTTCGCAATGATTGTTGATATACTGCTGATCTTGCGAGTGCGATATCGCGCATTTCATCCAGTGCGTCCATATCTTCCGCGAGTGCCCTGTTAGAGGTTTCTTCGCTGTAGGCGACAACTCGTGGGGCGCTGAACCTAACGTCCTCGGGAAGGACTGCTTCTGCCCCGTATACCATGAAAAATGGTGTGTAGTTGGTGGATCGGTTTGAAGTTGTGCGGAGGCTCCATAGTACGGAGGGTAGCTCTTCGGCCCAATGTCCTGCTGCTGGGTGTAGACGATCGAGTAGGCGCTTCTTGATGCCAGCTGAAACTAAGCCGTTGGATCTTTCGACTTGTCCGTTCGTTTGCGGATGTGCAACTGAGGCAAATTTGAAGTTGATTCCCTTTTCTTCGCAAAACTGCTGTGTCTCCTTGGCTGTGAAATTAGTACCATTGTCTGTAATGATGTCATGTGGCACTCTAAATCTGCATACAATGGAGTCAAGAAATTTGACGGTGCATTGAGCGCTAGCCGAGGTTACTGGCATGGCTTCAATCCATTTGGTAATTTTTTCGCGATGTACCATTGTCTGCTTCTTCGTTACTGGATCTCGCGATGTGCTTGAGCTCGCATCCTTTGAAACTTCCCTCGAGTAAATTGTACATGTCACGGTAGGCAACCATGTTTTCGGCGAGAGTGTCACATTCCTTTATTGTCTGTTGCACGATGAGGTTTGAGTCGCCGTAGATCATTAGTCGGGTGGCTCCACACGCGACTGCCATCTTTATCCCATGTAACAGGGCCTCATATTCTGCGTCATTATTTGATGCCGGATCGTCGGGTGGAAAGTCCAATCGTAGGACATATTGCAGCTTGTCTCCCCGAGGTGATATTAGAACGATTCCGGCTCCCGCTCCTTCGTTTCTTTTGGACCCATCGAAGTACATTATCCAGTTTCTCGTGTACTCGGGCGGTCCTGGTGTTTGTAGCTCTGTCCACTCGCTTAAGAATTCCACTAGTACCTGGGATTTTACTGCATTGCGTCCTGTATAGGTGATATCCCAAGCGCCCAGCTCGATGCTCCATTTTGCTATTCTTCCGGATGCCATAGGGTTGTTCATGATTGTACCGAGTGATGCGTCATTAACCACTGTGATGGCGTGTTCCTGGAAGTAGTGCTTGAGTTTTCAAGCTGTAAGAACGACTCTGTAGGCAAGCTTCTGGTAGTGAGGATATCTTTGTTTGCATGGCGAAAGCACTTCGCTTATGTAATAGATCGGTCGTTGGACTCCATATGCCTTACACTCTTCAGGTCGTTCGACTACGAATGTTGTGCTGATGACCTGGTTTGTTGCGGCTAGGTATAGGTAAAGTGGCTCCCTCTCTTGCGGTGTTGCAAGGACGCGTCTGCTTTGCAACGATCGGTTCAAGTCTGTGAACGCTTGTTTAGCTTCTGGTATCCACTCGAATTTGTCCGTCTTCTTCAGCAGCTTGTAAAAAGGCAGTGCTTGCTCTCCCAATCGCGCGATAAACCTGCTTAAGGCGGCTAGTCGCCCTGCGAGCTGCTGCACTCCGCGTAGATTGGTTGGCTCCTTCATCGTCAAAATTGCTTGTATTTTCTCTGGGTTGGCTTCGATGCCTCTGGCGGATACCAGGTATCCGAGAAGTTTTCCCGCTGGGACACCGAAAACACATTTTGTTGGATTAAGCTTGATCCTATATGCGTTGAGGGCGTCGAATGTTTCTCTGATGTCTTCGAGGAGTGTGTCCTCTACTCGGGTCTTGATGACGATGTCGTCAACGTATACTTACACGTTCTTGCCAATGAGCTTGGCGAAGGGCATTGTCGTGTAGCAGTATACACCGTGTGGAGTGATAAATGCTGTCTTTTCTTCGTCTTCCTTCTTCATTCGGATCTGATTATATCCCGAATAAGCGTCCAGGAAGGATAGGCGCTGACAGCCCGCCGTAGAGTCCACGATCTGGTCGATTCGCGGGAGGGGAAAGTTATCCTTGGGGCAGTGCTTATTCAATGACGTGTAGTCAATGCATACTCGAAGGATGTCAGTGTTCTTTTTGGGGACCAGCACCGGGTTTGCTAACCAGGTGGATATCTTGATCTCCCTGATGAATTTTGCAGCTAGCAATCTATTCACTTCTTCTCCAAGCGCCTTCTGCTTGGGTTCTGAGAACCGTCGAGTGGTCTTCTTAATGGGTTTAGCATCCTTGAAGACTTCGAGTGAGTGCTCGGCGAACTCCCTGGGTATTCCTGGCATATCTGAGGGCTGCCAGGCAAAAATTTCCCAGTACTCACGGAGGAGCTCGACGAGCGCGCTTTCCTATGCTTGCGAGAGGGTAGTTGAAACCATCGCTGTCTTCGCGGAATCTGTCGGGTGCACCTGATGTTTTCGGGTTTCGCTGTTGGCGCTGAACTCCAATTCAGGCGCGTTTTTCTTCGTGGGGGGCATCACGGAGTGATCCGTGGTTTTTGCCAGATCTTGCAATTCTTCTTGCATCCCGAAAGACTTTGCGATCTCGTTGAACTCAATGTCGCACTTGTTGGATTTTTGAAAATCTCCGTCGATGGTGATAACACCGTATTCTCCGGGTAACTTGAGCTTCAGGTACGCGTAATGTGGTACTGCCATGAATCTGGCGAATGCTGTTCGACCAAGAATGGCGTGGTACTGTGAGGGCCAGTCGACGACTTCGAAGTCAAGGAATTCTCTTATGTAGTTGCTTTTATTGCCCAACACAACTTCTAGATTAATTGTTCCGAGTGGGCGGATTGGCTTTCCCGGAACTATCTCGTGGAAGGATGTTTCTGATTCCGCGAGGCCATCCAGGTTCTTGTTCATCCGACGGAGTGTGTCCGCGTAGATAATATTGATACCGCTGCCTCCGTCCATGAATACGCGGGCCAGATCGTAGTTGCCAATTTGTGCTTGGATTACGAGGGCGGCGTGTCCTGGTCGATAGACTCGTGGTGGGTGGTCTTTCATTGAGAATGTGATCGGTTGATCCGCCATCTTCAAGTATTCGGGATTGGTTGGCGGAGTCTGCACAGCCATGCATAACTGCCTCGTGTTAGTCTTTTGAGCTCTGCGGGATGGACATACCTTCTGGATCATTGCCAGTTGCCCTGCCGGATTCGGGTACGCATTGGCTCCGGAGTTTTGTGCAGGTGGTGCTAGCAGTGCAGCCAACGCCATGTTTGGATTTGCTGGTGGAGGTAGGGGTTGTGGCGGCTGGAATCCTTGGTGGCCTCCTCCTGGAAGTGGCGGGTAATTTGGAATGGCTGCTGATATGTTTTTCTTTGAGAAAGCCTCGTGAATGTCATGGAACTTCCGACAATCCTTGAGGAGGTGCGTCGCCTTGGTTTTGCCCGTACGCTTATCTGTAAACAGATGTAGCGAGCAGTAAGCATCAAGGTCTTCCTCGGGACTTTTTTCTTCAACCTTTGGTTTCCATTCGCGACTTCCGCGTCGTCCAGTATCGCGACTTCGCGTGAATTCCGCTGCTACCATTTCCTCTCGATCTTCGTGATCGTAGTATTTCCTTCTCTTTCTTCGGCCATGGCAGTCTTCATCGGGTGCGGGCGATGATGCTCTCTCATTGCGCACTGCGTCTTCTCCGTTGGACCATTTGTCGGCTATGTTCATCAGCTCCCCAATAGTTTTGGGTGCGGCTCTACCTAGCTCTTCTCTGAAAGCAGTTCGTCGGGCGCCCTTTGCAAAGGCTTCAACCGCTACTTCTTTCGAGATGTTTCCTGCGGTGTTCCTGAGTGTGGTCCATCGTTGGATATACTCGCGGGTGGACTCGCCGCTTTTCTGCTTGCATGCTCGCAGTTCTTCAATGGTGGCTGGTCTCTTGTAGGTTTGGAAGTTTTTGCAGAAGTCGCGATGCAGGTCGTCCCACGATGCGTAACAGGACCTTGGCCTCGCTTCTAACCAGCTACGGGCCGCGCCAATGAGATGTAGATTGAGATATTGCATAGCCGTGTTCTTGTTCCCACGTTGGCATTTTACTGCCGTGAGGTAATCGTTTAGCCATGAAGAGGGCTCGAGTGAGCCGTCGTACTTCGTTACTTCCGTGCTGAGCTTGAATCTTTTGGGCAGGGGTGCTTCTCGGATGCTGCTGGCGAAGCAAAGTGCACCACAGGTTTTGTCATCTGAAGAGCCGGATGAAGAGCGTTCTCGATATCGCGCTGCTCTTGCCCTATCCACCTTATTTTGTGCGAGATCCGATCGCGCGTCGTATCCTGAGTTGTCGCGGTCAGTGTCCTTCCTCGCCTCCTTGCATCGTTTTCGCGAGCGGCTGCTGTGATGTCGCGAGCTTTTGTCTCTCGGGCTGTCCTCGCTGCTGCTTCGACTGTCGCCACGGTTTCGAGCTTCTTTGCCTCGACCACGACGTGGTGACTTGTCTCTTCTTGGCGAAGGGCTCCTATGCTTGCGAGACGCCTCTTTTTCTTTCTCCTTCTCCTTTTCTTTCTCCAGCTGCTCCGCGGCCTTCTTGCGGTCATAGGAGGCGAGCCTTGTGGCTGCAAGTCCTAGCCCTTTGCGCACTTGTTTGTACTGCTCTGCCCGAGGGTCGCTTTCTGTCGGCTGGTTCATTTGCATGTAAGTTGTTGCGGCCAGGACCGCGGCGGCAGGAGTTTGCGGGTAGACGTTCCCGTCATCATCGACTCGCATGAGGGAGGGCGTGATCGACCTGCTGGTCCCGCCCAAGGACTCGATATCCCTGGATGTTGACACGTATCCCTTCCTCGCGGGTCGGGTACCGACCGAGGGTGCTAGGGACAGCTCAGCTCGTCGTTGACTTGATTCATCCGCCGCTCTTCTTCGACGGGCCAGATCTATCCGCGCATCCTTGATGGTTGCGGCTGCTCTCACGAGATGATAATGGTAGGCAACCATATCCTCGTGTGGTGAATCTGCTGCGGGTGGCTTGCTCGTTCGCATAGCCTCCTTGGCGCGATCCCAAGCTTCCCGCGAGACGCCGATTATGGCGCGTTCTGCCACGCTATGTTCTGTCTCCGGGGGTTGCTCTGATCCTGCCATGCAGACTTGAGCCAGTCGTGGCTCGTGCGTCCTAGGCGTAGATCGGAAAGCTCTTTGTACTCGCGAAGGTTCCTCTGTCGAGAGGGTATGGTAGTCGTTGGCGTTGAGGCGGACGGACTTGCCGCTTTTCTCCAGACGAAGGTGTGAGTCGATGGCTCCTGATTCAGACCCTGATTCTTCCGGGAAGTAGAAGATTCCATCCCTATCGGTCACGAACTTCAGGCTCCCGAACGTCAAGGTGACGCTCTTTTCCAGATCGTCGAATACCGGGCGAGATTCCGGCGAGTGGGGGGTGACCACGATAGATCCGATCCGTATAGGATTGTACGGAGCCGCGGTCGAAGGTTTCCAACGAGAATTGGTTGTCGATGAAGCCGAAGACGCCGGTGATCCAGCGCCCGCCATTCCCACAGACGGCGCCAATTGTCGAATCCGTTGTTCGGCAAATCCCTCAGGTGACCCTATCGGGTTTCGAGTAGGGGAACCCATGAGCGCTGGTGGCGATCGTCGGCTAAACAGGGGGCAATATTTACCCAGGTTCGGGGCCCTCGTAGAGGTAAAACCCTTACTCCTGCTGCTGTCGATCTGTATTACTCGAGTAGATCGGTTACAATGATGGTGGCTCGAGTCGAGAGTATGATCTCGAGCTCAAGGCTTTGGGATTGCGGTATTGCTTGGTCCTCTACCGGTGGCTCTCCTGGCCTTATATGGGTGGCCAGGTCTCGAACCCTTCCCGGTGAGGACTCGAATTCTAACCCTAAGTCGGTTACAGGTTTCCTAACTTTGCCCACAAGATATTGCAGGTGGGCTTCGTGTGGGCCTTTCGGTGCTCCAAGGACTCCTCCTCTTGGGTCTTAATCTTGGGCCGGAGATGGGGGTGTCCTTTCCCGCAGAGTCTAATATCCATTCCTTCGTCAGTTTCTATCACTCCGGCAACCCCACAATTAGTATCCAAATACACAATGCATCCTCCTAGGCCCATAAAGGTGAAGTATCATGTAGTCGACGTTCACATGACACCACTAGAAGAATAGCACCACAACTTAAATACCGAACCACGAGATATTACTTCAACATAATTCAACTACTAACATCATGACTTCTCCCATGTCCTCAAGAACTAAACGAACTACTCACAAGACATCATATGGATTATAATCAGAGGTGATATAATAGATAATAACAACCTGGTCATAAAGTGTAAACACCGACAAATCTCACAAGCATTAACTACTAACAAGTAATCCATACCGGGAGATGGATCTAGTGAAGAGCAACGATAAAGACCCCTAATTGTTACAGTGGGATGAAGGTGGATGATGAGGGTGATGGTGCTGGTGGTGATGATGATGATGATGATGATGATGATGATGACGATCTTGATGATGCCCGGAGCGATAACGGTGACGATGGCGATGATTCCCCCTCTCCGGGGAGGAATTTCCCCGGCAGATTTCTCCTGTCGGAGAGCTTTTCTCTCTTTGTTGTTTTCTGCCCCGAGGTGGCGGCAGAATAATTCTTCGTTGATGTTCTGGGGCTTAGGGTTCCCTCGGGGTCAAGTACGCGAAAGGAGGCACCCATGAGTGGGCCAGGGGCCAGACCACCCCCAGGCGCGGCCACACGGCGGGGGGGGGGGGGAGAGGAGGGGCGCTGCCCGGTGGTGTGGGCCCCAGGTGGCCCCCCTCCGGGTGCCCTTCTGGCTGAATTCTTCCTCGGGACTTCTAAGAATCCTCCGGTATCCCCCTCTTCTTCTGATCTTCTGAAATAGGGTATCTCGACGGTGCTTTTTTTCCTTCAGATTTCTGGTCCCGCTGTTTATTCTCCAAAAATTATAAAACATGAAAAATAAGATAAAATAACATAAGTGATGCATCATAACATGAAATATATTGATAAATAACAGAAAATAACAACATAAAATAGTGATGCAAAATGGACGTATCAGTATGCATTGGCCTTCGGGCCCTATATAAATGGACCAAAGTTTAACTCAAATTCAAGCAAATTTCTTGTTTGCCTTTTTTCTCAAAATTTAATTGGGGGGTAGGGGGTGGGATGGTTTTCTCACAAATAGGGTGTCCGACCAGTCTCAGTCCACACACCACCCTAAGAGAACCAAAAGTGGATCAATTTGGGTCCCTTGGGGGTCGGGTGGGGGTTGGTTATGCTCTTAGAGCAACTCTAGAAGAGCCCCTATCCCGCGGAACTGTAAACGCGTGATAGGGTTCGCGGAAAACTGGTTTTAATATTCTGTTTTACCGGTCGGGTTTATGGGTACCGCTACGGCGTAGCTGTTTTCAAAACATTAAACCATTTTTCCGTGACAACTTTTCATTTGCAGCACATATATGTCAGTTCAAATGGTAGCACAAATATAGATATGAAATGCTACAAATAATGCTTCCGATTATTACATCAAATAATGTTTCAAATTACACATGAGTAAATTCAAATGGTTCAAATATTACAACGAATATGAGATCAAATAAATGGTTCAAATCACATAAGAGTGAGATCAAATGAATACAAAATGAAAAATTACTCCCCATGTAAACTCCAGATGTGATCAATGAGATCTCTCCGAAGCTGGGTGTGGGTGTTGACATCCTCAATCTCCTTATATGTTTGAAGGAATGCTTGGAGTCGATCTAGGTCTCTAGCAGGTTTCACTCGGCTACAACCATTATCATAGGACAACTCCAAGTTCAAGTCCCTCTCATCTTCGATAATCATGTTGTGTAGAATGACACAACATGTCATAATGTTTCTGAGGTTTTTTTCTTTTGCCCGAGAAACGAGCTGGACCTCGACCAATGTCAAATCTAGACTGCAAAACACCAAAGCTCTCTTAGTGTCCTTTCTGCAAGCCTCTTGATGCTTTACAAACTTAGATTCTTTCCTACTTCTCGGGTTTGATATGGTCTTCACAAAAGTAGACCAAACCGGGTAAATACCATCTGCAAGATAGTATTGATTTTGTAGTTGCAAGCAGGGGCATCACCACTAGCAAGACTCTGGAAAAGATGAGAGCGGCGCAATACATTGATATCATTTAGAGTACCGGGCAAACCAAAGAAGCAATGCCATATCCACAAATCCTGTGAAGCAACTGCCTCAAGCACAATTGTAGCATCGCCTCCTTTGCCACAAGACTGCCCATACCATGCCTTGGGACAATTCTTCCAAGTCGAGTGCATACATTCAACACTGTCCAGCATGTCCGAAAATCCTCGCTTTTCATTCGTTGCCGTCAATCGAACTGTGTCTTCCTCATTGGGGCTCTCAGATATGTAGGGCAAAAGACACGGATGATCACTTTGGCAAAACGGCGGGCATATTCGATGGTTGTATCTTCCCCAATGCGAAGACACTCGTCGTCATAGTCTGCCGGGATACCATAGGCAATCATTCTCATCGCCGTCGAGATCTTTTGGTATGAGCTAAACCCCAACAAACCGGCGGCATTCCTCCGGCGGGTAAAATAGCGACAATTCGCCTTGCATGTTTCTACTATCTTCACAAAGATGGAGCAGCGCATTCGGTACCTTCCACGGAAAATGTGCATCAGATAGGTTGGGACGTTAGCGAAGTAGTCCCGCATGAGCAGTTCGTTGCCATAAACTCGATTACGGGGGATGCAGAGGCGGCCAAAGGGTGGATCCCGTGTGCCTCTTCCTCCTGGACTCCTCAAACTCCTTCACGGCGAGGACCACCACCAGCATCTGCTGCCACTCTGTCGCCATCATCGTGTCCACATCAGAGTCGTCGGAGGAGAAAGAATCCTGCAACAAAAACTGCTCCTCCAGGCTTAACTCCATCTACGAAAACGAAATCCACCTCCTAGTGAACTATGTTTCGACGGAAAGCAAAGGCTCTGGCGGCGGAAAGCTACGACGAAAAGAAAAGGCGCAGAAACGGAGTCACCGACGGATTCCGGGGCGACGGCTCTAGGCGCGGGTCTCGGGCTCCGACGGATCTGGGTACGGGGACGTCTTTCCGATGGCGGAGGAGTAGCTAGGGTTTCGAACGGATCTTGGTGGCGCGGCGGCGCAACAGGGTAGGGCAAAGCGGAAATTGGGTGGGAAATGGGGGAGGGAGCGCAACGGAACTGAAATGTCCCTCCCGTCAACCGCTCTTCCACAATCGGGATCACCCTCGGGACGTCGCCGAACCCTGTGCATTCACGGGTTGGAGGACGCAATTCTCGGTCGCGCGAGGAATAATTTACCGGCTCTGGACTAGCCGCTTTTTTCACTCGCAAACCGTATGCGACAATTATTTTCCAGTTTACGGGCTTTGCTAGAGTTGCTCTTACATCTCGATTACGGGCTCTGGTCTGGTCCTTTTACGAGCTTCGCTAGAGTTGCTCTTACATCTCGATTACTCACAACAGATTTCTTTCAGCAAAGTGACCCCATCAGAGATATATCCCAGTTTATTGTCTGCTGACGCATCAGCATCTTGCAAACAAAAAGTAGATCGAGCAAACTATGTGCAGTCACTGCATCGTGTGCTGTATGCAATGTCAAACTACTGTACCAAATTTCAATCTCAGATCAATAGCCTAGCTCGATGATAAAAAGTAAAATTAAAAACTTTGCCGGGAACATAGAATTTATCGCTTTTCCATTTTCCATCCACATTTCCTATTACTGCCAGTAATCGGTCGGTCAGTAGCTTATCATCATTTGAACTAGCAGTGTCCTAAAATAAATCCAATAGATCCCTCCTATGCACTAGCAAAACAACCGGGCTATCTACTCTACGAGACGACAATCTCCAAACAGACGAACATGGAAGAAAAAGAATGGACATATGTACAGCACAGTGAGCTTCATCCGGTGTTCGGCAACCCATGCCCTTCCCGGTGCGAGGGCAGCCCCTGGCTTCGCAAGGTGTGCGTGCTCGACGACGTCATCGCATTCGAAGCCGAAGCCGACGCGCGCGACGTCGACGCATGGGACGTCGCCGACGTCGACGGGGTCGTGCCCGACGACGACCCATCAGAGTACTGCGAGCTGCGCAGACCGGCGGCCCTCCTCCGGTACCTCGACCCGGGCGCCCCGGGCCGCGTCGGCTCCTCCAGCGTGCTCTGCTTCCGGGAGAGGATGATCACCACGCGCTTCATGTCGGGCCGCAGCCGCGGGTCGGCCTGCACGCAGAGCAGCCCGATGCGGACGCACAGCAGCACCTGGTCCGGCTCCGCCGACGCCTTCACGGACGGGTCCAGCAGCTCCATGCTCCGGCCCTTCTTGTACAGCTTCCAGGCGTAGTCGAGGAGGCTGTCGGCGTCGGAGTCGGGGGGCGGGCTGAAGCTGGAGTTCTTGCGGCCGCAGACGATCTCGAGGACCAGGACGCCGAAGCTGAAGACGTCGGCCTTGGTGGAGAGGTGGCCGTGCATGAGGTACTCGGGGGCCATGTACCCGTTGGTGCCGGCGACGCGGGTCTGCACGTGGGAGCGGCCGTCGCCGGCCTCCGGGTAGAGGCGGGCCATGCCGAAGTCGGCGATCTTGGCGACCCACCGGTCGTCCAGGAGGATGTTGCTCGCCTTGATGTCGCGGTGGATGATGGGCGTGTGCGCGTCCTCGTGCAGGTAGAGCAGCCCTCGTGCCACGCCCACCACCACCTCGAACCGCCGCGGCCAGGTTAGCTCCGCGCGCAGTCGCCTGTCACCCTCGCTGCTGCTGCCGGCTGGACATTGGAAAAAAAAACGACAATTCAGAG
The DNA here is from genome assembly GCA_028641055.1 of Alopecurus myosuroides. NCBI lineage: Eukaryota > Viridiplantae > Streptophyta > Magnoliopsida > Poales > Poaceae > Alopecurus > Alopecurus myosuroides. Next base: position 215,510,888 of record CM054063.1, on the reverse strand, counting down.
CTACGAACAGTACAAAGTTCAGAATTCGAAAGCGCTAATCAGTAACCGGAGAATCGAAACACCGTTCTTTTACAGCTTGCAAAATTCAGAATTCAATTTTCGTGATACAAGAATCGAGTCAGAAATCACGGTAACTGAAGCAAAACATGATTATAAAAACGAGTTGGGCCATCAAAGGAAACGAATCACTTTTAGCCTGTTTTAGGACTGCATGGGCTTAAAACACATCGTGAACCCACCGGCCTTTCCATCTGGCCTAAGCCCACCACCACATGATCGGGACATTTGTGTCCCAGCAAGAAAGGCAGTAATATCTCTCTCAAAAAAAAGGCTGTAATAATCATCTCCGATTCTAAAAAAAGTAATAATCATCCCCACTTCATACCCTACAAGAATCATATGTTCTTGAGTTCTTCGTTTGATTTCAGAAAACAAATTACTCTTACTTCTAGTCTGAAAACAATTTTTTTTTAAAGCGGAAACGGCTGCCAAGAAGCAAGCGCGGCCGTGTGCTTCCCGGCGCTCTACAGTGACACATCGGATCAGACGGCGACGTGTCTGCGCCAGCACACGGACCAGGTCGGCCAGGGGGAACTGATCAAACAAATGATACAGTACAAGAAACGTGCCCACTTTGTTAATCTGCCTACGAACCAAGCAAGCACGCTAGAAAACATCAATCAAGATCGCGTATAATCCAAACCCAATGTGCGGTTGTGCGCTGCACCCAGCCACCCACGTACGACTAGCACAGGAGAAAACCGAGGCATTCAATGGCAACGAGTGCAGGACTTTGACTCGGTCAAAAAAGATTTGCAAGGCAGTGTGCACCTGGTCAGAGGAATAAACATAAAAGAAATGCCATGGTTCGGTTTAGTGCACTGTTAGGTACAGATCGACCGATTGTGATGTCCATCCATCGTCTCGGACACAAAGGGATAGTAGTATAAACCTAGGCACCAATCGAGAACTACTGCGCCATGCGATGCTGTCAAAAGTGAATTCTGGGCACCAATCGAACGCAATGCGATGCTGTCGAAAGTGAGCTCTATCTATGGCGGCCGATCGGAGAGGAATGATTGGTCACTGATTCTGGCTTCGTCGACGGTCAGCCTGTCTCCTTTCAGGGCCCCTTGGTTGGTTAAGTGCGCGAACGAATTTTTGACCGGGAAGCTCTAAATGCAGGCTGCACGATCGAGCCCAGACGAGCCACTCGCGCACGGACGTAGCGCACCGGCTGAGACCGTGGTAGGCTGGTAGCAAAGGCCCGACGAGCCGGAGTAGAACGAGTAGAACTCCGCGACAAACAAGGACCATTTCGCGTTAAGAATATTTTGTGTGTACGTTCTCAAACTGAAATCGGCAAAGGCAACGCATCGTGCAGTAGGGAGCGCGACTTTTCTCAAATACAGCGTGCCGCCGACCGGGCTCTACGCGGTCGAATCAATTCGTGCCTTCGTGCATTGAAAATTTGGAGAAGGTCAAGGAAAATATTTATAGCGTTAAGAGAATCGTTTTTAGTGTGTTCTCGTACTGAAATCGGCATGGCAACGCCAACGCGTGCTTTTTTATTAGAGCAGGTACAACGGGGCGCTTAGCCCAGACGCTAAGCTGAAATCCCGGCAGTTACACTCAATATCCTGGCCTATTGCCAGTTAGGCCCGGGATTGGCGCTTGCGTCGACGCAAGTTCTAGCGCCAGGCGCTAGTCATTCTTCTCTTCTGCGCTACGAGTCAAATTGTACCGTATTAAGCGCCTACACTAGTAATTAGCGTTGGAAGGCAGGACGCTTAGGCGGCTGCTACGCGATTCTTTCCTTTTTCTATTTCTTTAAGCGTCCGCAGAAGCGTCTCCGCGCTGCATATGCCCTTACGCGGGCTGCAGAGTGCTGACTGAGAGCATGGCTAATAATAAGCCGGCTGCCAGCTATATGTCGTTGCCACGTCACATATAGTTAGCTTATAGTCAACTTGTACAATAGTTGGCTATATGCATGATCTACTTTATCAATATATGACCCATTTTACAATCTCACATAGTGCCTAGGAGCACGTGCTGCTACTAACTAGTAGCCCGCTTTGCTTCTCTCTCCTCATCTCTCTCCTCCATGTAAGTAAGGATATATTATTTAAGTCCTTATAGCCTGCTTATGTCAACTTATTGTACCTGCTCTGAGAGCTCTACGCGGTCGAACGCATTGAAGATTTGGAGAAGGTCCTGCTTCATAAATGTGCTGTTACTTTAAAGTAGGAAAAGGCCTTAAACAAGGGGATCCCTGCTCTCCTATTTTGTTTAACTTAGTAGGTGATGTGTTTTCCAAAATGTTGTCTAAGGCTGCTAATGGTGGTTTAATCCAAGGTCTCCTACCTCAGGTAACACCTGGAGGGATTATTAGTTTGCAATATGCTGACGACACAATTCTTTTCTTGGATGCCAAGGTTGAGTTTGCTAGGAACCTGAAGTGGATCCTAGCTTGCTTTCAACAAATGTCTGGCATGAGAATCAATTATCATAAGTCTGACCTTATGTCTGTTCATGTTGATGAAGATCAAAAAAATCAGTTTGCTCAAATTTTTTTGTTGTAAATTAGCAGACTTCCCTTGTAAGTACCTTGGTGTACCTCTTCATTATACTGAATTGAGGAGAGAGGACTTACAACCTCTTGTTGACAAAACCTTCAAAAGGTTTGCTGGGTGGAGGGGTAAACTTCTCAGCTACCAAAGTAGGCTAGTGCTTTTGAAAGCCTGCCTAGCAAGTATTCCTATGTACTTACTGTCAGTTATTAAGTTTCCTAAATGGGTTATTAAAGCTATTAATTCCCAGATGGGCCACTTCCTGTGGAGTGATTCTGACAACAATAAGAAATATCATCTGGCTAATTGGGGCTTGGTGTCTATGAAAAAAGAGTTTGGGGGGCTGGGTGTTCAAAACTTAGGGGACTTCAACCTTTGTCTGATGGCCTCTTGGATTAAGAGGTATCATCAAGACTCTGGTAAGATTTGGAAAAGGATAGTTGACTACAAATACGACCCACACCCCAATGTCTTTTCCTCTGTTCCTAACATCTGCTCTCCCTTTTGGAAGGGTGTTATGTGCGCTGCTAAGGCTGCCAAGTGTGGTTACAGATGGAAAGTGGGAAATGGTAGGAAAACTAAATTTTGGAGTGATATCTGGATTGGTAACTGTAGTCTTGCTGTTTATTATTGGGGTCTTTTTGAAATCTCAAATGAACAGGATATTACAGTTGCCCAGGCCTACCAAGATGGTGAGTTGCATCTTACCTTCAGGAGAAATGTTTCGCCTGAAGGTTTTGCTCTCTGGTTGGAACTCTCCCAACTGGTTAATACTGTAGTGTTATCTGATGAGGAGGACACGCCGGTTTGGAGGTTCCACTCGTCAGGTCAATACAGTGTCAGATCCTTTTATGGGATTGTTAGTAATAGAGGAATTGTGCCTGTGCACACTCCAGCTGTCTGGAGCCTCAGAGTTCAGCCCAGGTTACATGTTTTCCTCTGGTTGTTAGCCAATAACCGAATCCTCACTAGAGATAATCTTGCTAAGCGTCGCCCGGTTCCTGATGGATCTTGTTTATTCTGCTCTGAGCAGGAAAGTTGCCATCACCTGTTTTTTGATTGCTTTGTGGCGCGCCTGGTGTGGCCTGTTGTTTCTGAACTGCTGGGTGTCTGTAGGCTCCAGTTTTGAAAGTGTTGCCCGTTGGTGGGTTAGCGAGAATAGGAATTCTCATATTAATGTTACATGTGCTGCTGTCCTTTGGGCAATTTGGAAACTGAGAAATGCGATGTGCTTTCAGGGACTCGCTTGGCCAGGTGTACGGGACGTCTGGAGAAGAACCGTGGAAGAATTGGAGAGCTGGAAGATCCTTGCCACTCCCTCCTCCGCTCCGGTGCTGGACATGATCATCCTGAAGCTGAACAAGCTCCGTGGGGAGCTCCTCCGGATTGCCTGGCGCTGATGGCACCCCCTCCGCTGGATGCTGCTCAGGAGGCGACCTGCAAACGTGTCCTTGCGAGATTCTGGGCGAAATCTCTGCAGTAGTTAGGAGGTTTCAGTCGTTCAGTGTTTGGGTGGAGCTGTGCTGTTGTTGCTACCCCTCTTTCTGCTCCTTCTGTTTGGGCTTTTGCCCCGTACTCGTGAAAACTAGCTCACCGCCTCAGGTGTTTTGCTCGTGGTCTGTAAAACTTTAACTGCAGCTTGCTGCTTTTGGTTTCAATGAAGCCGGGGGTGGCCCCCTTTTAGTCTAAAAAAAAACTTATTGTACCTGCTCTGAGAGCTCTACGCGGTCGAACGCATTGAAGATTTGGAGAAGGTCCTGCTTCATAAATGTGCTGTTGCTGATTATGACCTAGCTAGACCAGCGGTCATGGGATGGTGATCATACGGTCGTTCGTGCTTCCTAAAGGGACAGCAGCGACGACGCACAGTGTACAGCGGTGGGCCGTTTAGTCACGGTGCCTGCGTCATGGATGACCAACGAGCTGATATTATTTTTGCCGTGGATTTTATTTTAGCAAGACTCATAATTTGGTGTATGTAGAATTCTGGAGTAGTAGTTCTAATGAGAATGGTTCTAATTAGACTGGACTAAAACTGTCTGCACTCGTTGAATCAGCAGATGGATGTGCATTTTGACTCTATATTATATCTCCCAGTACAGCATTTCTTTGTTTAAGCGATTTGCGTATGCTAGCGGAGAGGCATCGGCAGCATGACGCCGCCACTGACGCGAGCAAGGAACGGATATGATCCGGAGTGTGAACTCTGTCAAGCGACTTTCGGATGCATTAATATCCTAGTACGAAATATCACCACCAACCACGATCGATGAGTATAATACTGGACAACTAACTAAGCTGGTCTACCATGTGCATCCGTGCAAGCATGCCGCATCTCCGATCACGGGGGCTCTGAATTCACGTCTAAAACAAACTCGTAAATTTGATCGATAATTCACTCACTAATCAACCTACCAATTTAAGCATGGAAACAACATGTTAATGGCGAGGAGGAATCAGCCGAAGCGAGTGGACTCACAGTGATTTTTGTTGGCGGGCGGCGCGGACGCGGAGAAGAGGATCTTGTCGAGGCTCTCGTTGGGGACGTACTCGTAGACGAGGAGCTTCTCGTCGGCGCCGTGCGCGCAGTATCCGATGAGGTTGACGACGTTGCGGTGCTGGACGCGGGAGAGGAGCGTGGCCTCGTTCTTGAACTCCCGCGCGCCCTGCCTGGACCCGGCGCCGAGCCGCTTGACGGCCACCTCCCGCCCGTCGTCGAGCCGGCCGCGGTACACGGGGCCGAACCCGCCCTCTCCCAGCTTCTGCTTGGCGCCGAAGTTGCGTGTGGCGGCCACCAGCGTCTCGTAGCGGAAGGCCCGCTGCTCCCGCGCCGCGATCGCCTCCAGGTCCTCCTCCTCCCGCCGCGCCGACGCCGACTCGCGGCGGGAGGAGGCGGAGAACGGGTGCCGGATGCGGTCCAGCAGGTCCCGGGCCTTCATGGCGGCCTCCGCCAGGCCGGCCGGCGGAGCGTGCGGGCTCGAGTTCCAGGAAGCTGAATCTGCTCGGGAGGGCGGTGGCGGGTTCGGGTTTTCTGTCGGGCGCCGTCCGCCGTGCGCGTGCGGGCGGGGAGGAATTTCGGAGGCGAGAGGTGCCTTCGGGGATGGTGTTGTCTTCTGGTGTGTATGTGTGGGCGCTGGAAGAGAGCCGTCGCTGCAGCGGGAAAGGGAAGAAAGTCGGGGCGACTGCGCGTTGACAAGCTCTGCACGCGCCGGTGCCGTGACCCTGCCAATTTTTGGATTTGCGTTTTATTTGGATGATGATTTGTTTATGTTTAATCTAAAAAAAAAAGACCCTGCGGGCTGTGCAGCGGCCTGGAAAACCCCTGTAGCGGCTGCGGAAACGCCACTGTGCTGCAGCAGTTTTGACTGGCCGTAGCAAGCGCCGTCGGCGTACTGTGGACCGGCGCCGGGTCTATGTTGTGAGAGAGGACATACCAGTGAGGTAACCGTACTGCAAGTAACCTGCACAGGACAAATGACGACGTCGCTTCCTCGTGGCCTCCAGGAAACCGCGCGGAAACGGTGGCCGTCGAGATTGACCCATGTTTCCCTCTAGCTCGTTGCGCGCCGCGGGAGTATTTGGATACTGAACGCAACGGAATGGAGACGGTGGAAGGATGATCTGGCGACCGACGCCTCCTGTGCTGCCGCTGCTGCTGGGTCTGTTTGCTGTCATCCGAATCGATAATCAGGTGACCGGCCGGTGGCAGCCTGCATCATCACGCAACAGAAGCTAGCACAGGGTGAACTGACAAGTGATGCAAAGTCCCGGAACGAATAATGAAACACAAAATCAAACTCGTCGACTACTAATTCCCGGAACGAATAATGCAAAGTCCCGGAGCGAATCATGTTAGCTACCCGTTATCATTCAATTCCCTTTCTCCGGACGCTAATTCAAAGCCAGGCGAGCCGTCGCTAAGAGCATCTCCAACAGGTTTTGCATATTTGGTTAGGATTTGTAAAAACTATAAATATAGCAATTTGGGTAAAAATGTTGTTCCAAGAGGCTTTGTATAAGTGGTCCCCCACCCAAAATTTAACAAATCTAGCTAAAATTGTAGGCAGACTTGCTATATTTGCAAAGTGGGAGAACCACTCGCTATATTCCCAAAGCCACGCGCGGGAGAGCCAACGACCACACGCAGGAAGTTTCAGCCGGGACCTGCGACCTCGCTGGCGCCGCCGCAACAGCCATGGATGCCACGGGCAACCTCCACTGCGCACCTGACGCCGCCGCCGACCCTTGGCGCCGTCGCGGCCAAGCCCAAGGCCCAGCGCCATGGCCGCGACCTGCCCCGTCCGAGTCCTACCCGATAGCCCTCCTTGTCACCCCTTGAGCGCCCCCGCCCGATTCCCCTCGCCGCGGCCAGGGCCCGTCGCCGTAGCGGCCATGGAGCAGCCACAGACCACGTGCGACCTCCACTGCGCACCTGACGCCGCCGCCGACCATCGCCATCAACTCCCCGACGCCGTTGCGGCCAAGCCCAAGGCCCAGCGCCATGGCCACGCCCCGCCCCTGCGCCATGGCCGCGACCTGCCTGAGCTCCCTGCCCGATTCCCCTCGCCATGGCCAGAGCTCCCCCGCCCGATTCCGTTCGCCACGGCCAGGGCCCGTCGCCCCCGCCTGAACGGCCGAGCCCCCTTGTCATCCACTTCCCGCTGCCTGTCCAGCGTCGAATGGAGATGCCCCGCCGCCAAATCGAGCTCCACACAGCCATGGCAAATTAGAAGATCTGATTTGGCAATTGTGTGGCTGACAAGAAAACCCCGCGTGTCATTGTGATATATATAGAATTTTGCAATCTAGTTATACAAATGCTGCCAAAGCAAAAAAAAGATTGTTGCCTTTGTAAACCTTCTCTCTCCTCTTGCTATACATGGTTTTTACAAATGCAATATGCAAATGCTCTTGGAGATGCTCTAACGTTACTTGTACAGCAATCACACTCATGGTCTCTCCTCGGGCACCGAACGAATCCTGCTATATTTTACAGAGAAGCGGACTCTTCAGGCTTGGTGAACCGGCGAGCGCGGCAAACGGAAGAAGCCCCGGCGCGTCGCAGTCTGCGTGACTGCGTGCGCAGCTGTGACTGTGAACCACGAAACGCGGCTGAAAAATCTCATTAGACGAGCAATAACGTGCAATTTTATACTACACGAAACAAACAGCCCGTCAGACCACAGGTTGCAAATGTCCAATCCGATCCGATCCACGTACAAGGTCTCAGCCTGGCCTTGTATCTTAGCTCAAGTTGGCATGATGCACCTATCAATCAATCCGTTAGGTGGGTGCTGCAGCACGGACGTGTCCGTCAGCCAGTTCAGCAGGACACTTTGGTCACCTGATCGTCTCGACGCGAGAAGAGTCAATAGACGTGCAGGGAGGACTTTGACCTGGCCGCGAGAGTCGCCGGCCACGTGGACGCGCCGCCGTGGCTTGCCCAGGATGGGAGTCACCGATTATCCCCTCCCTCGTCCCCGATTTCCATTGCAAGCATGAGGCTGGTCACAATGGGGAGTAACATAGGGTAGTAACATACACATTTTTCTAGACTATGTTACTATCTCCACATTTTTCGAGAAAATTAATTTTTTTGCGGCATGTTTAAAAAAGATAAAAATGTACCGTAAAAAGCCTTATTTTCTCACAAAATTTTGTCGTTCCTATACGGGCCACAAAATATGTCGGTTTTTCATGGAACGACTTTGTGAACACCAGAGACGTTAAAATCTATGGGTGATCTTTTTTTTGCAAATTATTTATATTTCGAAATCCATCTAAAATGCATTTTAAACGCCATGCATCCGGGAGCCAAAACACCTCTCCCCTATAAACCTCTCAATCCTAATTTTTTTTGGAGGTCCTAAAATCACCACGGGTGCCCCCACCCCTGGTGGAGGTCCCAAAACGATATCCCATTCCCCTTGATCGTGTGCGAGAACCCCATCCGCTCGCACGGAATTTTCCCGCCGTCGCATGTCCCCTCCCCGTGTCCTCGATCTGTTTACTATGTTGCTTGCATGAATCTTTTGACGAGAGCTCCTCGTTCACTCCACCTCCCTTTCCTACCCAACACTGTCGGGAGAGACCCGCGTCGCGAAAGAAACCACGCCACATGAGATTGGTATCGCCGCACTCAGACGTCACTCCCGATGTATGCGCTCGTGTGTGATGACCCACAAGTATAGCGGGGTATCGTAGTACTTTCGATAAATAAGAGTGTCGAACCCAACAAGGAGCAGAAGGTGTTGATAAGCAGTTTGGATAGAGGATTCACCGTAAACACTAGCAGACAGGTTTTTGGTGGGTTTGGATATAGCAGATAAATAGAGTGCGAGTAAATAAAAGACAGTGATAATAATTGCAGCGAGTGGCCCAATCCTTTTTAGAGCAAAGAACCAGCCAGTTATTTTACTTATGATGACTAACTGTTCTCGAGGACACATGTGAATTTCGTCAAGCGCTTTTGCTTCATACAGTTGATTAATATTTATTGTTTTGATAGGTGTTGTGTGGGTGAACCTATGTTAATGCACCGCCCAAATAGGACTAATACATAATTGTGATTAAACCCTCTGCAAGCATCTGCAACTATAAGAAAGTAATTAAGATAAATCTAACCACAGCCTTAAACTTTGAGATCCTACTCTCCCTCGTGCATCGGTTTTCTGGCCGGGAGTTTAGATTTCCGTCACTCCGGCAACCCCACAATCAGTAGCCAAACACACAATGCATCCCTCTAGGCCCATAAAGTTGAAGTGTCATGTAGTCGACGTTCACATGACACCACTAGAAGAATAGCACCACAACTTAAATATCAAACCATTAGATATTACTTCAACATAATTCCACTACTAACATCTTGACTTCTCCCACGTCCTCAAGAACTAAACGAACTACTCACGAGACATCATATGGATCATGATCAGAGATGATATAATGATGAATAACAATCTGGTCATAAAGCGCAAACACCGATAAATCTCGTAAGCATCAACTACTAACAAGTAATCCACACCGGGAGAGAGATCTAGTGAAGAACAACTATATAGAACCCTAATTGTTACAGCGGGACGGAGGTGGACGGTGAGGATGATGGTGCTGGTGGTGAGGACGATGACGATGATGATCTTGATGATGCCCGGAGCAATGATGTTGACGATGGCGACGATTTCCCCTCTCCGGGGAGGAATTTCCTTGATAGATTTCTCCCTGCCGGAGAGCTCTTATCTCTCTGTTGTTTTCCGCCCCGAGGAGGCGGCGTAATATTTTCTTGATGGTTCTCGAGGTCTTAGGGTTCCCTGGGGATGAAGTACGCGAAAGGGGTCAGCCATAGGTGGGCCAGGGTGGCCACACCACCTGGCGGCACGACCAGGGGGAAGGGCGCCACCCCATGGTGTGGGCCCTGCGTGGCCCCCCTATGGATCTACTCCTGGCTGGCTACGTCTTCTGGTGAAATAGGAACTTCACGATATCCCTCTTCTTCTGGTCTTCTGAAGTATAGTATCTCGACGGTGCTTTTTCCGGTTGATTTCTGGTCCCGGTGATTATTCTTCAATAATTATCAAACATGCAAAATAAGATAACATAACATAAGTGGTGCATCATAATATGAAATACATCGATGAATAACAGTAAATTATGATATAAAATAGTGATGCAAAATGGACGTATCAATTCCCCTCAAGTTTAGACCTCGCTTGTCCCCAAACATAACTGAACTCAGTAAACATAACCACAGTTTTATGGAGTGAGGTGTCGACAACAAAATACGGACAAGAAGCATCACATCTATCAATACACAAGTCATTCTAAACAACAACTTGCTCTCATATAATTTAACTTGAAACAAGTAAAGGCAATCACAATAAAGGTGCAAAAAGGAAATAACAATTGGTTAAGGCAAACTTTGCTCCTGGTCAGGGAACAATTAACAGATTGTACTTATCTTTCGATCAGAGTCTTTATATTAGTGTTTATATTGCAGAGTTTTACATGTTCAATCTTAACAATCTCTTTACAGTCATTGATAACTTTCAAAGTGATATCCATTCAGATAAAAACATTTGTACTAAACAAGGAAGTCTAAAAGACATGATTGAGTAAATCAACATGTAGATGGATGAATCACAACAAGTCAAATGCTCGCTTAAGACAGAAAGGAGTAGGTTTACTGACTCAACATAAAGGTAAAAGATAGTCCCTTCGTAGAGGGAAGTAGGGATTAACTCATGTGCTAGAGCTTTTTATTTGATAAACAGAGGTATTGAAAACAATTTTGAGAAAGGTGTATGTTTATATCAACGAATGGCAAACAGACAATACAGTACGTCACAAGACAACTAGACTTCACAAGAGAGGCTCCCATTGAAGGATGCTAACTAAGATAAGAAGATCATCCCTCTTCTCTTCTGTTTACACAATTATGATTTGACTGATAAATCAGGGGCAAAAATAGTGAACGGAATTTATAGTAACCAAGTTTGGGGTTGGGCACCCCGCCGCCAGCTCTTCTAGCAATTAGATAAACGGATGTGCCACTAGTCCAGGTGTGTAAAGTCCAATCAAAAAGTGAGATAAAGATTCTGTGTTTGCGTCCTCATGAGCTAAAACAGGGGCACAAAACATGTGTAATTTTGAAGGTTTAAAGGTAGCACACAAGTAATTTACTTGGAGTGGCGGTTAAATAACACATATAGGTAGGTATGGTGGACACAAATGGCACGGTTTTTTGGGATCAATGTTTGGAGGCACGAGAAGCATTCCCTCTCAGTACAGGTTTTTGGCTAGCAAGGTTGGGTACCAAGCATAAGAGCGGAGGGAAAACAAACAAATATACATGTGATAGAACCAATCATGCAATCTTCCTTGGAAGTACAAACAATCTTAACTTAATAAATTACAAGCTTATGAGCCAACAAGAGAGAAAGATAACAAAATAATATATCTACATGAATCTCCCTCTTTTCTACTTAAACCTCAAAGTGTCGTTGCTACTGACCAATGCTAAGTTTGCCAAAACCAACTAGACTAACTTGATGCTCCCATATTAACTCTTCTCATTAATATTACATAACGGCAACCCATGTCAAGGGATACATAGATAACCAACTAAAGGAGCAATACTTCCACACTGCAAACCATCCTATATGATAACTTCTCTACTCATGAGATGACTCTACTAAAAAGTAAAAGGTGAAAGATAAAGGTGTGATACCGCGGCACTCCCCCAAGCTTGGGACAAGACAAGGGGATGCCAATACCAATGATGAATTACTCCTTCGGTGGTGGTGGTGAATCCTTGATCAAGGTATGGAAATGCTCTAGCATCTTGCGAAGTCTGTCGTTCTCCTCTTGAAGTAGCTCTACCTTCGTCCTTAGAGCTCGATATCGATCACAAAACTCATCTGCGACTCGAAGATCTTCCTCTACTCCAGGGAAGGGGCTGAGGCCTGGAACTGATGGTATTGGTCCCTGCATATTATGAGGAAAGGCACGTCCAGCGTAACTTGATAATATCCTCTTTACTTTCCTCTTGACGCTCTGATCCATGTTCTTGCGCTTAGAACCTTGGAGGTAATCTTCCATAGGTCTTGTCCCCTTGTTATTGTTGTCGAAGACCATGGTGCTTCTAAAACTGAAAACGATCCTGGCAGAAACAGGTCGAAACAAAAACACGACGAGAAAATGATGTACGGACCTCGGGTTATCCGGGGGATTATATAGGTAAAAGTTTTACAACAAAAGGAAAGTGCAGGGAGAAAACGGGTCGGAAACGGGCTCCGAGGCGCCCACACCATGTGGTGGCACGACCAGGGGTGGGCCCGCGCTGCCAGGTGGTGTGGTGCCCTCAGGCACCGTTTCCTACCCTTCTTCGGCTCAATATTTTTCATATTTTCTAAAAAATAACAAAAGTATAAGTCGGAAAGTAATACGCAAATTTTTTCTTAATAGAATTGTTACCTATTCGAAAACGGACTCTGAAGTTTATGGAATTTTCCCCTTTATAAACTCTTCCGGAGTCACCATTTGAATAGTATCAACATCTTCATTATAAGAATCTCTAGAAATATAATGTTTCAGTCTTTGCGCATTCACTACTTGTGGTCTATCACCATCAAGTGAATTAATCTTTATTGCATCTGAGCGATACACCTCTTCCATAATAAAAGGTCTCTCTCATCTCGAGAGTAATTTTCCTGCAAAAAATCTGAGACGAGACCTATACATAACCTTTTCACCAACATGAAACTCTCTTTTAAGAATTCTCGTATCATGCCATTTTTCTAACTTTCTCTTTAAAGAGTCTAGCATTTTCATAAGCTTCACTTCTCCATTTATCTAAAGAACTCAAGTCAAACATCATTTTCTTACCGGCAAGTTTAAAATCTTTATTCAGTTCTTTCACTGCCCAGTAAGCTTTGTGTTCTAATTCTAAAGGCAAGTGACAAGGTTTTCCATAAACCATTTTATAAGGAGACATACCCATTGGATTTTTATAAGCAGTTCTATAATCCAGAAAACATCATTTAACTTACTAGCCCAATTTTTTCTAGATTTATTAACAGTATTTTGCAAGATAGATTTAATTTCTCTATTTGATAATTCTACTTGCCCACTGGTTTGGGGATGATTAGCTGAATCAGTTCTATGATTAACATCATATTTAGCAAGAGTTTTTCTAAAACCTCCATGAATAAAATGAGAACCTCCAACAGTCATAAGATATCTAGGCACACCAAATCTTGGAAAAATAACATCTTTAAGCATTTTTAATGAGGTTTCACCATCAAAACTCTTTGTAGGTATAGCCTCTACCCATTTAGTAACATAATCAACAACAACAAGTATATGAGTATAACCATTAGGAGGAAAAAGACCCATAAAGTCAAATCTCCAACAATCAAATGGTTCAATAACAAGAGAATAAATCATAGGCATTTCATTACGTCTAGAAATATTACCAACTCTTTGACATTCATCACAAGATAAAACAAACTTTCGTGCATCTTTAAAGAGAGTAGGCCAATAGAAACATGATTGTAGAACCTTTTGTGCGGTTCTATCTCTAGCGTGATGTCCTCCATAAGCACTACCATGGCATTTTCTCAATATCTCTCATTGTTCATATTCTGGAACACATCTTCGCATAATACCATCTACTCCTTATTTATATAAGTGTGGGTCATCCCAAAAATAATGCCTCAAGTCATAAAAGAATTCCCTTCTTTGCTTAGTTGTAAAGGTCGGAGGCAAGTACTTGGAAACAATAAAGTTAGCATAATCTGCATACCAAGGACTATCTCGTGAGCTTACTTTTATTGCAACTAGCTGTTCATTTTGGAAAACTATCATTAACAGGAACAGGGTCATAAGCAATGTTTTCCTATCTAAATAAATTATCAGCAACAGGATTTTCAGCACCCTTCCTATCTTAATATGCAAATCAAACTCTTGTAAAAGCAGCACCCATCTAATGAGCATGGGCTTAGCATCTTTTTTCCATAAGGTATCTAATAGCAGCATGATCAGTATAAATAGTGACTTTCGAATCAACAATATAATTATCACAAGGAAAAACTACAACTAGGAACTCTTTTTCAGTGGTAGCATAATTCTTTTGAGCATAATCAAGAGTCTTACTAGCCTAATGAATACATTCAATTTCTTATCTGTACGTTTTCCAAGAACAACACCAACAACAAAATCACTAGCATCACACATATTTCAAAAGGTAAATTCCAATCAGGTGGTTGAACAATAGGAGCAAAATTAAAGCCTTCTTTAGAGTTTTGAAAGCTTCTTTGCAATCATCATAAAAAAAGGTACGTCTTTTTGGATAAGATTAGTAAGAGGCTTTGATATTTTAGAGAAATCTTTAATAAACCTCCTATAAAAACCAGCATGACCCAGAACTGAAGGGTACATTGCATAGAAAACAAAAAATTTCCTACGCGCGATAAACCCGAATGGCCAAGATCTAATCTATGAGATGAAAGGCAACAGGGAGAAAGAGAGCCTTGAGATAACATACCCTCAAAGAATCAAAGTGGTAAGAGATAAAATCTCGTGGTTGGCGTAGTCGTACTCACGCCGATCCCGAGCGAGAAGAAGTGCACCGCAATTCGGCGGTGCCTCCGTAATCGGTCACACGTTCAGCTCGATGAAGACTTCCGTTCCCTCGATCCAGCAGGTAGCGGAAGTAGAGGATCCCCGCGGAACTCCAGCAGCACGACGGCGTGGTGGTGGTGGTGAAGAATCCCACGGTCAGGGCTTCGCCAAGCCGTAGACCATGGAATGGAGCAGCGAGTGGAGGGAAAAGGGAGTGGGCAAGTGTGTGGAGAAGAGGGAGCTCTTACCCTCCTTTTATAGGGGAGGGGGAGGCAGCCCAAGGGGGGTACGGCCAGCCATGGGTGCCCCCACCCCTTCCTCTCTTCATGTGAGTGGAAGCCCCACTCACACCCACTCATACTCCCTTAATTTTCCACTTAGAAAATCCAAAGGTTTTTCTTTAATAAATAAATAAAACATTTTTATTTCTTTATTTATATTTGTTAATTCCATTAAAAAACATTTGCATGCAGCACCTCGAATCATTTGTTAATTCTATTAACAACCATTCGATGAAAAACCCCTTGAACTATTTCAATTTTCCCCCGAAACAATTTTTCGGAGCTGCCAAAATATTCTTCGGTATTCCGTATCCTCTCTAACGCTTCATCGAAACTTAAGTGTGTCACCCTACGGTTCGCGAATAATATAGACATGACCGAGACTCCTCTCCGATCAATAATCAACAGCGGGAGCTGGAGATCCGTGATGACTCCTATGTATTCAACGATGACTCTCGTGATCGTGTGAACCTTTCAACGTCGTAACGATTTCCCTTTGTCTCGCGATATTTTACTTGTCCGAGATCTGATCATCGGTATCCACCATACCTTGTTCGATCTCGTTATCCGACAAGCACTCTTTTCTCGTTCCCGTGATATAACATCCTTGTGATCATATCACGTGCTTGCAAGCGGTGCCGATGTGATATCACCGAGAGGGCCCTGAGTATATCTCTCTGTCATATTGGATGGACAAATCCCATTCTTGATCCATGAGCTTCAACTAACACTTTCCGAATACCTAATGCCACCTTTATAGTCACCCTGTTACGGTGTGACGTTTGATGTCATCAAAGTATTCTTTCGGTATTAGTGATTAACATGATCTCATGGTCTAAGGAACAATGTTACTCCAAATGTAAGACATAACAACAAAACTAAATGGCTTGATCGTATTGTTTTACTTAGTTAGGGTCTAAGTTCATCATGTCATTCTCTCAATGACATGATCCCGTTATTAACAACATCCAATGTCTATGATCAGGAAACCTTGATCATCTGTTAATCAACGAGCTAGTTAAAAGAGAGGATTCACTAGAAACGTTGGTTTGTTTATTAATCACACATGTATCAACGTTTCCGGTTAATACAATTCTAGCATGAGAAATAAACATCTACCATAAACAAGGAATAACATAATAAACACTTTATTATTGCCTCTCGGGCATATTCCCTTCAGTCTCCCACTTGCACTAGGGCAATAATCTATATTACATAGTGATGAATCTAACACCCATTGAGTTCTGGTGTTGATCATGTTTTGCCCTTGAGAGAGTTTTAGTCAATGGATCTGCCACATTCAGATCCGAATGTACTTTGCAAATCTTCACATCCCCATCTGCGACATGCTCACAGATGGAGTCAAAACGGCGCTTGATATGCTTGGAATTCTTGTGAGACCTTGGCTCCTTAGCATTGGCTATGGCACAATTGTTGTCACAATAGATAACCATTGGATCCAACGCACTCGGAACCACGCCTAGTTCGGATATGAACTCCTTCATCCAAACTGCTTCCTGTGTTGCCTCTGAGGCAGCAACATATTCTGCTTCTGTTGATGATCTCGCCACCACGGATTGCTTGGAACTCCTCCAGCTTACAGCTCCTCCATTCATAACAAATACGTACACGGACTGATACTTAGAGTCATCCGGATTAGTGTTAAAGCTAGCATCGATGTAACATCTTACGACAAGCTCTTCTTCACCGCCATATATGAGAAACATATCCTTAGTTCTTCTCAAGTACTTAAAGATATTCTTGACCGCCGTCCAGTGTTCCAAACCTGGATCGGATTGGTACCTACTAGTCAAATTAATAGCATGTGCCACATCCGTTCTTGTACATAGCATAGCATACATGATAGAACCTATGGCTGAAGCATAGGGAATCTTATTCATTCTCTCTCTATCTTCTGCTGTAGCTGGACATTGAGTCTTACTCAACTTTTTGCCTTGCAGCATAGGTAAGAACACCTTCCTACTCTCTTCCATTCCGAACTTCTTCAGAATCTTGTCAAGGTATGTACTTTGCGAAAGTCCAATTAAGCGCCTTGATCTATCCTTGTAGATTTTGATGCCTAATATATAAGCTGCTTCACCGAGGTCTTTCATCGAAAAACTACTGTTCAAACAACCTTTTACGTTTTTTAAAAGGTCTATATCATTTCCAATCAACAATATGTCATCCACATATAGTACTAGAAATTCTACAGAGCTCCCACTCACTTTCTTGTAAATACAAGCTTCTTCGTATGTTTGGACAAATCCAAACCCTTTGATCACCTTATCAAAACGTAGGTTCCAACTCCGGGATGCTTGCTTCAGTCCATAAATGGAACGTTGAAGCTTGCACACCTTGTCAGCATCCTTAGGATCAACAAAACCTTTGGGTTGCATCATGTACAACTTTTCCTCAATGTCACCATTAAGGAACGCTGTTTTGACATCCATCTGCCAGATTTCATAATCGAAAAATGCAGCAACTGCTAACATAATCCTAACTAACTTAAGCATCGCTACTGGTGAGAAAGTGTCATCATAGTCAACTCCTTGAATTTGTCGGAAACCTTTTGCGACAAGTCGAGCTTTATAGACGGTCACATTACCATCAGCGTCAGTTTTCTTTTAAAGATCCATTTGTTCTAAACGTCCTTGCGGTCATCGGGTAAGTCCACCAAAGTCCAAACTTGGTTTTCGTACATGGATCCTATTTCAGATTTCATGGCTTCAAGCCATTTGTTGGAATCTGGGCTCATCATCGCTTCATCATATGTCACAGGCTCACCACCTCCATCTATCATGAAGTTCAATACGGGATCTCCGTACAGTTCAGGAGTTGTACGTTCCCTAGTTGACCTGCGAGGTGCGGTAGTTTCCTCTACTGGAGTTTCATGATCTTGATCATTAGCTCTCTCTTCAACTGACGGGGTCGGCACCAGAACAACTTTCGGCGCTGCGCTACTCCCCATTCCAAGAAGAGAAGGTTCAATAACCTCGTCGAGTTCTACCTTCCTACTATTCACACCTTTCGAGAGAAACTCCTTCTCCAAAAAGGATCCATTCTTGGCAACGATAATCTTGCCTTCGGATCTGTGATAGAAGGTGTACACCATATTGTTTCTTTAGGGTATCCTATGAAGACGCATTTTTCCGCTTTGGGTTCGAGTTTATCAGGTTGAAGCTTCTTCACATAAACATCGCATCCCCAAACTTTTAGAAATGACATCTTAGGTTTGTTTCCAAACCATAATTCATACGGTGTCGTTTCAACGGATTTAGATGGTGCCCTATTTAAAGTGAATGCAGCGGTCTCTAGTGCATAACCCCAAAACGATAGTGGCAAATCTGTAAGAGACATCATAGATCGAACCATATCCAATATAATACGATTACGGTGTTCGGAAACACCATTACGCTGTGGTGTTCCGGCAGGTGTGAGTTGTGAAACTATTCCACATTGTTTCATATGCATGCCAAACTCGTAACTTAAATATTCACCTGCACGATTAGATCGTAGAAATTTAATCTTTCTGTTACGATGATTTTCAACTTCACACTGAAATTCTTTGAACTTTTCAAATGTCTCAGATTTGTGTTTCATTAAGTAAATACACCCATATCTACTCAAATCATCTGTGAAAGTGACAAAATAACGATATCCACCGTGTGCCGATACACTCATTGGTCCACACACATCAGTATGTATGATTTCCAGTAAGTCTGTCGCTCATTCCATGGTTCCAGAAAACGGGGTTCTAGTCATCTTGCCCATAAGGCATGGTTCACATGTTTCAAATGATTCATAATCAAGTGATTCTAAGAGTCCATCAGAATGGATCTTCTTCATGTGTTTAACACCAATATGACCTAAGCAGCAATGCCACATGTAAGTAGCAATATCATCATTTAACTTAATTATTTTGGCATTCACATTATGAATATGTGTATCAATACTAGCATGATTCAAAAGAAATAAACCATTCTTCTCAGGTGCATGACCATAAAATATATTATTCATATAAATCGAACAACCATTGTTCTCAGACTTAGAGGAATAACCATTCCACATTAAGAAAGATCCAGAAACGATATTCATGCTTAATGCAGGAACCAAATAACAATTATTGAGGTTTATAACTAATCCCGATGGTAGACGTAGAGGCAGCGTCCCGACGGTGATCTCATCAACTCTTGATCCATTGCCGACGCGCATCGTCACCTCATCTCTTGCTAGTGGTCGCTTATTCTGCAGCTCCTGTTTCGAGTTACATATGTGAGCAACCGAACCAGTATCAAATACCCAGGTGCTACTGCGAGTACTAGTAAGGTACACATCAATAACAAGTATATCATATATACCTTTGTTCACTTTGCCGGCCTTCTTAACTGTCAAATATTTGGGGCAATTGCGCTTCCAGTGGCCAGTACCCTTGCAATAAAAGCACCCAGTCTCAGGCTTAGGGTCATACTTGGTTTTCTTCTTAGGAGCAGCAACAGATTTGCCACCCTTCTTGAAGTTTACCCTTGGCTTGCCTTTCTTGAAACTAGTGGTCTTATTGATCATCAACACTTGATGTTCTTTCTTGATCTCCAGTTCAGCAGTTTTAAGCATCGAGAGAAGCTCAGGAAGAGACTTCTTCATGCCTTGCATATTATAGTTCATCACGAAATTCTTGTAACTAGGTGGCAGAGATTGGAGAACACGATGTATCCCTAGCTCATTAGGAATCGTTATTCCCAAGCCTATGAGCTTATCAGCGTACGCAGACATTTGAGTACGTGCTCACTAACGGAGCTGTTCTCTTCCATCATGCAGCTAAAGAACTTTTCTGAAGCGTCATAACTCTCAACTGCGGCATGGTTATCGAAAATCATTTTCAATTATCCCATTGTAGCAAAATCAGTGTTGTTCTCGAAACGTTTTCGCAGCTCTGGCTCTAATCCATAGAGGATTCCACAATGAACTATATTGTGGTCTTCTTGTTGAGTCAGATAAACATTTTTATCTTCATCAGAAGCATCATCGGCGGGCTGGTCACCTAGTGGTGCGTCAAGCACATAGAGTTTCTTGCAAGCGGTGAAGAGAATCCTCAGGTTAAGTGCCCAGTTGGTAAAGTTGCTCCCATTATTCGCTAGTTTTTCTCTCTCCATGAACATATTGAAATTGAAGGTAGGTGCTGCCATGATCTACAACATATTTGCAAAGACTATTTAGACTATGTTTATGACAAATTAAGTTCAAGTTAATTCTAAAATTATCCCATGAACTCCCACTCAAAAAACAACATCCCTCTTAGTCGTCTTTAGTGATTACACGAACCAAATTCACTACACGGAAACCGATCATCACGTGAGACGGAGTAGTTGCAAAGGTGAACATCAACATGTTCATCATATCATCCATATGACTCATGCTTTACCTTTCGGTTATGTGTTCCGAGGCCATGTATGTACATGCTAGGCTCGCCAAGTAGAACCGTAGTATTGTGTGTGTTTCAAGGCCATGTTTGTACATGCTAGGCTTGAAAACACCCGTTGTATGCGAACGTTGAGTCTATCACACCCGATCATCACGTGGTGTCTCGAAACGACGAACTTTCTTAACAGTGCATACTTAAGGAAGAACACATTATTATCTTGATATTAAGTGAGAGAGATCATCTTATAATGCTACCGTCGCGATCTAAGCAAAATAATATGCATAAAAGGATAAACATCACATGCATGGATAATGTGATATGATATGGTCCTTCTTGCACTTATTTCCATCTTGTGCATCATGGTATGATCTCCATCATTCCACCAGCGTGGCACCAAGGTTCGTGGCACCTCCATCTTGATTGTCCATTACAACATATCACATTGATATGATATACAACACGCAGGCCATGAAAATAAGACAACCATATGGCTCCAGCCGGTATGTCAATAATTTACAAAAGATATCATCTCATACATAACGTTTGTAACATTGACCATATCACATCACATGCTCTGCAAAAACAAGTTAGACGCCTCTAATTTATTTTTGCATATTTTACGTGGCTTGGGATTACGAGGATAGAACCGTTCGTACCTACGTACAAGAGCCACAACGTTGATAAAATATATTTTTAACAACCCTTCGTATATTAGATCTTAACTATAGTAGGAGAAACCGACACCCGCAAGCCACTTATGCAATACAAGTTGCATGTCAGTTGTGGAACAAGTCTCATGTGCGTGGACATGTAAAGTTAGTCCGGGCCGCTTCATCCCACTATGCCACTAAGATCATAAAATACTCAAGGAGGCAATAACATGATCATCAATGCCCACATACACCTATGTGTTCTACCCGTACAAATAATCTACGCATAGATCCGGCTCTGATACCACTAAAGGGTACGTTGCATAGAAAACAAATTTCCTACGCGCGATAAACCCGAATGGCCAAGATCTAATCTATGAGATGAAAGGCAATGGGGAGAAAGAGAGTCTTGAGATAACATACCCTCAAAGACTCAAAGTGGTAAGATATAAAATCTCGTTGTTGGCGTAGTCGTACTCACGCCGATCCCGAGCGAGAAGAAGTGCACCGCAATCCGGCGGTGCCTCCGTAATCGGTCACACGTTCAGCTCGATGAAGACTTCCGTTCCCTCGATCCAGCGGGTAGCAGAAGTAGAGGATCCCTGCGGAACTCCAGCAGCACGATGGCGTGGTGGTGGTGAAGAATCCCACGGTCAGGGCTTCGCCAAGCCGGAGACCATGGAATGGAGCAGCGGGTGGAGGGAAAAGGGAGTGGGCAAGTGTGTGGAGAAGAGGAAGCTCTTACCCTCCTTTTATAGGGGAGGGGGGCAGCCCAAGGGGGGTGCGGCCAGCCATGGGTGACCCCACCCCTTCCTCTCTTCATGTGAGTGGAATCCCCACTCACACCCACTCATACTCCCTTAATTTTCCACATAGAAAATCCAAAGGTTTTTCTTTAATAAATAAATAAAACATTTTTATTTCTTTATTTATATTTGTTAATTCCATTAACAAACATTTGCATGCAGCACCTCAAATCATTTTTTAATTCTATTAACAACCATTCGATGGAAAACCCCTTGAACTATTTCAATTTTCCCCCGAAACAATTTTTCGGAGCTGCCCAAAATATTCTTCGGTATTCCGTATCCTCTCTAACGCTTCATCGAACCTTAAGTGTGTCACCCTATGGTTCGCGAATAATATAGACATGACCGAGACTCCTCTCCGATCAATAATCAACAGCGGGATCTGGAGATCCGTGATGACTCCTATATATTCAACGATGACTCTCGTGATCGTGTGAACCTTTTAACGTCGTAACGATTTCCCTTTGTCTCGCGATATTTTACTTGTCCGAGATCCGATCATCGATATCCTCCATACCTTGTTCGATCTCGTTATCTGACAAGTACTCTTTTCTCGTTCCCGTGATATAACATCCTTTTGATCATATCACGTGCTTGCAAGCGGTGCCGATGTGATATCACCAAGAGGGCCCTGAGTATATCTCTCCGTCATATTGGATGGACAAATCCCATTCTTGATCCATGAGCTTCAAAACACTTTCCGAATACCTAATGCCACCTTTATAGTCACCTTGTTACGGTGTGACGTTTGATGTCATCAAAGTATTCTTTCGGTATTAGTGATTAACATGATCTCATGGTCTAAGGAACAATGTTACTCCGAATATAAGACATAACAACAAAACTAAATGACTTGATCGTATTGTTATACTTAGTTAGGGTCTAAGTTCATCATGTCCTTCTCCCAATGACATGATCCCGTTATTAACAACATCCAATGTCTATGATCAGGAAACCTTGACCTTTTGTTAATCAACGAGCTAGTTAAAAGAGAGGCTTCACTAGGAACGTTGGTTTGTTTATTAATCACACATGTATCAATGTTTCCGATTAATACAATTCTAGCATGAGAAATAAACATCTATCATAAACAAGGAATAACATAATAAACACTTTATTATTGCCTCTCGGGCTTATTCCCTTCAAGAACACTATGAATATCTTTGACAACCCTGGGGTAGGACATCTATACTTCTTATAAAGCAAAACCCCACTAACATGCATTAATGATTTTTCTATATCAACATGCAAGCTATCCACCTCATCTATTCTCCTAACCAATCTATTGTCCATGTCATCTACACTAATATTTATTAATAACTACATGCAAGCTAGCACATCATCCTTCTTTAAGCCATCAAATTATTCATATTAACAATTTGAAATATATATACAATGATCAACTGAAATTTGGATGTTCACTTAGAAAATATAATGTACAATATCTCTTATAAACATTTATTACAATATAAAGCGGTCCCCGCAGCAACGCGTGGGGTATCTTCTAGTTTTCTCAATTGCTTCAACCTTAGTTCTATCAACTTAAATGCCTCTTTTAGAAATTTTATGTCCAAGAACAATTCCTTCATTAACCATAAAGTGGCATTTCTCCCAATTAAGAACAAGATTAGTTTCCTCACATCTCTGCAAAACTATATCAATATTGTGCAAACAGTTATCATAAGCAGTTCCATAGACGGAAAAATCATCCATGAATACTTCCAAATTTTCTTCACAAAAGCCATGAAAAATAGCAGACATGCATCTTTGAAACGTATCAGTAGCATTACACAAACCAAAAGGCATACGTCTGTAAGCATAAGTTCCATAATGACAAGTAAAGGTTGTTTTCTCTTGATCTTGCTTTCTAATAGCAATTTGATAAAACCCAGAATAACCATCAAGAAAGCAAAAATGAGTTTTCTTAGACAACCTTTCTAGCCTTTGATCAATAAAAGGTAAAGGATAATGATCCTTTTTAGTAACTTTGTTAACTTTTCTAAAATCAATGCACATTCTATAACCAACTACCACTCTTTGAGGAATAATCTCATCATTTTATTTAGGCACAACAGTCATTCCTCCTTTCTTAGGGACACAATGCACATGACTTACCCATCTACTATCAGCAATAGGATAAATAATACCGGCATCAAGAAGGTTTAATACCTCATTCCTTACCACTTCCTTCATCTTAGGAATTAAACGACATTGATGTTCAACAACTGGCTTTGCATCAGGTTCTATATTAAAAGCATGCTGACATATAGCAGGGGAAATCCCTTTCAAATCATCAAGAGTATATCTAATAGCTCCATGGTGTTTCTTCAATATATCCAATAATATTTCCTATTCCTCACCTGAAAGTTTAGAAATAATAATAATAGGATATGTTTTCTTATCATGAATATAAGCATATTTAAGATGATCAGGTAAATGTTATAAATCGAAAACATGATCCTCCTTGGGTGGTAGCATGTTACCAATGTCTTCCACATGTAAATTATGTTTCAACATCGCTGGTTGACGAAGAATAATATCGCCAATCTCATTTCTTTCTTCCATAAAGACTTCACTTTCGTGGTCCTCCATGTATTGCTACAAAGCATTGTTAGAAGCAAGAGAAATAGAGGCAAGTTGTTCAACTCTAAAATCTTTACTAGGCAATTCATCTTCACAAGGAGCTTTAGAAAATTTAGAAAAATTAATCTCATAAGATTTTCCATCAAGTTTAGTTACTATTTTCTCCTTCTTATAATCTATAACAGCACCACAAGTATTCAAGAAAGGTCTACAAAAAATAATAGGACAAGTTTTACTAGCAAATGCACCAAGTACTAGAAAATCAACAAGATATTTAGTTTTGCCACATAAAACTTCTACATCTCTAACAATACCAATCGAATAGATGGTTTCGCTATTTTAGCAAGCTGAATAACCACATCAATTTCTTCAAGTTCACAAGAACCAATTGAAAGAGCATGGTGCTCCCATGTGTGGTTTTGGTAATTGATGACAATCACTACGGACTAATGGTTGCATTGAGCTATACTTGTAGAGTTTGTCCATAGGCAATGCTTCATGTCCATGTGTTGGATTCAAGATAATCAAGTGGTGACCATGGTGCTATTCATGTGAATATCCCAAGTTTGGTCATGAGAGAGTCGAGCATATTGCAAGTATGTCTTGAATAATAATATTGTGTGAACATTCATCTTTACCTTCAAAACATCATTATTATGAAGAGAGAGAAAAAAGATACAAGGTTTATCAAGGCAAAGTGTAAGCGATGGTTAATATTGATCAACTCATAAAGAAAGAAGATGTACCATGTGGGATCATGGTATGGTAAGTAATTGTTCATATAGCTTTGTGTTCTAAACAATTATATATGTGTGTGGTATATCTATGTGGGGTTAGGTATCTTTCCATGGGATTGCATCAAAAGGAAGATTTCATATAGTCCATGGTGGATGACGTCAAGTCGTGGTCGTTATCAAGTTTGAGAATTGCAAGTTCAAGGGGAGCATATAAAAGAGATCACATGCCTGAAGCTTTCCACTCTTTTAGATATGATTTCCAAGTGAAGATGTACTTAAAAGAGCCTCTGCCATAATGGCGTATGGGGGAGCGATCTATGTGTCTTCACCGAGCAAAGTGAAAACAAGAAAGATGTTCCATATTGAGGAGGTCAAGTTCTTCATCATCTAGCTCAAGTGGAATGCTCAAGCCAAAGGTATGATCTTGATAGGTTTTCTATTTTACCGGTCTCATAGAATAGTTGGGAGACCGGGTTATAGGATAGATAACCGTACTATCAAGAGGGGCTCTCATATTAGCAAATTGATCGCATCATTCGGAGAGATCTCAAACCTTTGCATACTTGGCATCATCTTTCTTGGCTCTTATTTGTGTTTTATATGGTTTTAGATCTTGTCATGTGCTTCAATAAAAGCTCAAGTTCATCAAAAACGGGTTTTGCATGAAAAACTTATTGTGTTTTTGATATTGGAGGTTTTACCGATTGTTCCTTTATAGAGAGGTCAAACCTTTCATTATTTGGTTTTATCCTCCAATGATGGACTATGATGTTTCTTTTCATAATCTTGTATTGCTCATTCTTACAATTTCAACGAGCCCGAGATCATCAAAAATGGAGTTCGGATACAAAAGATATCGCGCTTTTAGTTAAGGTGTTTTTCTGGAAATAGGAAGGTTGGCCAGGCCGTGCTCCAGGATGAGCAGTTCTGTTAGGTGGCCGGCCTGGAGGCCGGGGACGCGCATAATGCCCCCAACAGGCTGATTTTGGAGGCCTATATAAGGGGTCTTCTTCCCCAATGGCTCCCCACCTTTTTAGCAAGTTTCCCCCCACCATTGTTGGCTTCTTTGAGCTTGCTCTCTCTCTATTCCTCCATGATCCTTGCCTCCAATTAGCGGGAAAAGAGGGAGGAGATCTAGATCTATCTTTCCACCAATCCATCTCCCCTCTTAGTGAGGGAAAGCCTTTGGGATCTAGATCTTGGAGATTCATTTGTTGAGTTCTTCCTTGTTCTTCCCCTCTTCCCCCCCCCCCCCCCCCCCCCCCCCATGTCATTTGTTGCTTTGGTGGGATTTGAGAGTGAACGATTTGAGCACTTCTTGTGTTCTTACCATTGCATAGATTGCATCGGTTTGAGTTCTCTACGAGGATTCGTTCAAGTGAAAGGTTGGGAAGCTTGTTACTCTTGGGTTCTTGGAGTGCCCGTGTGTGAGATCCTAGCGAGGAGCTCAATAGGATTAATAGGATACTCATATCAACAAGTTGCAACTTCTTTTCCGGAAGCTCATCTTGAAAGAACTCCAGTGTTAAGCGTGCTTGGCCTGGAGCAATTTGAGGATGGGTGACCGACCGGGAAGTCCTTCCCGGGTGCTTATGAGTGAGGACAAAGTGCGCATGAAAGACTAGTGTTGGTCTGTGGGGCCAGTCTAGAGATCCTATAGAGCTACCAGGGGTGACAGCCGCCGGCTACGAGGTGGACGGGGTGTTACATTTGGTATCAGAGTCGACCCTCGCGGTTACAAGGGCGTGTGCGGGTCAGTGGGTGGACATGTGGGACATGTGCCGACATTGGGCGCACAGACGAGTGCCAAGAGGGGAAGTTCCTTGACTGTAGTTTGACCGACGAGGGCGTCGGTCTTCTAAGGGGGGAAGGATGTGAGATCCTCGCGCAGAGCTCAATAGGATTAATAGGATACTCATATCAACAAGTTGCAACTTCTTTTCCGGAAGCTCATCTTGAAAGAACTCCAGTGTTAAGCGTGCTTGGCCTGGAGCAATTTGAGGATGGGTGACCGACCGGGAAGTCCTTCCCGGGTGCGCATGAGTGAGCACAAAGTGCGCAGGAAAGACTAGTGTTGGTCTGTGGGGCCAGTATAGAGATCCTAGAGAGCTACTAGGGGTGACAGCCGCCGGCTACGAGGTGGTCGGGGTGTTACACCTTGAGCTTGTCCTCTTGGGTACTTGGAGTGCCCTAGACGGATGATTTTTGCCTTGGAGCTTTGGAAGCTTTTGAGGCCTTGTCGCTATCTCAGAGTTTTGGTAGCTCGCGAGATATTGTTGGGAGCCTCCAATTGAGTTGTGTACATTTCCCCAACCTTATACGGGATTGGTGACCGCCCTCAAAGGTCCCATGTTGGATCGTGGCACTCCGCATTGGTGGAGGCACCAGGAGAATAAGGTGAGACATTGGGCGCTTGGAGTCATTGTGATTCCACACCTCTCCAACGGATATTAGCTTCGATTGGGAAGTGAAATTCGGGATAAATCATCGTCTCTACGTGCCTCGGTTATTTCTATACCCGATCTCTTTATTTATGCAATTTACTTTGTGATAGCCATTGAGCTTGAAGTAACATATCTTGCTATCACATAGTTGCTTGAATTGTTTAGCATAAGTTGTTGGTGCACATAGGTGAACCTAGTTTGTTTAGGTTTTGGCTTGATAAATTAAACGCTAATTTTATTCCGCATTTATTCAAGCCTTAACCGTAATTATTTTTAAACGCCTATTCACACCCATCTAGGCGACATCCGTGTCCTTTCAATTGGTATCAGAGCCGGGTCTCTCTTCATAGGGTTTCACAACCTAGAGAGTAAAGATGTCGGCTAGGGGTTAGTGCATAATGACACTTTTATATTCGATGACAAAAATTATGATACTTGTAAAATTAGTATGCTTAATATTTTTAAGGACATGGGTCCAAATATAGAGCAAATTGTAGATATGGGTTTTTCTTCTCCAAAGGGCCTTGATTGCTCTTTAGAGGATGAGAAAAACTTCTCAATACTCAATCTACTAATGTGTTTTTCAAATATTTGAGCATTTTAGTTCTTGAGTCAATTAGGCCATCTTGGAAAGCTCATGAGATATGGACCAAGCTTCAAGATAAATATGATGTGTCCAAAAATTGTCGGAATGATTATTCTCCCTCCACCTCCGGGTGTGATGAGTTCTAAACTTCTTCTACTTCACCAACATGTGGAAAGCCACAACAAGATGATATGGTGAGTAGTGATAAAAAATGCAATCTTTATAGTAATCTTATTGTTGATGATTCTTCGTCTCTATCTTATTGCAATACTCTGTCTATGGACTTAAACACATCTAGAACCCAAAATGATTTACATGCTTGTGTTGATAGTACATGCATATCATTTAGAAATTCCTTGACCAAATCTTATGATGATATGCTTGATACATCTTGTTGCCATAGTAAAAATGGTTATATTTGCTCTATTCCTTTTGTTACTAACCATGTATAAGAAACTCAACATTCCATTGAACAAGATGTGGATTTAAGTGGTGCTTCAAGTAATGGTTCATCACCATCTACCATATCTCACTCATGCCTTATGGCTAAAGGTTCAAAGGTAGCTCCTACTTTGAACACCAATGTATCTAGTGATGATGATGATTATGATGGTGATGATGATGATGATGATGATTATGGCGATGATAATGACAATGATTCGTCAATGGAGAAAGGTAAAAATGATTCACAATATCCTTTATGATGATAAAGATTCTTGTGCCAATTTGCTAGAAATCGATAGAGCATTTGATTGGCGCAATATCGTCATTAAGGATTTGGAAGCATGCATTGACGCGTGTTATAGCCGCGACCGTGATTATTCCAATGAAATTGCAAAACTGGAGGAATCTCTTGTAGAAGAACAAACCACCAATGAATCTCTTGAAGATACTTTTACTCTAGAGTTATCAAAAGTAAATGACTCTCATGATATAAATCTTGAGGTGGTTAATTGTCTTAAAACTAAAAATGATGAGCTAAAAGTTGCACATGCTCAACTTAAAGCTTCATATTCAAAAGAGCTTGCCAAGTTGCCTTGTCCTATTGCTATTAATAATGATGCTTGTGGTACTAACTCTATTTCTTGTGAAGCATCTACATTGAAGGATAATGTTGAGCTAAGGGCTCAACTTGAGTTGCTAACTAGAAATTATGGGAAATTGGAAGAAAGTCATGAAAAGCTCTCAAGCTCTCATGAGGATCTTCTAGTCTCACATGATAATCTAAATTTAGCTCATGAGGCTATTATTACCAAGGTAATATCTTGTGATACTCATGTGTACATTAGCACAAACTCTACTCAAAATTCTATTTTGCCTCGTGCTAGTCCTAGTAATTCATTCACTCATAACATCGCTACATCTTGTGATGAATTGCTTTCCATGCCTTGTTGCTCTAACAATGAAGCATATACTTCATCTATTACTTGTGTTCCTACTAACCATGTAGAGGAAATAAAAGAGCTCAAGGTCCAAGTCACTTCTTTGAAAAAAGACTTGGAAAAGCGTCATGGGAAGTCCGCACTTGACAACATGTTGAGTGTGCAAAGATTACCCAATGACAAGAGTGGACTTGGATTCAACTCCAATAATAACAAGAAGTCCAATATCAATAAGAATCATACAATCAACAAGAACAAGGGCCAAGAACAAGTCAAGAATTCGTTCAAGATTGTTTGCTTCAAGTGAAAGGTTGAAGGGCACCATATGTAACGGCCGGGGATTTTCCCCGCTTAGCTTTGTCTGTTTTTTTTTTCTTTTCTGTTTGTGCATCGTCATGCATAATGCATCATCGTTAGCTAGAGACTTGCAAACCAATTAAAATTCATCAAATCCTATTTTCCAAATTCTCTACGAGTTGTTTGACGCATAACTCTATTTTAGTTAGTCCCAAAACAGTCTCTAAAACGAATAAAACAAACCCTGGAAAAAAAAAACAAAAAAAAAACGTTTAGGAGAGAGAGGGCGGCCCAGCCGGCCAGGCCCAAAAGGCCCAACCGCACCTCCCCACCCGAAACCCTAAATTTCCTCTCTCCCTCACGAAAACCCCCCCGCCGTTTATGTTATTTACTTCTAAGTCCCTCCACCTGCTAAAAAAAAAAAAAGAAACCCACCCGACCAGAACCAACTCACGCACGGAAA
This sequence comes from Alopecurus myosuroides, assembly GCA_028641055.1. NCBI lineage: Eukaryota > Viridiplantae > Streptophyta > Magnoliopsida > Poales > Poaceae > Alopecurus > Alopecurus myosuroides. The sequence continues at coordinate 215,480,547 of CM054063.1, read as the reverse complement.
CGCACGCAGGAGACCCCCCGATCGATCCCCTCGTCATCGTCCCCATCCTCTCCTCCCGAGCGCTGCCTTCCTCGTCCTCTGCTCGCTGCAACCCCGTCGCCCCTCTCCTCCACTCGCTCGCCGCCCAGCCCCTCCCCCCTGCCTCGACCTCGCCTCTCCATCCTCGCCGGCGCCTCCTCCCTGCCTCCACGCGCGCGGGCGCCGCCCCCTTCTCCCGTGGCCATCGCCGGCCGTCGCTCCGCCCTCTCCACCTCATGCCCCGCAGTGCCGCCTGCCCCTTCTGCTACCACGAGGACGCACCTCCAGCCAGCTCCACCCGCCGGCGACTGCCTGGCCACCGAGCCCTTCCCGGCGCCCGTCCCCGGCCGTGGCGCCCCGTCCATCTCCGAGCCCTGCGCCTCCCTCTCGCCGGAGACCGCCGCTCGAGGCCGCCACCTCTCCTCGCTTGGCCTCGCCGCCGTCCGGAGCAACGAGGGGCCGCCAGCCGGAGCGGCTGCAGCAGCCCCAGCCATGGCCTGCCATGGCGCCTTCCTCCGCCGCGCCCGCTCCAGTGCTCCCTCCACCTCGAGACCGCAGCCCCGGCGCTGCTCCCACGGCGCCGCCCCCGTCCGTGCAGAGCGGCTGGTGGTCGAGCTGCTGCTGCTCGCCGGCAGCCGTCGTTGCCGGCATCTCCTCCTGCTTCCGCCGTCCTATGCCGCAGGCGCAGCCGGTCTTTTTGCCACCATGGACGCACCGCTCCGTCACCTGCAGCTGCCCTGGCGCCGTTGGTTTTCGCCCGCCAAGTGCTCGAGCAAATGCCACAAGAGTTCACCGCCGTGCTCTGTTTGTTGTGGCCGAGGCATTCGCGCCGTATCGTGTATGACCGTGGAGCTGCCAAGATCTTCCCGATGACGTGAACGACTACATCGACCCCGGACGTGAACGACTACATCGACCCCGGACGTGAACGACTACATCGACTCCAGACGTGAACGACTACTTCGACTACGATACGTGAACGACTACTGTCACCGCCACCGTGTCCGTTTTGCGTCGGCCGCCTTCGTGCGCGCCCGAAGACCGAAACTGTCAAGTTCGCACCAACCCCGGAGATGCCGTTGTAAGGTTCGGCCACGACTACTTCCAATACGGAACGAGAATGCCTACGTCGACTACTTCCACTACCACGCCTACGTCGACTACTTCCTCTAGGGCCCGAAGACCTCGACTTCGACTACATCGACAACGGACTGTCTACTTTCCCTGCTACGACGACTTCGTCTACTTCCTCTTCTTCGTCTACTTCCTCCACGTCCCGAAGTTTCCGGCGCCGACCTCGGCGATCCTCTTTCCAACGTGCGAACCCAAACCCTAAATCCCCTATACCTATATGCCCTATTTTCTATAACATATCAACTATAATTAAAATGTCATCTCATTCATGTGTTGCATTGCATTTTTTGTGGGTAAATAAATAACTCGAACCTCCTAAATTAAATGTTGGGCTTCCGGCTCAATTTAAATTGTTTAATTGCATAAATCATAACTAATTCATTTTAACTCCAAATTTCAAAAGTAAAATATGTTTTCCAATCAAAATTCTCTAAACTTTGCAAATATCAACTTTGTTTTCTGTTTTGAATAATTTAAATTGCTGAAAACAACTGTTTCTTATTTAATGCAATTAAAATTGCCAAATTCATAACTTGCTCATTTTAATTCCAAATCCAACAAATAAAATATGTTTTCATACCAGAAAAATGCACTTAATCTGTTCATGCCATCCATGTTCATGTTTGCACCTTGCATGTTGCATTTGTAGTGGTGTTATGTATGTTCACCTAATAAATAAATATAGAATGTGTTGGGGTATTTAATTCAATTGTTGCCCTATTCCATTTAATATTGCTTAACTCACCTATTTACTGTTTTCCATGCTAAACAACATTTAACTTGATGGTTAGCTAAACAACTTGAACCAATTCCTATTTCTCCGGACTCCGGTTCCGATTAAATTGCTTAAGTGGTTTCCCCTGTTGCATCTTGCCATGCCATGCATATAAAATAGGATCATGCTGGATTTTTGCCGTAGAAGTAATTGTTGCATCCGGTGTTTCTTTTAGTTCGTTGCTTCTTCCCGGATAGGACGTTGAGATGATGTGAGCAACGACAAGTTCTGCTACCTTGCGGGATCTCAGGCAAGTATACTCACTTGCTGCCATATGGCTGCCTTTCATCACTTGTTACCGATTCTTTCCGTTGATTCTTTTCTGCTATCCTTAGTAGTAGTTGTTTCTGTTACGAACCCATCACATGAATCCCTCAACCTTGATATTGCCTCACCTCCATACCTATAACCATTGCTTGTTGCCCGTGTCTTACTATCATGCTTAGGGTTGTTTTGCTCGAGTCTGTTACCCGCTACTTTCTGTTATTTCTTCATTATGTTCTGGGGGCTCGATATTTAATCAATCAATCATGCTACTGTTACTGTTTAATAATAAAATTTGATGATAAGGCACCGGCAGGAGGCCCTTTGTGGTTTTGAGGCCTGCTAGTGTCGACTCTAATAGGAAAAGGGTCTTGTCTACTGATCCATGATGAGCGCACTAACCGCATGTGGGAAGCGAGTATGGGCGCCCCCCTCAATTTGACTCGATTCGCATCTCGTCCAAATCGCCTCATTTAGTTCGGGTTTTCCATTTGCTGCATGCATGATCTTGCGAGCCCTTGGTACCCGGGTGGAACTTTCGTAGTCGGCATATAGGGGGACACGTTCTTAGAGTGCTATGAGGGTCCATTTTCTTCTGGGCTCGATTAGCCGTGCGCCCAAGGTGCTTTGGGCTTGATGCGAAGAAGAGTTGAGTTGTGTAGAGTACCCCGCTTGGTGGGAGGCATCCCATCTGGCGGGTTATTCTTGCGTGTACGGCCAAATTGGTGCAACCCTGCAGGGATAATCTTCTCGAGAAGCCGTGTTTTCCGCGGTTATGGATTACTTGGTGAAAGTACTGGCTAACAAGTACTCAGGACAACTTAAACATAATGATCAACCATGATACACCCAATGATTAACAACTTGACTAGTAACAGGTTTATTCACACAATAACTCGATTCACCTCTAATACAACTGTGTGAGTTATCCTCGGATTGCTTCTTCGGATAAGGGGTGAGATCCAGGATGGGTTTGTTTGGAGTTACTTTCAGTTGGTTACAACACTCGATCTTATCTTATTTCTGTTAGCCGGAAGTTGTAGTATCTCTCTGTAGTTGGTTAGTGCAGCCTGTTGTCGCTTATTTGCAATAACCCACTTCCTTTCCGTTGATCCTAAAGTATTTGTATCTTGTGATGACTGGCTACGCCGGTAACTTGTGAGTATGGGTTTTATCCCCTTGCCAGTACTTAACCATACTGACCCACGAATTCATTTTCGTGGCTGCATATTCAACATTGCAGTCAACAGGTTTGAAGTCTGACGACGTTAGCTTGGGAATCCCTCCGGCTTGGCCTGGGCAGGGATTGGACGCTCTCGGTTGTCTTCAGGACTCTTAGTCCAATTTGTATCTTGTCCGTAGCCGGACGTTTGTTTCTTCCGCTGTTATTTGGATCTTTGTATTGTATCAGTTGTATCCTTGGCTCGTTCGAGTCGTCTTGTATCTATCTGTTTCTGTTGTAATTGTGGAATATTCGTGAACTATTGTAATGTTATCATAAATGGCAACCTGGAATCGGTTATTATGCGGATTTGGCGGGAATGCTGAAATCTGCATAGTGCCCGATCTCGGGACGTCACAAATGGTATCAGAGCCTTGGTTCCAATTCCCGAGATTGTTTCGATACGAATGGTTATCGAAGCAACGGGTCCGCAAAGCCTGTAGGTTAACCTCGCTAACGGTCGTTGTTTCTAGAATGTCAAAAACTATTTCTGCTAAACTATTTTGGAAAAACATCTCGATAGGATTCTTGTTTTCTCCTTACCTATATTCTACTTCTCCTTCTATCTCATTTGTTTTGGAGTCTACTCTCGTACTCAATCTTTCAAAGTGTTAGGATCCCACGTGGGTGGACGTTTTCTGAGCCGTTAACCTAATAGGTTCGATCTTCGGAAGATTCCTGGTGGAAGAACATCGTCGTCAGCCCGAGCAATAATCTCTTGTTAGTGGTGTCGAGAAGCCCTTGTTAGTGGTGTCGAGGAGATCAACTGGAAGCATGAAGAATCGATAGTAGAACTTCTTTCCCCCCCCCCCCCGGGTTAGGAGGTGGATTGCGAGGGCGCAATCCCTTGTTAGTGGTGTCGTCTGTAACGGCCGGGGATTTTCCCCGCTTAGCTTTGTCTGTTTTTTTTTCTTTTCTGTTTGTGCATCGTCATGCATAATGCATCATCGTTAGCTTGAAACTTGCAAACCAATTAAAATTCATCAAATCCTATTTTCCAAATTCTCTACGAGTTGTTTGACGCATAACTCTATTTTAGTTAGTCCCAAAACAGTCTCTAAAACGAATAAAACAAACCCTGGAAAAAAAAAACAAAAAAAAAACGTTTAGGAGAGAGAGGGCGGCCCAGCCGGCCAGGCCCAAAAGGCCCAACCGCACCTCCCCACCCGAAACCCTAAATTTCCTCTCTCCCTCACGAAAACCCCCCCGCCGTTTATGTTATTTACTTCTAAGTCCCTCCACCTGCTAAAAAAAAAAAAAAAGAAACCCACCCGACCAGAACCAACTCACGCACGGAAACGCACGCAGGAGACCCCCCGATCGATCCCCTCGTCATCGTCCCCATCCTCTCCTCCCGAGCGCTGCCTTCCTCGTCCTCTGCTCGCTGCAACCCCGTCGCCCCTCTCCTCCACTCGCTCGCCGCCCAGCCCCTCCCCCTGCCTCGACCTCGCCTCTCCATCCTCGCCGGCACCTCCTCCCTGCCTCCACGCGCGCGGGCGCCGCCCCCTTCTCCCGTGGCCGTCGCCGGCCGTCGCTCCGCCCTCTCCACCTCATGCCCCGCAGCGCCGCCTGCCCCTTCTGCTACCACGAGGACGCACCTCCAGCCGGCTCCACCCGCCGGCGACTGCCTGGCCACCGAGCCCTTCCCGGCGCCCGTCCCCGGCCGTGGCGCCCCGTCCATCTCCGAGCCCTGCGCCTCACTCTCGCCGGAGACCGCCGCTCGAGGCCGCCACCTCTCCTCGCTTGGCCTCGCCGCCGTCCGGAGCAACGAGGGGCCGCCAGCCGGAGCGGCTGCAGCAGCCCCAGCCATGGCCAGCCATGGCGCCTTCCTCCGCCGCGCCCGCTCCAGTGCTCCCTCCACCTCGAGACCGCAGCCCCGGCGCTGCTCCCACGGCGCCGCCCCCGTCCGTGCAGAGCGGCTGGTGGTCGAGCTGCTGCTGCTCGCCGGCAGCCGTCGTTGCCGGTATCTCCTCCTGCTTTCGCCGTCCTATGCCGCGGGCGCAGCCGGTCTTTTTGCCACCATGGACGCACCGCTCCGTCACCTGCAGCTGCCCTGGCGCCGTTGGTTTTCGCCCGCCAAGTGCTCGAGCAAATGCCACAAGAGTTCACCGCCGTGCTCTGTTTGTTGTGGCCGAGGCATTCGCGCCGTATCGTGTATGACCGTGGAGCTGCCAAGATCTTCCCGATGACGTGAACGACTACATCGACCCCGGACGTGAACGACTACATCGACCCCGGACGTGAACGACTACATCGACTCCAGACGTGAACGACTACTTCGACTACGATACGTGAACGACTACTGTCACCGCCACCGTGTCCGTTTTCCGTCGGCCGCCTTCGTGCGCGCCCGAAGACCGAAACTGTCAAGTTCGCCACCAACCCCGGAGATGCCGATGTAAGGTTCGGCCACGACTACTTCCAATACGGAACGAGAATGCCTACGTCGACTACTTCCTCTAGGACCCGAAGACCTCGACTTCGACTACATCGACAACGGACTGTCTACTTTCCCTGCTACGACGACTTCGTCTACTTCCTCTTCTTCGTCTACTTCCTCCACGTCCCGAAGTTTCCGGCGCCGACCTCGGCGATCCTCTTTCCAACGTGCGAACCCAAACCCTAAATCCCCTATACCTATATGCCCTATTTTCTATAACATATCAACTATAATTAAAATGTCATCTCATTCATGTGTTGCATTGCATTTTTTGTGGGTAAATAAATAACTCGAACCTCCTAAATTAAATGTTGGGCTTCCGGCTCAATTTAAATTGTTTAATTGCATAAATCATAACTAATTCATTTTAACTCCAAATTTCAAAAGTAAAATATGTTTTCCAATCAAAATTCTCTAAACTTTGCAAATATCAACTTTGTTTTCTGTTTTGAATAATTTAAATTGCTGAAAACAACTGTTTCTTATTTAATGTAATTAAAATTGCCAAATTCATAACTTGCTCATTTTAATTCCAAATCCAACAAATAAAATATGTTTTCATACCAGAAAAATGCACTTAATCTGTTCATGCCATCCATGTTCATGTTTGCACCTTGCATGTTGCATTTGTAGTGGTGTTATGTATGTTCACCTAATAAATAAATATGGAATGTGTTGGGGTATTTAATTCAATTGTTGCCCTATTCCATTTAATATTGCTTAACTCACCTATTTACTGTTTTCCATGCTAAACAACATTTAACTTGATGGTTAGCTAAACAACTTGAACCAATTCCTATTTCTCCGGACTCCGGTTCCGATTAAATTGCTTAAGTGGTTTCCCCTGTTGCATCTTGCCATGCCATGCATATAAAATAGGATCATGCTGGATTTTTGCCGTAGAAGTAATTGTTGCATCCGGTGTTTCTTTTAGTTCGTTGCTTCTTCCCGGATAGGACGTTGAGATGATGTGAGCAACGACAAGTTCTGCTACCTTGCGGGATCTCAGGCAAGTATACTCACTTGCTGCCATATGACTGCCTTTCATCACTTGTTACCGATTCTTTCCGTTGATTCTTTTCTGCTATCCTTAGTAGTAGTTGTTTCTGTTACGAACCCATCACATGAATCCCTCAACATTGATATTGCCTCACCTCCATACCTATAACCATTGCTTGTTGCCCGTGTCTTACTATCATGCTTAAGGTTGTTTTGCTCGAGTCTGTTACCCGCTACTTTCTGTTATTTCTTCATTATGTTCTGGGGGCTCGATATTTAATCAATCAATCATGCTACTGTTACTGTTTAATAATAAAATTTGATGATAAGGCACCGGCAGGAGGCCCTTTGTGGTTTTGAGGCCTGCTAGTGTCGACCCTAATAGGAAAAGGGTCTTGTCTACTGATCCATGATGAGCGCACTAACCGCATGTGGGAAGCGAGTATGGGCGCCCCCCTCAATTTGACTCGATTCGCATCTCGTCCAAATCGCCTCATTTAGTTCGGGTTTTCCATTTGCTGCATGCATGATCTTGCGAGCCCTTGGTACCCGGGTGGAACTTTCGTAGTCGGCATATAGGGGGACACGTTCTTAGAGTGCTATGAGGGTCCATTTTCTTCTGGGCTCGATTAGCCGTGCGCCCAAGGTGCTTTGGGCTTGATGCGAAGAAGAGTTGAGTTGTGTAGAGTACCCCGCTTGGTGGGAGGCATCCCATCTGGCGGGTTATTCTTGCGTGTACGGCCAAATTGGTGCAACCCTGTAGGGATAATCTTCTCGAGAAGCCGTGTTTTCCGCGGTTATGGATTACTTGGTGAAAGTACTGGCTAACAAGTACTCAGGACAACTTAAACATAATGATCAACCATGATACACCCAATGATTAACAACTTGACTAGTAACAGGTTTATTCACACAATAACTCGATTCACCTCTAATACAACTGTGTGAGTTATCCTCGGATTGCTTCTTCGGATAAGGGGCGAGATCCAGGATGGGTTTGTTTGGAGTTACTTTCAGTTGGTTACAACACTCGATCTTATCTTATTTCTGTTAGCCGGAAGTTGTAGTATCTCTCTGTAGTTGGTTAGTGCAGCCTGTTGTCGCTTATTTGCAATAACCCCCTTCCTTTCCGTTGATCCTAAAGTATTTGTATCTTGTGATGACTGGCTACGCCGGTAACTTGTGAGTATGGGTTTTATCCCCTTGCCAGTACTTAACCGTACTGACCCACGAATTCATTTTCGTGGCTGCATATTCAACATTGCAGTCAACAGGTTTGAAGTCTGACGACGTTAGCTTGGGAATCCCTCCGGCTTGGCCTGGGCAGGGATTGGACGCTCTCGGTTGTCTTCAGGACTCTTAGTCCAATTTGTATCTTGTCCGTAGCCGGACGTTTGTTTCTTCCGCTGTTATTTGGATCTTTGTATTGTATCAGTTGTATCCTTGGCTCGTTCGAGTCGTCTTGTATCTATCTGTTTCTGTTGTAATTGTGGAATATTCGTGAACTATTGTAATGTTATCATAAATGGCAACCTGGAATCGGTTATTATGCGGATTTGGCGGGAATGCTGAAATCTGCATAGTGCCCGATCTCGGGGCGTCACACCATATTAGGTCTTGCTCATTAAAGAAGAAGCCTCTTAGTGAGAAGCAACAAGGGAAGCGGCCACAAGTTCAATATCATGCTCAACCTCAATATGAAGAAAGGCCTCTTCCCAAGAATAATCAAGTTAGAACTCCTTGTGACACCCCGAGATCGGGCACTATGCAGATTTCGGCATTTCCACCCAAATCCGCATAATAACCGATTTCAGGTTGCCACTTGAGATAACATCACAACAGTTCACGAATAATCCACAACAACAACAGAGAAGGTATATACAAGACGACTCAAACGAGTCAAGGATACAACTGATACAATACAAAGATCCAAATAACAGCGGAAGAAGCAACATATTGTCCGACTACGGACAAGATACAAATTGGAGTAAGAGTCCTGAAGATAACCGATGGCGTCCAATCCCTGCCCAGGCCAAGCCGGAGGGATTCCCAAGCTAACGTCGTCAGACTTCAAACCTGTTGACTGCAATGTGGAATATGCAGCCACGAAATGGATTCGTGGGTCAGTATTATTAAGTACTGGCAAGTGGATAAACCATACTCACAAGATACCAGCGTAACCAATCATCACAAGATACAAATACTTTGGGTACAACGGAAGGAAGGGATTATTGCAAAGAAGCGGCAGCGGGCTGCACTAACTAACTACAGAGACGCGCTACAACATCCGGCTAAAAGAAAGGGATAAGATAGCGCGACAAAACCAACTATAACTACTCACCAAACAAAACCCATCCAGTGTTACCCCCCTACTAAGGAAGCAACCCAAGGAAACTCACACTGTTGATTAAGGTGACATTCATTTTTATGGTGGAGGTAATCTATATTACTAGTCAAGTTATCATCGTTAAGTGTAAGTTGTCTGAGTACTTGTTAGCCAGCACTTTCACCAAGTCATCCATAACCGCGGACAACACGGCTTCTCGAGAAGATTAACCCTGCAGGGATGCACCAATTTGGCCGTACACGTAAGAATGACCCGCCAGATGGAAATGCACTTCCACCAAGCGAGGCACTCAACACAACCCAACTCTTCTTCGCATCAAGCCAAAAGAACCACGTGCTGTGCGTGCGCGGCTAATCGATCCCCCACGAAGAAAAGGGGGACCCTCATAGCACTCTAAGACTACGCCGCCCTAAATGCCGACTACAAAAGTTCCACCCTGGCGCCAAGGGTTCGCACCTGCATATGCATGCATCAAATGGAAAGCCCGAACTAAGTGTGGCGATTTGGACGAGATGCGAATCGAATCAGAATTGCGGGGGGCGCTCATACACGCTTCCCACATGCGGTTAGTGCGCTCATCATGGATCGGAGGACAAGACCCTTTTCCTAATTAAGTTCGACACTAACAGGCCTCAAAACCACGCCGGGCCTCCTGGCGGTGCCTTATCATCAAATTGTTATTACCCCAAACATTAACATGTTGTTGACTAAGTTGAAACCCAACTATCAAACTAAACAGGTGATAAGAAGGACAACAAAACTTGAGCGCAAACAACACTAAGCATGCAACTACGACACGAGGGCCAACAAGGTAAACAAACAACAGTTAATAGGAAGTGGAAGGAAGGCTATATCATGGCTGCAAGGTAAACATATGATAGGATCGAGACACAAGCATCGAATCATAAGGCTAGAATAAAGACAACGGGAAGAATCGTTAACAAGTGATGAATGGCAGCCATAGGTAGCAAGTGAGTATACTTGCCTGAGATCCAGCAAGTAGAGGTATATCCGCAGAACTTGTCGTTGCTCACATCATCTCAACATCCTATCCGCGAAGAAGCAACAAACTAGAGCAAACACTGGATGCAACAATTACTACTACGGCAAAAGATCCAGCATGATCCTATTTTATATGCATGCCATGCGGGATGCAACGCAAAATTACAACTTAGACAATTTAATCGGACCCGGAGTCCGGACAAATAATTATGGTTCAAGTTGTTTATCTAACCATCATATTAAATGTTGTTTAACATGGAAAAACAATAAGTAGGTGAGCTAAACATGATTAAATGGAATAGGGCAATATTTAAAGTAATTACCCCAACACATTCCATATTTAAATATTAGATGAACATGCATAACACAACTTAATTGCAAAATGCAAGATGCAAACAAAGGCATGGATGGCATATTAATATTCCTTGCATTTTTCTGGTTGGAAAACATATTTTATATGTTGAATTTGGGTTTGAAATGAGCAAGTAATTAAATTGGCAATTTTAAATGCATTAAACAAAGAATTATTTTTTTCAGCAATTTACATTATTCAAAACAGAAAACAAAGTTTATATTTAGAAAGTTTATTTAATTCTGCATGGAAAACATATTTTACTTTTCAAATTTGGAGTTAAAATGAATTAGTTATGTGCATTTGAATATTGGGGTGTTATTTGGAAAAGGTAGGGACCTGTTCGTGGTAGAAACAGAGAGTAGGAGGGCTCCGGTACAAAACAGAGAAGGTCAGGGGCCTAGATGCAAAACGTCATATCCAGCAGCAAAAATGGGATTTAATCCCGTGGATGTGGAGACTCGAACCTGGGTCTGCTGGTTGCACATCGGGTGCACTGCCACTAGGCCACGCTGAGCGCTGGTGATAGCTATGGAGGCTAAGACTAGAAATACTGTGTCTTCGCGTTAACTGAATTTTTGAACTGAAAAGGTTTCAGACAGAACAACGATAGCGAAGGTAATCAGAGAACAAAAAGGGATATCGAGGGGAAGTGGGGATTCGAACCCAGGTCTCCGGGGGAGCGCACCAAGGCCTTAGCCAGTGGGCTACTGTCTGGTTTGTGAAGGAATATAGATCTGAGACAAGATGGACTTCAAAGGTGCGAGGTTTTGTCTGACGAAACTGAAACTTGAACAACTCCAGTTGCAGATCGGAAGAGGGCGGGGAAACGCGACCGCGACGATCGGGGAGGTGTGCCGCTCGTATGCTACTATGAGGGGCGGTGTAGGTGTTCGGGAGGAGCTCCAGGGGGCAGGGGCGTGGTGTGCAGCGTGCAAGAACATGGGGCGTGTGGAGGCGAGCACATGAGCAGGAGCTCCCGTTCATGCATCCATGGCCGTCAAAGGTGCAGACCACGAGGTAGACATACAGAGGACGCAACAATGCCGGTAAAGGCCAGGAATTGGTTCGGGTGCTCACCGGGAATAGGCTGTTGCAGACGAACAAGCTCGAGGGAGACCGCAGCACCGGAATTTCGCCGGAGAAACTCGCCTACCGGAGTGGAAGAAGAGGGCGTCGTCTGCGCTATAGTCATTCTCCTGCCATTACCTTGAACGTAGAGGACGTCGACGTCGACGCAGAGCGTCTGCAAGGGTCAGCTCGGCTTGAGGATGTTCATGGCGGCGCGTTGACGGCGGCGTGCTCCGGCTCGCTGTCCCTCTCTCTGTGTGCAGGAAAGAAAAAAATTCAGAGAAAGAGAGAGGGTCTGGAGGGAGAGATGGCGGCAGAGGACGAGATGGAGGGGAGAGGATCTAGGGTTCCTGGGGTTCTCTCCCTCGAGTAGATAAGGAGGAGGGGGAGGGGACCAGGAGGTGGCCATGGTCACGTTCTGTACGTGACCTCCTTCCTGGAGAAGACGACAAACATAGCGTGGGCTATGCTCCTGGCTGCGGGCTGCAAGGGAGAGAGGTTGGCTGGGCCTGGTGGGCTGGAAGGAAGATGGGTCGTAGGTGGGCCTTTGTGGCCTGCCTCCCCACTGTTGTTTCTATTTTATTTATTGTTTCCTTTTTTTTTGTAAAAGGTGATTTAGCATTTGGATTTGAGGGAGTTTTACAACTCCAAAAATTATAAAGTGAATTTCTTTGCACTCAGCACTCAAAATGCCCAAGTGCACAAACTTTTGTTTTTGAACTTTTCAAATATTTGTGCTGTTTTGAATTTGATTGAATTTCAAGTGAATTTGACTTTAAATTGAGTAATTGAATGGGAGCAAGGTTTATTATTTGAATTTAAATTGGAATTAGCAAAATAGGGTTTTAATAAAGGGTTTTTGAAATAACCAAGCATTTTAATATTTGAATTTCTACTTTGTGGATTACAATTTGAATGGTTTGTTTGCAATTTTAATTGAAACCATTTGGAACATGTTTGAAGTTTTAAATTGGTTTGAAAACAAAGGTGCATATGATGCATGAGGTAATGCATGCAAAAAGAAAACAAGCAATTCTATATGAGGGAAATCCCCCGGGTGTTACACTCCTCAAGTTGAGAATTCAGCTAAGAAGAAAGGAGTAAGCCGATGTTACTACTTATGCCGTGAAAAGGGCCACTTCGCTTCCTCGTGCACTAATGGTACCTTATCCAACCCTATCATCATTGATGATGTTTATTCCCTTCGGAAGGATAAGGTTGGAAACGTGTTTGCAAAATATGTTGGCACTCAAAGTGGTGTCAAGAAACGAACCATTTGGGTTGCCAAGCCTATTGTGACTAACCTCTTAGGACCCAACTTGGTTGGGGACCAACAAGCTAAAACTTGATCAATAGGTGTTGTTGGAGGGCATTGGAGATTTGGCTATCTTATGAATAATTAAGGGATCTTCGTCAATTATATTTACTCAAGCCAAGTCATTTGTATCATCATATATCTATATAATATCCAATGTGTCTCCTTGCGGCAACTTGTATTTAAATTATATACATTGAAAGTTGCTTGCCCCTTTCATGTGTTACTTTTGTATCTAGCATGTGTTTGTATATGGTGTGCTTACTAATTACCTATCTTGAGTAATCTAGTATGTGTTTGTTGGTTTGCACTCCATGTACTTGTTTGTTTTGTGTTGAGCCTTTATTGCAATTTATGATTAATTTAGTTGCCTCTTTTGGGAGATTAATTAACTATCTCATTTTGGGGGAGTGATGTGCTTTGCAACCTCACAATCCTAAAATATGTGTACATGAATTATATCACTTATTATTAATGTGACAAAATTATATAGTCTCCATGTGGTATTTCATTCTCATGAGAAATTTAAATTTTATAATGTTCATTAATTATCTCTTATTTTATTTCACTTGCCTCTTGTTGAAAAGAAATGTATGATCACATTTGGGGGATTAATAAGCTATATGCATATTACAATCCTAGAAAATGTGAACATGTGAGGTAATGCCACTTAGAATTGATATTCTAAATTATTTTGTTACTATGTGGCATGATTGGCTCAAACAAGTTCCATACTTTCTTAAATGAGTTTTTGTATCTCATATTTGGTTTCTTGAATTTGAGAGGGTTTCTTCGTGCGATGTTCCTCAAATGTGCACTAATATGTATTATTTGGGAAACCGGTTGCTTCAAGATATATTAAGAATTGCTTTGCATGGTCATTTGACTAGTTGAATCCACCAAGAATCTCTATGTAAGCATGGTAATTAACTCATATCCTTTTCCATATGCTTTTTGTGTTGTGAAAATGATCATTAATATTTTTGCAATATACCACCGAAAAGTAACACCATACCCTCCTTGTCCTTGGACAATTGACAATCATATTTGTGGTAAAAGTTATTGATCATATTTACATTGCGCTTTGCTTCCATTTGTATTATGAACGAGAAATTGTTTTTTATGAACTCCCATTGTATTAATTGCCTCTTGAAGATCTATGTGTTATAATCAAATAAAATTCTAGTGTATGGTTGCAAGAAAAGCGAGGATCCCCTTATAGTGCTTTTTGTATTCAAATGCAAACATCTAGATAATGAACAATTCATGGGAGAGCTATCTTACTTCCTTTAGAACACTATATTTTCAATCCGATATTATTGCCACTTAATGAATGTTTCTAATGTATGAGTATGGATAGTGATGATCCCATTTGTGTGCAAAATCCAAAAATCATGCATAGAACATGGAGGAGCTCTCATAGATTCTTTTGAACACTAGTTATCGTCAATTGATATTAGATCTTTTTAAATTGGTGTTTTAGATCACTATCTTGTGTGTTTCTGGAAGACACAACTTTTCTTTTTTGGTACTTCGTGCCATCATAAAAAGTGTAGAGGGGTTGGTTATCTCATTCCTTGTTTTGTGTTATATCGTTTTGAATGAGATAAGTCTTTGAGCATATTTTATATAGTCATCTTCTATGCTTATTTGTTTTGCTTTGATGCCCTAAATTGGTATTAATTGGAGTTTGATATCTCACTCATAGATATTTTCTTCAATTGACATCTCTTGGAATTTGACATGGTTCACTTGATGTCTATTGGGATCTCAATATTTAATCCTTGATGCATTTTTATTTAGTATCCCCCAAGTGATAAGTATTTCCTTTGGTATTTTATTTTCACATGGTATATTTCCTAATTGGTATCTTATCAATCATGATTTGATTTTTTTTGGTTCCAATTGGCATCTCCTTTCATGTGTTGGCGTGGATCTTTGATATAATTTGGACAACCTTTCTGTCGTGTCATGCCTTTGTGTGCATATCTTGGTTTACTAAGTGTTTTGTCCAAATTACATCGTTTTTGGTTCTTGAAAGTGATTGCATGCATAATTACTAATGTATATGTTATGGAATGTTTATATTTCTTGATCCAATATTTATATAGAATAATATCCATCAATCTTAAATCGGCTAAGATGTTCATGAAATTGAATTTCATATCTATATTCCCATATTCATGTGGATTGTGTCATATATATTGTAGTTTGTCTAACTACTTTGGACCCAATGAGTTTGGGGACCATTTTTTTTACTTAAATATGTTTTAGGTACATTTGAGATGCATTGGGTGCTTGCCTCATTCACGAAGAAGATATTATCACTACATGATTATTAGAGTCAAGCTATGATGATGGACGAATTCTTATCTAGTACAACATCACCAATGCTACCTCGGTAACAAGTATCTACCTCATGCATATACTCTAACATTTCAACCTTTTCTATGTTGTATCATGGCATGAAACATATTTACTCCTTATGATACTTGTTGCTTTTATAAAAATGTCCCAACTATCTCTTTTTCCCTTATTTATGTTTGTGATGTCTTTGATGTGTTTTTTTTGAAGGTCATTCATATCCTTTAAGATAAAAATTAAAGCTATGTGCTATGCTTTCAAGCAAAGATCTTATTGTCGTATTTATGTCTTCAAATTGGATATCTTGCTCTTTCTCCGTGTAACTATATTGTGTGTACATGTTTCTTTATGGATGTACATCATCATGATTGTGATCTATTTAGAAACTTATACACATGATAAGAATTACATGTATTATTGGGATCCTAATGGTTTGGTGTCCATCCTTTTATTATTATTTTCTTTTTTGTGACTCTGATTTTTTTTTTGCCTTATGAGTGCTTGCCATATTTTCAAAAACCTATTTTGCACTCATATTTATTCAAGATTCTCTACCCTCATGCTTTCTTTGGCGAGCATGCTATTTTCTTGCCATGATGGTTTCATAAGCCTTGCTTATTTATTTACAACTTGTTAAGCTTGTGATCCTAACCATTTTCAATTGGTTTGAAAACCTTTTCTTGTGTGTGGAAATGACACTCTTGGCTATATGCCTATCATTATATTGATAATATGATGATTCTTAAATCTTCATCATGTTATTAGTTTTTTATCATGCCTTTTCTTGTCTCACACACATATATGATTGTTTGAGCCTCCTCATAAATCACATATTTTTATTGGTAAAGTCTCTTATGGCTCAATCACCTCTTACTCCAAGTGATATGCCCTGTTTTCTTTTATGCTCACTTGCACTTGCTTCGAATTTTGAACAAAATTGGGGGAGTTATGATTCCATTTTTTGTGCACTTTGCATTCAAAATGCAATATTTCTAAATCATGCACAAATATTGGGGAGCTCCTCTATTTTCTTTAAAAAACACTCATTTTCTCAAACCATAATATACCTTGTTCATTTAGTTTGTTGGATCTTTTTTATTTCTTGCTTCTCTTTAGGAGAAGATTAGAGATTTGTATACCATCTTATTTTCAATCTTTGGATCCTCGGTATAGTTTGATTTCCTCCCATTATTAGTAATTGGATAAGTGTATTTGATTTCATTCATATTATAAGAAGTGCACATCCTACGGAGGAACTCTTACTATATTGTCCATCTAAAATTTCTATGATCCCATATTGGAAATGGATGTCAATGGGGTAGAAAGTTTATAGGGTTTAAGGGAATTCGGTTTTATGCTTTGTTTTTTTTCTTAAGCATTTGCCTTTCATGCTCATGCATCCTTCCTTGTTTATTTGCATGGTTGCTCATATTCATTATATAAACCCTCGTAAAAGAGATTGTCATTAATTACCAAAATGGGGGAGATTGAAAGAGCATGGTGCCCCCATGTGTGGTTTTGGTAATTGATGACAGTCAGTATGGACTAATGGTTGCATTGAGTTATACTTGTAGAGTTTGTCCATAGGCAATGCTTGATGTCCATGTCCTGGATTCAAGATGATCAAGTGGTGACCATGGTGATACTCATGTGAATATCCCAAGTTTGGTCATGAGAGAGTTGAGCATATTGCAATTATGTATTGAATAAGAGTATTGTGTGAACATTCATCTTTACCTTCAAAACAACATTATTATGAAGAGAGAAGAAAAGATACACGACTGATCAAGGCAAAGTGCTAAGCGATGGTTAATAATGATCAACTCACAAAGCAAGAAGATGTACCATGTGGGATCATGGTATGGCAAGTAATTGTTCATATAGCTTTGTGTTCTAACCCATTATATGTGTGTGTGGTATATCTATGTGGGGTTAGGTATCTTTCCATGGGCTTGCATCAAAAGGAAGAATTCATATAGTCCATGGTGGATGATGTCAAGTCGTGGTCGTCATCAAGTTTGAGAAGTGCAAGTTCAAGGGGAGCATATCGAAGTGATCACATTCTTGAAGCTTTCCACTCTTTTGGATATGATTTCCAAGTTAAGATGTACTTAAAAGAGCCTCTCCCATAATGGTCTATGGGGGAGCGAACTATGTGTCTTCACCGAGCAAAGCGAAAACAAGAAAGATGTTCCATCTTGAGGAGGTCAAGGTCTTCATCATCTAGCTCAAGTGGAATTCTCAAGTAAAAGGTATGATCTTGATAGGTTTTCTATTTTACCGGTCTCATAGCATAGTTGGGAGACCGGGTTATAGGATAGATAACCGTACTATCAAGAGGGGCTCTCATATTAGAAATTGATCGCATCATTCGGAGAGAGCTCAAAACTTTGCATACTTGGCATCATCTTTCTTGACTCTTATTTGTGTTTTCTCCATGTGTGGTTTCACAGTTTGTCATGTGCTTCAATACAATCTCAAGTTCATCAAAAACTGGTTTCGCATGAAAAATTTATTGTGTTTTTGATATTGGAGGTTTTACCGATTGTTCCTTTATAGAGATGTCAAACCTTTCATAATTTGGTTTTATCCTCCAGTGATGGACTATGATGTTTCTTTGCATAATATTGTAGTTCTTGTTTTTACTATTTCAACGAGCCCAAGATCATCGAAAACGGAGTCCGGATGCAAAAGATATCACACTTTTAGTTAAGGTGTTTTTCTGGAAACAGGAAGGCCGGCCAGGCCGGGCTCCAGGCTGGGCTGTTTTGTTAGGTGGCCGGCCTGGAGGCCGGGGACACGCAGAATGTCCCCAACGGGCTGATTTTGGGGGCCTATATAAGGGGTCTTCTTCCCCAATGGTTGCCCACCTTTTTAGCAAGTTTTCACCCACCATTGTTGACTTCTTTGAGCTTGCTCTCTCTCTATTCCTCCATGATTCTTGCCTCCAATTAGTGGGAAAAGAGAGAGGAGATCTAGATCTATCTTTCCACCAATCTATCTCTCCTATTAGTGAGGGGAAGCCTTTGGGATCTAGATCTTGGAGATTCATTTGTTGAGTTCTTCCTTGTTCTTCCCCTCTTCTCCCCCCATAGCATTTATTGCTTTGGTGGGATTTGAGAGTGAAGGATTTGAACACTTCTTGTGTTCTTGCCATTGCATAGGTTGCATCGGTTTGAGTTCTCTACGAAGATTCGTTCGAGTGAAAGGTTGAGAAGCTTTTTACTCTTGGGTTCTTGGAGTTCCCTTGAGCTTGTCCTCTTGGGTACTTGGAGTGTCCTAGACGGTTGATTGTTGCCTCAGAGCTTTGGAAGCTTTCGAGGCCTTGTCGCTATCTCGGAATTTTGGTAGCTCGCGGGATATTGTTGGGAGCCTCCAATTGAGTTGTGGAGATTTCCCCAACCTTGTACGGGATTGGTGACCGCCCTCAAAGGTCCCCATAGTGGATCGTGGCACTCCGCATTGGTGTAGGCACGAGGAGAACAAGGTGATCCATTGGGCGCTTGGAGTCATTGTGACTCCACACCTCTCCAACGGAGATTAGCTTCCACTGGGAAGTGAACTTCGGGATAAATCATCGTCTCCACGTGTCTCGGTTATTTCTATACCCGATCTCTTTAGTTATGCAATTTAGTTTGTGATAGACATCGAGCTTGAATTAACATATCTTGCTATCACATAGCTGCTTGAATTTTTTAGCATAAATTGTTGGTGCACATAGGTGAACCTAGTTTGTTTAGGTTTTGGCTTGATAAATTAAACACTAGTTTTATTCCGTGTTTATTGAATCCTTAACCGTAATTATTTTTAAACGCCTATTCACCCCCCTCTAGGCGACATCCGTGTCATTTCACCAATTTCATGCATGATTTCTCTATAAAGCTCATAAGGAATAGCACTTGCAACAATATCACATAAACCATAATAGTAATGATCACCTATCCTAACTGAAAGCACATGAACACTAGTTTTTTTTAGATCTACTAGGATCTGAAAACAATATTAGAAGAATCTTCACAAAAGATAATGTGTCCATCTTCTACACTTTCAGTGATGAGATCCTTTACTATTGCTACTATAGGTTCAACAATTATTTGTTCATCAGGTTCTATATATTTCTTTATACTTTTGTTAACCACACCAGCTATAATAGAATGCTCTTTTATCTTAGCAGGGAAAGACATTTCCTCCACATAAGGTTTAGGCACAACAGGATTAACTGTATGAATTTCTATATTTCTAGCAGGAACACAATTAGCAGTATCTTTATAAGGTGCATGGTACTTGTTCCATTCCTTTTTAGGAATATGAAGATAGGAGGCAAATGTTTTAAAACAATTTGCAAGGATTTGAGAGTCAAGGTCATAAACAACACTAACATTACGGCAATCATCGGTTCCCATAAAAGACTTAATGCATTCATAATCATAATTTATACCTGACTTTATTCCTTTGTCATTCTCCCATCCCTCGGTATTTTCCTAAGTACGGTCAAGAAGATCCCATTTAGCTTCTCTTTTCATATGTGTGAATGATCCAGAACAAGAAGCATCCAATAAATCCTTATCATGAAGAGAAAGCCTTGCATAAAAATTATTAATAACAATATTAGTGGGGAGCTTATGAATGAGACATTTGAGAATTAGTAACTTCAATCTCCCCCACGCTTGGGCAATACTCTCTCCATCATGAGGCTAGAAATTATATATTTGATTCTGATCCTTATGAATCCCACTGGGAGGAAAGAATTTAGAATAACAGAGAGGTGCAATTTTCTCCAATAGATCGACCATTCTTCAGCATCTTAAACCATTCTGTGGCGCTGCCCTTCAGTGATAAAGAGAATAACTTCCTCTTAACTTGGTCCATTGTAATACCTGCACACTTGAACAACTCGCTCAATTCCTGTATAAAGAGTAAACGATCACCAGGACGGATAGTTCCATCTCCAAAATAGCAGTTGTCCATAACACGTTCAACAATTTTCATAGGTATTTTAAAAGTATCCAATTAAAAATATAACGGGTCATCTACCACCCTAGCAGTGGCAGTAGTTCTCCAAAATAGGGAACCAAATGGAGAGCTCTCCATAATAAAATAAAGCATCATACTTAAATAAAAACAGCACTCACCGTAAAAGTTTCTCTTACCAATAGCGCTTCACTCCCCGGCGACGGTGCGAGAAAATAGTCTTGATGACCCACAAGTATAGAGGGTGTATCATAGTACTTTCGATAAATAAGAGTGTCGAACCCAACGAGGAGTAGAAGGTGTTGACAAGCAGTTTGAATAGAGGATTCACTGTAAACACTATCAGACATGTTTGGTGGTTTTGGATATAGAAGATAAATAAAGTGCGAGTAAATAAAAGACATTAGTAATAATTGCAACGAGTGGCCCAATCCTTTTTAGAGGAAAGGACAATCCGGTTGCTTTACCTATGATGACTAAACGTTCTCGAGGACACATCAGAATTTTGTCAAGTGTTTTTGCTTCATACAGTTGATTACTATTTATTGTTTTGATAGGTGTTATGTGGGTGAACCTATACTAATGCACCGACCAACTAGGAATAATACATACTTGTGATTATACCCCTTGCAAGCATCCACAACTACACGAAAGTAATTAAGATAAATCTAACCACAACCTTAAACTCTGGGATCCTACTCTCCCTCGTGCATCGGTTTCTTGACCGGGGGTTTAGGTTCCTGTCACTCCGGCAACCCCACAATCAATAGACAAACACACAATGCATCCATCTAGGCCCATAAAGGTGAAGTGTCATGTAGTCGACGTTCACATGACACCACTAGAAGAATAGCACCACAACTTAAATATCAAACCATTAGATATTACTTCAACATAATTCCACGACTAACATCTTGACTTCTCCCATGTCCTCAAGAACTAAACAAAATACTCACGAGACATCATATGGATCATGATCAGAGGTGATATAATGATAAATAACAATCTGGCCATAAAGTGCAAACACGGATAAATCTCGTAAGCATCAACTACTAACAATTAATCAACACCGGGAGAGATCTAGTGAAGAACAACGATATAAAACCCTAATTGTTAGAGAGGAACGGAGGTGGACGGTGAGGATGATGGTGCTGGTGGTGAGGACAATGACGATGATGATCTTGATGATGCCTGGAGAGATGACGGTGACGATGACGATGATTTCCTCTCTCCATGGAGGAATTTCCCCGACAGATTTCTCCCTGCCGGAGAGCTTTTCTCTCTCTGTTGTTTTCCGCTGAGGCGGCGAAATATTTCCTTGATGGTTCTCAAGGTCCTAGGGTTCTCTGGGGATGAAGTACGCGAAAGAGGTCAGCCAGAGGTCGGCCAGGGTGGCCACACCACTTTGCGGCGCGGCCAAGGGGGGCACCCCATGGTGTGGGCCCTGTGTGGCCCTCCTCTGGCTCTCCTCCTGGCTGGCTCCATCTTCTGGTGAAATAGAAACTTGACGATATCCCTCTTCTTCTTCTGGTCTTCTGAAATATAGTATCTCGAAAGTGCTTTGTCCGGCTGTGACGAAGGGATGGATCCTAGGCCTGTCGGGTATGCCTACCCTGTCTCAGGACCACGGCCCAGGCTCTAAAGGAGGCGTCGCGTACTGTTCTAGAAGGCCCAGTTGAAGCCCACCCGCAATGCCTTGCGGGTTAAGATAGGGAACTTGTAACCGACATAGGGTTAGAGTTCGAGTCCTACACGGGTATGGTTTGAGACCTGGCCACCTATATAAGGCCAGGAGAACCACCGGGAGAGGACCAAGCAATACCGCACCACCAAGCCTTGAGCTCGAGATCGTACTCTCGACTTGAGCAATCCCCCATTGTAACCGATCTATTCGTAAATATAGATCGACAGAGGAAGGAGTAAGGTTTTTTCCTCTACGAGGGCCCCGAACCTGGGTATATTGTGTCCCCTGTCTAGCCGACGATTGTCACCAGCGCCTACACATTCTCCTAATCGAAACTGTAAGGACCCCAGACCGGCAGTCTGAAACCCTCCGTATGCATACATTCACGATCCCAGAAAGATCAGTCGTGAACAACATACCAAGTTTGTCGTGGGATGATCACGGCAGATGTTACCAGGGGTAACTGATCTTGGGGCAAGTCGACACAGGTATTTGGGAGAGGGTTTAGCTCGAAAGAGAACATGATGATAAGCGATCTAGGAATCGGCACTCAACTCGCCGAGTCTCGAATAGGGCTCTCGATTTTATACTGGATACTCGATAACAGGTGATATGATTATGTCGTGAATCTCTGCCAAACTAAGCCCAGGGGCCGGTTTATAAAGCACCCGTACCCCCCCCCCCCCTGACTTGCCTTCCAAGGCGCAGCTCAAATCCTACCCGAACTCTGCTTACAAACCCTAGCTTTCCTTACCGCAACCCACAATCCGGGTTACGAGGCCTACAAGCTTTGGGCCTTCCAGAAGTCTCGTTATCCTTAGCCGGATCCTGTGCAACATCCTTTGGGCCGGGTTACACCTTGGAGTTGTCCTGCCGGGTTACTATCCCCCCGTCAGTAGTCCCCGGAATAGCTTGGGCTTCCTGGATTCCTCCTTGAAGCGCTGGCTATTCCCTGCAAAAATATCAAACGCTCAAGCGTATGGAGGCCGGGTTACAATGCTTTGATAAATGGCTGGGTCCAACTCCATGGTGACCATGCAATAACCCGGCTCTCCTCCAAATGCTTCTCCTAATTTTCCAGGTCTGAGTCTTAATAAAAACTCCACGACTCTACACTTTTCTCGATAATTAATCCTGATACCAAGGAAAAGATCTTCCTTCCTTTTTTATCTGAACACCTCCCTCCATGCTAAAAATGTATCTCACAAATTTCGAAATAGACAACCATTACCCCGTATTTCCCGGGTTCCGCCCGTTGGGCTAAGTTTTTCCACCCTGGCCGTTATAAATAAGCCCTCGGAAGTAACCCTAGCTCCAACGGCTTATTTTCCCCATTCCTCTTCCTTCCTCCTTTCAAGCTCGAGCCCCCAGAGCACCATCACGGAAGCCCCGCGCGCGTCACCGGAGCCCATCCGCCGCCGTTTGCGCTCCGCCACAGCGCGGTTCACTCCACCGCTCAAATCCGCCACCAAACCTCCGATCTGCCCGCCAAGAATCGTGAAAGGGCACCAAGCTTGCGTCATCTGCCTCCGCAAAGCTTCGCTTCAATCTCCTTCGGTAAGTCTCCTACATCCTCTAACTTATCCTCGTAATTTCTTAGTTTCTCCTCAAGTTAGATCTGAATCGAGCCGCCCGCGATTTCTCGGGTCATGCCGAATCGAGTCACTAGTGTTTACTCTAGCTCGCCCAATAGATAAGATACACAGTTTAGCTCACTCTCCTATCACTTGTAATCACTAATTTTGCCACAAATTCAGAAATGAGATTCCCAATCTGGGCTGGAGTCGTCTAAATTTTCCGCCTTTACTCCTATCACCCGGAAAGTCTTTCCTCTCCGGCTCACTTGCTCATAATAGATGTACGGGCAGCCATTTACCCTCCCCAAACACTTATCTATGCATAAGATTCCACAGCCTTTGTAATAATGTGCGATACCCGGACAACTCATACCTGGCTTAGCAAAGTAATACCCGGATCATGTTTAACTTACCAACACTTGCTCAACTGACAATTTCCGAGTTTTCACTTCTCACATCCTTTCCTTGGACGCTTTTTCAGGTTAACCCCATGGCGCCCAAGAAGCCGGGAAAGCAGCCAGTTAAGGCAAAAACCACAAATTCCATATCTGCCAACTGGGGGAGGTCCTCAGTCACCAAGGCAAAACTAGAGGAACTGGTTGAACTAGGGGTTCTACCCCCTCAGGAGACTATCCAGTGGAGAGTACCGGGTAATGAGACCCGGCCCACTCCAGCAGAAAATGAGGTAATCTGTTTTGTTGAACATGTGACCCGGGGCTTCCGGCCTCCGGGTCATCCTTTCTTTCGCGACGTTTTAAGCCATTATGGCCTTCGCATTTTCGACATAGGACCCAACTCCGTTCTAAACATCACTCATTTTATCGTTCTTTCCGAGTCTTACTTGTGCTCTCCGCCAAGTGTGGCTCTCTTCGTCGAACTCTTCCAGTGCAAACCGTGCCGCGAAAGCGGCGACGGTGCACTTCTTATTTGCGGCGGGGTTTCCATCCAACGCCGCAAGAACTCCTTAATGCCTCCTCTCACCCTCAACTCCCACGTAAAGCACTGGCAGCTCTCATACTTTTACTGCCAGGACACCTCCCCACCCGGCGAAAAGAAGTTGCCGGGTTACTCGGAGGGTCAACTTGACATTTCCGAAGCCTTCAATGGGTTTGCCCCTGACCCAGAAAGGGAAGAAATTCTACCTCTATTGGCCAAAATCTCCATCCTTTCTGCCCAAGGCCTCATCGGGCTTAA
Organism: Alopecurus myosuroides; assembly: GCA_028641055.1. Lineage (NCBI taxonomy): Eukaryota > Viridiplantae > Streptophyta > Magnoliopsida > Poales > Poaceae > Alopecurus > Alopecurus myosuroides. The sequence goes on along the minus strand of CM054063.1, from coordinate 215,455,818 downwards.
CCTGGTGAAGACTTGGGTCGATTTCCGCATCCAACCCAACTCCATTCGCACAAAACTGATGTGCGAATACTCGGGGCAAACCACAGACCCGATCCGATACTCCACCAATAATTTCGCTCCTAGCGATGCCAACAAAACAATCAAGGGCTTTCTGACGGAAAAGCTCGAGGTGATCCGGAACATAGCCGGATTAGAACCTTTCACCCTCGAGAACCCGGCCCCCGCGGTAAGGACCTAATTCTAACAAGTTCAATTTTATTCGTTCCTCTTGATACAACTGTTAATCCTTGCTCTGGTGTCTCCACCTCAGGCCGACAGTGACTTCTGGAAGGCGGATACTCCTCCTAACTCCGGAAACCCGGAAGAGGAAGGGGATGCCGTTAACTCGGACGAAGGCACATACTTAGTCCCCTTGAATACACTATGCCCTACTTCTCATTTCCACACTATAATCTTGATTACTTTCAGAACAAGAAGACCAAGACGAGGAGGAAGAAACGGACGGCAAGGTGGAGTCTGCCAGTGATGAAGATGAACCGGAGCCAGCAATTAAAGCCGGATCCAAAAGAAAACCCCAAGGAATCGTTTTCCAGGTTTCATTTCATTTCCTTGTGCTTTAATTTGCGTTCCCGTGATATCATTCATGAGCTAACCCTGTCATCATCCCTTTGGTCATAACTGAAGGAGCCACCTGCGTCCAAACGCAGAGTGACCCAGAACCATCCGGGTAACGAGACCCTTAACCCGGGTACTTCATCGCCTCCAGCTCGACATACTGGTATTCATCATACACAAGAATCTTTCCCAAACATTCCCTCACAAAGTAATCTCACACCTTGCTTGGTATTTTTCAGTATCTTCCGGGTCCAGCAGCGGCTTCCCCTCGGACTTCGCGGTGAACCCCGGGTAAAGTTCTTTTCCTGATGTTATGCCAAACTTTTATCGCCCTTTTCATGACTTATGCGCTAACTGCACCTTTGCACTTTCTATAGAGCCACGGTCGTTGTTAGCGACCAGGAAATAGCCTCGCACGCAAGCGAGAAGGAAAAAGGCGCAGCTGCGGGCGCGGGAGGAGGGCCAAACTCCGACATTCGGATGACCCGGGTGCCGTCTCCTGTTACGAAGAAAACTTCTTCTCCAAATTTCCACGCCCCCGAGTCTTCTAACTCGGATAACAATGATTTTAACCAGCTGATGAGTGCTCTCCTGTCCATGAAAGCTTCAGAGGGAAATGTCTTGGAGCGTATGGCCGCAGCACATCAGGTAACATTATTTGATATTCCTTACCACACACCCAGTCCCCAAGTTCTGAGCATAACTTGCTGAAATTGTGCTTGGTACTTCATACAATATTCGGCTTGTCATGATATCCGACTTACAGTTTCACTCGTTCCTTGCAGGAGGAAATTACTCGGTCCGACGAGGTATTACTCAAGACCGGGCAGCTCCTGCTTGCTGAAGTAAAGCGCAGAGAAACCCTTGAGGCGGAGGTGAAGACTTTGAAAAAAGATGTCTCCAGATACAAGAAGAAGTACGATGCTGCCCAATCTACACTGAAAAACTTGTCGAACCAGGTTGCAGACACTTATCGCATCTTGCTAAGTAAGTTTTTGTTCGCGATTAACTTACATGCCTCTATCTTATCGTTATAATAATCAAGATTACTGATATGTTTTCTTTTATTTCAATTGCAGGTGCTAACCTTGCTGCTCCAGAGGACGATGCCGTCGCTATGACTAAAACGCTAAAGACTGTGCTCCGAACATTTTTTGCCGGCACAAAGCTTTTATTGGATGCCGTGAAATGGCCTTCCGAGGTATACCCAGGCGAAGAAAACCTTATGCAAGCTTTTTCGACGGTGCCTGGATGGATTGAAATATGGAAGCGCTCGTCTTGCCGAGTCGGTATGACCCGGGCCTTTACGCTGGCGAAAGCTTATTTTCCTAAGCTTGACTCGGCAAAGGTAATATCCGGGTTTCCGGAGTTCAAGGCTGACGGCTCCAAGTTTACGCCCAAGGATTTCAAAGTTATACAATCCGCCGTACGCCACTCGGCTACTGCCTTGGCCGATAAGATGGAACTGGACACAATCATGAGCTCGTACGACGCTGAAGGCAAAACCATTTTGGTGGAGGCACCCCCTCCCTTCGACATGCTGGAAAAATGGGCGACTGACCTGGCCAGGAGGAAAGAAGAAGCTGCTAAGAGAGAGGCCGAGTTAGGCTTAAGGCCGTCTACCTCTACACCAGTTGTTCCTCCACCTGTCCGTCCTGATGTGGAAAGTCCGGGTAATGCTGTTGGAAAGGCTAAGGAGCAGGTCCAAGACCAAGACCCGGAAGACCATTCCCAGGATGCCGAGTAGGATGATGCCTTGTATTCTGTGTTTTTTTAAAAAAACTGGTATGATTTTGATGATGCGCTTGTTGCGCCATTGATACTAGTACTGTCATTTTGTACTTTTAACTCGTGATAACTTTGTGCCTTTCCCGGCTTTTGATAATCTCGACCCTTGTTTTATTCTTAAGCTTATTCTCGATACCCGATTGCTTTTGATTCCCTTTTCGAGGCTCGGTTAACCGAGTATCGTGGGCTTTGATAAGCGGACTTTTCTTTAAGTCCCCAAGACTCGGAAGCCAAGGTTTTTCGAGCTTCAATAGATAAACAGCTTGTTTCTGTTTCGAAGTCCCCAGTCCCCATGACCCAAAATACGAGCCAGGGGGGTGTGGCCTTTCTCAGATGACAAACTGCTCTTTACTAAGCCGAAAACCAATAGCCATTGACGTAAATACTGAAGTCATGCTTGATACTTGTTGAGTTTCCGGCTATTTAGGCTTGTACTCTGCATAGACTTGTGGTTTAGATGACCCTTTTGATTATCTTGTACTGTAAGCCGGCTTTCGCGTGGATACCATGTTGTTACATCTATACGAAAAACAGGGTCAAGCAAGTCCCATTGGGCTGCATGGTTTGATTGTAATCGTAAGCGAACAGATCATGCCACTTTGGTGCGATTCACATCGAGCTTAAGTAAGAATAACCAAGAAATTTGGCTCCTTCGTCCGGTTATAAGATTGCAGCCGTACTCGTCTTGCAAGTAATCGGCCCTCATAACTCATAGGCATCAAGGCCAGGTCTCTGGGTTTGTGACTACTATTTAAGCAGTTCAATTCCCAAAGATTTATGTATGTGCAACGCATTTTGATGATACTGATGTATTGATAATAACAAATGTCACTTACTTGTAATTGAAGCAAAGACCATGATAAGACTTGAAAACCATCTCTTTTATTGATACATAAAAATTTGTGCCAGCAGGCCGCCTCATTAAAAACCTCCCAGTCCCCTTAGGTACCCTGGGTAGGAAAAGAGCGCGTATGAAACCTGCTGTCCGTTACACTGCTTTAGTTCTTCTCGAGGATCGGCCCCAGGCTGGCACGGCCGATGCACATTCTCCATTTGTTAATCCCTTTCATAATGAGTACCGGGTTTGTTAGCCAATCCGGGTGTGTCGTTCTTGTAGCGCGGCTATTCGTAGATAGCGGTGTGATTTCCTCTTCTACGCCAGGGAGCTTGGAAGGAGCGCTCCTGACGAAAGCCACCATCTTAGGATCTTGTTCTGTCCTGGTTTTTGCTTTATCCCCTTCAGAGGTCGGCCTTTTTGACGTTGCCCTTTCCTCCAGGTTCGCCTGCGATCGGTAATGCTTGAGCTCCTCTTTCCTACAGGCTTGCTCAGCCATTGCTGCATCTCCTTCATCGCATTCAGCTGCTATATCTCGATTTCCGTGTATGGTAATGGTCTTCTTAGGACCCGGGATTTTCAGCTGTAGATACACATAACACGGTCTTGCCATGAACTTGGCATAAGCCGGTCTTCCAAACAATGCGTGATAGGGACTGCGCAACTTAACCACCTCAAAAGTAAGCCACTCAACCCGATAATTGTCCTTTGACTCACCAAAAGCTACCTCCAACGCCATTTTTCCTTCTGGGCACGCTGAATGACCCGGCACTATCCCGTGAAAAACTGTTGTACTCTTTTGCAGTTGAGATTCCTTGAGGCCCATGCGCAGAAAAGTTTCCCAGTACAGGATATTGATGCTACTTCCTCCATCCATCAAGACTTTTTTCAGCTCATACCCATTGACCTGTGGTGCCACTACCAAGGCTAAAACTCCCGGGTGATCAACCCTGTCCGGATGATCCCTTCTGCTCCAAGTTACCTCCTGTTCTGACCACCTCAAATACCTCGGAACAGCGGAAGAGACTGAATTGACCGCTTGTTTCAGTATCTTTTTATCCTTGTTAGAGCCTCCAGTAGTGTGCACATGATATTGACCCAACTGTTTGGGGTTAGCCTGAAAACCTCCCGCTCCCCCTTGATTGTTGCCCGGATTTCCTGCTGCCGGGTTACCGGCTGGGGGTGGACCGTTGCCCAAATTTCCACCTGGACCCGGGCCTCCTCCCCGACCCGCTCCTCGCATGGCTCTGTTTACTTCCTCATTCTTCCATCTCTGTAAGTCGGCGCATTGCTCCAAGGAGTGATTAGCCGGCTTGCCGTTCCTGCTGTGTTTCAGGCACGCCATCCTGAATATATCCCAACTGTTGCCCGGCCTCGGAGGTCCCTGATAGTGTCCTCCATTATGATTTCCGGTATTAAAATTCCCTTCAGATCTGGGTCTTGAAGACCCGGCTTCAGTATTAGCTACAAACTCGGAACCTCCTTCAAATGGGCGCTTGTTCTGACTATTTCCGTTATTATTTGGTGCTGATCCATTGCCGGTTCTTCCACTGTTACTGGTGTTCACCTTCGCTTTCTTGTCATCAACTTCCTCCTCTGTAGTGTCTGTTGCAGCGTGTTTGTTGCATGCGTCCATTAATTCTCCCATTGTAACCTCCGATGCATTCCTACTGGACTTCATGCGAGTTAACTTTTGTACTAAAGGAATATACTTGCATGTTTTTGCCATAGCTTGTAGCGCATCTTTGGGTTGAATTTCTGTGGACGAGTGAAGTATCTCCATAACCCGGCGTACCCAACTGCGTGCTGATTCTCCCTTCTTCTGAACGCATCGCTCTAAATCATCAATAGTGAATAGCTTTCTGCACGTCCCATGAAAGTGCTTGACGAACGCGGTCTTTAGTTCTTCCCAAGACTTGATCGATCTTTCTGGCAGGTTGGTAAACCATAACTTTGCTGCTCCTTCTGACATCATCAAGTACATGAACCTGGCTTGAAGATTCTCGGATGCATTGCGGATTGACATTGCCATCTCATAACTACTCAACCATGTTTCCGGATCCATGGTCGGTTCATAGTTCACTACTTTTCCCGGCTCTTTGAATTTTTCCGGGTAAGGTTCAGCTCTGATGTCATCCGAGAGACACTTGGGCCCTGCGAGGACGGTTGAGACTGGCCTTACTCGGGAAGCGTGCGATCCAGCCGGGGGCGTAGCGGGGCACGGTGCCGCAGGCAGCCCAGGTGCAGCGGACCCGGCCCCGGCTCTCCGAGCCCTGGAGCTATCCACAACGGCCTGCGCCACCGATGCTGCCGGAACACGGGGAGGAGGCGGCATTTGCTGCTGCTCTTCCCTCCGCCGCGCCGAGTTTGCTTGAATATTCCCTTGTTGTTGACTGGCGTATGGCGTCCCATGCATCCCGCTTCTGTGATCCGGGTAATTGGCCTGCTGCGCCACTGCAGTGTGCAGTAGATCGATCGCTTGCCGGGTCCTTTCTGCATGGGGCAATTCTCCTACCGGGATCTGGTTCAATGCGAGCGTTGCTGCATACACGTTGTCCATGGGATTGTTGTAGTGGCCTGCTGGTGTGCGAAACCGTGACGGCGGCTGCGGCGGCAACTCGATGCCGGTTGTGACTCTGGTTCGTGGTGGGGGTAACCCGGCCTGCACGTTTGCCGCGCGGGCTTCCGCTGTCACCGGCTGAGGCGCAGTTCCCTGGTTTACAGCTGGGATCGGTTGGTCCTGAGGCGTAATAAACAAAGCTGCCGGGTTAATGACCCCGTCCGTGGCCGGTAGTCTAGTTTGATGTCTCTGGTGTACTCTAGATGTTTCCTCTTGAAGCCGGGTTTCCAATGCATCCAGCTCGCGCTGACGCGTAGCCATCCCTTGTTTCTCTGCTTCCACTTGCCTTCTTTGTTGTTCCAACGCGCGGCGAGCCACATCCAGGTCCCTGACACGTTCAGCTGCGTTTTCTGGAGTGATAACCATAGCGAGGACAGTGGGGTCTAGGATCAGATTGTTGTCGAACAAGGCCGGGTCGCGCGGGTTTGACGGACCCGCCCCCGGTGTCCGGTTTCCCAGGAATCCGAACGTATTCGCGTGCAACTCCTCATCCGCCGCACGGCTAGTCACTGATGCCGACTCTCCGTCGACCCGGGCCGGGATCGGGTTTCCGTTAGCCGCGTCATGTCGCTGTGCCAATGCCTGAGCCGCCCCGACCGGAGCCGTGGTGATGTTTCCTTGATTAAGGTTGGCTGCGGGAGCCGTGTAGACCGCCGCTCGGCGTATTACGCCTGTTGTGAGTTCATGCTGTTCTTCTCCGCTGTTGTCTTTTCCGTACCGGTCTTCCATCAGGTCCCGTATAGATTCAGTATCGTCCTTTCCGTCGTCCGGGTCACGCGGGGCCCATGCCGGCTCCTCCGGCTGTTCCCACTGCGCGATGGATTCTTCTATCTGGTCTGTTGCTCCAATTGATTCTTCTCTATCTGATTGGTCGCAAGCATCCTCCCCTGACACAGAATCAGATCCAACATCGTCAGGAGCCGAGCCAGAGGAACGTACCATACTGATGAAGACGCTGATCCGGCCGATTGTAACGACAGATCCGGATTTGAGGCGATCCGATTCTGGCCCCCAGCCGGAGTCGTCCACCATCTTCTCTCCTTCATGGTCGTCGTAGATCTCTCCGACGACGAGGTTCCTCATGCTTTTCCGAGCTTCTCCCGTGATGTAAACACCTTTGGACGCAGGCCCCACGGTGGGCGCCAACTGTCGTGGGATGATCACGGCAGATGTTACCAGGGGTAACTGATCTTGGGGCAAGTCGACACAGGTATTTGGGAGAGGGTTTAGCTCGAAAGAGAACATGATGATAAGCGATCTAGGAATCGGCACTCAACTCGCCGAGTCTCGAATAGGGCTCTCGATTTTATACTGGATACTCGATAACAGGTGATATGATTATGTCGTGAATCTCTGCCAAACTAAGCCCAGGGGCCGGTTTATAAAGCACCCGTACCCCCCCTGACTTGCCTTCCAAGGCGCAGCTCGAATCCTACCCGAACTCTGCTTACAAACCCTAGCTTTCCTTACCGCAACCCACAATCCGGGTTACGAGGCCTACAAGCTTTGGGCCTTCCAGAAGTCTCGTTATCCTTAGCCGGATCCTGTGCAACATCCTTTGGGCCGGGTTACACCTTGGAGTTGGCCTGCCGGGTTACTATCCCCCCGTCAAAGTTGGCATACAGAGATACATCATCCATTACACGAATACATAAAGGTATTACAAAAAAATCACATGAGCAAGTTTAACACAACTGCCACGTAGGGCAGGCAACTTAGCAAACACAGCGGAAGACAATTAAAACACAACGTAGATGAGCCCAAGTCACGCCTTAACCTACAGGCTGCTGACCCGGAGACGATCCTAGTTCGCAAAGCCGTCAGCTCCGTACTTCTCTTCATAGATCTCCTTCGGAGGCTCCTTCTCAAAGTCTGGCAAGTAGATACCAGGGGCGAAACCATAATGAGTACATTTGAATGTACTCAGCAAGACATCCATCATGTCACTTACCAAACATGCAAATATGCTTATATGGTGGAATAGGTAGGCTATCAATAGGGTTCACTATCAATGGTGTTCATATATGATGACACCATAGTTGCAGTCAGGTTAATCTGTATCTTCGTTGAAGAAGATACTTCAGAAGAAAATAATATGGTTTTATTTCTCTTGTAGATATCACATGTACAAGAGGTTTTGTAAAACTTTGTTAAAGAATATTTTCTCTTTGCAAAACTTCATGGAATCAGTTTCCAGAATTCTTGCTTAGAGTAGAAAAGGTTTTATTTGCAAAACATTTTGTTTTGTATAGCAACATCTGGCTTTTCATCATCGACGATACCTCCACGGTACAAGATTTCCTTCCTTTCCGAACTTCACAAGTTCAACACTTCCTTTCAAAAACTCCTTTTTGAAAACATTGACACAATGCTAGCTACATGGCCATTCAACTGTCCATATCCGAGGACGCGGCTTCTTCGAAAAAGTTGTACTCTGCAGAGGTGTACACATCCACTAGATCCAGAACTCTGCCATGGACCACCCATGGATCGTCACAGCGATATGCAAGCACCAGAGAATTTGATCCTAACTGTCCACTCTGACACAAGCTAGTATATGCTCATTCCTTCAGATGGGTTGTTCTCCCCGACACCAGGACCCGCCCTGCCTAGCCGGGAGGCCCAGCTGTCGCATCCGGAGGGAAAATTAATCCCACACTGTGTATGTCCCGTTTCCCTCTCCTGGCGACACTTCGGTTCAGAGAATCCGCTTCTCTATAGCACTTTGGAATAAAGCATACACTAACAAGTTCAAGCATCTAGATAGGCCCCATACCCATATAGGGGTAGAGTGGCAGCACAGTAAAGGTTGTCCGGCGAAGACTAGTCTATGTGTCATTTTTGAAAACACCAATTTCCCAAAAATGACCACTTCCACATTCCTCCGGAGAATAAGGATCCGCCTTTTCTCCGGGTTTTCCAGAAAGCCTTTGTTTTGTAAAATCACAATTTTAGGGTGTCCACTTAGGGACTAGTATATTTGATGGTAATGAATACCATATGGTGGCTTATGGGCTTGGTATTACCAAGTTTAACTACTGGCATGATAGTAACCTATATAATAGAATAGTAGTAATAGCCACATCAAAAATAGTTTTGATAATAAAGTTTTGGTAAAACTTCAGAGGTAAAACATGCATGATAGATAATGATAAGTATTGTATCAGCAAGCATCAGGATGGTTTGCCTGGTAACTCCTTGTGTCCCTGGTTTTGGAGTGACTGGAACTTGAAACAGAGCTTCCCGACACTTCCTTCCTCTTCGTTTTCTAACGTCGTAAAAAGAATAAAGGACACACATTCAGAACCAATCAAGGAAAGCAACAATACATACAGCAAGGAAACTAATAATAACCAATCACCCAATTATTAATTGAGGCAAACAATCAAACAAACACACTTGGCAGAAATGCCATTTAATAAGACAACTCAAGGTTGGAGGAACATATCTCACAACCTCAATATCATGGATTCAGTGGGTGTACCACTCTCATACCAAGATATTAATAGACCCAAAATAAACTTAGTTTCACAAGGGTGAGACTACTAAAAGTATACGAAACATGCACAATAATAATCATGGCAATGGGTCTATCAACCAAACCACAAAAAGAACAAGGTAGCTAATCTACTAAGCCTAAATTCACATCAAGAATAAATAAGGCACATGATTTGCAAAAGTGACTTTTACAAATCAGTGATCCTACACAAGTGCATCAAGGAAATAGCCTCATCACAAAACACACAATTCTCATAGTGAGAACAATAGAAACAATGACTAAAAAGGAGGAATCCTATTGACATGCTTCTACTAAGGGTTTGCTATGCAAGCAAGCATAATAAGTAAAGTACTAAAATGCAAACAAGGAACCATGTTATCATAATGGGAAATGAAAACATGTCCTCATGCTAGGATACACAAGTGTCTACCAAACACAAGTTGGCAGGAAAAATAATTCAATACAAAAATGCTAGGGAACTAGTACTACTCAAACATGAGGAATCAATGGATGATTTCAATCCAGTAATTGAAATACAACCAGAGGGTCCATGTCATAAAAACAGGAGTGAAAAACATCTATACTTGCTATAACAAAAATATCCCATTTAATAAAACAAGGCATCAATTTGCAGGGCAACTCCTATATACTAGTGGTAATTAGAAAGGGCATTACTAGAGGAATCAAACAACACTCCAAGATGGATTTTTCCTAGAAAGACACACATGATTACAACCACTTACAAACAGAAGCATACACATTTTCATTTAGCACTAAAAAACCCAGGCAAAAATACTAGGCACTCATTAGTTAGAGAATTATATAAAGGAAATACATCTAGTGTGGGGGAAATAATGTTTCCACCAAAAATGCAATGACACCAGTGGGTGTTCCACTAGCATAACAAAGCATTAAGAGGTCACAAGGCCTCTGGTCATACTTGCTAAAAATTAACAAAAGACTAAACTAGCATCTAGCGCAATAACCATACTAGTAGAAAATAATAGGATGCTAAAAATAAGCAAGGTAATGATACTCATGCTATTATTTCCACACAAGTGAAAACTTTAGGGGTCAAGTACTTATAAAAACTTCATCAAAATGCTACTGGTCCTATGAACTCAACACAAAAATATGTGTCTACACAACCACAAATTCTTATGCCAAAAATTCTACACATGAGACAATTTTTCCAACATTTGCATAGTGATGACTAAACTACTCATGCTTCTTTACCAACTCAAATGCAAGCTAGAAGAGGTGATACCATCACAATATCAGTACCAACATGGTACTGGATCCAATCTATCCACACCACAATCCAAGTGCTTGCACAAAAATTTATCACTCAAAAATTATATGCAAGTATAAACTAGAGATAAAGCATATGCTACTAACATAAATCCTATTTCTTCTCAACTCAATTCCACACAATCTAACATGCTAAAATAGCTAATTAAACCTTATAAAACAAGTTCACACAACTTGTACATGCTAGAAAACAATATTGCAACACAAAAATATATTCACACAAATTAATTACCTAAAATGCCAAAATGGCAGAAACATGCAAATTAAAGATCTGTCCACCAAATTTTCTATGATGCTCCAAAAATTAAACCCATCTAGGTTTGGATATCCCTAAACATACTCAAGACAATACAATTGAGTTTGCATCAAAAATCATTTTTAATGATTTTATAAAAATCACCAAAGTGCTCTCTGGTGTTTTACCAAATTGCATGCCGTTTCAAAAATACTAGGCATTTGTAAGCAATGTTATTTGCTCCTGTTAGTAAATTTCAAGGGCTTTCCAATTCAATTGGATACACCTCATTCTGAGTTGTGAAATTAAAATGGTGCTCATTTTGGTTTGTCTAGTACCTGTTGCCAAAACATTTTTCATTTCTAAAATATTCATCCAAATGTAGATCTACAAATTGGAGATGGTTTATATTTAGTTGATTTACATCTGTGAATTTTGTCTTGGTCAAATTCATATTTTAGGTAGGTTTTTAAGGCCAAAAGTAAACATGCAACATTCTGTACAAATATAAATGGAAAAACAAACGTGGATGGGCCAGATCCAGTAATGGGCCGGCCAGATCTACTTTTACCGCGGCGGGATCTAGCCGCAGTGGCTGACCAGCGGGCCAGGCGGCCACGCGGCAGCCACGCGGGCAAAACGCGGCCCCACGCGCAGGTTTGACTCCTCCCAGCGCGGGGTCAAGGGCGCTGACGCCAGCACGACGTCATCGCCGGCGGGGACGGCTCCGGCGAGGTTCGATCCGGCGATTCCGGCTATCATTCTTCGATCCAAAAGCATCCACGAGTTTCTCTCGACGCGGGCGACTAAACGAGCGCGGCCTCGTTTCCAGGGAGCCATCGGAGAGCAGCCGGCGACGACGGAGCGCGGCGGCTGAAACAGGAGGACGGCGCGACGGCGATTTAGAGGGCTAGGGAGAGGGGAAAAATGACGGCGAGTGTCGCGAGCTCACCCTAGACGCGCGGAAGAACTCGGTGAGGGCGGAGGAGGCTCGAGGCGGCGGTGATCCCTCGCCGGAGTCCGCCGGACTCGAGGAAGGGAACCGGACGGCGCGGGCTCCTCGCGGCGTCCCACCTCGATTACTTTTGCACCGAGCACCAGCACGACGAGGCGGAGACGATGATCTCAACGGCGAGCGGCGGCGAGCTCACCTTCGGCCGAATCGACGGCGAGGCAATTAGCTAGGGTTTCGGTTTGAGAAAAAAACGCAGAGAGAGAGAGAGGAAGCTTGAGGGAGAGAGAGAGAGGGCAACTAGGCATCAAGTGCACATGGGGGGGTTCTTATCCTCAAGGATTCCTTCTACTCGAAGCAATGGCGTAGGGGACTGCTGCTACAGAGGAGCTAGGAAGAAGAAGGGTGACTCGGATTACATATAGGTCCCTAGCTATTTACAAAAAGGTCCTTTTTCTCTCTGAAAAATGTTTTTTTCACTAGGAAAACAAAGTCTAAATTTAAAATCCTTTTGCCCCAAATTCTTTGTAGTTGATATGCACAACATATGTGAAAATTGGCTCAATTGGATAAACTTGATAGTTCAAAGTTGTTCAAATTTCAATTCTGACATAAATGGACATTGAATTTATTAGACTACTTAGGAGCTTCCAAAAATGATAATTTTTGGCACACATTCCTTATTTGGTGTTTTACTTGTGTGGTAGAAAATTCAAGTCATTTTGAGTTACTTCATAGAACAAACTTGTTCAAACTTCAAAAAGGTGCTGTCTAGAAAACAGGGCTTTTTGGCAACTTAAATTATTCAAAAACTTGTGCCCTTTTGGTTTTCATCCTTACTTATGTTATAGAGCATGTGGTATTTATTTCATGGCATTTTGAAAAAGTTTGTAGAACAAACGTGTTCAAAATTCCAAATGTTGCTCTGGAGAAAAATCATGTTTTCAGGACTTTAATGGATTCAATTTTTGGTATCCTCTTGTGTGTGTTCCTTATTAGATATAAGGAAGCACTGGTATTAATTTAAGATCATTTTAAGAAAGTTTCCAATAGTAACTTGTTTGAGTTTCCTGTTTCTGGAAATATTGAAAATTCAATTTAATAAGGCACTTGGCTTTTCTTTAACAATGCTTTGCCAAAATATTTATGTGACTAGGGATAGCAAGTCAATGCTATCCAATACTTTTGTTTTTAAGCTTGCAAGGTTGGAAAAACATTTGATAAGATTTTGGTGAAGCATCTAAGAATGCCTCTTTTTCTGATAATCTTTTAGGGAAATTTATTTAGTGTTTCCTCTTTCTTAATTTAGGCCTTGGAATAATATTCAACAAGTATGGGATTCATAAGATAGTTTTGGAAAACTCTTTGATCAATATTTACTTTATAAAATATTGCCAAGGTCATTGGAACAATATGTTGAATATTTTTAGTTTACTGCTTTGCTATCTTTTTAAGTTTGTTTAGTTGCACTTAAACAAACACAACCAAAGTTTATTTGTCAAGCAATTAGCAAAACAACTGTGTTACCAGGTATTCCAAAATTGGGATGTGACAGGTCTTCCCCCCTTAAAAAGAATCTCGTCCCCGAGATTCGCAAGCGAGGACTAAGGGAGGGCCAACAAACACAATGTTAGTGTTGGAGTGCCGGTGCTTCCCCCCTTTGACTTTTCTTGGGAGGCGGGGTACTCCCCTAAATTAGCAAATTCACTTAAAAAAAATACACCGGTACTGTTTTAGGTCCAAAACTTTTGTTTCCTAGTTTGACGAGACCTGACCAGGGTCTCCTTACCTTGGGTTTTGGACGATTTAGAAACAAACAAAATTAAGGTTAGTGCTGAACTACCTGGAAACGTACCGTCAATTATTACATGAGTTCCTATCTATATCCCACATCTTACATACCACATATGGGGTGGTGTACCACTCTCATAACAAGGTATATAGGAAGCTAAAAATATAGCTTGTGGGTGCAAAGGTTAGGTTGCTAAGGTAAAATAAACAGACAGAACAATACCCACGGCAGTGGGTGTTACTCCCCACAAGCAACTATCACTTAATATGTTCATGATTTTAGTTGGATGTTTTAGTTTCATAAGATACTCTTAAGCACAATCATAACACAAGTATAAACTCATGCTAAGGTAAAACATTTAAACAAAATTCAATAAGCAAGCAAACAACACCACAGATGAATAGACTATTTATTCACTAGGTTATTGTTTACTAGAGGTTTTGGAATCCATCAATCATGAACAATTAGCAAACAGCCAGTAGCTAAAAACTAATGAATCCAATCATAAAGATACTCTAAAACACCATCTTCACACAAGATAAAACTCCTATTACACAGACATAAAAAAAACAGGGCTGCACAAATAACACACTAGTATGAAAAATCTACACCAGCATGCTATAAGAGATAATCATATCCTATAACCATAGAACATGCAACTAAATAATTCATGGCATGATAACAGAAGTAATAACTTCCTAAACATGCTATATCAACACATATACTCATAAAATAAAAAGAGGGTAATACTAGAGCAAAAATCACCATTTTCTAGTGGTGAAACTAGTTTCACTCTAGACAAGCAAACAATGCTATCATGATGTTTAAACTTAAACAAGCAAGTCATGAATATAAGTGTACCTAATAACAGTACACCACTCCTACTCATGTTAGTAAGCACAAACACCAGAGTAATTTTATGAATCAACCATTAAGCATGCAGAAATTTCTTCTAGCAATTTCTGTTTTCCTTTAACCAATTACTAGCAAACAAGCAAGGTACAACTCACACAACCAGTAGATATGCAATTAATGAAAAGTTATCTAAACCTTTTCAAAAATCCATACACTCAATTTAAAATTATTCACAAACAATCTACCAATCAAGAGGAATTTATTTTATTCGCGAACAATTTAATTTTAGCGCACAATAGTGAAACATTTCTTAACATGATACCCCTAAGGAATATTATGCTAACAAAAGGATCACACCTAAACATACTAGTATTTACTAATAAGAAATACTTCTCACTTGCATAGGTGAGAACAAACAATTATATTTTCCAAGGTGGAAAATAGAAATCAATCACATAGTGAAACATGCTATTTTCACACATGTGTATGGTTGGGGATTTTCATCCTCAAGCCAAAATGCAATGGGACAAGTGGGCCATGGCCTACTAATACCAAGGAAAAATAGGTACTAAGCCTCTGGTTACTCATGAAAAACTTTGCATACAAGATAAAAATATAAGGCTATTTAATCTAGTGAAGCAATACTAGTGCATATTGATAGCAATGCTTACATATGCTTTACTATTAAGAGACATGCAAGCTAACATAGGTACAAGCATCAAAATAATAGTACCTAAATGGTACTGGACTCAAATAAAACATAGCACAAAATCTACTAAGAAAGTATACACATATCTAGCTCTCACAATACTTCCAAATAATAAACTAGAAGGTGACAAATGCTATTTCATTTTTGTTCGAGTTTCCAATCATGCACACACTTTCTAGGGTAGATTTATTGTAAGAAAACAACATAATAACAAGTCCTAACAAGTCCATATAAGTTAGGAAGCAAGATTGAATAAAACACAAATTTATTTCAATCAAGAGCACACAAAGAAACAAAAACAGGAAAACTGTTGTTTTCCAGATCTATCTTAACCATTCCATCGTTCACTTAATTTCTAAACCCCGAATTTCATAGTACCTACAACGTCTACTAAGATTTGGTTTCCAAAGTAGATACACCTGATATCCTATTGACTAGTAAACGAATAGGTCCTCATCTTATTTTCTCGTGACTTCTTTTTTTACCAACTAGATTACAAGGTGTCGTAAGTCACTTAATTTCTTGGTTTAGAAAGAGTTGTCAGTAGTTCGCATGCTTTGGTTAGGTGTCAACCTAAGATTAGAACAAAGCATGTTAGTCTTGTTAGCTTTCTATTTAATCATGTTTGTCCGACAAGATACGACTAGCGTCCTCGTACGTCGAATATTGAATCGTGCTCTTCGGATTGGCCTTTGAGGGGGTTGCGCATCATGGCATGTGAAGACTTATTTTGCACCTTTCTCCAGAGGAGGGAGGTATATAACTTTTTAAAAGGGGATCTCTCTAGTTTGGTCTTTTAAAAGGGGACTTAAAAATGTGCAACATTTAGCCAACAGGGCAAAACGAGTCTTTTGCAAACAGACAAACACAGAGGTTTTTCTTTTGGTCAGTGGTGGTTGGTTCACGACGGGTGGCATTATGAAGCGAAAACAAGTATAAGTTTAAGCAACAAATTCTTGTTTTTGAATATTATACAAACATTTTTTCTTGCAAACACCTAACAAGAGGCGATTCAAAAACAAGAGCGGGGCAATCACAAATTTGCAAATTTTGAGCACCCCACAAACATATAGAAGCCTAGATGAACCAAATTCTACAGCACACAATAGCACAAAGCCTTACGGACACACATATGCAAGCCATAACACACAAGCAAGGCTCCATTGGAGCTACGTCGGGGGAGACGACTCATGGGGTCATCGCTAAATTACTCCAAACTAGACGGATCCAAAAACCTAGAAGTGGCTGAAGGACTATATCTACTTCTGACCATCATCACTGTAGAGCTAGGCAATTATTTTGGTCTTCTCGGGACATCGGCAAGTATACAAGTTTTTGGATGGAAACAAGATAATAGAAGTAAAGTTTTGATAAAACTTTTACTGAGAGAGGTAAGACTATGCAACAATTTGTTTTTGAAACCCCAACTATTTTCTGAACAGAAAACTTCCAAATTGAGAGATGTTTCAAAAACAGAGCGGAGCAGTTGCAAACAAGTAAGAAATAAACTCTTAACCGAGAGAGATATGCCTTCACAATCTTTTGATAAGATAAGAAGGAGGGAAAATATACTAAAATTCCCTTAGATAAAAATAATGTAGATAGTAAATAGGTTTTTACTCAAAATACTTTCCTTTCCTATCTGACGTCCATGCTAACTAAGGTCTCCTAAGGTCAGGATGGCTCTGATACCAACTCTATAAGGACCCCAGACCGGCAGTCTGAAACCCTCCGTATGCATACATTCACGATCCCAGAAAGATCAGTCGTGAACAACATACCAAGTTGGCATACAGAAATACATCATCCATTACACGAATACATAAAGGTATTACAAAAAAAATCACATGATCAAGTTTAACACAACTGCCACGTAGGGCATGCAACTTAGCAAACACAGGGAAGACAATTAAAACACAACATAGATGAGCCCAAGTCACGCCTTAACCTACAGGCTGCTGACCCGGAGACGATCCTAGTTCGCAAAGCCGTCAGCTCCGTACTTCTCTTCATAGATCTCCTTCGGAGGCTCCTTCTCAAAGTCTGGCAAGTAGATACCAGGGGCGAAACCATAATGAGTACATTTGAATGTACTCAGCAAGACATCCATCATGTCACTTACCAAACATGCAAATATGCTTATATGGTGGAATAGGTAGGCTATAAATAGGGTTCACTATCAATGGTGTTCATATATGATGACACCATAGTTGCAGCCAGGTTAATCTATATCTTCTTTGAAGAAGATACTTCAGAAGAAAATAATATGGTTTTATTTCTCTTGTAGATATCACATGTACAAGAGGTTTTGTAAAACTTTGTTAAAGAATATTTTCTCTTTGCAAAACTTCATGGAATCAGTTTCCAGAATTCTTGCTTAGAGTAGAAAAGGTTTTCTTTGCAAAACATTTTGTTTTGTATAGCGACATCTGGCTTTTCATCATCGACGATACCTCCACGGTACAAGATTTCCTTCCTTTCCGAACTTCACAAATTCAACACTTCCTTTCAAAAACTCCTTTTTGAAAACATTGACACAATGCTAGCTACATGGCCATTAAACTGTCCATATCCGAGGACGCGGCTTCTTCGAAAAAGTTGTACTCTGCAGAGGTGTACACATCCACTAGATCCAGAACTCTGCCATGGACCACCCATGGATCGTCACAGCGATATGCAAGCACCAGAGAATTTGATCCTAACTGTCCACTCTGACACAAGCTAGTATATGCTCATTCCTTCAGATGGGTTGTTCTCCCCGGCACCAGGACCCGCCCTGCCTAGCCGGGAGGCCCAGCTGTCGCATCCGGAGGGAAAATTAATCCCACACTGTGTATGTCCTGTTTCCCTCTCCTGGCGACACTTCGGTTCAGAGAATCCGCTTCTCTATAGCACTTTGGAATAAAGCATACACTAACAAGTTCAAGCATCTAGATAGGCCCCATACCCATATAGGGGTAGAGTGGCAGCACAGTAAAGGTTGTCCGGCGAAGACTAGGTTATGTGTCATTTTTGAAAACACCAATTTCCCAAAAATGACCACTTCCACATTCCTCCGGAGAATAAGGATCCGCCTTTTCTCCGGTTTTTCCAGAAAGCCTTTGTTTTGTAAAATCACAATTTTAGGGTGTCCACTTAGGGACTAGTATATTTGATGGTAATGAATACCATATGGTGGCTTATGGGCTTGGTATTACCAAGTTTAACTACTGGCATGATAGTAACCTATATAATAGAATAGTAGTAATAGCCACATCAAAAATAGTTTTGATAATCAAGTTTTGGTAAAACTTCAGAGGTAAAACATGCATGATAGATAATGATAAGTATTGTATCAGCAAGCATCAGGATGGCTTGCCTGGTAACTCCTTGTGTCCCTGGTTTTGGAGTGACTGGAACTTGAAACAGAGCTTCCCGACACTTCCTTCCTCTTCGTTTTCTAACGTCGTAAAAAGAATAAAGGACACACATTCAGAACCAATCAAGGAAAGCAACAATATATACAGCAAGGAAACTAATAATAACCAATCACCCAATTATTAATTGAGGCAAACAATCAAACAAACACACTTGGCAGAAATGCCATTTAATAAGACAACTCAAGGTTGGAGGAACATATCTCACAACCTCAATATCATGGATTCAGTGGGTGTGCCACTCTCATACCAAGATATTAATAGACCCAAAATAAACTTAGTTTCACAAGGGTGAGACTACTAAAAGTATACGAAACATGCACAATAATAATCATGGCAATGGGTCTATCAACCAAACCACAAAAAGAACAAGGTAGCTAATCTACTAAGCCTAAATTCACATCAAGAATAAATAAGGCACATGATTTGCAAAAGTGACTTTTACAAATCAGTGAGCCTACACAAGTGCATCAAGGAAATAGACTCATCACAAACACACAATTCTCATAGTGAGAACAATAGAAACAATGACTAAAAAGGAGGAATCCTATTGACATGCTTCTACTAAGGGTTTGCTATGCAAGCAAGCATAATAAGTAAAGTACTAAAATGCAAACAAGGAACCATGTTATCATAATGGGAAATGAAAACATGTCCTCATGCTAGGATACACAAGTGTCTACCAAACACAAGTTGGCAGGAAAAATAATTCAATACAAAAATGCTAGGGAACTAGTACTACTCAAACATGAGGAATCAATGGATGATTTCAATCCAGTAATTGAAATACAACCAGAGGGTCCATGTCATAAAAACAGGAGTAAAAAACATCTATACTTGCTATAACAAAAATATCCCATTTAATAAAACAAGGCATCAATTTGCAGGGCAACTCCTATATACTAGTGGTAATTAGAAAGGGCATTACTAGAGGAATCAAACAACACTCCGAGATGGATTTTTCCTAGAAAGACACACATGATTACAACCACTTACAAACAGAAGCATACACATTTTCATTTAGCACTAAAAAACCCAAGCAAAAATACTAGGCACTCATTAGTTAGAGAATTATATAAAGGAAATACATCTAGTGTGGGGGAAATAATGTTTCCACCAAAAATGCAATGACACCAGTGGGTGTTCCACTAGCATAACAAAGCATTAAGAGGTCACAAGGCCTCTGGTCATACTTGCTAAAAATTAACAAAAGACTAAACTAGCATCTAGTGCAATAACCATACTAGTAGAAAATAATAGGATGCTAAAAATAAGCAAGGTAATGATACTCATGCTATTATTTCCACACAAGTGAAAACTTTAGGGGTCAAGTACTTATAAAAACTTCATCAAAATGCTACTGGTCCTATGAACTCAACACAAAAATATGTGGCTACACAACCACAAATTCTTATGCCAAAAATTCTACACATGAGATAATTTTTCCAACATTTGCATAGTGATGACTAAACTACTCATGCTTCTTTACCAACTCAAATGCAAGCTAGAAGAGGTGATACCATCACAATATCAATACCAACATGGTACTGGATCCAATCTATCCACACCACAATCCAAGTGCTTGCACAAAAATTTATCACTCAAAAATTATATGCAAGTATAAACTAGAGATAAAGCATATGCTACTAACATAAATCCTATTTCTTCTCAACTCAATTCCACACAATCTAACATGCTAAAATAGCTAAGTAAACCTTAGAAAACAATTTCACACAACTTGTATATGCTAGAAAACAATATTGCAACACAAAAATATATTCACACAAATTAATTACCTAAAATGCCAAAATGGCAGAAACCTGCAAATTAAAGATCTGTCCACCAAATTTTATATGATGCTCTAAAAATTAAAACCAGCTAGGTTTGGATAGCCCTAAACATACACAAGACCATACAATTGAGTTTGCATCAAAAATCATTTTTAATGATTTTATAAAAATCACCAAAGTGCTCTCTGGTGTTTTACCAAATTGCATGCCGTTTCAAAAATACTAGGAATTTGGAATAAAGGTTAACTGCTCCTGTTAGGAAATTTCAAGGTCTTTCCAATGCAATTGGATACACCTCATTCTGAGTTGTGAAATTAAAATGGTTCTCATTTTGGTGTTTCTGGTACCTGTTGCCAAAACATTTTTCATTTCTAAAATATTCATCCAAATGTAGATCTAAAAATTGGAGATGGTTTAGATTTATTTGATTTACATCTGTGAATTTTTTCTTGGTCAAATTCATATTTTAGGTAGGTTTTTAAGGCCAAAAGAAACATGCAACATTCTGTACAAATATAAATGGAAAAACAAACGTGGATGGGCCAGATCCAGTAATGGGCCGGCCAGATCTACTTTTACCGCGGCGGGATCTAGCCGCAGTGGCTGACCAGCGGGCCAGGCGGCCACGCGGCAGCCACGCGGGCAAAACGCGGCCCCACGCGCAGGTTTGACTCCTCCCAACGCGGGGTCAAGGGCGTTGACGCCAGCACGACATCATCGCCGGCGGGGACGGCTCCGGCGAGGTTCGATCCGGCGATTCCGGCTATCATTCTTCGATCCAAAAGCATCCACGAGTTTCTCTCGACGCGGGCGACTAAACGAGCGCGGCCTCGTTTCCAGGGAGCCACCGGAGAGCAGCCGGCGACGACGGAGCGCGGCGGCTGAAACAGGAGGACGGCGCGGCGGCGATTTAGAGGGCTAGGGAGAGGGGAAAAATGACGGCGAGTGTCGCGAGCTCACCCTAGACGCGCGGAAGAACTCGGTGAGGGCGGAGGAGGCTCGAGGCGGCGGTGATCCCTCGCCGGAGTCCGCCGGACTCGAGGAAGGGAACCGGACGGCGCGGGCTCCTCGAGGCGTCCCACCTCGATTCCTTTTGCACCGAGCACTAGCAAGACGAGGCAGAGACGATGAGCTTAACGGCGACCGGCGGCGAGCTCACCTTCGGCCGAATCGACGGCGAGGCAATTAGCTAGGGTTTCGGTTTGAGAAAAAGCGCAGAGAGAGAGAGAGGAAGCTTGAGGGGGAGAGAGAGAGGGCAACTAGGCATCAAGTGCACATGGGGGGTTCTTATCCTCAAGGATTCCTTCTACTCTAAGCAATGGAGTAGGGGACTGCTGCTACAGAGGAGCTAGGAAGAAGAAGGGTGACTCGAATTACATATAGGTCCCTAGCTATTTACAAAAAGGTCCCTTTTCTCTCTGAAAAATGTTGTTTTCACTAGGAAAACAAAGTCTAAATTTAAAATCCTTTTTCCCCAAATTCTTATTAGTTCAGATGCACAACATATGTGAAAATTGGCTCAATTGGATAAACTTGATAGTTCAAAGTTGTTCAAATTTCAATTCTGACATAAATGGACATTGAATTTATTAGACTACTTAGGAGCTTCCAAAAATGATAATTTTTGGCACACATTACTTATCTGGTGTGTTACTTGTGTGGTAGAAAACTCAAGTCATTTTGAGTTACTTCATAGAACAAACTTGTTCAAACTTCAAAAAGGTGCTGTCTAGAAAACAGGGGTTTTTGGCAACTTAAATTATTCAAAAACTTGTGACCTTTTGGTTTTCATCCTTATTTATGATATAGAGCATGTGGTATTTATTTCATGGCATTTTGAAAAAGTTTGTAGAACAAACTTGTTCAAAATTCCAAATGTTGCTGTGGAGAAAAATCATGTTTTCAGGACTTTAATGGATTCAATTTTTGGTATCCTCTTGTGTGTATTCCTTATTTGATATAAGGAAGCACTGGTATTAATTTCAGATCATTTTAAGAAAGTTTCCAATAGTAACTTGTTTGAGCTTCCTGTTTCTGGAAATATTGGAAATTCAATTTAATAAGGCACTTGGCTTTTCTTTAACAATGCTTTGCCAAAACATTTATGTGACTAGGGATAGCAAGTAAATGCTCTCCAATACTTTTGTTTTTAAGCTTGCAAGGTTGGAAAAACATTTGATAAGATTTTGGTGAAGCATCTAAGAATGCCTCTTTTTCTGATAATCTTTTAGGGAAATTTATTTAGTGTTTCCTCTTTCTTAATTTAGGCCTTGAAATAATATTCAACAAGTATGGGATTCATAAGATAGTTTTGGAAAACTCTTTGATCAATATTTACTTTATAAAATATTGCCAAGGTCATTGGAACAACATGTTGAATATTTTTAGTTTACTGCTTTGCTATCTTTTTAAGTTTGTTTAGTTGCACTTAAGCAAACACAACCAAAGTTTATTTGTCAAACAATTAGCAAAACAACTGTGTTACCAGGTATTCCAAAATTGGGATGTGACAGAAACCCTATGGGTTCACCCAAGGGACTTGTTGAGATGCAGATTCGACAATTGGTGCCGTCTGTGGGAACGGCGTGCGCTGGATCTCCGGCATCTTCGGCTTCATCGACGACCAACTCACGTTGGAAACCTTCGACTTCGACTCCGACCAACCCAATTCGGATCGGATCTGTCGTAGTCACCCCTAACTCGCCGGAATCACGCCCGGAATTCAGCAATCTGGAGAAAAGCTTCACCTTGACGTTCGGGAGTTTCAAGTTCTACACCAACAAAGACGGGATCCTCCACTTGCCTAAAGAATCAGGATCTGAGTCAATTTCCAGCCCAGAAGCTGTTGATTCACGATCCTACTTGGCGAAAAGTGGCGAGTCCATCCGCCTCAACACCAGCAATTTCCATACCCTCTCTACAGAGGAACCCTCTCGGGTCAGGAAGGCCTTTCGAGTTGCGCCTAGGACTCACAAGCCACGTCTAGCTCAGGTCTGCATGGCAGGATCGGAACAACCACCCGCGGAAACTGAACAAAGCGCGAAGGAACACGCCGAGATCAACGTTTCGCGAGACGCCTGGCTCCGAGCAAAGGAGGCCATCTGCACAAGCAAACCACCTGCGGCCGGGGTCCCACACGAAGACATGGTCGCCTACCAGTACCATCTAGTGAGAGCGGCCACTGCTATTAAAGAAGCTCGAGAAGATCTGGCCGTGCGAAAAGGATTGGCGGACGAATCGAGCCAACGCCGAGCAGAGCTATCCCTAACACCTTCCGTCGGGAACCGCCCCCAGAAGAAGGGACGCGCCTCGAGAACCGCGACCATGGACGGCGAGTCCTTAAGCGGGATCAGCAAATCACTTATGCGTGTGGACGAAGATGGAAACATCCATCCGCAAACTCCCGCAGCCGCGGTGCTAGCCGCAGCTACCTACATGCAGATAAATCAACCAGGGGAAAACGATCCCCGCGCGGAACAATACAAGCAAGTGCAAAAATGACTAGGCATGGCAGCCGCAAAACTTGCCTCCTATGATCGCAGGAAAGCAGCCGAACAGAAGGACAAAGAAGCACCCCGTGGACATCGGGGCACATCACCCGACAAGGAAAAATCGCCCCGCCGAGCACGGGGAAAAGAAGCTCGACGACAAGGAGATAGCCCGACTGGCAGCGATAGCAGCCCAAGGGGTCGAGACCGTAGCGGCAGCTCGAGAAGAGGTCGCGATCGCAGCCCGCGGAGGAATCGAGATCGCAGCCCGCGAGGAAATCGAGATCGCAGCCCGCGAAAAGATCGAGACAGCAGCCGCTCGCGACATCGCAGCAAAGAACCGAGAGGAGACGTCAATCACGATGATCCCGGATACAACGCACGATCGGACATCGCCCAACGCAAGGTTGATAAAGGTCGGGCGGCCAGAAACCGTGCGCGCTCCCCATCCACATCCTCTGATGACGAAGTCTGCGGAGCCCTATGCTTTACCCGCAGCATCCACGAAGCGCCGCTACCCAAAAGATTTAAGCTATCCACGGAAGTACAGAAATATGATGGTTCACAAGAGCCTTCAACCTGGTTGTCAGATTACCTCACGGCAGTAAAATGCCAACGTGGGAACAAAAACACAGCTATGCAGTACCTCAACCAACACCTAGTCGGTGCTGCCCGCAGCTGGCTTGAAGAAAGGCCGAAGGCATGCTGCGGGTCCTAGGACGACCTAAACCTTGGTTTCTATAAAAATTTCCAAGCAACATACAAAAGACCTGCGACCATCAAGGAGCTACGAGCTTGCAAGCAGAAAAGTGGCGAGTCTACTCGCGAATATATTCAGCGATGGACCACACTAAGGAATACAGCCGGGAATATATCAGAAGAAGTCGCGGTTGAAGCATTCGCCAAAGGAGCATGACGAACTTCTTTCAGGGAAGAGCTGGGGCGACTAGCACCCAAAACCATGGGAGAATTGATGGCCATAGCCGATAGATGGGCAAACGGCGAAGACACAGTGCGCAACGAGAAAGATTCATCCCCAGCACGCGATGACGATCGCCATGGTCGAAAGAAAAGAAGAAAGAACTACGACCATGATGATCGAGAAGAATTTGTAGCAGCGAAATTCACAAAAAACCGCGACATCGGATATCGTGGAAAACGCGAGTGGAAACCAAAGCAAGATGACGAAACCCCCGAGGAGGACCTCGACGGTTACTGCACGCTACATCTATTTACAGATAAGAGCACAGGCAAAACTAAGGCAACACACCTTCTCAAGGATTGCCGAAACTTCATCGATATCCACGAGGCCCTCTTGAAGAAAAACAGAGCAGCAATTAATCAGGGTTACCCGCAGCTTCCCGGAGGAGGAACTCAAGGATTTCAACAGCCACAAGCCCTGCCCCCAGCAGGAAACCAAAACGCAATGCTAGCTGCGCTGCCAGCGCCACCCGCCCCAAATCAGGGAGCCAACGGGTACCCGTACCCAGCAGGACTCTTAGGCATGATACAAAAGGTCTGTCCATCACGCAGAGCTCAGAAGACAAACACGCGACAGCTATGCATGGTTGTGCAAACTCCACCTATAAGAACTGAGTATCTGAAGATGGCGGAACAACCGATAACCTTTTCCAAGGAAGACCACCCTCCGCGAGTCTATCGACCAGGACACGCCGCACTTGTCATACAAGCACAAATTGGCAATTACGATCTGGCTCGCGTGTTCATGGACGGAGGCAGCGGCATCAACATCATCTAGGCAGACACACTCTGGCGTATGAACAAGAATTTGGATGGACTCGTGAAATCAGAGACATCCTTCCACGGGATAGTTCTAGGAAAAGCAGTCCGTCCACTCGGAACGATCAACCTAGAGGTGGTTCTAGGCAACCGAAGCAATTACAGGCGAGAATTCCTCGATTTCGAAGTTCTCGATTGGCCCTCACAGTACCACGCCATTCTCGGTTGAACGGTGTTCGCCAGATTCATGGCAGTACCACACTACGCATACCTGAAGCTCAAGTTACCTGGAGAATATGGCACAATCACCATCGACGGTGATTTTCAAAAGTCCAATAAATGCAACATCGAATTCAACGAGATCGCTCAATCCTTCGGGATGCAAGAAGAACTAGAGGAGATAGCCAAAATCACGGATCACTCCGTGATGCCTCTCACAAAGAAGAACGCTCCAGAGCTCGAGTTCAACACAAATAGCGGCACCCGCAAGCATCAAGTACGATGGTGTCTACCACCCTCTCGCCAGCATAGGAAGGCGCGCTCGTCGAGCTCCTCCGTGAGTACTGGGAAATTTTCGCCTGGCAGCTCTCAGATATGCCAGGGATACCCAGGGAGTTCGCCGAGCACTCACTCGAAGTTTTTAAAGACGCCAAGCCTATCAAGCAGACTAACCGAAGGTTCTCAGAGCCCAAACAAAAAGCACTCGGAGAAGAAGTAAACAGACTACTCGCAGCAAAATTTATTCGCGAGATAAAAATTTCCACCTGGTTAGCAAACCCGGTGCTGGTCCCGAAGAAAAATACCAACATCCTTCGCGTGTGCGTCGACTACACGTCGTTGAATAAACACTGCCCAAAGGATAACTTTCCCCTGCCACGAATCGATCAGATCGTGGACTCTACAGCAGGTTGCCAACTCCTCTCTTTCTTGGACGCCTACTCAAGCTATAATCAAATCAGGATGAAGAAAGAGGACGAGGAGAAGACGGCATTTATAACCCCCCACGGTGTTTACTGCTACACGACAATGCCCTTCGGGCTGAAAAACGCAGCCGCAACATATCAACGCTGCATGCAAAAATGCCTCGCCAAGCTCATTGGCAAGAACGTGCAAGTGTACATTGACGACATCGTCATCAAGACTCGAGTGGAAGATACGCTTCTCGATGATATCAGAGAAACATTCGACGCGTTGAACGCATACCGAATCAAGCTCAAACCGACCAAGTGTGTCTTTGGCGTCCCTGCAGGACAACTTCTCGGGTATTTGGTCTCTGCTCGAGGGATTGAAGCTAACCCAGAGAAAATCCAAGCAATCCTGACAATGAACGAGCCAACCAATCTCCGTGGTGTGCAGTAGCTCGCGGGACGACTAGCCGCCCTAAGAAGATTCATTGCGAGGCTAGGCGAGCAAGCATTACCTTTCTACAAGTTACTGAAGAAAACGGATAAGTTCGAGTGGACACCTGAAGCACAGAAAGCATTCGCAAACCTCAAGCGAGCATTGCAGAGCAGGCGCGTCCTGGCAACGCCACAAGAACGGGAGCCACTGTTCCTCTACCTAGCCGCGACAAATCAGGTCATTAGCACAACAATCATGGTCGAACGGCCGGAGGACGGCAAGGCGTTTGGTATCCAAAGGCCAATATATTACATCAGCGAAGTGCTTTCGCCCTGCAAACAGAGATATCCCCATTACCAGAAGCTCGTGTATGGTGTGGTGCTCACAGCCCGAAAGCTCAAACATTACTTCCAGGAACACACCGTCACGGTGGTAAACGACGCATCACTGGGTACTACCATGAATAACCCAATGGCATCTGGAAGGATTGCAAAGTGGAGTATCGAGCTCGGCGCTTGGGACATCATATATGTGGGTCACAAGTCTATCAAATCACAAGTGCTCGTGGAGTTCCTAAGCGAGTGGACAGAACTACAAACACCAGGCCCTCCATAGTATACAAGCAATTGGATAATGTATTTCGATGGATCAAAGAGAAACGAAGGAGCCAGAGCTGGGGTAGTCTTAATATCCCCGAGAGGTGAAAAGTTACAATACGTCCTCCGATTGGACTTTCCACCCGACGACCCGGCGTCAAATAATGATGCAGAGTACGAAGGCCTCCTACACGGCATGAAGATGGCGATTGCGTGCGGAGCAACCCGACTAATGATCTATGGAGATTCAAACCTCATAGGACTGCAGCAGACAATGAAAGAGTGTGACGCCATTGCAGAAAACATGGTTGCCTATCGAGATATGTACAATCTACTCGAAGGAAGTTTCCAAGGGTGCGAACTAAAGCACATTGCGCGATCCAGCAACGAAGAAGCGGATAAATTGGCAAACATGGGTTCCACAAACACACCCATATCGCCTGGAATATACTTCGAAAGGATGATAAAACGATCAGTCAAAGTCAAAAGAGCAACAGAAGCACCCGAGACATTGGAGACAGAGGTCAGCCCGCAAGCTGCTATGATTGAGCTTACCCACAACATCTCAAGACAATTTTTTTGGTCGAGCCAGTCTGGACGCAGAAATACCTCGACTACTTGTCCAACAAACAGCTCCCAACAGATATTCGCGAGGCTAGACAGATAGTGCGACGCAGCAAAGATTTTCGAGTACTCAATGGAGAACTATACAAACAGAGCATATTAGGAATATTACAAAGATGCATAGCGCCTGAGGATGGCAAGGAACTACTACGGGATATCCACCAAGGAGATTGCGAACATCATGCTAGCTGGAAGGCAATCGTGGGTAAAGCTTTTCGCGCAGGGTTCTACTGGCTCACAGCAGCCAGGGTCGCAAAGGACCTAGTCGACAGGTGCAACGCATGTCAAAGATTTGCGCCCAAGCCACACGCCCCTGCCACTGAGCTTCACATGATCCCAATCGCCTGGCCCTTTGTGCAATGGGGGCTAGATATGGTACGACCTCTGAGAAAATCAACACCCGGAGGATACACGCACTTGCTAGTTGCAGTCGACAAATTTAAAAAATGGATTGAGGCCATGCCAGTCACCTCCGCCAGCGCTCAATGCGCCATCAAATTCCTTGACTCCATCGTGTGCAGATTTGGAATACCACACAACATCATCACCGACAATGGAAGCAATTTCACAGCAAAGGAAACAGAGCAATTCTGCGAGGAAAAGGGCATCACCCTCAGTTTCGCCTCTGTGGCTCACCCGCAAACCAATGGCCAAGTCGAGCGATCCAACGGATTGGTCTTGGTTGGAATAAAGAAACGGCTACTAGATCGACTGCACACAGCAGCAGGACATTGGGCAGAGGAGTTACCCTCTGTACTATGGAGCCTACGCATGACCCCAAATCTATCAACAAACTACACACCTTTTTTCATGGTATACGGAGCTGAAACAGTCCTTCCCGAAGACGTCAAGTTCAGCGCCCCACGAGTCGTCGCTTACAGCGAAGAAACCTCTAACAGGGCACTCGCGGAAGACGTGGATGCACTCGACGAGATACGCGACATTGCACTCGCAAGATCCGCGGTATATCAACAGTCGCTACGCAACTACCACAGCCGCCGTATATGCCACAGAGCCTTCGTGGCAGGAGATTTGGTTCTATGACTCAAACAGAAGGAAGGACACAAGCTCGAGCCACTGTGGGAAGGACCCTTCATAATACACGAAGTTATCCCTGGTGGCACTTATCGACTGAAGAACCCCGAGACTGGTGGCATCTACTCCAATCCATGGAATGTTGCACACCTCCGCAAATTTTATCCTTAGATTATTCTACTCGACAAAATAAGGCTATACTAGCCATGCCGTAGCTCGAAGACAATACATGACTTTTCAGTCATATTAATAAATTACATGGTTTCTCAACCATAGTTTCTCACGTCATTGATCTTTACACGCTAAATAACAGGTATACACCCCAAACACACGGAGGCTACGCCTAACATAGCATTATTTACAAAAACAGGACTACAAACAAGATCGACACCTTTTAAAGTTCCAAGACAACTATACAAAGTAACAGGATACATACATCCCATATTTACATACGGCGGCGAGCGTTTTCCTCGGCTAAAACCCGATCCACCTCTTCCGAGGTCAATCGAATAATTTCCTCTGCTGCAGGCCGAATAGCCCTATAATGAAGGGCCATGTCGACTCGACCATCAGGGAGCATGGCTACAGAGTTGAAATTCACCTCATGATACCACAATCGGACGAAGGAAAGTGCTACTACAGACCCGCATATCATTTGGTTGCAGACGCACTCGCGAATTTCTCCTTCTCGCCCGAAAGTTCCGAGGAGATGGCTCAAATCTTCTGGACCCCTTTCCAATGGATAGAAAGCAGAGTTCACAGCAATTAAGGTCTCATGGCAGGAACTCACGAGCATCTTCGCCTAGATTACTCGATACTTCAAAGTAGCCAGCACAAAGCCTCGACCACGATCGGACCAAAATTTATTTGCATGGGGTTTTGAACTACCAGCTTCATGAAGAATATGGTTCTCCACCCAATGCTTTTCACACCGATCATCAGGCTGAACAACTGCGAAGAAAGCTACAAAGTCAAAGAAAGAAAGAAGACATGGAAAGCTAGGGGGCTGAGATACTTACAAAGCAAATCCTTGGCAACGGACGCCAATTCATCCATCACAAACTGCTCACGTTCAACCGCAAGTTTCTGTTTGGACTTGGCTACATCAGCCACCCCACGCAGAACTTTTAGTTTGCGTTCACCATCTGCAACACGGTCACGGAGGCCAGCAAAAGTGCTAACAACAGCAACGAGCGGATGCAATCGTGCAGCAGATCCACTCGAAGACTCCGCGGCAGCACCAATTTCCTGGAGGTTAAAGAAAGAGTTTCATAATAACCCCACTCGAGAAAGTAAAACCACCTATTTAAACAGGTGCTCGGGGGCTACTCCCATCGGAAGAACTTCACGACAATCAATGGCAGGGAATCACAAAGCTCGAATATCAAAAGAACATTCTTATTAAAGGAAAAAGTACGGGAATACATCCCAAAGGTTCATTACATCAGGAAGAACAAGTTAAAATAAATCCTATCCCATGGAATCGCGGAAGTGCTGCCACTCTCAGCAGGTTGCCCCTTGCGGCTCGCGCTAGCAATCAAGGCGGACAACTTCCGAGCCAGGGCTTCAGCTAGCTCGCCAAAAGGACGAAGCGCTACCTTTCTGCCCGTGGAAGGATTGACGGGGAGACTCGAGTAGGCTTCATCCAAGCCTTCAACTCCATGCGCCAGCGCAAACTGGAGAGCGGTCTTCGCTCCGCACTCTGACTGGGCAACTGAGTAGGCCTGAAGGATGTCGTCCTCCAGAAAAACCTTCAGAAGACCGCCCAGAGTAGGCGGAACTGCCACGTTCACCAGAAGGCACTCATGGAAATTCCACAGCACCTGGGTGGCATCGCCGATGAGGGAACCGATCCCATCTGCATGCTTCCGGAGCTGGGCGAGGGAATCCGTCACCGCATCCACTCGAGTGACCCCAGGCAGCTCTAGCGCGACGCCAAGGATATCTACAAGAAGTAGTATTAGTTTCAAAGGCGGTCCAAGTTAACCATAGAATGACAAAGACAAGTAATACTTACTCGCGAAGTTCTGAGCTAAAGGACGGAAGAAGTCGACAAGATCGTTGTCCTGTTTGACGTCGGCTTCCTACAATTTCTTCAAGGCATCCTCAGCACCCGAGAGCTTCCCCTCGTAGTCAGCCGACTGCTTGCGAAGGGACTCAAGTTCCTTTCGAGCAGTCTCCAATTCAACCTCGAGGTTGTTCGCCCGAGTGATAGCGTCGGCCTTCTCAGCCTTCAGAACTTCGGCTTGAGCTGCACAAACAATGTATTTCAGAGACGAAGGAATTCGCACGACTAGAAAAGATAAAGAGAAAAGGCAGATCAAGTTACCTCGGAGGAGTTGACCTTCCGAGTCGAGTCGGTCGCGATCTGCCCGAAGGGTCACGCACTCCGTCTCAGCCGAAATCACACAGCGGCCAATAGCCACGAGGGAGTCAAGGAGAGCCTGCAAAACAAGGAAGAAAGAAAATCGAAAAAGATAGAAAAGTTTGAGCCTATTCATGACTGCACACACTCGTGAATAGCCTCAGGGGCTACTCCCATCGGGAGCACTGCCGTGCACCCGATAAATTGAAGAGAAGAAAAAAGCTTAAGTTCTTGAGCCTGTAGCCAATCGCACACGATTAACTACAGCCTCGGGGGCTACTCCCATCGGGAGCACTGTCGTGCACCCGATAAAAATCCTAAAGCAAACGAAGTACAAGATGCGAAGGAAGATAACAAAGTTTACATGGCCTTGAGCGAGGCAGAGAGGATCAGCCGAGCTGCCCGGAACTTCTTTCGAGGTCGAACCCCTAACCGCAAAACTAGGGAGCTGATAGTCCGTAGCCGCAGCTGTGGGGACTGGACTCGGTGAGTTCTCGACGGTGCCGGCTGTTGGAGTCCCACCCGCAGCAGCAACTTCTTTCCTTTTTCGAGAGGAAGTGAAGAAGCAAACCGTCCAGGGCTGATGGATTGGAGGCTGACATGAAGGAAAACAACAAGTGTCAGAAGAAACAAAAAGAAACGTTCGACTAGAACGAAGAGGCAAAAACTTACTCGTCATCATCCTCATCATCCAGCATATCCGCGTTCCAAGCGGTTTGGATTGTCGGCTTGAGAGCAAGAGGAGCACGCACACTCAGCGGGATCGCGTGGAGAGGCTCCTTATCAGACGCTCCGCCAAGGGAGTTGTCCTTAGAAGTAGCTTCGTCCCCCTCCGTTCGGTGGCGCTTGCGGTGCTGGAGATCACTACCCGATTCTTCCACGTCATCCGAGGAGTCATGCTCAGAACTCGATTCGGCTTCGGCGACGCTGGTGTCGACAGGGACATCCAGGTTGCTCGCCAACAAGTCCGAGACTTCTTCACCGGAAACTGGTGGGTAGCAGGTGACCACCGCTAAACTCTACAAGAAGAGAAAGAAGAAGAAATTCAGTCGACAAACTTTCAAGCTAGAAAAAGAACTGAGACAAGAGAAAATCTGAACTTACTTCGGGTGGAGGAGGTCTCGAAGCCTCAAAAGCTGCGACAGAGCAGTCAGGGAAGGTCTCACCCACTTTCAAGCTGGTGATAGCCGCGATTTTCTTCTCGAATTCAACATTCGAAAGTTATCCGCGGCTCACGCGGCTGGGGTCTTCAACACCCTGGTACTCCCACATCGTGGAGGGCCTCTCCTGCAGGGGCTGGATCCTGCGCTTGAGGAACACGCTCGCCAGGTGCAAGCCGTTCAACACGACTCCTGCGGTTTGGTCACGAAGGGCGGCCACCTTGGCGAGTAGTGAGGCGACGACTCGACTTTCTTCAGCTGAAAGCTTGTGCACCCAGGACTTCCGCCACTTCAGGACAGCGAATGGGTGGAACTCATGAACTCCACCCGCGCTGTTGTCGACGACGTAGAACCACTTCTTTCTCCATCCTTGCGCGGAGTCGATGAAGTTCATCGCGAAGTAGCAGTTGTCCAATTTCGTCTGGATTCCAAAGCCAGCGGTGTGTAGAGGCTCTCCGGACTCAGTCTCTACCCGCGATTTCTCGCGGAAGACGCGCACCTTGAAGAGGGCCTTCCAAAGGCCCCAGTGAGGGCGGATGCCCAAGAAGCACTCGCAAAAAACGATGAAGCACGAGATGTGTTGCACCGCATTCGGAGGCAGATCATGGAGCTGTATGCCATAGACATACAGCAATGCCACAAGGAAAGGATGGAGGGGGAAGGAGAGCCCGCGCGAAACGTGATCCGCGAAGATCATGCGTTCGTTCGCGCGGGGATTTGGTACCTCTTCCTTTTTACCGAGGCGAACCCGCTTCTCGGTCTCCGAAGGCAGCAACCCCTCCCTCTACATCTCCTTGATGCTTTTGTTAGTCGTGTTGGGCGAGCGCCAGTCGCCTGAGCGCGGTGCAGGTGGCGCGGGAACTTCCTCCGTCGCCCTCGAAGAAGAAACAACTGCACTACGCTTCTTGCCTCCCGCCATGGATGCTGGTGCGAGCTCACAGAGAGATAGTTGAGCGTGAGGAAGACGAAGGCTGAAAGCAAATGACAGGAACTTTTCACCGTTTACCTAAGGGCCACATTTATACACAGGGCCGCCCAATCCTAGCCGTTCATCGAGCAACGTGGCGCCCATCGCGGCAGCCACGCGTGAAGGTGAAACGAAAGGGCGACGGATGTTGTTTCGTGCCACGATCCCAACAGTAGATCGTGCGCAATTACTGCGCGCAGTTCGCGTAAAAACCGGAAACGACGTCTCGTTTTCGGTCAAAAAGCTGACAAGGTGGCCAGCACCTCTGCTCTCGCTCCGTCTCGTCCCATCGGGAGGATAAAGTGCGCCGTGACGTCATAGCGCACATCATGAAGCCCAGAATTTCTTCGGATAAAAGTCCCAAACACGAAATAGACTTCGTATGGGCAAATCAAAAACGCGAGAACTCCTTCGCATGAAGCTCCAAACACGAAATAACTTCGTATGGACAAATTGTGACGCAAAAATTCTCTCGCATAAAAGTCCCAGATAGGAAATTTCTTTTCGAATGGGCATGACAAAATTTCCGAACACGAAAACTCTTTCGTATGGAAGAAAGATTATAAAGCACAAAGCACTTTGTGCGCAAAATCAGGGGAGAAAATTCACTCGAAATATCTCTGGACAAAAACCTGCTAGTGTGTAGCTCCTACCACTCGATCATACGATGTACACACATCAATCTCCCGGGTCGTTCGGCCGAATAGGCACATCCGGATGCCGTATTTCTTTCGAATACGAAGGTAAGACCCAAAAGATCTCTCTTGAGGGCCTGGAATCGCACTCAAGCTGTGTCCTTCGGTAAATTCCGTGTCAACAACACGAAGAAAAATCCTAGCGGACGTGCCGGGTACCCCTTTAGGTTAAGTTCGACTCGGTAAGACCTCAACGGCCCAGTCGCAACGATCACCTCGCCGGATTCGAGTCGGAGGTCTCGAATTTGTGTAGGCCAGAACTGTTTTTGCCCTAGATGCAATTAATTGGCCCTGAGCTTTCGGGAGAGCCAAGCGACTGAGCCGCATCCTTCTGCGAAAACAGCCAACAAGGCACATTTACCACTCGATGCTCGAGTACAAAGGCGCATGGCGCACAGGTTATACACCCTCAAAATCTGACGATTGAATAACACATCGAAGAAATCAAGAACGGACTCTGAGTGCTCACCCGACTGATTCTCAATCAACTAAACACTCGGGGGCTACTGACGAAGGGACTAGGCCTGTCGGGTATGCCTACCGGTCTCAGGCCCACGGTCCAGGCTCTAAAGGAGGCGTCGCGTACTGTTCTAGAAGGCCCAGTTGAAGCCCACCCGCAATGCCTTGCGGGTTAAGATAGGAAACTTGTAACCGACATAGGGTTAGAGTTCGAGTCCTACACGGGTATGGTTTGAGACCTGGCCACCTATATAAGGCGAGGAGAACCACCAGGAGAGGACCAAGCAATACCGCACCACCAAGCCTTGAGCTCGAGATCGTACTCTAGACTTGAGCAATCCCCCATTGTAACCGATCTATTCGTAAATACAGATCGACAGAGGTAGGAGTAAGGGTTTTTCCTCTACCAGGGCCCCGAACCTGGGTATATCGTGTCCGCTGTCTAGCCGACGATTGTCACCAGCGACTACACGTTCTCCTAATCGAAACCCTATGGGTTCACCCGAGGGACTTGTTGAGATGCAGATTCGACAGGCTGATTTCTGATCCCCGTGATTATTCTCCAATAATTATCAAACATGCAAAATAAGATAAAATAATATAAGTGGTGCATCATAATATGAAATACATCAATGAATAACAGTAAATTATGATATAAAACAATGATACAAAATGGACGTATCAGTGTCATCTTAATGATGGAAGCAGAGGAAAAAAATTGTAGAGGCCGCAACGTTCGGGCTCGACCGCTCGTGGATTTTCCGGTGGCCGTTGCGTGACCCAAAAGAAAGAACGGTTGCGGCAGGGGAGGACTGTTCCACCTCTCTTACCCTCTCCTCCCATCGTCCAAAACATATATATGTCGTTTGAAGTTTATTATGTTGTTTCCCTTGATATTTGTCATGATTACAATTTTTCTTTATTTTTTCAATTGATAATAGGGATTTTATAGCAAAGTATCATTTATTTTGTATCTAATACTCCATGAAACGATCTATTTTCAATATATTTTTTATTTTCATGGAAGAAGCTGATTATATTTGAAAAAAATAACACTAAACATTTTATCGAAAACGAAGAGGACACACACCTAAACTACCCGATATGACAGATCTTGTGGTGGGGGTATCTCCCTCGAGGCCCAGATGCATTTGATTTTGCCACCACATTCATTTTCACCTAATTTTCATTGATGATAGGATGGCGGATAAGAATAAAGATAAAAGGACATGTCTATGAATCCAATTTTTATAAAAAAT
Organism: Alopecurus myosuroides; assembly: GCA_028641055.1. NCBI lineage: Eukaryota > Viridiplantae > Streptophyta > Magnoliopsida > Poales > Poaceae > Alopecurus > Alopecurus myosuroides. The sequence goes on along the minus strand of CM054063.1, from coordinate 215,419,672 downwards.
TATATATATAGTTCCTAACTTGATTTATTTTATGAAGAGAATACAATTTAGATTAAGAGAGACCTAAACTCTTTCCAATTCAACAAGTGAGAATTATCCACTTCCTATACCACTCTAATGCTTTGTATTTAAGATATACTGAAAATAATTTTATCGTGATTACTTCTCTTGAAACACCTGCAATTTTAAATAACTCGAACAATTTCTTTATATAAAGCGAGTGATAACCAGGAGGGCAACTCCATCTCCTACACAGCGAGTATTCACAACACTATCAATTATTTTCATAGGTATTTTGAAATGGATACGTTCAGTAGGTGGAGGACCCTTATCCACTATGGTAGTGGTGGAGGGGTCACTCATGAAAGGATCGTATGAGCACCTAGAGAGGGGAGGGTGAATAGGTGCTACCTCCAAATTATAATACGTTTTAGATTTAGACTTGACACAAAGGTAAATTCTCTAGATATGCAAATAAGGTGAATTTACCTACATGATAAGGATTACACTAAGTAAGAAACAAGTACAAAGTAAAGCTAAAGGATAGAAGGAACTGAAGTGAAGCACACGGAGACAAGGATGTATTCCCGAGTTCCTCCTTTTAGGGGTGTATGTCTCGTCGAAGGGGTGTGGGTTTTGTCACAAAGGCCTACTCAACGCCATAAAGGTCTCGCCCTATTCTCCGACGAATCCCTCCACAAAGGCCTATTTCGCCTTCCACTATTGGAATCCTTCAAGACGGAATCCGGTGCCTTTACAATGAGATTGGGGCACACAGCCACAGCTGATTTGGGGGCTCCCAAAATCACCACGAACTAGTGCGGTAAGCGCGCTTCGCCCCGCCAGCGAGTGGATGTTCGTTTCTGCTTGCCAGTCCGATGTGATCGTTGCTCTTTTTCTTCTTTTCAACAATGGTTGCTCTAATGAGCTGGTTGTATCAACAGGCGTTGCTGTCCATAACAAATCAGAGAATGATGCACGAGTGGCATGCCTGCTGTTGCATGTAAACTGGATGAGCAGCACGTAACCTGAATGAGCAGTTGAGCACCTCTTGGTACAACTGAGTCAGCTTTGCACGATTTTACCAGTCAATTAAAAAAAAATCAAATTCCTTTTTTCCACAAATAACTATCACTATGCTTACTTAACATAGAGTACGGCTAATAGTTAAGAGAAAATTTGGCAAAATGTTGCAATTGTTTTGAAAGCAATGCTGAATAACACACCGAAGGTCAACTGAATTCAAACAGATTCAAGATGTACAATTGGATTTGCTAGAACATTTAACCAGATGTGACTAAAGAATTCCTCTCCTGGTGTAACCAGTTTGTGCCCCCTTGAACACTTCGTGTACTTCTTTCTTTCTCATCAGGACACTATCTGTAACAGGATTTTGTACTACTCGATGGTTGTTCATATATAAAAGTTCAGGTTGGCTTTGGCCCACCGTAGTTCCAGTAAAAAAATAAAGATGCGATATGATAATTAGAGTTTCTACAGAGTCACAAGTCCAACAATTAGTTTTAAGGCAACATTTAACATTTCCAGCTGAGAAGTGGTGGTCAAGATGTCTTGGCTTCAGCTTCATTGTAACTTCAGTTATATCTTTTTTAGGCAACAATCACTATATTTTGAATGGAACCCTCATACTACTAAACCTCTGGCCGATCTAAGTCCTGCTTAACATCCACACCACTAAGATAAAAAAAAAAGCACCAATCTCTTTATGGTATTTTGCTCTTCAACCTGCAAATGACAGTGAATGAGTCTACAAAAGAGAAGATCAAGATAGAAAATATGAGCATATCTGAGTGGTACTCATCTTTAAAAAAATATTACGATTGCTTTGGTACACAACAAAATAAACCAAACCATAAAGTTTTTCTTTACATACCTTGTTCAATTCATGATGCATAAAGACAACTACTATTAGCTTAGAAACATGGCATGGCGTCCACAAAATTCTATAAGTTGTCTTATCGCACATTATGTCAGCATATTGTCTGACTGGACAATAAAGATTAGATCTATACCATGGTAAAGATTAGATCTATACCATGGAAGGCATTTTGCCTCGTTCTATAAGTTGTCTTCAAAAAAGGCATCGCTATCGTTCTCGAAATATGTACTGCTCGAGGGACATTTACCTTGAAGAAATCAAGGGCCATATGATTAACTAAGGGAATCATGAGCTTACCAGGATTACCCTATATAAGGACAACCATTAAGCATAGCTATTGTTCTAGACATAATCAGTTCATCAAATATAGTTGTTTGATTTTCCCATAAATGTGGTCGATGTACCATGAATAGAGGAAGCTACACAAAGCAATAATTAAACTATGCAAAGAGTGGGGATTTCATGCACCAAAAAAAACACAAATCTGATACAATTTGAAGATTTGAAAATATGCATACTCATATATGCACTTTTATCATTTTTGTGCAGGTCAGAATATAAAGAATTTGGGACAGATTTTTTACACATTCATGGGATACACCATTGGCTATATCCGGATATATTTTTTTCAGAATTTTTTGAAACTTATAAGTATGATTTTCGATTTTTGAAAATTGGCAAGAGCACTGGTGCTCGGGAGCCGAAGACACTTTCCGCTATGCAAAACATTAAGTGGGAGAAGCTAAAACTACAATACAAATTATACAAGCATGTAAATTACATAACTTCTAAAAAGGACAAATTACTATCTTGGTTCATTAGCTTTCTTTCTTCTCACCCATGTTTCTTTCAACCTGTACTACTATGCAACTTACAAAACTGGAATCTATCTGGACACCCATAGCAAAGAATTTAAGAGAGATCACCATGATACACCGGAGCTTTATATATTGCACACTTTACTAATTCCTCTGTTTGACAATGGAAGACAATGAAAGACTGAAACATACCAAAACTTTGGACACGCCTACAGATTTCATACCCTAACTTTGGACATGCCTACAGATTTAAACCACCTAACTTTGATTTTTTTTTCTCCTTTGCTACTCCATTAACTTGGTTTCTATTTTAGCCTTCAAGGAAAAAATGTACAAAAAATAAATAAACAACCCTTTCTCAGAGAAGAGAAATACCAATTGTTATACAAAAAACCAGTAACACCGGAATCGGTGAAACATACCGAAAACAGCCAGAAACCAAAGAAGATGGATATAACCGCGTCAGTTGCATGATGGGCGTTGAGCACGCCATCCCCCAATGGAGCACAGCCTGATCACTTAAATATGCGAAAAAAGACCGTAGTACATGCTAGTAACAGGGGCAGAACTACGCCTCAGGCAGCCAGGAGCCTGTGTCTTGGCTACCGTAGTATATTCTCTTTCACATTATCTAGAAATTTGACACCACAGACAATCAAGCCCAGGTAATCGGGCCATCCCAGATAAAGCTAGTAAACAATGCCAGGTGATTCTCTTTTACAATATCTTAATATGGACAGAGCATTAGATATCTTGAACCAATGCCACCAGTAATTAAAAACTATGTGTGTCCATAACAAGTGCAAATCGTAGATTATAGTTGACTCTCAAATAAGCATGAGATGTTTTTGGATGTCATTAGCAAAGAATCTTTTAAAATAATGTAAATTCTTCGAATATAACATCATAAGGACATTATCCGGAAGAAAAAGGTACCTCAAACATCTAAGCAAACTTTCTGCAGCAGAAGCTTCCTGTATGCTTCGATCTGTGCAGATGGCATGTAAAGCATTTAAACTATAGTTGTAACCATTAGATATGAATGTCTTCAACAATGAATAAATGGCAAAAAGGTCCACATAATTTCAGTCTAATACAGATGTAAAGCATCATATTACATCAGATATTCTGATCTAATAATTTGAGGGGAAATAGAAGATCCGCTGAAAGGAAATCAATGCTTACAGGCCTCTGGTCCATGTCCGAATCACCATCTTGTTCATCGAGGAAGGGGAACCATAAAAGAGGGAGAGAGAGGCGGCTGCGCTCGAAGTTCCCTACCACAACCTGCTCACCATTCCGCGCCGCCAGCGCTCTCTGTACCCTTCTAGTGTGCTACTGACAGGGAAAGGGAGGAAAGAGCGACACCGGAGAGAGAGGAGAGACCATGGGGGAAAGATAGGAGAGGACGCCCTGGCCTTCCCGTCACCTGCTCGTTGCCGCCGTCGCCCGCAGGGAGGGGAGAGACGGGGGAGAAGGCAGCAGTGCCTTTTGGAGGGATGTTGGCCACTCTCCCATGCCTCCTCCTCCTCCGTTGTTGAGTGCACCATTTGGGGGGTCTTGGAAAAAACAGAGAGAACGACGTCCTTGGCTCAGGAGGGGAGACGTCCTTCGCCGGTTTGAGCGAAGGGGATGGCATACGGCTTCGGCTCCGCCGGCACCTATGCGGTGGCTAGGGTTTGGTCCAGGAGGAGAGAGCAATGATGTCGAGCAGATTAGAAGCGTGAGGACGGTGAGGGCCTCCGCGGGGCGTCATGTGCAGACGTGGCCGAAAAGGCCCACAAGGCAGCGGGAGCAGGAGGCGCAGATGGCCTAAGAATCCACCTTCGGCACCAGGCGTAAAGCCTTAGTTAATTTGTTACAAGAAACACAGGTGAGTAACCATTATCCTTCGATTTTTTTATTATATGCTTAGTGCAATATCCGCCACAAAGGATGACGTCAATTGCAAGTAATTATAAAAAAATGAGATACGCTTTAGTCGGATAATTATGTGCAACTAGTTAAGAAAATGCGTGTTATGCTTCAAAAACTATTTTATTTATATGTTCAGTGAAACAAGTGATGTCGGATATATATTGATTAGGGGTATGTCCGGCATTGGCCTAAGAGCCGGATTACCAGGGTGGCCCGTTGGTAATGGATCATAATCCCTTGGGCGGCCCAGTAAGCTGATGCGCAGGAAGCCGGATTCTAGAAGAACCTGGACCACGGCCCAAAGTGGTGCGTCTTGGAGGAGAAGACGGATTCCTTACTTTACAAGTTAGAAACTTTCCGCAGTCTTCTAGGTTTCCTCTCTGTAAGCCCTAATTTGGCTATATATATAAAGCCAGGCGGGAGCAACGAAACAAACAACAATTAGCTAGAAGACAACTTGCCGCGAAGTTGATCCTCGCCGACTTTGCGAAACCATACTCACATTATACTTTGTATACTTCAGGCTTCATCCCTGGTTCAGTGAGATTGCAGGAGTAGGAACGCCGCCTAGTTGCGTCATATCGAACCTGGGTAAACCTGGTGTTCTCGTTTGTCGTACTACCACGTCCCCCCCGCGGTTCTACCAGTAGGCTCATGGCACCCCCGTCTATGAACACTACTACGATGTATCGACAGTTGGCGCCCACCGTGGGGCCAGCAGCGTCAGGAGTTACGTTTCGATCGGGAATACTCGGCGGAATTGGCAGTACAATAATTGCCGAAAGCTTGAAATTCGACGGCGACACCGGGCGCTTCCTCGACAACGGATCGTACATGCCAGCACGGAATCACATGGTAAGTGCCCGCGTTTTACCGCTTGGATCTGCAAATATTTTTATCAGATTAACAGCAGAGGCAATGGGATTCTGTGATGGAAGCAAATTTATCCCATCCGCCCTATACCCAGTTGAGGAAAACTATGATACCGGATTCTGCTCGGATCGCCAAAACAGTGATGAGTTCGCCGCCTCTCCGGAGATGCCTGCAATCAGATCTCACTTTATTGACATGGTGCAGTCCGAGGTCGCGGACAACACGGAAGAAACTAATCCCGTGGAAGAAGCAGAAAAGCATCACCCCACAGAGCAAGTGGAAGATCCGACACCTGTCAGTGAAACGATGAACTCGGAAGCTGACTCTATACTAGTTGCCATAGAAGCAAGATTGGAGTCAGAATCCGGATCTGAAGACATAGATTCTGAAGATGAAGATGAAAACGCCTTCGAGAGAAAGGTTAAATCTATGCAGGGAAGTTTTCATGAAGTCCTTATGAAAAAACCGACGGAAAACCCGGATGCGAAGATGATAAAGATCCCAAAACACCTCCGCCAGACGAGGAAAGAGAGGATGGTGGAGCCAGTCCAACTTACCCCGATGTCAAAGAATTGACAGAGGAAGAACCTGGCAAAAAACCTCCTTCTTCCAAAAAGAAAAACAAGACTGCCAAGAAACTCCAATATAAACTCCAGAAGAAAAGGTTGGCAGATATTGCCAACCTAAACCTGGAAGTAGGAGGAGGAAGCGGAGTCAAACTTGCGGAGAAGAAAAAGAAAGAAGTACCTATTCCACAAATGTCGGAACAGGACGAAATTGATCTAATTCAAACCCCAGTGGGATGAGACGAACCCCTAGAAGTGCTGGAAGCAACAAGACAAGCTATACAGCGGCAGCAACAACATCTATTCCGTACTCGGGAAAACCTCATGAAAACCCAGGCTGACATTAAGTTGCAGCAGGAAGAGATAGAGGAATACGAAAGAAGGAATATATCTGGCATTAAACCTACGCGGTTAACCGGAATTGCAAAACCGGATGAACTGCCGTCAAGAAAGAGTTTCGAAAACCCTTCTTGGCAAAGGCAGGTCAATGACACAAATGCCAAGGGTGAACGCATATACAAAACCGCAACTGAAAATGCGGAGGCCGCGTTCGCCATCCTTAATGATGATCTGTACTCTAATGACGAAAAACTTCAGGGAGTGTATGCTTTCTTAAGAAAGGCATTACATCAGCAACATCGAGGACAAGCAAGATCAGGGAAGTTGCATGATGACTCGGCCCTATGCAAAACTGCCACATGCACCGTTGGAGCACCTGAACCTGGCGAACCTGGAGATTCACGCGGTTATAAGGAAAAGAAAGGATATCCTAAGAAGGATAAGAAAATCTCGGATAATAAGGATGCATCGTCCAGAACAGGATCCCATATACCAAAAGGCGGAAATAATCCCCGTGATCACAAGGAACGGGAGGAACAAAACTGGAAAGACGGAAAAGTAATGTCGCCTCCAAGACGCCCAGCTGATAAAGCCGGAAGATATGACAATCCTCACAGGCGTGAGAGATCCCGTACTCCTCCTAGGAACAAAAAAAGGCCAAGGAGTAGAACTCCACCTTATTCCAAAGGACATGACAACGGACAAAGCAGGGATAATTCCGGGAGAGCGCACTCGCGCAACAATGGGCCAGAAAGGAGCAGATCCCCTTCTGTCCATTCAGCCGGCAGATATTCCGCCCACGCCGATAAGGGGGAAAGAGACGATCTATACTTTGTACCTAAGTGCTTCACTGACAGGATCCGGAGAATCGGTCTACATTCTAGCTTCGCCAAAGTTGGTCCAACTTATCAAAAGTATACCGGAAGTAGAAACCCGGATACGTGGCTTTCAGATTACTATACTGCCGTCTAGATTAACAAAGGGACAGATTTGGAGGCTGTGAAGTTTCTTCCCGTGATGTTATTGGACGGAGCCAGGGATTGGATCAATGGGTTACCGTCAAGAACAGCGGACAGCTGGGAAGACATGGCGAAAGTATTCGCTCAGCACTTTTGGGGCACGTACAAACGTCCTAAGAGTATAAACCAACTAAACCGTTGCGTCCAATATGAGTATGAGTCATATGTCGACTTTATCTCAAGATTAACAACAATGAAGAATAGTTTTTCTAGAGTAAGTGATGTACAAGCAATGCATGCTTTCATCAACGGCCTGAAACCCGGCCTCGTACCGTTCATGGTTTGTTTGAAGGAGCACAAAGATTTCGGATTCATGCTCACCACCGCTAATGAGCACGCAGCGGCTAAAGATGATTTCAGAGCGAGAGGGAGAAATATCGATGCTTTGGCTCAGGCAAAAAAGACACCTCGTTCTGAAAATAAGGCTACTCCAGAAGCACAGCCAAAACCCAAAGAAGTAAACTTAACCTTTGGAAAGGATAATGGCAGCAAATGGAAAGGAAGAAGCACAGATGCAATCTCCTATTCTAAAGAAGAGTGGAAAAAAATAAAGTCGGAAAACTGTGTCCACCATTCGCAATTTGGGAAGCCTACCCATACCAATGCGCAATGCCGCCTCAACAAACACATGAAGGGCACTGCAGGATCCGGGAATAAGGGAAAGAATTCCAAGAGGAAATTCAACAAGAAAAAGTCAGAAGCCGAAAAAGAAGAAAGTTAATCAGACACTGATGATAAATCCAGGAACAACAGCGGAAAGGTGAGCCAAAATTCCCGAGAGTTGAAGGAGAATGTAACCTAACTTTTTTAGCATCTCCCTCAGTGAAACAGGCGAAAAGAACACTTCGAGAAATCAACGCGGTTGTTCCTCCAACACCAAAATACTTGAAGTATTCAAATACGCCAATTACCTGGGATCAGTCAGATCATCCTGGAAACATCCCAGAACCCGGCACGCACGCTCTGGTCGTAAGCCCTATTGTTCAAAATACTAGACTCAAAAGAGTGTTGATGGATGGAGGATCTAGTATCAACATCATGTACTTGAGTACATTGAAGCAACTCCACATTTCCGAGACCCAGCTCAGGCACAGTAACATACATTTTCATGGTATTGTTCCTGGTAGACAAGCACAATCCCTAGGATAAATTTCCCTAGATATAACCTTTGAAAAAAGAGAACACTTCCGCCAGGAAAATATCTCATTCGAGGTGGTGCCGTTCGAAAGTGTTTATTACGAAATACTCGGACGCCCGGCTTTCGCCAAATTCATGGCAAGATCATGTTATATTTATAGAAAGATGAAGATGCCAGGGCCAAAAGGAGGAGTAATCACCATAACTGGAGACTACAAATTGGTGAACGAGCTGGAGAAAGCAAACGCCCTTTGCGTCGAACAGGTGATTCGGAAGGAAGAATTGAAAGAGCTAGCTAAAGAAGTTTCACCGACAGAAATGCCGTCAGTAAAAGAAAGCCGGAAGACGGTAGATAGTTTCAAAGCTTCAGAGAATACATGACAAGTTATCCTAGATCACAAAGATCCGACAAAGTTCGTCGTAGTGGGGACTAGGATGACTGACAAATAAGAAAGCGCGCTCATCAAGTTCCTTCATGAGAACTGGGACATTTTCGCATGGTGTCCTACGGATATGCCAGGTGTGCCCAGGGAACTTGCTGAGCACCAACTCAAAGTAATTCCAGAATCAAAACCCGTCAAACAAGGTCTCTTTCGATTTGACGGAAGAAGGCGGAAGACTATTGGCAAGGAAATTATCCGGCTTTTAGCAGCTGATTTTATTTGGGAAGTTATGCATACTGATTGGTCTGCGAACCCAGTATTAGTCCCGAAGAAAGACAATATTGTTCTTAGGATGTGTATAGATTACACCGGCTTGAACAAATTGTGTCCGAAAGATAGGTTCGTGTTACCGTGAATCGATCAAATAATAGATGCCACACGTATGAAGGAGGAAGAACAAATAAAAACTTCCTTCATAACCCCGTATGGAACATACTATTACATAATCATGCCTTTTGGCTTGAAGAACGCCGGTGGAACTTACCAGCGTTGCATGCAAAGATGCTTGCATAGTCAAATCGGAAAAAACGTCCATGTTTACGTGGATGACATTGCCGTAGTTTCCAAGGAAAATGATACACTCCTTGAAGATCTACGAGAAACCTTCGAAAATTTACGCACTTATAAGATGAAGTTAAATCCATTAAAGTGCGTATTCGGGGTTCCCTCAGTAAAGCTTCTGGGTTTTATCGTTTCTCGCAGAGGAATAGAAGTAAACCCGGAAAAGATCAAGGCAATATTGAACATCACAAGGCCTACGTGCCTAAAAGATGTCCAAAGACTGACAGGTTCTGCAGCCGCTATTAGCAGGTTTATAAGCCGTCTAGGTGACAAAGCTCTTCCATTATACAAATTACTGAAGAAATCCGACAAATTTGAATGGACAGAAGAAGCGGACAAAGCATTAACCCAGCTGAAAGAAACCCTGATGAAAGCTCCGATTTTGGCATCCCCAAAAGACGAAGAACCCATGTTACTGTATCTAACAACAACAAACGGGGTTATTGGTGCAGTGATAATCGCGGAAAGATGGTAAGAAGAACATCTGGTATATTACGTCAGCGAGGAATTCTCCGAGTCAAAGCAAAGGTACCCACATTATCAAAAACTGGCATATGGCATGGTTTTTGCATCTCGAAAACTCCGCCATTATTTCCAAGGACATTCCATAATGGTGGTAAGCAAAGCACCGCTAGGGGATATCATCAACAATGCGGACGCAACTAGCCGAGTCGCCAAATGGGGCATTGAGCTCGCTGCGTTCGACATTAAGTACCAACCCCGTACGACAATTAAATCCCAGCTGTTGGCAGATTTTGTCACTTATTGGAGAGAAGCAATGGAAAACACACCAATGTCGGAGTCGGAATATTGAATCATGCATTTTGATGGATCCAAAATGAAAGAAGGCGCTGGAGCTGGTGTAGTGCTTAAATCTCCAAAGGGTGACATCATGGAGTATGTATTACAAATACACTTCAACGCCAGCAACAACGTGGCAGAATATGAAGCTTGCATATGGAAAAGGAGATAGACGTCAAGCGTATACTTTGTTATGGTGACTCGGATTTGATGCAACATCAGCTAAACTAAACATGGGATGCCAAAAGCCCCATTATGGCCGAATATCGGAGAACTGTGGACGAGTTTGCCATATGCTTCCTAGGATTTGAAGTAGTTCATATCAAAAGGGAAGATAATTGGAACGCGGATGCATTAGCCTGCATGGGCTCGGAAAGAGTGCAAACCCTACCACCTGATGTGTTTGTCTAACATTTGCATGAACCATCAATCAAAGGCGGAGATGTTGACTATCCTCTCGTTTCCGAGTCAATTGAAGTTCTGCTTGTTAACTCGGATTGGACAATTCCATATTTAAATTCTTAGTCGATCAGTTTCCGGATGGAGTAGACGAAATCTTGCAAAGGCAGATACAACGCCGATGCAGAGGATACATGATAATTAATGGTTGTCTGTATAAACGCAGTACTATCGGAATTTTTCAGCGGTGTATTTCGCCAGAAGAAGGACGAGAAATTCTGTAAGAAATCCATGCAGGAGATTGCGAACATCATGCGTAATCGAAAAGCTTAGTTAAAAAAGCATTCCGCGCAGGGTTTTTCTGGCTTACAGCCAAGACAAACGCAGAACATATAGTGAATACATGTTCCGGATGTCAGTATTACGCCAAGCAGACGAATATGCCAGCTCAAGCACTCAAAACTATCCCCATAACATGGCCATTTCTGGTATGGGGCTAGATATGATGGGACCATTCAAAACTGCAAGAGGCGGATGTTGTTGGCAGAGTTAAATCCTTTCTCTGCATTGTTGGGAAGCCCAAGAGGAAGGTGTGATGAGCAAAGCGGTAGGAGTTTTCCCCTTAGTTAAGAACCAGGGTTATCAAACCAGTAGGAGAAAGAGAATCTTCGGAAGGTTGATGCCACTGACGGTAGTGCTGGCGCTTCACCGGTGTCAGCAACAACGTGGAATCTGCACACAACACAACCAAAATACTTTGCCCCAACGGTACAATGAGGTTGTCAATCTCACCGGTCTTGCTGAAAACAAAGATTAGACGTATAGTGTGGAAAACAGTGTATGATTGCAAAAAGTAAAGAAAGCAGGAAATTATTTTGGTTGGTTTAACAGTGTGGAAAAATGGACCGGGGTTCGTAGTTTCACTAGTGGTGTCTCTCCATAAAAGATAGCATGCTGGGTCAACAAATTACATCTGGGAAATTGACAAATAAAGGTTGCACCATAGTGCATAATATGACATGAAGATTACTATGGTATTTAGTGCGGACATTACAACAAGATACATAGACCAACATCCATCTGCATCTATGACTAATAATCCACCCTCAGGTTATCATCTGAACCCCCTCAGGTATTAAGTTGCAAGCAACAGATAATTGCATTAAACAAAGTGTGTAATGTAAGCAATGATTATGCACGCGGGCACTCTCACAGTTGTTTTATCCCTAATGGCAAAAGCACATCCTCCCCTTCACGTTTCTGTCACTCGAGCAAGACAACAAGGAGGCATGAACCCACTATCGAGCATAAATACTCCCTCTTGGAGTCACTAGCAACTACTTGGCCAGAATAACCACTAGCAATGGAGATCATGCAAGATCACAAATAACATATGCAAATAAAGACTATAATCAACTTGACATAAGGTCAATATTCATCGGATCCCAGCAAACACAACACAGAGAATTACATAAGATCAATCTGGATCATGATAGGCAACTCACAAGATCTAAACATGTTGGCATATAAGGAGAAGACAACCATCTAGCTACAGCTACGAACCCGTAGTCCAAGGATAAAGTACTCACGCATCACTCCGGAGGCAGGCATGGTGATGAAGAAGCCTCCGGTCATGATCTCCTCTCTGACAGGGTGCCGAAAACAACTTCAGAACCCCCCTGATCCGGGGTTGACGGTGACGGTGGCTGTGGAACTTTTTTTGGGGATTTTGATCAGGTGTTTAGGGTTTTCCATCCGGGGGGCTTAAATAGGCGAAAGGCGAAGGCGGTGGCGCTCCAGGGGGCCCACACCTATAGTTGACGCGGCCAGGGGGCCGCGCCACCCTATGGTGTGGCCCCCCTGCTGCCCCTCTCCGGGCCTCTTCGGTCTTCTGGATGCTTCCGGGGAAAATAGGACTCCCGGGCTTCGAATTTTCCAATTCCGATAATATTTCCAGAACAACTTTTCTAAAACTCAAAAACAGGGAACTGGCTCTGTGGCATCTTGTTAATAGGTTAGTCCGGAAAATCGATAAAAATGACATAAAGAAGGGAGAAAACATGTAGCAATTGGCATAATATGATCATGGATCATAAAAAATTAGGGATACGTTTATGACGTATCAGCGGACTTACACATCTACTCGTCGCAGTAGATAAGTACACCAAGTGGGTGGAGGCGAAACCCATAAAAAAACTTGACGGTGTGACTGCCAGGAATTTCGTCATTGATATTGTCATGAGATACGGCGTTCCACAAAGCATAATCACGAATAACGGGACAAATTTCTCTATTGGAGAGTTGGAAAAATATTTCCGACAAACGGGAATTCGCCTAGATCTTGCATCTGTGGCACACCCACAATCCAATGGACAGGTTGAACGAATGAATAGTTCTATCCTGCAGAGAATACGCCCAAGACTCGAATCTCCTCTTCATAGAGCAGCTGGATCATGGGTAGAATAATTACCTTCCGTGCTTTGGAGTATTAGAACGACGCCCAATAGATCAACAGAGCAAACATAATTTTTCTTGGTTTATGGTGAAGAAGCAGTGCTTCCCACGGACATGCTCCATGATAGCCCAAGAGTGCTAGCATACGAAGACTCGGATGCCTAAAACGTACGACAGGATGCCGTCGATCTCTTAGAAGAAGAACGAGAGCTTGTGGTACAAAGATCCGTCATTTATCAGCAAGGATTACGATATTATCATAGTCGGAAAATCAAACACCATTCTTTCAAAGAAAGTGACCTGGTGCTAAGATTGGTGCAGGAAAGAAAGCACAAATTAGCCCCAGTTTGGAGGGACTATTTGTCATCGGCAAGGCTATGAAAAATGGATCTTATTACCTTATAGATATTTGAGATACAGAAGATGATCCTAAAAATCCGAATCGCAAGAGAAAGAGAAATATAGATGTAGAACTGGGAGAGACAAAGAGACCCTGAAGCATCCAGCAGTTACGTCCCTTTTACACTTAGTTCAAATTCTATGTAAACATCTTTGAGATCATGAAATAAAGTTGTCGGAATTCATGCGTTTCTTGTCTATCTTGTTATTATTGTTTAAAGCATAGTACCGCCTTATCCATTTCCCAATGATCTTTCAAATTGCTTCAATGTTAACCCGAATTTTGCCTGCGTGCTCGGAGTTATAAAACTGAATGCTTTTCTAGCCTAAGGAGGCTTAAGGAAACCCAGACTGTGCCTACGTGCCTGAGTTTCATACTTTTTCAAAATTCCTTACTTTTTCCTAAGTATTATCTGATTATTTGTGTGTTGGATCACTGGAATTAGTAAGTAAAATGCCTAAGAATCCATGCTTCCGAGTTTCGACTGATAGGTTTGAACCCAGTCACATGGCATGAAGATTAAGTACTATTGAGCCATTTCAACACTAAGGACAGTTAAAACATATAAGCCAGAGAACTTAGAAGGAAAAGGAATTAAAACCCATAAAAACTTGCGAAGACTTAAATTTTACTGCAAAAGGGATGAATAATTGTTTATACAAAAGATAGATAGCATTACAGTAGATATTACATTTGAAGAATAGTAATGCTTCTATTTGTTCTGGGACAACTACTCAGGATATTAGGCGGCCTCCTTAGACTCCGAGTCCTCCTCGTCGTTGTCGCTAGGGTTCTCAGGAGTTGCCGGAATCTCTTCCTCCGGGCAGAAGGTCGAGATTGACACCATTTGAGCTATCTTGGTGGCATGCCCCTTAACATACTAAAAAATGTCGGCTCTCTGCGCTTCCGTATATCCTTGAGGGACACCGGTCGCGACACGCCAGGACTTCGTGGTGGTATAATGCATACGCATTAGCCCAAGGGCCATGCGTGTACCACCGTGAGCAGCAGAGCGGAACCAGGATTCTTTCTGGTTCGCCACCTCTTCAATTGCCTCCGGAAGCTTGCTTACTTCCGAGAATTCTTCAGCTTTGTCGGGAAGGTACTTGTTCACAAGCAGCATCCCCGCAGTATTGAGGGCGGAGAAGATCTTCCCGAAAGCCCGAATTCTATCAATCCGGGTAAGCAAGGGGTTCCCTTCTGTTCAAAATAACAAGAAAAAGTTAGAAAATCACATAAGGAGAGAAAAAAAAAAGAAACATACTGATGAAAAAACTCGGTAAAAGGAGTTAAACTTACCGAGAATCTTGTCTATCTCAACGCCTTCTTCAAGGTGTTGGTTGAGAGCATTCTCCAAGTCCCGGATAGTCGCTGCATATTTCTCAGCTCGAGAAGAAGCGTGGGACTCGGCAATTCCAACAGCCAGTTGGCTGGCCTCCAAGTCTTTCTGAAGCTTTACAGTCATCTTGTAAAACTCCGAGTTTTTCTTGCGGAGGTTTTCAGCATTGCCGGCATCTTCAGCAATTTGTTTGGCTTTCGCGAAAGAAGCTGAAAAGAAGAGAAAATGAAGAGTTTGAAAATCGGAAAATGACTTAGAAAAATTTCATAAAACAACAGTGCGAATAGAAAAAATATTTACCTGTTGATTCCTTCAGCTGTTGCTGAACAGAGGCCAACTCCGAGTATTTATCATTAAGAATGCCAATGAGAGATTTAACCTCCTTGTTCTTAATGGTAAGCTTGTTGAAAACTTCCATGTTTATGGTCTCGGCAGTTTGCTGGAACATAGATAAAGGAAAAGTTGCTTAGTCAAAAAATAAGCAGGCAAAAGAGAAAAGCATTAAGCCAAAAACAGAAATAATAGTTTCGACTTAATACTTGGGGGCTAGAGGTGTTTACCTGGCTCATCCTTTGCAATCCTGCAATATTCTCGGAAAATTCCTTAGCATATTCTGCAAAGGTTATTCCCACATGGTGGAGGCCGTCTTGTATGACCTGGCGAGGCGAGAAGACATAATTATTCCTCACAATAAGACCGCCCTATGGACAAGGACGGATTAAGGGAGCACGAGCAAAGTGTTTTGTCGCCCACGGATGGATATATCCGTGTTCGTCAAAACAGTCTTCTTGCTTTACCTTAAACTCGTTGTCAAAGTTTGGGATGGGCTCTTCCTTGGGAACATTGGAAGGCCCAGCCTCTTCCGGCGCCGCCCTTTCCCTCGCATCCGAGTAAGATGCAATCGGCTGGCTAGACTGCAGGGGATACTCTCCTTTCCTGGCAGCCGAGTTCTCCTCCCCAGCCGCTGTTGGAGTATCTGGCACAGCAGCGGGAGATGACTTCAATCCTCTATGCGCAACAACTTTGTGCTTCTTCCGGCCTTTTTCCTTCACAATGGTAGGGGCAAGGCTAGAAAATAAAAGAGAAGAAAAATACGAGAAGTAAAGATTCCGAGAAACAACAAAAAACGTGCAACAAAAAGCATGCAAATGAAAAACCTGGTTTTTTTTTACCTGGAAGTAGCGACGGCTACGCCGTCAAGATCGATGACCTCCTGGGTGGTTGGCTTCTTTCGCTTCCGCCCTCCGGATTGGAAGTTGGCGCGAAGCGCATCCAATTCCTCATTGGTAGCAAGTTCAGCTTCAGGAAGTTCAAGAAGCTCGCAAAATAAGAAAAATCCGGGATAGTATAAAAAAACATCCGAGAAAAAGAAAAAACAAGGATTCAAGAAATTTCCTAAAGAAAGAACTATACCTTTGGAGCAGGGTTCTTGGCGTGGTATATTTGCCGGCTCTGCTCGTATTGGTCATGAGTCGAAACCAGCTGATTCACGCGCTTCTTGAAGTCCTTCTTGGACAGCGCGATCATCGTTGCCCTCATCGCATCATCGGGGCCAGTGTATTCACACATTAGCCGAGTTCCGCGATATGCTAGGGGCTGGATCCGCCTTCCGAACCAACAAAGGATTGTATCCATGCCGGTAAGCGGAGGAGTGGCGGAGACGAGTTTGGCAATTCTTCTCTTGATCCTCATCAGGTCCGAAGGCAGAACCTGGACCGCGTCCACTGCCCAATTGTCTTGGGGAGTGGCCGCGGAATTGATGAAAGGCGGAATGCCCGTTTCCTTTCCGGGAAACAGAACATCCGCATGGTAAAAGAACAAGCCCGTCTAAAACTTGACGGACTTGGAAGTTTTGATCTTGGGGAACCAATCCTCCCTAAACCTAAAGAGGGTGAAGGAAATGGTTCTGCAAGTCGGAAGGGCGCCCTCAGAAGGGTTGCGTTTAACCCCGAAACAGTACTGCCAGAAATCCATGCGGGGTTCTATCCCTAGATAACCCTCGAAAAGGGCCCGTAAGCCAGCTAAGTAAAGAATGGAGTTTGGTGAAAGGTTGTGAGGCTGAATCCTATAATGATCTAGGAGTTGGCAAAAGAAGGCGGAAGGTGGGAATCCCATACCTCGATTGATATGAGATGCTAGATAGACTCGCTTGCCGGGTTGCGGGGATGGCTCGGTGTCGTCCTCGTTCACCCGCCATTTCCCTTTCACCACAAACCCTTCTTTCTCCAATGCCGGGAGAAGGGTAGGAACCACATTACAGTGGCTCCAATTCCCGACGTTCTCCTCCCCTTCGTCTTCACCTCCGGCAGCGGCGGAAGCGGCGACCTCCTCGCCGCCGTGAGTAGCATATCCCTCCGCGGGCTCGGAGAAGGGAGGCGGAGGAGGAGTAGTGGACGGTGGCGGCGGTGTGCTCCGGGCCACGGGAGAAAGATCCCCGCGGGCCGGCTCGTTGGCGGCCCTCTTCAGCGTGTTCGCAGCGGTGCGAAGCGGGGACTCGAGGAGGGGGTCAAGGTCGTTGATTATATCTTCGATATCCACGGCGGCGCTCGCCGAGTCGGAGGTGCGGGGGGAATCTCCGGTTGCCATTTGCTGGCGACGCAGCCGCGAACTGGTTCCTCCGACGATCTCTCCGGGGAAAATCTCGGGGGCTCGGTCTCTTCATGCTCTCGAACTTGGGCTCTGGGCGCTAGGGCTCTGTGTGTGCTCGAGGAAGAAGAAGAAGCGGAAGAGGATTCAGAGCACCCGAGGCGGCTATTTATAGCCAGATGTGCGGAGATTAGCTCCAACGGCTATTTTAGCCGTTGGATGC
This sequence comes from Alopecurus myosuroides, assembly GCA_028641055.1. Lineage (NCBI taxonomy): Eukaryota > Viridiplantae > Streptophyta > Magnoliopsida > Poales > Poaceae > Alopecurus > Alopecurus myosuroides. Next base: position 215,401,897 of record CM054063.1, on the reverse strand, counting down.
GCGGCGCGTGTTACGCCCGAAATTTCCGGGAAATGAGGGGACGAGGTGATACATTTCCCGCGAGAATCTGTAAGAGGATACGTTTCAGGGTTTTGACTGAACCCAATCATCCATGACGTCAGCACGATTTCATCGCTGATGTCACAAGGTTCCTTCTCTGCGAAGGCTCGTGGAAGAAAAGCCAGACTATGTTAAAATCCGAGTTTTGAGTTAAGAGATTTTTTTATAAAAGAAGAATCAAGCCAGAATGCCGACATTTCTCAGAAAGAATGATAATAGACGAAGAGCGGCAGAGTGAAGTCTTAATCCTTCTTGGGGGCTACCGTCGGATATATACTGATTAGGGGTATGTTCGGCATTGGCCTAAGAGCCGGATTACCAGGGTGGCCCGTTGGTAATGGATCATAATACCTTGGGTGACCTAGTAAGCTTATGCGCAGGAAACCGGATTCTAGAAGAACCCGAACCACGGCCCAAAGTGGTGCGACTTGGAGGAGAAGACGGATTCCTTACTTTCCAAGTTAGATACTTTCCGTAGTCTTCTAGGTTTCCTCTCTGTAAACCCTAATCTGGCTATATATATAAAGCCAGACGGGAGTAACGAAACAAACAACAATTAGCTAGAAGCTAACTCGCCGTGAAGTTGATCCTCGCCGAGTTAGCGAAACCATACTCACATTGTACTTTGTATATTTCAGACTTCTGCCCTGATTTAGTGAGATTGCAGGACTAGTAACGCCGCCTAGTTGCGTCGTACCGAACCTAGGTAAATTTGGTGTTCTCGTTTGTCGTACTACCACGCCCCCCCCGGGTTCTACCAGTAGGCTCATGGCACCCCGCCTATGAACTCTACTACGATGTCTCGACAAGTGCCACAACTCGTGTTAGCTGCAACTAATTAACAAATAAATCGAGACTAATCATTGTTTTGGGCTGGGTGCAACTAATTAGACAAATATGTGTGGTCTGACCTAGAAGAGATTTTGTTTCCATGTTGTGCGCAACAAGTGCCACAAAGTGTGGTGTTAGTTGCAATTTTCTCGGCCTCCAACAATGGTGCCCTATTTTTAATTCTAATTTCCATCAGCTGGCAAACTGCATTCAGGTTACTGTAGACTCATGCCAAGAACCAGAAGCACGGAATGCTGAATACAGGCAAATATGGAGCACTGCAATGGTGACGAGGAGAAAATTCGGATTGTCATCATTGCACTGTACAGACTGTACCCGGGGGTTCATCTGTGGATAACTGAAACTAGAGATCGAGATACCCGATTCAACAACTGTGACGGAGACGGCGGTGATAGATTGATGATAGTGAAGAGGCGGCGCGAAGAAGTTACCGACCAGGCGACCACCAAGAGTCGGAGAGCCGTGAAAGTTCCATCGAGCGGTCGCCTGTTGTCGCTGCCTGGACCAAGCGATCCTGATCGGACGGCATCAACAGAGTCCACGAATTGCGGAACTAACTGGCACGGTGGTGCCCTCTGGTTGGTGGTGCTTGCCTTCACCGATTGACATTTTCCTTCCCCCCTCGCTCCGCCGCCGCCGCCGCGCTCGCCGGATTCCGCCGCATTTTCCCCAACCACATCCTCGGTCCTCCCCGCCCGTCCCGTCGGCTCACGCTGCGGCAATCTCCTTCTATTCCGAAGTTTGCCAGGACGAGCTGACTCGTTTAGTCGGGTGAGTGGCCCCATCCGCGGGCCATGGCGTCGCTGGCTTCTCTCTCCCTCTCAATCTCCACCGTGCCGGGGCGCGCGCGCCGTGCGGCGTCCGTTCGAGCCCCTCGCCGTCGGCGTATGGCGGTGGTGCGGGCGAAGGTGCGGGAGATCTTCATGCCCGCGCTCAGCTCGACGATGACGGAGGGCAGGATCGTCTCCTGGACGACCGCCGAGGGCGACCGCGTCTCCAAGGGAGACCCCGTGGTGGTTGTTGAATCCGACAAGGCCGACATGGATGTGGAGACCTTCTACGACGGCATCGTCGCCGCCGTCCTCGTCCCAGCCGGTGAGACCGCCCCCGTCGGCGCCCCCATCGCCCTCCTCGCCGAGTCCGAGGAGGATGTTGCCCTCGCGCAGGCGCGTGCCCAGGCCCTATCCAAAGCCCAGGGTGAACAACCCCCTCCTCCCCATTCCGCCGCCGTGGCTCCACCTTCTGCGCTGGCGCCAGTGGCCGCGCCGACAAGAGTCATCGCCACTCCTCATGCCAAGAAGCTCGCGAAGCAGCACAAAGTGGACATCTCTAAGGTCGTCGGCACCGGGCCAAACGGCCGCATCACGGCGGCTGACGTTGAGGCAGCCGCTGGCATCCAGCCAAAGCCAAAGGCCTCTCCACCTCCACCGCCTGCCGCTCACGCCGCGCCTCAGGCGGGCACCCCAGGGGGTGCTGTCCGACAACCAGCAGTGCTGCCTCCGGTGCCTGGTGCGACGGTGGTACCATTCACGTCGATGCAATCGGCGGTGAGCAGGAACATGATGGAGAGCTTGTCAGTTCCAACATTCCGAGTTGGGTATGCCATCACAACTGATAAGCTCGACGCACTCTATGAAAAGGTATCATTGCTATGAAGCTTCAACAAAATATTGAATCGCTTAGCTGAATTCTCATGATACCGCTCAGGTGTTCATGTGTGTGGTGACAGTTTTATTAAAATGGATTGGATAGGTAAAGCTGAAAGGGGTTACGAAGACATTGTTGCTAGCGAAAGCCGTAGCCATGGCACTCGCTCAGCACCCAGTTGTGAATGCCAGCTGCAGAGATGGAAAGAGCTTCAGCTACAACAGTAGTATCAACATCGCGGTAGCGGTTGCCATCGAGGGTGGCCTTCTTACGCCTGTCTTGGAGGATGTTGATAAGGTACATGCTTATTGCAGTAGCCATTTTTTGTTAAGAAATGCAACATTTTAGCATGTGCGTATGTCAGCTAAAAAACTCCAAAATTAAAATTGGCATGGCAGTTGGATATATATCTGCTTGCGCAAAAGTGGAGAGCCCTTCTCAAGAAGACGCGCTTGAAGCAGCTCCAACCAAATGAGTACAGCTCAGGTAGGGAACATGTGTTGTCGTGTTTTGACATTTGGTATTCACTGACATTGTGTTTACATGGTGATCTGCTAATGTATAGGAACATTTTCGCTGTCCAATCTGGGTATGTTTGGGGTGGATAGATTTGATGCAATCCTTCCACCTGGTCAGGTTAGTTTTTATCCAATCTCTGCCCAGTCAGTACGAATACAGATATAATCGCATCTGTGCAACATAAGACGTAAGAAGCACTGTATGTGAATTACTTGATACAGGGGGCTATCATGGCTGTTGGAGCATCGAGACCTACTGTTAAAGCTGATAAGGATGGTTTCTTCAGTATCAAGAATGAAATGCTGGTCAGTCTGCTTTTCACATAGTATATAATTTTTCTATATTGAAGCTGTTATGGTCGGTTTAGTTGTGGGCTTAGCCCAAGTAAATTAGGGGCTTAGCCCAAGTAAATTAGGGTTTAGAGGAGGCGCCGTCCTCCTATATAAACACATGTATCGCTTCGTGATTGAACAAGCAATAATCAATATCATTATTGCCGACTCCCAGAGGAGTCGGCCTTCTCCCAGCCGCCGCCGCTCCTGCCCTAGCCGCCGCCCTCCCCTAGCTCTCGCGCGACGGCGCCCAGCCGCCGGCCGCGCGCGCCACGCCTCCACACAACCCCCTCCTTCCCCTACAACCTACGCCCACGTCCCGGTAGATCCCTAGGTTCTACCAGAAGCTCTGACTGTTGTTTAGAACTATGTCATAAGAACGTAACTGAAATTAATGTACTCCCTCCGTCTCAAAATAATTGTCTCAACTTTGTCTCAATGTGGATGTATCTAGACATGTTTTAGTGTATAGATGCATACATATATAGACAAAGTTGAGACAATTATTTTGAGACGGAGGGAGTATGTGAACCCGTAGCACATGTTACTGAAGTATATTGCAAATACACAAGCACGATAAGTTGAATTTGTTGACTGTATAGGAGTCTGTTGTGGCCTAGAGCAATTTCAGATTCATGCTATTATGCTTGTATGGCTGCACCTGGGAGTTCTGACAGGATGTTCTGTTTGCCTGAGCTGGCTTTTCTGACAATTTGGTCAATTGGTTTGGTTCTGTAGCTGCAAATGCATTTGAGTTTTTGGCATCATTAGTTTAACATGTACGCCCTCCGTTCCTAAATGTAAGATGTTTTAGCCTTTTTCCACATTCACACGTGTCTACATGTATCTAGACAACTTTTAGTGTATATGTTCACTCATATTAGTGTGAATCTAGACAACATGAGGAATAGCTACAACATCTTATATTTAGGAACGGAGGGAGTATGATTACTATCACCATGTATGCTTTGTGGCAACTATAAGGATACTGATTGCCTCCTGATTTCTTTCCGGACTGTACATTCTTAGTGCTAACCTGCACATGACATGTTTATTGTGAAATTTTCCCTGATCATACTTCATAGTATCATTATCATGCCACAGTTAGACCTTTAAGCCTTCAGTTACAACCATATCGTTTTGTTTGGTGGTGGTAACAAAACTCCCTTCAAGTGCAGCGCCTAACTAAGTTGATCATAACCTTTCAGGTCAATGTCACTGCTGATCACAGGATTATATATGGTTCTGATTTGGCAGCATTTCTCCAAACGTTTGCAAAGATTGTTGAGGACCCTGAGAGCTTAACATTGTAAGGAAAATTCCTCACAAATGTGGCCTACACGTCCGTGATTTATCTGGTTCCAATTGGAACATGGTACTAATAATGGTACGGAGAATCCATGAAGGCGTTAGAACTGTAGAATAGCCACAGATAACTCTGTATACTCTCTTTCTTGGATGTAGATACTCTGATTCGACAAGCCATGAATAATTCGGCACTCCTTGTAGTGTTTATAATAACGGAACTGCTGCACGTACGATGTTTACTTGTCCGATCCATGTACGATGGATGATCGAGTGGTGCGGTGTAGTTTTGTACTACTCACCAACGGCTGTTATGTTGTGTCGGACAGGTATCGTATAGGAATCGTCGTACGTGTAGCAAGGTTCTTATAATAATGCAAAAGATCTTTACATTCAGAATCTTTTGTTTGTGGCTTGGATGATGCTTGTTAGCAAGAAATCAAGGTTAAACAGGACGTCAGTGGAAAAGTTCACTCAAGAAAACCATAGAGAACTACAGATCAAAATCATGACTATATAAGCTTGCACACAAAAAAGGAGGACTAGATCCTCTGAAAGGTTACAGTTGCCAGTCCATGAGTTTCAGGTACAGAAGCTAACGCAGCAGCATCCCAGTGCTCGTACCAGCCATACAAGGTGCGTGGGGGTTGGATCTCAGGGCATATGTTGGCCGGCGTTCTGCTCGTCACCGGCCCCCGGCCCTGCGGCCTCCCTGAGCTCCAATATCTCGACGCGCCGGTTCGTCCGCTTCCTGATCTTGATCGCCACATCCTGTGGGCTGAAGGCGCCGCAGACGCTCACCCGGCCATGTTTCCGGTCGATCAGGTGGCTTTCCAGCTCTGCAAAAAAGAAAAGAAAAATCAGATAACACCCAGGCAAGACAGACAGCAACCTGAGGTATGTGAAACGAGTAGGTCCATGATGCATGCTTGAGAGAGCGTAGGACGGAGTACCTTGCATCTGGAGCAGAGCCCTCCTGATCTTCTGGTAGCACCCGTTGCAGTCTATGCTCATCCTGAGGGTCATGTAGTAGAACTGCTGCAGGGCACAGGAGACAGAGAGAGATACACCGCATCAAACGCTGCTACCTTCCAGGCTAGGCTGCAAGCTTCTCATAAGCACATACGAGGTCGGGTCTGCCGTTACCCTGTAGTCCATGAAGACGATGAGGTTGCTCTCCGCTGGCGAAGGAGCGGCGGTGTCGACTGACCGGAGAAAGCTTCGGGGCCTGGGGAAAAAGTTGCAAGGAAAGCAAGAACCTTAGGTGGAGACAGTAGGGAATTAGCGTGGCTTACGAGCCTCTTTATGGCCATCCGGTTCTCCATTCCACTGGGATGGCTCGATGTGCGTTGCTGGAATCAGATTCTGCGTCCCAGATTTCCTTTGCCTTCTATCCTTCGCCTCTTTTAAGTACTAGGTAGGGCCTGCAAACATGCTCTCAGTATCGATTTTATAAATAATTTTTGGAGCGGCAAAAAAGATCTGCACAAGAGGTACCTTATGCTTCTCGATCTTCTTTCTGGCTCTAGCTTGTACTTGACAGTTTTACCTTTGTACATATTCAGTATTTTCTGCATTCTTAGTTAGAATTTTTGTCTCAGACTTGACACCCATACACGCAGAGAGAGAAACAGGTAGCGGTACTAACTTTTCAGTGTTCAAACAAAAGATGGAAAACTTGAGAATCTGGAAATAAACGAAGATAATGCATAGATTTGCCAGCGAAGGACCTGTAAAAAGGTGCATCATGTATGTAAATCTATGTGAACACCACCGAGCTTTTCTGTTATTCATGGCATCAGTCTGGACTTTGCCAGTCTCGTGTGCACACCTAGCATCCAGAGACCATTTCTTGCAAGCAGAATTGACAATATTTTAATGTGTTGATAATGATGGGAAGTTGCAGGGCACCAGATTAATTATCTGGCTATTTTGACCTTCCAGCTTTATCAGGATATATTATGCAAGGATAAAAGCAGAGATGCAATGAAGTGAAATAAGAATTTGGTCTGGAGGCAGTGAAACTGGTCGGAACCTGCAGCATAGTTCGCAGGATCAGATTCCTGAATCTATTCGCTCAGTTTGTGCTGAGCCACCAAACACCAAGCCAACAACCTACACTGCATGCCTGGATTCCTTCATCACAACATCATCAACATAACGTAACACAGGTAAACACCAAAGTTGAGGAGCAACACGGATTATGAGTTTCTTAATTTATTATACAGAGTACAAACACCACTCTGTCTGGAAGGAGTCTAAAGAGCAAACATCAAGATGGCAATACGCAAAATCTTGAGGAAATGGAATTCATGCATAAAATAAAAAGTCCAACTCAGCATTCATATCCTGCTACCGATTTCATTCAGTCATCAGACAGGTCGATCATCGGTGTGGCTGTGCTGACAGAAGCCTGTTCATTGACCTTGAACACCTCTTTGACAGGCACTGAATTCACCGGAGCAGTATCTTCAACCAGGGCAGAGTCGGTGACGCCTTCCTGGCTGCTGCCATCTGAATACCCCATCACGGGACCAGATCCTCTAGCCTTACGTTCAGCCCACTTCAGCATTTTGTCAGACTTGAGAAAATCTGTAAGATCAACTGTGGGAGGGTTGACATCAGGCGGCACACCGTCAGTAAAAGACATGCCATCTTCCTCCTCGCAGCATTGCAGGCTCACCTTCTCTACAGCTGGTTCACCAGGACCCTTCTTGCTAGACCGCAGCTCTGGGGAGAAATGAAGGATTGTCTTCTCAGGAGCTGGTTGTTCATCTTCAACTTTCTCCCTAGATTGCAGCCTTGGCCTAGTTATCACCAGTTCTGTGGATGCACCTTCAGCCTTCTGGCTAGGTTGCTGGCTGCTGGTGTTCTGCGCGGCTGGCTTTGCGGAGATCTCATCAACCTGCATTGGTTGCAGGATTGCCATTGGCGGCACTGGTTTTGCAGATTGTTCACCCTTGATTTTCTGAAGGATCATCTTCGGCCCAGCTGGCTTTGCATGCCTCGCACCACCCATGCTGGATAGCTGGCTTGCTGCCTTTGGCACCTCTGCTTTTGGCCTGACTTGATTTGCAAGTACATCAGCAGGTGGCAATCGGCTCAGAAGATCTGTTCTTGCCATCAAAGTCAACCATCTGTCACCAACCCATTCGAATGAGCGTCGCAGGTCTCCCTCAGCCAACTCCGCTATTTTCCTCTCTTCTGCAAAATTTGGAAAAAAAAAGAGAAATAACTACGTAGTACATTCCATTTTGCTAGCAAACCTAATACAAGAGAAGCACAGAGGTTGTCAGATCACACGATAGACAGAAGGTAGCAGTCACCTGGGAAATATACTCTCACGCGTCCGGCAGTTCTCGGCTCCATCACAATCCCCTCCCACCATCCGTTCTGAATCCGTGCATCGACAATTGTCCCGGCGGTCACCGGAGATGTGATCTTGGCCAAATTTGAAGGCCATGGGCGAAACATCGGCCTTCCAGTAAGTCGTATGCCCAGCCGGTCAGGTTCAGCAGCTTTGCTCATTCTAAGCCATTCCTGCAAAAGAAAAGTCAGGCAGGTTAATATTTCTAACTCATAATGCATCAGCAACGCAAATTTTTTTTAATCGCCAAAGAAAGGACTGCAATGCTGGACAGAAATAATAAACCAACCCTGAGATGTCCTTTCCCTTCGACGTTAGGTATATCTTGGTACTTCACCCTGATGAGACCGAACTTCCGCTTTCTCTTTACTATCACACATCTGAACCAACAGCCCCTCATGCTGCTGTCCTGGGACAGGGCTTCAATACTGGAACCGACGTGGAACAGCTCAGCCACATTTTTCTTGATAACACTCCCAAGCAAACCAGAACCAGAACCAGAAGCAGAACCAGAACCAGAAGCAGACCCTCCTGATGGATGGAGAACCACGGCCTGAGCACCGGCTGCATTACGCGGAGGCTTGTTCACCACAGTCTCAGTCTTCAGTGCATTGACGGGGCCATTGTTTTCGTCGGTCTGCTCACTGATAACTTTTTGAGGAGCACAGTTTGCGACGATCTGATCACCGCTTGCATCACGTGGAGGGAGCTCCTGCACCGTCTGATCACTGGTTGCACTGCATGGTAAGAGCTTCTGCACAGTGTTATTGCTGATAACATTTTGTGGGGTATCCTTTGTGACAGTCTGGTCATTGGTTGCATTGCAAGGAGGGAGCTTCTGCGGGCTGTCGTCATCGATAACAATAAGGTCCTGACCTTTGGCGACATTAGCCGGCTCTGTGTTTTCGACGATCTGTTCAATGATTTCATCGTGCTTCCTCTTCTGCCCCACATCAGTTTCATCTTTGTTAGCTGCCTTGGCACAAACCACCATGGTAGAGGGTGCCTTAAAAAGTTCCCTAACTACCTCCTGGTTCGCATACCCTTGCAGCTGTGCGATGTCAAAAGTCTCAAGACTCTTACCCACGATCTGCCGATAGCATAAATAGGGCTTCCATTTGCTGTGCTCTTCTTCCCTTCTCTGGAACCTCTCAAAGTGCTGATAATTGAGGACTGGAGCCAGTCCCTCTACCCACTGAACCTCGATATCCTGCAGCCCATAGGTGAAGAAAACCTCCCTGTCGTGAACATCTGGGGGCATCATGACACCATGGTCGTCGTCGGGTTTGTCCAGCCATCGTGTCAGCACCATGTTGTTTCCGCTGCCGTCTTCGTACATGTCTTCGACATAAGCAACGTTACTCTCTCTCCCTTCTTCATTCTTGATGCAGATAAAATCATAAACCTGCAAAGATAGCAGCGAGACAAATGTAAACCGAGCTCCAGGCCTCCAAACCTTGAAACAAAAAACGAGGAGATGGCCGGTGAACGTACCGAAATTTTCATTCCGTCGCGGCAAAAGGATCTGTAGTGCTTCCTCCATGTATCCAAGTGCGGCAGAGGACCTAACCATGCAAAGCCTTCTGGATTGTTTCCAGCAAATGTTGAAGGGGTATCCTGAATGAACAACATAAATCTCGTTATGCGGAAACAGTCGTCATGAACACTGTAAAGTGTAAACAGAGAAATTAAAATCAGCGTGAAACCATACCTTGGGTGCGAGGCTACCACCATCATGGTTAAGAAGAGAACACCCATCAGATGCATCAGTGGACTCAGAGGTTCTATATGGAGAATCTGCACAAACAGTATGTATGGAAAGAAACTCAGATTCTACTCATCCTGGAAAAAAATATTAATTCATTCTCGAAAAGGAAATTAATTCGTACTAACAAAAGTCAGTTTCGCATATAGGCGTACCTAGACCATACATCGGATCAGATCTATTGTGGCATACTAGTAATGACCAACATAAGAAGGAAAAAAGGCATATATAGATGTCTTCACTGAACATCTAATAAGGAAGGCATGATGTTTAAGCCCCTGAACTTGACAATGCATCTAACAACCTATTTGTCTCCTACAGAAGAAAGGAGCAGACACTGCTAATAAGGGAACACAAGGAGAGCATTGTCTCCGTCCATGCATGATATTCAGTTTCCACTAATAATTCTATATATAAAAAAATTCATTCTCGAAAAGGAAATTAATTCACCCCGAACAAGAAAGGTCAGATCCACATATCGGCGTCCCTGAACAAAACATCAGAGCAGATCCAACATAAGAAGGAAAAGCATACATAGATGTGTTCATTGAAAATCTAACAAGAAAGGCAAGATGTTTAAACCCCTGAACTTGACACGCATCTAACAACTTATTTGTCTCCAACAACTTATTTGTCTCCTACAGAAGAAAGGAGGAGATCAGACATAACATAAACCCAAAAAGGCAGATACTGCTAATAAGGGAACACAAGGAGAGCATTGTCTCACGTCAATGCATGGTATTCAATTTCAACTCATTCTATAAAAAAAAATGATTCTCGAAAAGGAAATTTATTCACCGTGGACAAAAAAAGGTCAGATCCACATATGGGTCACTGGACCAAACATCAGAGCAGATATATTGTGTCATACTAGCAATAACCAGCATTAGAAGGAAAATCATACACAGATGTGTTCACTGAAAACCTAACAAGAAAGGCAAGATGTTTAGCCCCCTGAATTTGACATGCATCTAACAACTTATTTGTCTCCTACAGAAGAAAGTAGTAGGAGATAAAATATAACATAACCCAAAAAGGCAGATACTGCTAATAACTAGTAAAGGGAACACACAAGGAGAGCATTGTCTCGCGTCCATGCATATATGGTATTCAGTTTCTACTCATTATATAAAAATAATTCATCCTCGGAAAGGAAATTAATTCACCCCGAACAGAAAAGGTCAGATCCACATACCGGCTTCCCTGGACCAAACATCAGAACAGGTCTATTGTGACATAGACCAAAACATCAGAGAGCAGATCTATATGTCATAGTACTCCTCACCCAACATCTAACGAGGAATACATCAGATCTACTATGTCATAGACAAACATGAGAGCAGATCTATTGTGTCACAGTAGTAACCAAAATAAGAAGGAAAACAACATAACCCTCACCCAACATCTAACGAGGAATACATCAGATCTACTGTGTCATAGATAAACATCAGAGCAGATCTATCGTGTCACAGTAATAACCAACATAATAAGAAGGAAAAAACATAAACCCAATGCATTCACCGAACATCTAACGAGGAATACATGATGTTTAAGTCCCTGAACTTGACAATGCATATCTAACAAGTTATTTGTCGTCTTGACAGAAGATAACCCAGAAAGGTAGATACTGCAAATAAGGGGACACAAGGAGAGCATTGTCTCGCGTCCATGCAAGACGATGATGTGCACTCCTTGTCCTGGCACCTGACATAAGACAAAAAGATGACAGCACAGGAGAAGAAACGGCGGCAGCATGACAGCACAGAAGATGACGGCACAGGAGATGTAGCCGGAGGCAGCACATTAAACACCAAAAAAGTTGCCAAAAAAAACAAGTTGCTAGACATTAGAAAGAAGAGAAAAAAATCAGATCTCGTGTTCAACAACAGGTAAACTCCTTAATACGAACCAGCTATGGATCGCCGGAGACGATGATGATTAACTAAAAACCATGGGCTTGCACTCAAACCATGCACCCGAATGATCACCTCGAAACCTAGGAATGGAACGGGAGAAGAAGGATATCAAGTTACCTGCAACGAGCGAGGTGAGCCAGTCCATGACCTCCCTCCTGGACTTACACCTCAGCTGGGTGGCCTCCACAGCCACCGCCAACGCCCTGGACGGCGCCTGCGACTGGGCCGCCGCCGCCTCGATGGACCGCAGAAACTGCGCGTGCGCCAAGTACTCCATGTTCCCCACGCCCCAGAACTTGCCGACCACCGCTAGATCCCTCTCGACCTCGCCGTCGCCGTCGCGGGGCGGCGTGCAGCGAAGGTAGTAACACACCACGCGCCGCACGTTGTCGTCCAGCACAACCTCCTCCTCCCACCCGACCCACTTCTTCGCCGCCATCTTACTCTTACCACTGCCCTTTCCCGCGGCCGCTGGCCGAGGAGGAGAGCGCGAGCTCTTCGTCATGGGACGAGTGAGACGAAACGGGGAGCGGCGGAGGGAGGCTTCAAACCAGTGGGGGCCAGGGACAGGGTCTCGATCGGGATTATTTTGTTGGACCGAAATGGGAATCGTAATACTTGTGAATTCTGTATTCGAGAGGTGGGGGTCTGGGGGGCTTTTTATAGGAGGAAATGTGAGCGATTTTGCACAGAGATGCCCTGGAGTTCTCATGAATTCCATTACCAGGGATCCTTGGCCATGTGTGGGAAGTGGCAGTTTGGCCTTGATTGTGCTGGGTAATTCTATTCTAGGGCTGCAGGTGTTTTTTTTTATTATGCGCATCCAAGGGAAAATGGCGAGAACGGGAAAATGGCGCGCATCCATGAAGTGGAGGAGGTGATTTAAAGGCGGAAAATGGCGAGGATGATACTGGAGAAGAGGGGAGGACGGGGAGGGATGATGAGCACAATATATGAGGGTGGCGGGCGAGGGGAGGGGCGGGGCCGCGGGAGAGGGTGATTCGTGGGCGGGAAAATGGAGACCATGATAAGCGAGGGTGTGGGGAGATTCTGGGCGGGAAAGGATGAGTTTGATATATGAGAGGGGAGATCGACATATGGGTCTATGGGCAGGGAAATGGATCACATAATACATTGGGGGAGGGGGTTATGGGCCGGGAAATGGCATGATGTGAGGGGCACCGGGCATGGGCGGGGTTCATGTATTGGCGGGAAAACGACCATCGTGGTAGGGAGAGAGAAGATTTGTGGGTGGGAAATGACGAGCATGACATGTGAAAGACGGGTTGATATATGGGCCGGAAGCGATGAGAATAATATGGATTATTTATGGATGCATGCATTACGAGTGGGTTTCAACATGCCTTACCTCTTGTCCCAATAGCTGCTCATGGCCACTTTTCCCAGCCCGGCCCACTACCATCTTTGTCGCTCAAAATTACCAAATGAATAAATGTATCAAATCTAAAATGGATAGGTTTCCAATTTTGTTGTGAATGTTAAGTTTTTTTTGTTGTAAAAAATTACCAGACTCAACCCTGATAAAATCAACTTTGAACGGGAATTTGGCCAATTTTCGATCACATCTCCTTTGAATTTCAACATAATTAATTATGCACAAGTAATGAACCAATATAACTAGCTTTCAACTCCAAAGATCAAAATCGATTTCCGGAAAATTAAAAAAACAAAGAATATTGTCTGCCATACCATCTTATATAGTATTGGTGGCGTGTTTGAGCGGAACGCCACCGACGTCGTGAAACAATAGGTATGCAAGAGCTCACGACAGCGTGTCAATCAAGCGATGTGCCAACAACGACAAACAACATGCATGGAACACCGGTGTTTTCCTTTCTTCATAAGCTAGGACCAAGAGAGAAAACGAGAGAGATTGCAAGGTGAAGAGAGAAGAGAAAGAGAGAAAGAAAAATAAAAGGTGAAGACCTAAGAGGGAATTAAAATAACCCGTAAGGATCACTAGAGATATATATAAAAGTGAGAAGGTATGATCATGTATTTTGAGACACATCTCAATCTTACGGAAACAAGAAACTTCTCAAACAACCAGAAGAAATACCTTCCAAGTTAGCAAGATTTTCCCTATCATATCTTCTTGATCTTATATCTGGAGCTTCATGGCTTATCTATGAGACCCGTCATATTCTTCATGTATTGCTTCGACTATATCTCCATCCAGCCCCATTTAACAATGTATTATCTTGACTTGCAGGCCTTCGAGGTTTATTGCTAACCTTTACTATGTAATAACTCATATCTTCTAACTTGAAGAGCTTTCATTTTCTGTGACTACAATGCTATCAATATTAATAGTCGATTACGTGTGCCAGTCCGCGTGGTTCTGTTATCGTTTTGTATACCCATGTATCTACATGGTACGCCACCGGTTGCCATGTGTCTTGAATCTTAAATCGTTTTCACAACAACAACAACAAAAAATTCTTGTAATGGACTTCGTGTGCTTCTTTCTTCGCATTAAGCTAAACCAGGGGTGTAATACAAAAGTGTGTTAATTTACATAAGTATAGTTTGTTGAACTTGCAAATATTGTTTTCGTGCATGTTGTGAACAAATACAACACAAACTCGTGATCATTATTGGTTCTTGAACCCAAGTCAAAACACTTTTCGCAAAGTAAACTTAACTTGATATATTCCATCAGTATAATGTAATGTCTCGCATACTATCCTACAATATGTTCTTGTTAGTTTTCTGGTTATTAGTGTTGTTATGCCTTTTACAATAATGAACTTAGAAATCAAGGTACATGGTTCTAACTATTGATGTCCTATGGATTAACGTATAAAAAACACATATGACTTGCGAATTCAAAAGTATCAAAAGATCGCCAAATGCTACTAAACAGTAATAATTTAATGACCAAATTAATGTATCTTGAGTCCTTGGGTGGAGTATTCGGATGGAAACATTTCTGGTAGGAGTCAAAGATATATAAAAAGAACTAGAATGATCATAGCTAAGCTTATTGGATTTATTTACTTAAATTACAAGGGTGATGATATGCATAGTACTTAGTAGTATATAGTTCAGTTCAATCTTATAGAAAACGGTAAATAAGAGAAATAATAGGGGTACTCTTGCTAATTATTCTCTTATTTTGCACCTATCTTAAATAAGAGAAATAATATGGATACAACTATTCTATTTTGTCTCTTATTTCATGTGTTTCCCGCGTATATTGCCACATTGTCTATAGGTATATATTTATATTTATATATCTTACGTGTACTCTTCCTTCATGCTACTCCAAACATAGCGTATGCTTTTCTGTCATCACTAGACACTTTTGTATTCTGCCTGATCGGTTGATCTATTCCAAATAATTCTCCACCGGATATTTGTTTCTTGACACGTTTTCCCCTTCTATGGTACATACTTTACTCAGTTCTGCCATGGACCATTTAGGAAGCATAATTAGATTTTTTTCTGCAATTGATTTTTATGAGTTGTTCGTTTTAAAAAAATCTTCTTAGATATACGTATGCTTTAATTTTATTCCATTATATTTCTAATTATTGATTTCACTACCTAGGTTACCTTTTCAAGATCCGTGGGTGTAGATATAGGCTGGATCTTTTGGCAGGTAGTATCCATTTTAGAGGAGTTAAACCATAGGACGACTTGTTCATGACCAGGTTGGCATCACAAAAAAAATCTAGCCACTAAATCAAATGTAGGTAGCGGAATTAATGAGTATCAATATCATGAATACCAATTAAAACATGCATATAAACATGAAGATTTTTATTAACGTAGAAATTAATGGCAAAAAGATCGAGTTCGGTTGTCCATGCGTGTGGGAAAGGAACGTCTCCAACTCATGGCCCTAAACACGTGGCACATGAGACGAGATGGATGTGTTGTCAGCAGCGAGGTGACTTGTTTGGTACATGTGATGACTGGTGATTATAGTGCAGCGCACACCTCCATTGTGGCACGCCAACGCCAACCACACACAACCATCACTTTGTTCCCTTCTCTATTTTTTGTTTACAAAATTTATATCCTCTAACTAAAAATATTTACTTTTCATGGCATGGCAGTAAACATATTTTTTGATACAGAAGTGTTTCTCCTTTCTTCATAGGAACAAAATGTTTGTACAGTGTTTTCTTAGGAGCCTTTTGTAGCTGTGCTCTTTCTTAATCTGGTCCGATGGATATGAGTGAGTCAGCGTTAATGGAAAACATTCGCACCATTTCGCCAATACATTTTTACACATCCATCTTTCTAGCACAAATTTGTGTCTTTTAATGCTCAAAAGTAAAATTTGCGTCTTTTGAGATTCTCATCCGGCATGCTTTAAAACTCATCAACTCGTTAGAAAAAATATTAACAAAGCAGAAAACGGACGCTACAAACAAAAAGGATTGCACCTGGAAGCAGACATCCTGTCATTTGTTTTTATCCAAATCCATGACACATGGCGCACGAGAGATAAATATATAGACGTAAATGGTAATATAGTATTGTATATAATAAGTACTATCCAAAACACCATAGTTTTCGTTTTTTCTACGAATTTTGATGGTCACGACCGATTTACCCTGTCGATGCGTGTCTCTCTTACGTTTCGTCCCGAGCGTCTATTCCATGTGCCAGACGTTCTGGTCTTCGGCCGTGGTGGGCCAACACGATTAGCATTATACACGGTCAAACCGTCAAAGCGGTGCTCTGACAGCTCGGTACCACGCTCGATCTATCCCGAACTTTCTCTTAATATCTTATTCCTTCTCCTCCACAGATCAAATCTCTTGTGGTCGTTCTCCACCTCCACTCGCCTCCACCGCCTGAGCTCCTCCCTGCCCAATCCCCCGACCCTTAGCTCTCTTCTATTCGGGTCGATGACTCTCGTCGTTGCTTCCCACCGGCATGTCATGCCTGGTTTCTGTCCGAGACCCCTTGCCTTGAGTGTTATTGGCTGAGGACGAGAAGCGGGTGGAAGGGGAGCCAGTGCACGCGCTGGTGGGGTAGGTGGCGAGGGGAAAGACCGTCTACCGAGGCGGTAGCTATTGGTGCAACACATCCTTCCATCATCTCCTCACGAGGTCGCGAGGAAGCTAGCGGCACTGAGGAGGACCTCGGCCCTCTCCTCTCCTCCCTAAAGCGGCTACTAGCGGGGTGATCATCCCATTCGAGGTGGTTTCCTCTGTCACGCGGCCACACGCTCCATCGCTGATCGACCTGGTCAACTCTTCATTGTGGTTGTCAGTGCATCCTGCACCTGTGACGTGCTTGTGTCTGTTCGATCTTGTCCCTCACATCCTTCTCTGTGTTGCCATTTGCCCGGATGGGATTTACTATGCAGGCTAGAGTAGACTTGGTTGCCTTTGCCTCATGGCTGTCACATACCTCCACCCATGCGACCGCCTGTGGGATCGAACTGGCTGAAGAGGGGCCATATCTGGGCAGAAGGTTGAGTGTCCGTATGCTACTTTATCATACAACTACAGCCAGCACTCCTGCTAGATTCCTCGCCGCTCGCTTGGCCATTCATCGTCCTCAGTACGGGGTAAGAACCGCCAGTGAGTAATGTGTCTACTTAAAAAAAACTGAACTTTCACTTGACGACCTCTTTATTTTTTGTGGTTTTTTGACGCCATTAAGAATTTTCATAAATTATGCAGAGAAAATACAAAAATCATAGTAGGTATATTGGTTATTCTTCTCTAATCTCCATACATGTTTTCTCTTTTTCAGATTTTTAATTTGGTTGAAGTTTATTGATCTCTGGTGAGTTCAATCTTCCGATTATGATTTGAGTGCACACAATAGATTAGCAAATATATCTTACTTTTTTTTTGGTAAATTAGCAACCTCTTCTTATTTGACGAAAATGATTTATTAATTAGAACGTATAATCTTTGTTCAGGATTCATGTAAGGGATTTAGGGACAAGGAAGTTGCGTGTTTTTTCGTTACAATGCCCGACAAATATTTATTAAAATATCTACATGAGAATTGGTGTGTTTTCTCCGAAGGATTAACATCCTATTTGCTACTTCGATATATAACTGAATATATGCTTTTTTTACTGAATACATGTTTTAATCACTATACCTTAAGTTCCTTAACATACAAATGTAAACTTGCACATTTCCTATATGATATGATAGTATAAGGTTCTGTTAAATCTTACCACACATTTATTCCGGTAAATAAGAGAAATAAGGTTCTGTTAAATCTTACCACACATTTATAAGTGTCTCGAAAAATCTCGAGGAACAACAGTAAGAACTCGGCCGGGTTCCAGGAAATGTTTTGAGTTTGGGGTGAGAGAAGGGAATCTTTGGCAGGGGAGAGAGTTAGTGGAGGGCCAGGGGCCCCACACCATGCCCAGGCGCCACCAGGGGCTAGCCGCGCCACCCTATGGTGTGCCTGACTGGTGGGTCCCCCTAGGGTGCCCCAGGTGCCTCTCTGCCTCGTTTTTTATGTAAAAAATGGTTATATTTTTTCTGGAATTTTTCGAGAAACTTTATTTTCGAGATATTTTCAGAAATTAATAATTAATAAAAACCCAGAAAAACAAATGTGGAAAGGTGGAAAACAAAACCAAAACCAGAACTACAAAGGTTCTATGATACTCCAAAAGTCAAATAACCAAAGGAAACAAAGGTGGAAGTGGTGAAAACAAAAATATGGATGGTGAAAACATAATGGGGAAGGTGAAAACATTGTCCTCTTCATTCAAAATCACTTTGTTAACAAGGTTGATCAAGTCTTGTTACCAGAACAATTTTTATATGAAGCAAAACTTTGATTTTCACTAAATAATTATGTTACCTCAACCTTGATGGACATAGTGCCAATCATAATAATTTTATATTCTTTTGGTGGCATTGGAATGGGACAATAAAATTCTCCAATCTTGATGGTCTCAATATTTTCAATTGAATTTAGACCATATCTTCTATCAATCTTCTTGAAAAAATAAACAGTATGCTCTTTATCATTAACATTGAAAGTTACTTTTCCTTGATTGCAATCAATAACAGCGCCTGCAGTGTTAAGAAAAGGTCTCCCAAGAATAATAGACATATTATCATCTTCAGGCATTTCCAACACAACAAAGTCAGTTAATATCAAACAATTAGTAGTCACTTGAACAGGAACAATCTCACATATACCAACGGGAATAGCAGTAGACTTATCAGCCATTTGCAAAGATATATCAGTGTGTATCAAGTTTTCAAGAGAGATCCTCTTATAGAGAGAAAAATGCATAACACTAACTCTAGCTCCCAAGTCACATAAAGGAGTTCTAACATAATTATTTTTAATAGAACAAGGGATAGTAGGAATACCAGTATCTCCAAACTTCTTTGGAACCTTTCCATTGAAAGAGTAATTAGTAAGCATAGTAGAAATTTCCTCATTTTGAATTTTCCTTTTGTTAGAGACAATATCTTTCATATATTTAGAATAAGGGGGCAATTTAAAAGCATCAGTCAAAGGAATTTGAAAAAAAAAAGGTTTCATCCACTCATAGAACTTGTTATAATGTCCTTCCTCCTTTGATTTGTGTTTCTTATTAGGAAAAGGCATTGCTTTTTGTACCAAGGCTCTCTTTCATTACCATGTTTATTAGCAATGAAATCCTCCTTAGTATACTTCACAGTTTTAGTTTGTTTTTCAGGTTCAACTACAGTTTCTTCTTTATCAGAAGCATCACTTTTATCATTACAACTTTCAGTTTCAGCATCATAAATAGATATACTTTTAGGATCTTTAGCAGGTTCAGAAGATTCTACAACAGTTTTATGTATCTTCTTGTTTTTCTTAGAAGGAGAGCTATTGTTTTTAGGTTGCTGAGAATCTTGTTCAATTATTTTAGGATGTCCATTAGGATACAAGGGGTCCTGAGTAGAAGCACCACTTCTAGTGATTATTTCACGAACATGTTTTTCTCTATAAGCATTAGCTAGCATATCTTTTTGCACATTAGTGAGTTGATCTATTTGAGTTTGAACCATATGAAAATGTTTAACAAGCATTTTAACACCATTAAAGGTTCTCTCAATAATACCATGCAAGTTATCAATAGCTCTAGAGTTTTCCATAAGATGATTTTGCACTCTCATATTAAAGTTGTCTTGCTTCACAACATAATTATCAAATTCATCTAAGAATTGATCAGGTGGTTTAGAATAGGGAATATATCTATTATCAAAGTATTGGAGATAGTGTAACTCAACTGTTGATGGATGAGGAATTGTCTTACATAATTCTTCTATAGGAGGTAAATTCTTCACATCTTCAAATTTAATACCCCTCTCTTTAAGAGATTTCTTGGCTTCCTTCATCACTTCATCATTTAATTCAACCATCCCTCTCTTCTTGGGTGTTGGTATTGGTATTGGCTCTGGTGTAGGTGTAGGCTCAGGTATATTCCAATCATCATTATTTTTGTCTATTTTAGCCAATAACTCCTCTGGAGTTCTTTTCCTGAAAACACAACCAGCACAACTATTCAGGTATGACCTAGATTCAATAGTTAGTCCATTATAAATATATCTAGGAGATCATTTTTAGGTAATGGATTGCCAGGGCTAGCTCTTATTAAAGAACAAAACCTTGACCAAGATTCAGGCAATTTATGTCCTTCAATTTGCTCAAAGTTAAAGATATCCTGCACAGCAGCATGTTGAGCACTAGCAGGAAAATATTTTTGAAAGAAAGCATTAACCAAACCCATAGGACTAGTAATAGATCCAGGTGACAAATTTTTAAACCAAGTTTTAGCTTCGTCTTTCAATGAGAATGGGAAGATCTTGGTAACAAAATAAGTACGCAACTTGGTATCATCAAAAAATAAACTACTCAAAGATGAAAGCTCATTCATGTGTTCCATAACACTTTTAATTTCAGTTCCACAAAAAGGTTCCTTCTCAACATTAGATATGTAAGATAAATCTAGAGAGAAATCATAATCCTTGTCTATAATGTGTATGAGAGATGTGGCAAACTTAGCATCAAGAGAATATTTATATTTAACAGCATGTCTTGCAAGAAGACTCTTAAGAGCACTTGCACCAGTAGTAGCTTGAGCTTCCTTAATAAAGTCATCATTAAGTTCAATATAGGTTTCATCAAGACCATCAATAGACTTAGGTGAATTAACATGTGTACCAATATTTTCAACAAGAATTTCAGCACTTTCAATTTGTTTGGATTTAGCAATTGTAGCAACTAGGAAAGGACCTAGTGAACCAGTATCATCAAGCACAGTAGAAGCATCATAAAAAGTATCAGAAACATTTTCAGAATCATCAGAAGTAACAGTGTGTGTAGCATGTGGTGGTGTAAGAAGCTTACTCATAACAGATGGTGAATCAAGAGCAACAGAGGTGTTCAGAGTTGTACCTCTCCTTGTAATGGATGGTAATATAGGAACTTTTCCATCACGAGTCTTGACCATGATGAAAGGCTTGCAGCGAACAATATCATGTTCAAGTGAGAAAATAAATAAAGCTATGCTCCCCGGCAATGGTGTCAGAAAATAGTCTTGATGACCCACAAGTATAGGGGATCGCAACAGTCTCCGAGGGAAGTAAAACCCAAATTTATTGATTCGACACAAGGGGAGCCAAAGAATATTTATATGCCTTAACAACTGAGTTGTCAATTCAGCTGCACCTGAAAGTAGACTTGCTCGCAACAATTTATCAGTGGTAACAGTTTTATAGCAGCAGCAGTAGTAATTGCGGGAAACAGCAGGATGGAAATACCGTAGGCAAAGGGAATGGATGAACGGGCGTTGCATGGATAAGATAGTTCATGTAATAATCTAAACACGAGCATTGCAGATAATAATAATAAAGCATCCAATTTCTAGGCAAACCATAGGCATGTGTTCCAATATAGTCATACGTGCTCGCAATGAGAAACTTGCACAACATCTTTTGTTCTACCAGCCCGTTTGCAGCGGGGTCTCAAGGGAAACTACTTGTAATTAAAGTGCTCCTTTTAATAAAGCATCGGAGCAAAGCATTAACACTCCGTGAACACACGTGATCCTCACATCAAAACCATCCCCTCCGGTTGTCCTAATTTCTGTCACTTTGGGGCATCGTGTTTCGGATAATGACATGTGTAAACAACTTGGAGATATGATCAAGAATCATAATTATACTCATGAAACAATAACATGTTCAGATCTGAGATCATGGCACTTGGGCCCAAAGTGATAATAATTAAGCATAACAAGTTGCAACAACGGTAGAAAACACTAACAATGGATACTAGGCACTATGCCTTAACAATCTGGCATTATTACATGATCGATCTCATCCAATCCCTTCTATCCCTCTCAGACTACAGCGGTGTTTACTCACACATGGACGGGGGAATCATGGATGGTTGATGGAGAAGAGGTGGCGGTGTCGATGGCGATGATCTCCTCCGAAGCCCCGTCTCGGCAGGGCGCCAAAACAGGAACTTCTGATCCCCGAATTGAGTTTGGAGGTGGCGGCGGCGCTCTGTTGTGTTTCTGTGAAATATGACGAACCCCCTCGCGTTTCAGGGTAAAGGGGCATATGTAGTCGAAAGGGGAGCCCGAGGGGGCGGCTGTGGCCCCCACACCACCAGGTGGCGCGCCCAGGGGTGGTCTGGGCCACTCCTCCCCCCCCTCCAGGTCTCCTTCTGGCTCCCGGGGTCTTCTCGTGATATCAGCTCAATGGGATATTTTTCAGGCAATTTCCGGAAAGTCGATTTTTCTGTAAAAAAAAGACACCAGGGTAATTCTGCTGAAAAAAGTGTTAGTCCGTGTTAGTGTATCCAGAACTCACAAGTTTAGAGGAAAACAATAGCAAAAGTGTTCGGAAAAGGAGATACGTTTTAGACGTGTCACTCTTCTCTCGGCATGCAGAGATACTAATTTATCCTTCCATGGTGGTTTTTCCTCTCATGTATTCTTATTATTCCCAGGTGCTGCAACACACCTTTATTGACTGGTGCTGAATGGTAAGACATTTTGTACTCATGTTTGAACTTGCTAGATGTATAGGCCCGAGATTTCTCAAGCATCTCTTGGGTTTCTGCCAATGACAAAGCAATATCACAGTTTTAGGTTTGTGCAATTCTGATAGCCTTCTCAATCTCCCTTTTCAAACTAGCTACAAACTTGGTCATGAAGAAATACTCACCATAGTGTCTATTGTGCATCAATACTTTGTGCCTTAATTCCTCAAACTTGCAGTAATAGTTCTCCACTGTGTCCACTTGCTTGCATCTTTCCAAGGCTTCCAGATATCTGTGATGTTTATCCTTGCCAAACTTAGATTGCAACGCTACTACCAATTCCTCCTGGCTTTCCACTTCATGTTCAACATCATACGTTTGCAACCATAGAGCTGCATTTCTAGTGAAATGAGTAGTGGCAAATCCAGCCCAGGTTTCACCAGATACATGATACGTGCTAAAATGATTTTCGGCCACTCCTTTCCACCACTTACGATTTCCACCGTCGAACTTTCGAAAATCAGTTTTCAGCATGTGCTAGTATGAGTTACCCACTTGCTTGTATATGTTATGTCTATTCTTCAGAATTGCACTACCATCAATATCCTCATCTTAGTAAGACGCCTCCCCCATCTCAGATGTCACGGGAGAGTTGTGGAAGGTACGCTTACCAAGCGAATTCTGATGAGCGTGAACCCTTGGGCATGCTAGCAAAAGCACTCGCTCCACCTACAACCCCCAACTATGCACTAGGTGTGGACTCATCCAACGGCGTTCGCCTACCTCTAGAGCCATAACCCTAGCACACACCGCCTCGATATCCTTCTGAATTCCTCCTATGGCCTGATCAACCTTCCGCATCCACGAGCTCAGCCCCTTGAAGGATTCAGACATGACGCGCAATGTCTCTGCAACCGTACCCCCCGCATCCGCATCTCCGTCAACTCCATTTGCACCTTGTCCATGGCTACTGTCGCCACCATAACCTCCTCCAGCACAAGAATCAAGCCGTTTGACTCGGAATTTTACCACTCCCAGAATATATATGAGCAACCGGCCAACCGCCGCCCGATCTGTGCCCAAGCAGTCTACCGCCACCACACGCCACAGGGGTGGTGCTCGATGCGCACCCGCCACTCTGCCGCGAAAATCTAGGAAACAATGGGATTCTATGGGAGATTCCAACCAGTGCTCACCGATTTCCGATCCGCCCCCGAGAGGATTTTTTTGTGTGTGTGGTTAACTCTAAATTCCTTAGAGATATGCAACGATCTAGCTTTAGATACCAAATGTTACAAACCTACTTGGATTAATCAATCTATGGTGTGATACAATCAGCGTCACGATCATAGGAATGGAATCCGATGAACCAAGTTCATGGAGAAGAGGGGGAGAGAGATAGTCATGCCCATACGGGTCAATTACACAAATGAATCTCGATGCCCTTCCAGACTTCGTCACCTCTCTATTACTTGCTCCCAGTTGGGCTGGGCTTCATGGCCTGTGACCGGGTTGTCTTTCTCTACTCCTTTCCTTGGGCGCTTCTATTGGCTTTCATCGTTGGGTCACATACAACACCATCACTACGTATCGCTCGCTGCGAGTCATTACTCCGACTCGCTCGGGTTTGTGTTTTCTTTGGGTTTTTTCTATTTCTTTTTCCAAAAAAATCTGTTTATTTTTCATTTGTTTTTCTGTTTGCTTTCTGCACCATTTAAAAAATCTAAACTGTCAGGGCACCTCTGGCCAGTACGGTGGCACTCGACCTGGAGCAAGCAGAGAAGGAATCAGAAGACGGAGGCGCGGGAGATTCAAACCTGCTACAAAGGCCGAAGAGAGTCCTGCGGCCCAACCCAAGATACCTCGGCCCAGCGTGGTCCAAGTAGCTTACTTAAGGGGTGTGTCCCGATCGGAATAACCATCCATGTTGGATCCGAAATTGACTCCGTCCCTGTATCCCCCTCTCTCTCTGAACTCCTCCCTTCCCTTCGTGTGCATCCCCGTCTCCTTCCTGTAATTCGAACCTGGAATCTCGTGAGTGAATTGCCTACGCCATCTCAACCCTAGATCGCCCCTCACACCTGGTATCAGAGCCAGACCCACCCACCACCATCACCGATCTGGAGTCCATCATCGAGACGTGCCTCCAGCGCCAAGCTCGGGAGGAAAGGGAGGCCGCCATGGACGACAGCAGCAAGGAGGTTCTCAAGAAGATCCAGCTGCTGGTGGCCGCCGCGAACAAGCAGGAGAAGCGGGCGGAGGCCACGGATCGGAAGTTGGATGAGATCGCCGTCGACCTCGGCTCCTGGCGCCCACGGCTCGAGGCACGCGTGGAAGAGCTACACCAAGTCGTCGTCGCGCTACGCGCCACCGCGTCGGGCAAGGCGACCACGGTGACTTCTTCGACCACCACCGATGGAGATCCGGCAGCGAGTTGACCACGGTGACTTCTTCGACCACCACCGATGGAGATCCGGCAGCGAGGGAACTCGCTGGCGCCCCGAAGGCGGCGGACAAATCTCTGCTCGGGCGACCGCCGCCGGGGACCGATCTCGGGCAAGGCCTCGTCATGACTCTACATCATCGGGGTTTGGCCGATGGAATCCGTGGGATTCCTTCGGTTGCCCCGGGCACTGGTACGATTAATTTCCAGACACCTCTCAGTCTACGCAGTTCGTCGTCAGATGTAGAGCATACCGCACATCAACTGTTCGCGCAATTGGGTCAGGCTAACCCCTCGCTGCAGTACCCTGTGTTCGATGGGTACAACCCTCAGATGTGGCAAACGTTGGCGGAGCAGTACTACCAAATGTTTGCGGTTCATGAGTCGTATTGGGTTCCGATGGCGACTCTGAATTTTTCAGGGAACGCCAAGGCGTGGTTACACTCTGTGCGTAAGAAATTGTCTAGTCTAGATTGGGCAGCATTCTGCACTTTGATTGGCACTAGGTTTGGTAGAGATCGTCACCAGTTATTAATACGTCAATTCTACGCACTTAGGCAAACTGATTCTGTCACTGATTACATTGAGCGTTTTGAGAATATTATGAACAATTTGCTGGCCTATTCTGACGCTATCCACCCTTTGTATCTTCTTACTCGGTTCATCGAGGGGCTACGGAGCGAGATCAGGGCTGTTGTCATGGTGCAAAGACCTACAGATTTGGACGCAGCGTGTGCGCTCGCGTTGTTGCAGGAGGAGGTACAGGAAAGCCTGCACCAGAATAACCGCAGACATCTAGAGCATCCCACTGGCAGGGCGCGACCACTGCCCCTGCCACCTCCGCCAGTATGTGGCAATGTCATGGCCGGATCCTCAACAACGGTGGATCGCATGGGAGTTGACGCTGCAAGAGGGGCACCAGCCACGGGCTCCAAGTTGTCCACGTTGAGAGATTATCGAAGAGCTCGGGGCCTATGCTTCAAATGTGGGAAAAAGTACAGCAGGGATCATACATGCCCAGCAACAATCCAGCTGCACATTGTGGAGGAACTCCTGGAGTTCATGGGAGTTGATGCTATGGGAATATCCGAGGAACAGCAAGTTGTCCCGGATGGCGAATCCGAGAGTATATACGCCATCTCCTTGCAAGCCCTGTCAGGAGAGTTGCCAGGGGAAGGAAGTGCACCCACAGTGTTGCAGATGTGTGGGGAGATACAAGGAAATCAGATGATGGTGTTGGTGGATTCTGGCAGTACGGCATCATTTGTCAACACCAAATGGCAACCACTTCTCTCTGGAGCGGTACCGGTTCAGCAACCAATCAGGGTGAAAGTAGCTGACAATCGGGAGTTGCATTGTGTGCAGGAGCTCAGGCAGTGCTGTTGGTCGACGCAGGGCCACCAATTCGTCACTGATTTCAAATTTTTGCAGCTGGGCGCATTTGACATTATTCTGGGTCAAGACTGGCTGTATCAGTACAGTCCCATGCACATCGATTGGCCAACCAAACGGCTACAGATTTGTGACAGTGGAAAGGAAGTATTTCTGCAGGGAATTGGAGGAACGCCTCTGTTCTGCAATGCCATCAGTAGCGTGCAGCTGGCAGGAATGTGTCGTGCAGGGAGGGTAGAGCAAATTTTGTTGATCAGAGAAGTGGATCCTAGTGAGTGTCCACCTAAAGGTGTGCTGGTTCCTCCTGTTGTGGCAACAGTAATCCAACAGTTCCAGGACGTGTTTGCAGAGCCCCAAGGCCTACCTCCTCGTCGCGACTGTGATCACAAGATTCAGTTGATTGAAGGGGCGCAGCCAGTCCAGATTCGACCCTATCGGCACTCTCCAGCGATTAAAGATGAGATTGAGCGCCAGGTGGCAGAACTATTGAAGAGTGGTGTGATCCAAAAGAGTACCAGTCCGTTTGCGTCCCCGACCATAGTGGTGAAGAAGGATGATCTGTCGTGGCGCCTGTGTATCGATTACAGGAGGTTAAATGCTTTGACAATTCCCAAGAAATTCCCTGTACCTATCATTGACGAGCTGATTGATGAGCTGTCTGGAGCTGCATGGTTCTCGAAGTTGGACCTAAGGGCAGGGTATCACCAGATACGTATGGCACCCGGGGAAGAGTACAAAACGGCGTTTTACACCCATTCTGGGCATTACGAATACAAGGTGATGTCGTTTGGGTTGTCAGGAGCACCAGCCACTTTTCAGAGTGCTATGAACCGTACCCTTCAGTCAGTACTCAGGAAGTGTGCCCTTGTGTTCTTCGATGACATCTTGGTATATAGCAAGACCCTGCAGGAGCATGTGCAACACCTTACCCTGGTGCTCCAACTGCTTCGTGAGGATAAGTGGCAAGTGAAGGCCTCCAAGTGCTCTTTCGCTCAACAAAGCCTGTCATACCTGGGCCATGTGATTAGTAATGAAGGGGTGGCGACTGAACAGTAGAAGATCAGGGCGATTCAAGAATGGCCTAGGCCAAGTAATGCGAAGGAGCTACGCAGTTTCCTCGGCTTAGCTGGTTACTATAGAAAATTTGTCCAACATTTTTGACTAATAGCACGGCCATTGACGCAGCTGTTGAAGAAACACACCATTTTCCAATGGACTCAGGATTCTGACAAGGCTTTCACCACTCTGAAGAATGCTTTGATGTCTGCACCAGTGTTGGCAGTGCCGGATTTCAGCAAACCGTTTGTAGTCGAAACAGATGCCAGTGATAAGGGTATTGGGGCTGTCCTCCAACAGCAGGGCCACCCAATTGCGTTCCTTAGCAAGCCCTTGGGACCAAAGAACAGTGGTCTGTCTACTTATGAGAAGGAGTACATGGCCATTCTGATGGAAGTTGAGCAATGGAGATCGTATTTGCAAAATGAAGAATTCATAATCAAGACAGACCAGCGCAGCTTGGTGCACCTGGAGGAACAGAGACTCAACACACCATGGCAAAAGAAGGCTTTCTCTAAGCTGTTGGGGTTAAGGTACAAAATTGTCTACTTTAAAGGCAGGGAGAATTTGGCAGCAGATGCATTGTCACGCAGGCACCATGAGGATGTGTTGTCAGTAGCAGCTATATCTGTATGCCAACCAGCATGGTTATCTGAGGTGGTGGGCAATTATGAGCAAGATAAAGAGGCCCAAAGGCTACTGGAGGCACTGGCAGTGGATAATCCCAGTATTCCTGGTTATTCCTTGGATAATGGCATCATCAGGTTCAAGGGCCGTGTGTGGATTGGGAATTGGCCTGACCTGCAATGGAAGATTTTCCAAGCTTTCCATAGTAGTGCCTTGGGTGGACACTCAGGAGCCCCTGTAACATATAAACGCCTGAAGAAATTGTTCTGTTGGAAGGCAATGAAGAAACAGACTAAGGCATGGGTCCAGTCTTGCCAGGTTTGTCAACAGGCTAAGCCAGAAAGGGTTAAGTACCCTGGACTCCTTAAACCACTACCAGTCCCATTTCGTCCCTGGCAGCAGATTGCAATGGATTTTGTGGAGGGATTACCACAGTCAGGAAGGTACAATTGCTTGTTGGTGGTAGTGGATACGTTTTCCAAGTATGGACACTTTATCCCACTCTCTCATTCGTACACAACAGCTACGGTGGCGCAGTTGTTCTTGGATGCAGTTTTCAAACTCCATGGCCTACCAGAGTCGATAGTATCTGATCGTGATCCAGTATTTGCGAGCAAATTCTGGCAGCAACTGTTTCGTGCGATTGGCACTGACCTGAAGATGAGTACTCCTTACCACCCTGCCTCTGATGGTCAAACGGAACGTGTGAACCAGTGTGTGGAGACTTATTTGCGCTGCTTTATGGGCATTCATGCCCTAAGAAATGGAGTGGTTGGATTTCGACGGCAGAATACTGGTACAACACAAGCCATCATTCGACACTGGATTCATCACCGTTTGTGGTGCTCTATGGGCATGAACCAAGGCATTGGGGTATAGAGACACCCGGCAATGCGGTGGGATCGTCGGTGGGGGACTGGCTTTCAGAACGGAGGGTGATGCATGATTTGCTACGACAGCACCTGCTCCGGGCACAACAGTTCATGAAGAAATACGCAGATAAGAACATGACGGAGAGGGTTTTCCAAGTTGGTGACCCTGTGTACTTGAAGCTGCAGCCGTATATCCAGGCTTCCGTGGCGCCAAGGGAGAATCACAAGCTCCTGTTCAAGTACTATGGACCCTTCGACATCATCGAGAAGGTGGATGACATGGCGTACAAATTGGATCTTCCCCAAGGATCCACAGTCCATCCGGTGTTCCATGTGTCACTGCTGAGAAGGGCCTTGTCTCCTGGTACACAAGTAGTAGCTAAACTTCCTAATGGTTCTGAAACTCTTGCTGTTCCTGCTAAAGTGTTATCCAGGCGTTGGCGCAAGCGAGCAAACAAGGTGGTCGAGCAGGTGTTGATCGAGTGGGCACCAGGGTCGCAGGCTTCAGCCACCTGGGAGAATAAGGAGGAGCTGCAAGCGAGATTCCCGATGGCTCCAGCTTGGGGACAAGCTGGCTCTCAAGGAAGGGGGGGTGTCAGGGAACCTCTGGCCAGTACGGTGGCACTCGACCTGGAGCAAGCAGAGAAGGAATCAGAAGACGGAGGCGCGGGAGATTCAAACCTGCTATAAAGGCCGAAGAGAGTCGGCCCAACCCAAGATACCTCGGCCCAGCGTGGTCCAAGTAGCTTACTTAAGGGGTGTGTCCCGA
Organism: Alopecurus myosuroides; assembly: GCA_028641055.1. Lineage (NCBI taxonomy): Eukaryota > Viridiplantae > Streptophyta > Magnoliopsida > Poales > Poaceae > Alopecurus > Alopecurus myosuroides. The sequence continues at coordinate 215,371,974 of CM054063.1, read as the reverse complement.
TCGGAATAACCATCCATGTTGGATCAGAAATTGACTCCGTCCCTGTATCCCCCTCTCTCTCTGAACTCCTCCCTTCCCTTCGTCTGCATCCCCGTCTCCTTCCTGTAATTCGAACCTGGAATCTTGTGAGTGAATTGCCTACGCTATCTCAACCCTAAATCGCCCCTCACACAAACCTTTTTAAAATCTAAACATTTTTCGGAAAGAAAATTTAAAAATCTGAACAATAAAAAATAATATGAAGAAATTTTAAAAATAAACACTTTTAAACATTTTCTTAAATGAACACATTTTTTAAATAAACAATTTTTAAAAATGAACACTTTTCTAAAACAAACACATTTTGAAAATGAACAAATTTTGAAATGAACAATTTTTTAAAATAAAAAAATTATGTTTTTTTGTTTTCTTAAATAATTGTTTATTGTAAAAAAAAATTACCATTTCTAAAATTGTTCATTTTAATATCTGTTCATTGTAAAATAAGTAACAAAAGAAATTAAAAAAGAAACTTAACGGGCCGACTCAGATTGCGCATGGGCTAGTCCGCCCTAGGGTGTGACTCGTGAGTCGTGACATGGTGGCAATCACATACAAAGATGATGCACTTGCAACGCATGTTAACAAAATTGCAGGATACAGCCACAGCACATGAAGTCATCCTAACAGTACTTTGCACGGTCATGGTTCCTATCCTGAGTCACGCACTGTTCTCTGTGGCCTGTGGGCACTAGTTTCGTGCGTGTGCGTGGAAATGTTTAAGGCAGGTGGGCAGGTGGCAGCTTATGGGCAATCTAAGGACAAGGGGGACACTAGAGTGGATGGCAAATTCTTAAATTAGCTGACGAAAGTAGTTAATGACTTCCAATAACAATCTACCCATATAATTACAAAGTGGGAAAATGTTTGCAGGGCCCGTGTTACAATTCGAGCAGCATTCCCTCCCCTCTATAGTCGCCCAGGGGGTGAGCACCTCCTGAGCTTGAAATTACAGAGGACTGGTAACCATCCTTGGCCGTCTGGTAGCTGCATTTGAAGACGCAGATAACTGCTGCAAGGGATCTTAGCATAATATCCCAACCACGCATGTCTCAAGAACTTCCTTGCACCTTCCAGCACAGCATTTCCAAAATGATGCCAATCCTAAAAGGCCTCCAAGTTGGCAAAAAAAAAAAGGAGGCACTCTCCACTGATTAAATAGGTCGTTATTGCTTATCCTTCCATAGCTTGCGCCCTGGCACGCATGTGTACTTCACGAATCATGCTTAAGCTTGCTGCCTGATCTCCTTGATGATTACCTCCCTTCACAACTCGGAACAAATCCTTAATGGTAGCAAAGCTATCATCCTTCTGTGCACAGACCATCTTATCTTTAGTCGCACAATGTCGCTTCCCATAATTGGCCTCAAAGTCAATTGACTTCTCATTAGCCCTTTGAAGCACCGAAGCAGGTATTCCTGGATTAAGACAAGAATATGAGCATGCATCACTTACTGTTTCCTTTGGGTTAACTTAGGGAAGCCACAGGCAAAAAGGAGAATTTAAATTTGAGTAACTTGAGAAAACAATAATATTGGCTTGGAAATAACCTGCTAGTCGAGCAACATTTACACCATAGCTTTTGGGACACGAACCAGCTGTTAATCTATAAAGGAAAGTCACTTCTTCCAAACCTCCTTCTCCCATGCCTACTTCGCATGCCATATGGCAAAGTGATACCTATTGTGAGGTACACAGGTTAAAAAAACCTGTATATGGTTGAGCTCAAACCAACGATATGGAACACGTTACCTTGTTATCCTCATGTTCCACTGCTAACCGATGGTAGTGGGTAGAAAACAAGCCTAGACACTGCACACGGTGAACTAGATAATCTAGAACAGATGCCCTGTTTATAGTCCAAAAGGCAGTAAATCAATAATCTCAGAGTGTAATAGAAAATGAGACAACAAAATAACAAAGAGTATCAGGAGTACATAACAACTCGATGTTACAATACTTAATTAAACTTACGCAATAGCTTGTCCATCAGAGGTCGATGTACCCCGCCCAAGCTCATCTAAAGCCACGAGAGAATTCTTGGTAGCTGATGACTGAAGCAAAAGTAATCCATAAGCAACGCATGCAAATTGCAGACAGCTATTCATATCTGAAAGGGAAAGCTTACAAGCACGGAAGCAGTCTCCATGAGCTCCACCAAGAATGTACTTTGTCCAGCCATAATATGATCCCTTGCTCCCATGCGAACAAAGATGCGGTCAACAAGAGAAAGCTCCAAGTTTTCTGCTGGAACATTTGCTCCAATCTGTCAAAGAAATTGCGCTGTTAACAAGCAATGTTGACACATAAGATGATGGATTGCCTGTGCTAAGGTGATGGATTACCTGTGCCAATATTATGGTAAAACAAACTTGACGCAGAAGAGTTGATTTACCACCCATATTTGGACCAGTAAGAACAATAAAGCTGGCATTCCCTGGCCCACCCATCTTGATATCATTTGGTACAAAAGAGCCCTTGCCTAACGAATCACTTCGAATAATGGGATGCCCAAGGTTTCTTGCATGGAAAATAGGAGTATCATCTGGACCATACGATTCTCTGATGGTTGGACAGCAAGTTGGGCCCTCAAAATAATCACCCGCAATAGCAAGACTAATCAGAACATCTATCTCTGCATGATAAAAGCAACATAATGTTTATTTTGTGACAAATAACATTTTTTTTTACTTGTATGTCCACATGCACATGAAGATTTAGCACCATAATTTACAGAGAAGTATACATCTTTCCCACGATGGAGAAGGCATGACAGAGTACTATATATAGTTGAAAGATGGCCAGTTGATTCACAAAGTATCCAAAACTAGTTACATTATCTCAATAGTTCCATTCTACCCTTGTTGCTGCCTAATAGCTAGTAATATGATCCAAAAATATACAGCTACAATCACATTTTTAGTAAGAAAAAAACATGGCAGATCAAGAGTACAGTGAAAAGAACAAGGAGCAATAAGGAGTTGGGCCTAACTAAATTACTAAAAATGGTGTACAGGATGAATCAAAATAACATCAGATGCGGTGTTACCAGCAACTACAGAAACCAACAGTCTCCACTTGCTGTGATGCTCAATAAAGAGATGAATCAGCTTCTGAAGGATGCCTTTCAATATTGCTTCTTTGTCTGCCACGGCCTTGGAAAGTTCTGATAGTAGTTGCTTTACCTCTGGTGTCCAGTACCGACTGAAACCCTGGCCGAAAGTTGAAATTACGTTATAAACTTCATTCCTAACATAAATCTCAGTTTGAGAAAAATAGGACTTTATAACACATTTTCAATATGTGTTCAGGCAAAGTGAACAAATACATGGAAAAAAAGAAAGCCAGGAGAAAAAAGAAAAAACATCCTAAACATCCAGGCCTAAAGCTCCTAACATCATCAACTCATCATGTCTTACCAGAAACCATCTCAAATAAAAGACAACAACCCAGCAAAGAGCCAAAATGGAAAAAAGAAAGCCATGAGAGAAAAGAAAAAGGACATTCTAAACATCCATGCCTAAAGCTCCTAACATCATCAACACATCATGTCTTAGCAGAAATCATCTCAAAGGGTCAAAGCAATGGACTTGATCTGTAGAGCCAGAATAGAGTGACTTGGCCATTGACAAACACCACCTTAACCAAAGCACGTAACATTTTTTAACACATTGCTCATGCTGCAAAGGCAAATCTGCCCAGGACTTCGACGTGTTTGTCTTTTAAAGCTGTCTGCATCCATCGGATGCGCAGGAGCTATCCTAAGAATCTGAGGTCTTAAAGGGGTTTTTGCATCACTATACTGGAAAACACAAATATATGTTGGGTATGTGCACAATAATGTGAAACTAATCAAAGAAATGTTTAAGTGTTAACCAATAATTTTGGCATAATTTTTTTTATTATATCCTCCTCCAGAGGAGAGCTGCGCATCTCATGTTTCTTGCCAAATAACATGCAACAGTATCAGTACGGTTCTATACTTGTTTGTATTCAAATATAAGAAAAAAACGTGCCTCCTTACCTTTTTTGTAGACTGCATCTCATAGTTTCTAGGAACAGAACCTCTCAGGCTCTCAGACACTTCAATAAGGTAACTATCCTTTCCAACATTTACATAATCAACCTGCCCATAGTAGACTAATTGTTAGCAGTTGTTAAAGAAACTAATAACTGATTGGCAGTTTGTAACGGAAGTGTGACAGAGCACTACCGATGAGTCCCTCAGTAGCTTTCTTTGCTCCTTCAGGTACTCCTGTAGACTGAACTCAATCTCCTCTATGGCAGAGCAAGTGGCGTCATATTCAGAATCACAGCCTTCAAGAGGTATGATTCGACCATTACGATCAGCTTCTGACCAATCAAATGCAGCGCTGAAGTGATCTAAAATTGATGATACATCTGGTAACCCTTTGCCTGTAAACAGTTAGCAGTGGCAAAGTTACCTTACACATTAGAGGCGGTTAAACAATCTGATAAGAAACCAGATCAAGTAAAGCGAGAAATGAAGAGCAAAAAATACATTGTGTAGCTTAACTAAAGTTGTTATTACTACCTGGTGAAAGCAAATCATTTAGCAGACAAGACCCCTCTGTGTCTGTCAACACCCTAAGAGAAGAACATGCTTGGAACATCTGCTGGCAACCACGAAGAGCAGTAGTGAACTGCTGGAGCAGTCTCTTTGATGTGTCTTCGTATTGAACAACTGACTTAGAACTTCTCCCATTTTCACCACTGCAGAGAATATGTAGATGAGTCATTCAGAACAAAAGATAAGAATTCAAAAGTCCAAAAGTAGAATAAGCAATGCAAATTTCTATAGGTAAACCTAAAGCAAAAAAAGACAAAATGTAAAAGGCAAACAAATCCAGCTTGTTGCATGATATCACTACTAATAAGTAAGGTGTGATATTGAATTACCAGCTAGAGAAAAGGCGTGCAAGCAGACGCTCCATGTCTGGGAGCCTAGATAAATCCTTACGCAACTGCATAGCACATTCATGTCCAACTCCCTGGAAAGGTGAATTGAGTATTAAATATAAAAACAAAGAGTAAAATGACAAGGCATAATCATGTGAAACATGAAAGAAGATTTCTGGCTGCAATCCTTTGTATATACAGTGAAAACAGATGCGGTCAGAATATGTTATTACATGGTAATCATCAATTTGAAATTTCATAATTGGGTTCAAACATTTATAATTATGTTGCACTTTAATTAAAACTTGAAGACCAAAAGTTTCCCACTATGAATAAATAACCATCATACTTCACAAAGCTCACATAACAATAATTGCCTTAAGGCCCCAAGGCAAGATAGGATCCATATAAGATGAGCAAACATCATCACGTGTTCTTTAAGCCACATAAGACAAAACAAAGAAACAATGTGACAGCAGCAAGCATATCAAGGCAGTTATAAGTACAGAAGCATTCAAAACCTTAATCATAAATACTCCCTCCGTATCGAAATGTAAGATGTTTTAGCATTTTCTACACAAAATGTACCAAGACATGTTTTAGTGCAAGATACACATGAATCTAGACAAATGTTGTCTAGAAAATGGTAAAACATCTTATATTTTGATACGGAGGGAGTAGATGGCAACAGCCTTCAACCAAACATACCATTCTGACACATAATAAAGTGATATCAGCAAAATAGAATGCTTTTAATTACTTCCATAAAAGTAATTGTGTTCATTGGTCTGCAGTATAATCATTTGCGAGGAAAATAGTAACCATATGAAGATATTTATGAGTTTCCATGCATGTATATGATGAAAGACATAATGGATGCTAGAGTATCATTTTTTGCCCATGCCCTAGCGCTGCTTCCTGGGGAGGCAGCAGGGGTAGCCTGAACCCTCGACCCAACCGACATGGCTTCCTTCTTTGGGCAGGCATGTCATGTTAGGCTGACAGTGGGTGCTTTCAGGTGTCCCGGCAATATTGCAAGGCCCTTTCCTTCAGCTTGGGGTGGATGCCAGGGAGGCAGTCCCGTGGTATGCAGGCGGTGAGTCAGTGCAGTTAGGGCTGCACGGTAGCTAGCCAACGTGGCGCTACAGTCAGCTTGCAGTTTTCCTGGGGTGTGCTAGCCAGTAGCATGGCAGGTATTAGTGGTGGCGCTTGATCCGGTGGGGCCTGGTCATCTTCACCTTTTTTTCGCAATGGAACCACTGCCAGATCTGACTCTCTAGGCAGCAAAGATGATGCACATTGCTGCCTGAGTGATGATGCACCAGGTTTCATCCTTAGCAGAGTGTGGGGCTCACGGATTTTGGTGCATATTTGTTGTTGCTGGTTGTGGGTGTTTTGGTGGTGTATGTCTGCAGTGCATATCTTGTTGGTCCGCTTGAGGGCTCCAGACACAACTTTAGCTATACGTTTAAGCCTGTTATGTTATTTTTGGTCAGCTTTCCCTTATTTCATTGCCCAATTACTTTCTTCTACAGAGAAATGAAAGATAAATGTCGCTCAAAAAATAATAGTTGCAAACACTTTGCTACCTTACGCTGTATACACTTCAAAAGGAGGAAAGAAAACAAAATGTAAATTTGTGATGTTAACATCTAATGGTTCAATTCAGCGCTCTCTCTTGGTATGGTTCACCACATGCCTGTGATGGATCTCTCTCAAACTAGGTTTGGTATCGGTATCATGAAGGCTGTATTAATTTGGGACTAGTGAACTCCACCCTATGAGCCGAGAAAAAACGTATGGGTATGTTATGCTTCGCCGCTTCCTACTAAGGGTTAGAGAAACCAGGTGGCATGCACAGTTTTCTATCTCATGTTTCCACACTCATTTTTCTCACTATCTCCTGAGAACAAACTAATGCTTCATTACCTATTCATTTCTCAAGTAAAGAACAAAATTCTTTCATCAAGATGTCATTTACAAGTATATCTGAAGCATAACTCTTGCAGATCAATTCTTCACCAAGCAAAACAAAACCCACATAAACAATAACTTTGCGTTACTTCGATAAATCTAATTTCCTGCTACAACTATGCAATAAATCATTACCAAAGGATTGTAGTCGAATAGCAAAACAAGCATATGATGTTATGGAGATTGTTTACATGAAAGACAAACCTTGAAAATAGCGATGGCACCTTGACGCTGAAGTATTGCTTTGCGATTGTACAAAGGTCTTACAATCCACCGTTTGAGCAACCTTTTTCCAAATCCAGTAACACAATGATTCAATTGTTCATACAAGGTCCTGAAAGTACACAAAGTATGTTAAGACAGTTCAATTTCTAGACAAAACTAAACAGATGGAAGCAGGCAGTACCCTGATAGACCACCAATTGAATTCTCTAAGATCTCCAAATTTTCCATTGCTGCTGCGTCAAGTATCATATGCTTTTGCATGTTGTTGATGAGACCAGAACAGGTAAGTGGCTCAAACTCAGCACATGGAAGCAATTTGTTATCCAGAAAGACTTGCTTCAAATAAAACAAAGAACCTCCAAGAGCAGAAAGCGCATATGCTTGATCACCAGCTCCAATTAGCTCACTTAATAGGACAGGCAGACAGCCCACGTTGTTTTGTGCACCATCGGTGTTTTGCAATACAGCAAGATTGTCTGGTGAGCTGTAATACTGCTCTATCTCATGAATAGTTTTCTCTGCATCCCAAAATTCCGTAGATGGAAGCAAATCATTTATCAAAGGGTCTCTAGTATTGTTTTTCAGTGCCCTCTCAGTTTCTGGACTCAACATCTTAGCTGGTTTTATGATTTCCACAGGCCTTATTTCAGATAAAATTGAACATAACACATGACGTTCAGGGTCATCTTGGAACTGAAAAACAAAAATTGTGTAATGATAAGAGGCTAAACAATAAACAGTGCGTTTCTCGAGATCTATTTAGTTTGATGGTTGTTTTCTGCATGCAGGTACAGTTAAAAACAAACGCGAGGATCATAAAACCACCAACCTGTCCAACTATGAATTTGCTTGTAGAAACATCAATTATGCAAACTCCGATTGTATGACCATCTTGACTCTTCTTTGAGCTATATTGAGAATCTTCAGCCACAGACAAGATGTATGACGGATCTGGATTTGCCAGAAGGGACTCTCCTTCTATCAGTGTTCCTTTTGTGACCATTGCACATATTTCACGCCTCACAACCTTGACAGAGTAAAGTGGAACAATAAAAAGAATTATTAGTCATGATTCCAACATGCAAATGACAATATATGAATTTACAGAAAAAATATACAACAGGAAGTTGCTCGAAAGTTTTCAATCTAAATCACTGCCATATATGTTCCAAACAGAAAAATAGTCATATTTGGCATACACCTTTTAGGTCATGATATGTGCATATTGGTATAACAAAAGTGGTAACTCTAGCTGACCATGGAATGTAAACAAACCTTGTCTTTTGTGCCCGTCTCTTTACGGCGAAGATCAAGCTGATCTGGTGTTTCAGTCTGCTCTACAACCAGAACGCGGTAACCCTGTGATGCAATGGATGTTATTATCAAGATGAAGACTATCTGCTCTTGACGAATAAAATTACATCAAATATGTGCTGACCTTTTTTGCCAGTTTCTCCAAATTCACTGCTAAATTCTTTTCTGGGAATCCACAGTGAGGTTGGTCACCCTAAGATAATAGGATGCAAAACAAATAAGCACAAGAGTTCTGGATCACAAGGGAAGATAAAAACTGGAAAGTGGAGTGGTAGCAGAAAAAACAATAAGCGGAAGGAAACATTCATACCTTCATGTATTGAAGATCAAGCTCCTTTGTCCCAACATGAGCATCCATCTCATACAATTCATAGAACTTGCCCATCTGTTTCAAAATTCATAGAATTATAAATAATCACTAAACTAGACGGCCTTAATTTTAGTACCCAATGAGCACTGGATAAATAAAAATGTACCTTGAAGAACAGAACCTTATCCATGTGCTGTGATTTAAATTCCCACCATTGCCTCTATAAACCAAGATTAACAGTTAGCAATACAGACAAGTTACACAGTAGAAAAGTGGCACATTGTAAACATGGATATATTACCTGTCCACCGGTCAAGTTCTTCAGGAATTGAGGAGGTAAGGAGAGAGTCCGTGGATCATAGGCTGGGTTTCCAGGTCGTCTCCCTTTTGCATCTTTGCGCCCCCTACGGTTGAAAACCAATCATAACTAGTAAGTAAATTATAAATCATGTTGAGAAAAGAAATTTTACAAAGCAAAGCGTATGCCTAGAGAAAATAAATACTCCCATTAATTCTGAACATATGTTTTACCTAATAATTTGAACAATACTAGAAAAAATGTCTCAACCTGGATGTCTAACTGATATATACTTTAAATGGCAAAAGGAAATCATCAAAATAGTACTCACTCCCCAAGGAAGGTGAACTTCTCGGCCTGCCGCTGCCCAAAGCGCTCAGCCAAGTCTCCAGTAAGAGCAAGGTGAGCATTCTCCAAAATTTTCTCCCCTGTAACAACAGCAGCAAAAATTATACATAGAACAACCATACCGAGACTCATCGACAATACATATTCCCATTACTCACCTTTGTCGCAGCTGGTTGGCACTTTTAATTCAGCCTTTTCAGGCGTGTTGTCTAGTTGAAAGCTGAACTTCTTAGCACAACCCAATGTACCGACATCCACATTTTTCCTCTTGGTTGACAATGTTGACCCAGATGATGCGGAAGCGGAGCCCAGACCAGACGCTGACCGCAGAGTTGACCCTGAAGCTGAAGTGGACAGGGAGTTCCTTGTTTTCCCCTTTCGCGAACTGACTGCAACTGCAACCTCTTCATCGTCGTCCTCGTCATCCAATTCCACCTCTTCGGATTCATCCTCCGGAGCAGCATCCTTCTTCCAGTCCTCGTCCTCTGTGGAATCCCCAGTCTCTTCATCCTCCGGGGCAGCCGGCGACTTGGCCTCTGCGGTATCGGACATCCGGCGGAGACGTCGCAGCTTCCTGGCCGGCGGCGGCGTGGCCTCCTCGGCAGCCCACTCGAACTTCTCCTTCCCGAGGTCGACCTCCTCCTCCTCCCCGTCGTCGTACATCACGCGGTGCCGGCCGGAGCCCTCGTCGTAGGCGTCCACCTTCCCTTCGTACCACGCTTTGTCCAGCGGCCAGTACACCCGCAGCCGCCTCCCCACCGCCTCTTTCGCAGGCGCTGACGCGGCATTCGATTTCTTCTTCTCCTCCGCCTGCTGCGGCGGCGGCGGCGGAGTCGGCTTGGGAGCGGGAGGGGGGCACCACGAGAGGGGGCTTCCTCGCCTTAGGGTTCAGCGGCGACGGCGTGGGCCCTGTGGTGGGTTTCGGGGTGGTGGCGGAAGGGGAGGGGGATGGGGAGGCGAAGAAGGCGGTGATCTGGCTCTGCTTCCGCACGAGAGGGGAGCGGCCGTTGCTGAGGCGGCGCGACGCCATTGAGAGTGCCCGCGGAAGGAATGGCTGCTTTTTTTTTCCCGCGGGGTTTAGGGCTTTGGTGGGGAATTTTGGCGGAGGGGGTCAAATAGGCGAGAGTGGTGGGTGGAGGGAAATGGCGCGGGGTAGTGGCGGGAAACAGAGGGGAGGGGGGAAGAGCGACCGCCGGAGGCGTCAAGGTGCTGCCGGGTCAGGTGCCGGCCGAGCGCGGCGGGGATGAGGACGGCCTGGGTACAGGCCTACTGGGCTGGGCCGGTAATGATCGAGTCGGCTGACACATGACGGTTTGGCTACGGCCTACGGTAGCCACACCGTCGTCCGGTCCAATTCGGTTTCCATCCAAAAATATAGCCTATATTTCTCAAAAATAGGGGATAAAAAAACAGGCCACCGTACCATATAAACGAGCCTCACAGGTCGCAGACCCGTGTTCCGTTTCATACTCGAAGGAAGATCCCTGCGGGACTGGGAGAAGGGCGCGCCTCCTTTTCCGATCCTCCGGCGATGTCTCTGGCCACAACAGCCACGCGGAAGCGCAAAGGTGCACCCGTTCGCGCACGTACTGGCTGCAAGCGCCGGCGGGCGCCCGCGCCGGCGCAGGAGGAGGCGAGCGGCTGGGCATCGCTCCCTGCCGACATCGCAGACCTCGTCGCCCAGCGGCTGCTGGCCGAGGACGTGGTGGACTACCTCACATTCCGCGCCGTCTGCCACGGCTGGCGCGCCAGCACGGACAAACCGGATCGTTACTCCGCGCTGAGAAAACCCCAGTTCCGACCGCGCGGTTGGGTCGCGCTCTGCGACGGCGACGCGGCGCCCCTGGACAGCGCCTACTGCGAGATCACCTTCTTCCACACGCGCACGGCGCGCCGCCTGCGTGTCCGCCTCCCCGAGCTCCTGGGCCACAGGGTCGTCGGTTTCACCGACGGCCTCGTCATCCTTCTACACAAGCGCAAAGCGACGGTTCGCGTGGTCCACCCCTTCACGCGCCACAGGGTCGACCTCCCGCCCCTCGGCCCCGCCTTCAAGAAGGTGATCGACGACCGAGGATCTCTGCTCCGCATGACCGCCTTCCTCTGCTTTTCACAGTCGGCCCCCTTTTCAGTGGTTGCCCATTTCCCCGGCCACCCCGTGGCGCTGTGGGCACAGCCAGGCCCAGGCCTGTGGAAGCCCATCCGCCATGGCCTGGAGGTTCGGAACATGTTGTCCTTCCAGGGCATGCTCTTCGCCACCGTGAGGTCGACGAAGGAGATAGTCATGGTTTACCCTCCACTCAAATACTCCCTGGCTTACGCTCCAGACTCATTGGCCAACCACAATATATGGTGCGAGTACCTCGTGGAGGTCGCTGGGCATATGATCCTCGTGGTGCAACATAGAGGCACGGAAGTTGGTCAATGTGCCTTCAAGATCTTCGAGGTGGACATCCACGGCCGGAAGCTGCTGCCAGTCTGCTGTCTGGCTGACCATGCTCTGTTCCTCCACACTGACCGATGCCTCTGTGTCTCGACCATGAACCTGCCATCTATCCGCGGCAACTCCCTTTATTTCACTCTGCCGAGGAGCCCCGTCGTGGTGCAGTCTCTCTCGTCTGGCTTGTCTGAGGACCTCTCTGCGCTGTGCCAGATACACGACATGAAGGAGAAGATACGCCCGTCCGTGCGACCCTTCACCATTGCTGATCATCTTTTCACATATTGCCATCATTCGGAGTGGGCAAGGGGGCTCATGTTTCACGAGTACCACCGTATACCAGAATGTTTCCAGGAATTGCACAAGAAAATAAAGGCACAAGTTTCTCAACTGCGGATTCCACAAGCTGTACCAGGAGGAACTGCAGAGTCCAAATGGCTTGTCCGAGGACCTCTCTGCGCTCTGCTAGATAGGATGCAGGCCGCCAAGCCGCTGGACAAGGCGGCTAGTCCGCGTCCGCCAGGATTAGTGAAATCATTCGTTAATTTAGCTGGGCCCCAGCTAGGCCCATGGATGGCTCGTTCATAACCGACAATAAACATGTTGGCTCGCTAATCCCTGTAAGGAAGATGGTAGTCTGGTAGTAGTAGGAATTTATTTGCACCTGGGCGCTGTTTTCTAGCTTAGTTTTGGGGACATGATGATGTGACAAAAAACTGAATGCTTCGTTATTGTTCCATTCATGCAATGAAATCGGGAGCTGTGCTCTTGTTTTTTTGAATAAGAGGGAACTATGCTCCTTAGAATAAAATTATGGAACTTATTATGGTAATCCTCCCCCTGCCCCCAATCTCAGTTAGCTTTACTGTATACGAAGGACCGCGCGCGCGTTGCTGCGCGGCTTACTTTTTAACACCACCAGAAACATGTATATTTTATCTTTCATGTTTTCTCAAATTGGTTTTATGTAAAATTCTTCTAAGTTTCTAATATAGAAAGAATGTATGCCGGTGGAGAAGCAATCGAGCTTCTGATGCAGTATATTGTAAATTGCCGTGTGCTTGCCGCATGGCGCTAGCATTGTTAACTGCCGTCTACACTGCTTCCTGGTGCCGCGGCTGGTAGGACTCACTACTAAGACGTTGCGCGTTTGTTTCACCTGCATCCGTTGATGTCTGCGATTCTTATATGTACACAGGAACTTGATGGCTTGTTAGGAGCGCTTTCTATAGCGGTGTAGCTGCTAGGCATCATGTCACTCGTGAATTCCCAACCCGACGGGATGCCAATGTTGATGCATGATGTGAAGCTGATGATGTTCTCATCTGTGGTGACATGGAGTTGATCTTGAGCTGCAGTGTTGCTGATTCTTAGCAGGATCATCCGCCGGCACATAGAACAGCTGGAGGGCCTGTAGCTTTTGGTGATGTCAGTGTTTTTCATGAAAAAATGTAGTAATAGTTCAGTCAAAAAACATAAAAGGCTAGAAGTGTCTATCTAGTGCTATTTGAGTTCACATGTTTGAGCTGTAGATATTAGCCAGCTGATACCCTTCCTTATCAGGTGGCAGCTAGACAATTATTGTTGAATGAGGTGTGATTGTTTAGTGTTTAGTGATTAAGAGCAGGCACCTGATCTTTTTTAGAACCAATGGAAGTGCTCCTACTGTAACTGATAATGGTAGTGCATTGTCGTCTACATGTAGTTAGTCAACAAAGTTTCTATCTTACGGCCATGATGATCGTTTTCCGAAAACCACAAAAGGCACCATTCTACAATTCAATGAGTAAAACAACACATCTTCCGCTTAGTTTAATTTTCTTGTAGATACCAACACTTGGATGTTGCCAAACTCAATACTATGAAATTTTGGCAAGTAATATCTTCGTAGAAGAAATACTATTCGTATGCAAAAAATTGCAATAAAATCAAAGTTCTTATGACATATCAAATTTCTGCGGTTAAAAACATATGTAGAATAGCATTATGCGACGAAGTAAACACACCAAATCTGAAAGCTTATTTGCAACCGTGGACAATGTCAAATCTAAAGGTAGAGCCTCAACTTACACATTCAACTATAGATGAAGAAGTTCTCCTACTTAATTTCCCACATGTTTGCATCTGAATTTAAGATATTTTTACTATGGTAAGCAATCAACCAAACAGAAATGGTAATTGTTACAATGGTCAAAAAGATTTTGCATAAATCAACCAACTACCTCATTGTTTATCTACACATGCATACTCCAGCGTTGTGTACTTCCTCCAAGTAGTCCATACTTTTCTAATGCATACTAAAAAATGATCAAAACTTTTTCCTGGTTACTACTTAAGAGAGAACAACTGATTTTAGATTTCATAAGTCTCAAAATTACTAAATAGGGGCAGCCAAACCTCTTAAGGAGAAGAAAATAAAGACCTGGAAGTTTTTTCTCATCCGTAAGAACATATATTGAAGTTACTCATGCTTGTATGGCCTGAAACTACATATGCCTCTAAACATACATGGGAATAGAAAAATGATATATAAATGTAGCTATGTGTAGCTAAAATTTTGTATATCAAAAATTTATAACTAACCGCACAATCCCACCATAAGAGAGTGAGAAGGTATTGGGGTCACGCTTAAATAGTCGCTAAAGTAGTCTTGTACTATAACAGAGAATAGAATTAAATATAATGGACACTTTTAAGCGCCAAAATTTTGCAAGGCTGCAGTTATAGGCAACCTCACATCGAGCAACACATAACAACTGCTGAGAAAGAACCAATTAACCAAAAGGAAGAAATATAGACTTGGTAGTCTGATCAGATAGATGAAAAAGCTTATAAGTACACATAATAGAGGTCTTGTTGGTGAAAGAGAAGACTACGTACAAGCGATCAATGCAAAACCATGCATGGATGGAGGAAAGATCATGCACAGAGGTCGGCGAGCCAGGGTATACAGCCTTCCTACAGACCACATATGCACTTACCTATTGGGAGAATATGGCATTTTCTCAAACATAACCAAATTTAAAATTCAGACCGGCAGTGTGGAAGGTCTTAGTTTCCAAGCTTTATTGCAGATTTTTTTTCAAACCAAGACTACTTCAAATTAGATTTAGTTTAGGAATGAGCGAGGATGGGCAACATATAAGATCATACGGTACAACTCACCGAGATCTTTCAAAAAGTACTAACCGTAGAGCAACCATTGTTCGAGGGCAAAATTTGGCAACACAAACGGAAAGGGGAAATTCTGATTACCAAGCTAAGATGGGAAGGAGAAAAGGTAGAGGAGATCATACTAGAGAAGATCATACCTCCAGCAGGTGCGACCTGGAGTTGTGGCAGATGCCGACAATAGTAGATCGGGCAGGGACGCAACAAGCAGGAGCTCGAGGAGGCACCCAACCTGCAGATCCGGCAGTCGTCTAGGAGATCGGGTCGAGGGAGACTCAAAGGGATGGGCCGTGGCGCCCGTGAGCTCCATGGAAGCCCAGACGAACTCGCCGATTGTGCGCTTTTTTTTATAGAAGGAGAGAACTAAACAATACAAGAGAGAAATCCACGCAACACGGGCTTACAACAAAGACGACTACTCACAAAACCCCACCGTTTTTCACCTTTAATGTCCGCCTCCTCCATCGGGAAGTCAAAGCAGAAGCGATACCGACGTAGCCTTGTCTTTAAAGACCCTATTATTCCTTTCCACCCGAATGGAGCGCAGCACCAGGAGTACCAACGCCTTGAGCTTCGGTGTTTGGGTTTTAGACCAACCCTGCACCACCTGCACCCACCAACCGTGAAGCGAAGATGAGGACGAAGGAGTCAGATCAGGATGCCCAATACTCCGCAGCACCTGAAACCAAATCTGTCGAGCAAACGAATGATCCATGGACTCGGGCTGTTGGAGGCAAATTGGGCAAGTGTCCACATACGCAAGCCCATGTCTCTTCCGCTGGACCCCTGTCCAACATATGTCCCAAGACGCTTTCCACGCAAACATTTTAAATTGGAGTGGAGCTTTGCATTCCCATATGGCCGAGTGGAGAAGCCAACTGGTGGAACCCTCAAAGAAGGCTAGATACGCCGACCTCGCGGAGAAGGTTTATAGGCGGTCTGAGTCCACTGAAAAGAGTCGTCCACACCCACATGCAGCGAGATAGGGGCTAGAATATGCCACGGATTAAGATATTGAGCCATGGCCGGCACCGACAGACCCAAAGAGAAGTCCTGAATCCACTGGTTACCTACCAAAGCATCCGCCACAACTCTCTCCCTTCTCACTTTGACATCCACATGCGCCACCACAATAGGCACAATCATATCAATTCTCCTACCATCAATCCACCGATCAATCCAGAATAGACTCACGTTTGCATCCCCCACGACCATAATGGTAGAAGCGCAAAACATCGCCTTGGTGGACGAGGCGCACGGGAAGCTAGCAAGCAGCCAAGCCTTCTCGACATCCCGTCTACGATGCCAAAGCCACTTAAGCGGAAAACCTCATTGAGGATATGCAGGTTCCTGATCCCCAGGACTCCCAGCCACTTAGGGGTGCAGACACGCTCCCAGGAAATAGGGCATGCACGAGCACTGGCTTTCTCTTTCCTGCTCCAGAGAAAGCCCCTACAGAGCTTCTCCAAAGCCTTGATCATCCACTTTGGAAGGTCCAAGGCCATCATGATATAGATCGACATCGCCGCCAGTACCACCTTGACCAACACCGCACGCCCCTTAAGTTGGAGCAGGTAGCCTTTCCACCTAGGTAACTTCCTAGCCAATTGATGCATGTAAAATGCATAGATGAATTTTGCATGTTTTCACATGGTTTTCTATTACATATTGCATCATATAAGGGTATAATTCAATGTTTTATAGTATTTTGGGGTTAAATTACAAAGTCCCCCAACTTTTATGGAATTAACCCTGCCTGTCAGAAACCCCGTTTTCTATATTTTTGACGTTTCAGGGGGCAAACTTCCGCGAAATCACCTGAAAATCTGCGGGGGTCATTTTTTTGGAAGGAGAAGACTTGCGGGTGAAGGATCCACGAGAATTGGGCAAGGAGGCCCAAAAGAGGACCCTCCACGCGGCCAGATTCCTTGGCCGCGTGAGAGGCCCCCTTTTGGCCCCTGTGGCCCCAATTCCTTCCATCTTCGACTTACCGACTCCGTCTTGAGCTAAAACTGACTATAAAAAGGGTCCCCCGTACCCTTACAGAGGAGAGCGTCGCCGAAACACCGAAATACCAAAACAGAGACCAGAAGTTCCAGATTGGAGGGGGAAAACTCCGGCGGGGCACCGCCGGTGTGATCTCCTACCCCTCCAACGTCATCTCCATCGACATCTCCATGAAGAGGGAGTTGTCCACCCCAGGGCTATGGGTTTATGAAAGTAGCACTTGTATCCCTCTCTCTATGTGCTTCACTAATTAGATCCATATGAGCTGCCTCACATGATTACGGGCACCGTTGTAATTTCTATGTGGTGGATCTTTTCTATGAGTTATTGAATCTGAGATTGCAATTGTTTCTCTTGAGTTATTTGAGTAGATGTATCTTATGTACCCCGTTCTTATTTGCTAGCTTTGATCAATCTAGTTCTTGAGAGCGTGTGTGGGGTGATCGGTGCATTAGTTGGAGTAACGGGGGGTGGCTAGTGCTATGAAAGTGACAGAAGTTCAGCGATCCACTTAGGTTTTGTTAAACCTTTCTTAGTTACCTCACTAGGGATAAAAAGGAGTACCTTGTTACTGGGGATTTGAAGTGACACGAATCAATCTCCATGACTAGATCTAGCAAGTTCTTACTTCAACTTCATGTCACATTGCTTAAAGCTATACTCTGGTTTTTCCTTAATTATCGAGGTGTTATGATTTATTTCGCATCTTGGTGGAGTATAAGAGGGATTAATATGACCGTAGAGATCTCTATGCTAGGACGTGATGCCCATATAAAAGTACTCAATGTTAAACATGTTATTGTAATCTCACATGTAATTCTTTATGTCCACCGTCTACCACTTTATTTGAGAGAATGCAAGTGTGAAACCATGAACCCCGGTCCTATTTTAAATATAAGAAAACACTCTAGTTACTTTGCTGCAATTTACTTTACTTGCACTTTACTTTATATGCATCTCCAATTCGAATTTACATTATCTCCATCACCACTTGCATCACAAAAATACAAAAACAATCCATTGCATATTTATTTTCTCATTTGCATTTAGTAGTAGATTTAATTATTGCACATTTACTTTCAGTTTTGCATGGGAATTTAGAAGTCTCACACCTTGTGCTTGACAACCACTTGGTGAGGTTGAGGGCACAAAATTCTCTACTTGTTTGCAGGATCCTGGAGGAAGCTTGGAAGACAACTGCTGAAATACTGGCTCCCCAAGAGTTCGATATAAACCCTCGAGTCACCCTCGTGGGGAAGAAGGCTTGCCACTAGCTACACACTCTGCACTTGGAGTCTCAACCTAGCCATCAAGATTTTTTCTGGCGCCGTTGCCGGGGAGCCTGATCCACTACTCCTAGAAGCCATAGGTTTCATTGTGTTCATCGCCAAAGCCTTAAATATGTTGTGCTTAGTCATACATGCTTGTTATCTCTGCTCCATCCGGTTGATGAATCAGAGTTGCGAATGAATCTAGTATGATAGGATGTTGTGGAAAGTTAAGAGAATTGGTTTAACATGATTTAAAGGTGTGGATGATAAGACCACATAGGGTATGTGGTTTTTGTCTCATTCATGCCCCTAGGAGCGAGTTCTCGTCTTCGAACCAAGACTGAGCGTGCATCCACACGAGGCTTAGATTCCCCTCGGTCTCAACTTGCCTAGTTTGTTCCATGAGTCGCCTTGTTCGGGATTTCCATTTGGATTTGCGGGGATACTAAAAACCTTTTCAAAACTAGGACGTGGGGATGTATCGGCGCTCTGCGGGTAGGTAACCGTCGAGCATTGCGCACAACGATAGAGACCCGACAGAAGATGGTCACTCCCTATTGGCGGTCCATCTCTACTCGGAGCGACTCATGGAATAGGCAGAAGCAAGGGAAAGGTCGTGGTCAACCTCCATCAGCCGACACTTCCAGGAATAGTGCTAACGTTCTGGCATTAAGAGTTGGTTGGTACGTGTGGTTAAATTTTTACACCCCTGCAGGGTTAAATATTTTTGAAAAGCCGTGTCCACGGTTAAGGACGACTTGGTGACGAATTCTGTGATCATAGATAACTTGAACGGAATGACTATAACTTGCTGATAACGAATGAAGGATGCCTCCTCGAAGACGCCGAGAGGGGTTACTTTGTGGCATGAGGTACCGAAACAACTTGAGGTGGTGATCTTTGAAGCACGAGGTGCTGATATGATTCGATGGAATGAAAACATGATGATAGAAGTAGTTGAGTAACTTTCTTATCTGTTTTCAAAATACTCCATGGGACGTGCTATTCCTTTCTCAACTTGGAAAAAAAAGATGGCTTTACGAAAAATAACCTTCATAACTATTTCTAAAAGAAGCAGATATATAATAGGTTAACTAAGTCTTGTTGAGTACCTCTCGTACTCATGTTTGCTTCAACTTGGTTCAGGTGGAGTTCCTCTGTTCGGTGGTATTTCAACGTGGACATCGACGAGTAGTTTGGGGTTCCCAGGTAGCAGCCTGGAATCTATGGGCTAGGACGTTGCCTTATAATGCGGCCTCTTAGGCCTTTTTTTGTTCTTGTTGATTAGCAACTTTTTTTTCCCGTTGTCTAATGTAATGTTGGGTCATGTGACCTCTGTTTGTAAAGCTATACTCTAGTAATACATGTTTGTTACAACTTCCATGTCTAGAGTGGTGCTTTGATCGGTTGTTGGTTTCGAGCTCATTGTTATATAGTTTTGGCTATGCCTGCATATATGTCGCAGTCGAGGGGTTGTGGAGCCGATGATCCATGTCCGAGCAGACCTGCCGATGCGATGCGGCCTAGGTGTCGGGGGGTTACCCCCGAGTAGGGTAAAGGCAAGTGGTAAAGGCGGCTTGCAGAAGAGAGGTTTGGTCGAGTAGCCGACTACCCGGTACCTGTTACCCGGTCGACTGCTACTCGGTCTCACCTCAAGATGACCAGAAGGAGATATCAATCAAGTTCTGTCCATTCGAGTAGAAGAGGTGGCCCGAGTAGAATTGGCGGGAATCTACTCGGGCCAGAAAGTCAAAGGAGCCGTTCTGACACAGGATCCCGCGTATCCTGGGTCCGTACTTGGCAGTATTCGAACTACTGTTCATCTGGGACCGGCCTGCCTGACAGTGACAGCATGGAAGCAGGCCGTGGCAGGATAAGGGGGGCCTACTCTGTGTTTGGCACAGTGATACCAGTCTGTCCCCTTGTTTTGCCCAACGACTTTCTAGATGCAGCCAAGATTAGGAACCAAAGCTGTCAGCGGGAACCCGGAAGAAGGACGATGTGCACACTATGTCGACACTTGTCCATGTTTGGACGTATCCGGCTGGGCACCATGTATATAAGGTGCCCCGCCGCCTCCTGCGTGAGGATCGGACCCTAGTTCTTGACCTAGTTCATCATCTAGAGGAGAGTGGCTACTCGGTAGCAAGAACTTTGTACTGTGGCTACTCGGTGAGATACCAAAATACACAAAGAAAGGCAGGAGTAGGGGTTTTACCTCCTCACGAGGGCCCTGAACCTGGGTAGATCGTGTTGTTTGTAGTGTTTACTTCGTACCTCACGCGGCTACTCGTCGCGTGATCCCTCCCCGAGCACCTCCAGCGTCCTTCGTCCCCACATCTTTAGCCATCCCATGGCATCTGCCGTGACACCACCACGACAGTTGGCGTCCACCGTGGGGCAACCAGCGGCGCTGGCTGGAGTTTCTGTTCGGACGGGATCTTCTTCAGCGGAGCACGTGGTTTGTGGCCTTGTCCACAGATTCGGCTCCTTCGACTTCGTCACCGACAACGCCGGCGATTTTGGCGGCAGGGCCATGCCGGAGGGCGGCTCGGTGATCTCCTTCGGCTCTCACCTTGTCTATGTCGCCACCGTCGCCAACCGCGCATATCCCGAGCTGGTGCATGACGCGGAGGATCCTCCCGCGGTGATCGTTGCTCGCGGAAGGCCCGCGTGCCGCTCTGCGAACTGCGCTGAGGTGATGGTGACGGGCTTGGCGGCAAACACTGGCGCAGCCGCTACTGGCGCTGCGGCCGTCGTCGAGGAGATTGATGCACCGGCTGGTGGCAGGGTTCACCGGCCCTACGAGAAGGAGAGCAACTTGCCGCCTTCCACGTCTACGGTCATTCCCGCGTCCGCTACGCGACCTGGCATGCCCACTCCCACCGACATCGAGCTCCTAGCCGTGAGGGAGCAGCTCGAGCGGCAGCGCCAGGAGCTGCTTGCCGAGCAGGCGGAGTTGGACAAGATCAGGCTTGAGCTGAGTCTAGATCAGCTCGAGTACAACAAGGCTCACGGCTTCACGCCAGTCGCCAGGAGGCCTAGCAGAGTAGGCGCTACGCGGCGCAACTTGGGTGTCGAGATGGCAACGGTTGCGGAGGTTCCCGCTCAGTCCGCCACCGCGAACACCTTCACAAGGCCAAGATATAGCACACCCGCCAAGACACTTAGAGCTGCAGAGGCTGTAGCTGCCGAGTTGCCTCGCCTGGATGGCGATGCGCGTCTTAGGCAGCAGGAAAGGCTCAACGAGTTGGTGTTGGAGGCTGCTAGGCAGAACGAGGAGTTCCGGAAGGCCAACCCGGGTGCTGGGGCTTCGCAGGTGGTTCACTCGCACGCGGCTAGATCTAACGATCAGGCCTCGTCTCCGCATCCTAGCCGCGAGAAGAGCCGCAGCGGGCGCTCGGGCAGAGATAGGCAAATGCAGGTGTATGACCCGGCTGCTGCCGCGAAACAGCTTGCTGTGCCGCAGCAGCCCGGGCAGGAACACAACGCTGCAAGAGCAGGCTCTCAAGCCCATCAAGCTCAAAGCCGTGCCCGAGAAGCTGCTCGTCCAGGTCCTTCTCGGCAACCCGCAGCTCAGCCTACTCGGCAGAGGCAGCAGCCGCGCGCAGTGGCACCAGTCGCCAACCCGGTGGAGCAGCCTGCAGCTGTGCAGGTGGACAGGTATGATGATGGCTACTCGGCTATGGAGATGGCTGGCTATGACATTCATGACCGTGTTGGTGAGCGCGTGCTGGCGCCTGGAGATGCGAGCCATCAGTTGGACCGGATCAGCTTGTCGGCGCGGCTGGAGAGCACGGGTCCTCCTGGCCCCGAGTGCTTTGGCCCGCGCATCATGAACGAGCCGTCCGTGAAGAACTTCCAGCTTGCAAGAGGCACCAAGAGCTACAATGGCAGCACCAAGCCTGAAGATTGGCTCAATGACTATGTCACCGCGGTCCATATCGCGAATGGCAACAGAAGATGGGCTGTGCGTTATGTTCCACAGATGCTAGAGGGTCCAGCCCGTACTTGGCTCAACAACTTGCCCAAGAACAGCATCAACTGCTGGCTGGACTTCTCGGATGCCTTCATCAGCAACTTCACCAGCACATACAAGAGGCCGAATAGGCCACAACAGCTATCAGCTTGCAGGCAGCGAGAAGACGAGACAGACCGCGAGTATCTTACTCGGTGGAGCACATTGAGGAACACCTGTGAGGGTGTGAATGAAGCACAGGCCATCACTTGGTTTGCGCAGGGATGCAGGCATGGCAGTATGTTGTGGCAGAGATTGCAGAGGGAGATGTCGAACACTCTGGCGGAGACCATCAAGATTGCGGATCAGTACGCACTCGGTGATCCTACTCAGCCACTGATGGACTCCTCTGAGCCGAGAAGAAACTTCAGCAACAGCAAGCGCAACGAGTTCCGCAACAAGCGCCGAGTAGATAATCGGTATGATCCCGAAGAGGTGAATGCAGTGACTGTTGGAGCTGGTGGCAGCCAGAGGCAGAAACCTGCTGGAGCCTACGGGCAGAACCAGAACCAGGGCCAAGGCAACAAGAAGCCATTTCGCACCTCTCAGTCGGGTAGCGGGAACTCCGAGCAGCCGAAGAAGTTTGTCTTTGATGACATGAAGGATGGCCCATGCAGCTTTCACACTCACCACCCCTCGAGGCCTGCTAACCACACTACTCGGCAGTGCGAGTGGTGGGAGGCGATCAAGAGTGATGGCTTGCCTCCTCCTCCTCCCCTGCCAGCAGCCAATGCCAATGTGCAGCCTACTCGCGCACCCGCAGCTCGGCCGCCAGTGTACCCGAGAAGGGAGAATGTGAACCAAGTGGCTTTAGGAGCCAACCAGAACTTCAACAATGAGAGATACCGCAACAACAACAACAACAATACAACCGCAACAACAACAACAGAGGCAACAACAGCAACTACCAGGGCAACAACAACAATGGAAACAATGGGGGCAATGGCTCCAATCAGTACCAAGAGCACCACGAGAGTTACATGATCTTCACTTCTGAGCCAGTCGACAAGCAATCACAGCACAGGCGGGCCATGGAGGTCAATGCAGTGATTCCTGCTGTCCCTCACTACATGTATTGGTGTGACCAGGAGATCAGGTGGACCCGAGCAGATCATCCCAAGGTGATGCCCAATCCGGGCAGCTATGCCTTGGTGCTGGATCCTACCTTCCTGGGCCCCGAGAAGAATGTGAGGTTCAGCAAGGTGTTAATCGACAACGGCAGCAGCATCAACATTGTGTACAAAGACACGCTCGAGAAGCTTGGCCTGGCCGAGAACATGATGCTGCCTAGCAAGACCACCTTCCATGGCATTGTGCCCGGGGTCTCGTGCAACCCGATTGGCCGAGTGTGGATCGATGTGCTATTCGGTACTCGGGAGAACTACCGCACAGAGCGCCTGCAGTTCGAGGTGGTGGATCATCAGAGCCCCTATCATGCTCTACTCGGCAGGCCTGCTCTGAGCAACTTCATGGCCTCTACACATGTGGCATATCTGAAGATGAAGATCCCTGGTCCCAATGGCATCATCACCATCTCTGGAGATTACAATAAGTCCATGGAGTGTGCCTCTGCTAGCTCCCAGTTGGCGGAGTCGATGGTGATTGCTGCCGAGAAGAAGAAGATGTACGAGGTGGTGGCCATGGCTCAGTCCGCACAAGCTGGTGCACAAGGTGTGCCGAGTACCCAGCATGGTACTGCTTTCCAAGCTGCCAAGGAGACAAAGAAGGTCCAGGTCGACCCCGAGTTCCCCGACCGCGTAGCCATCATTGGCTCCGGGTTGGCGGAGAAATAGGAAAGCGAGCTCATCCACTTCCTCCGTGAGAATCGGGATGTATTCGCCTGGTCCAATGAAGATCTACAAGGAGTCCCGAGGGAGTTGGTTGAGCACTCATTACATGTGCGTCCTGACGCCAAACCAGTGAAGCAGGCTATGCGCCGTTTCGGAGATGAGAGAAGGAAGGCCATTGGTGACCAGATCACCAAGTTACTGATAAGCAATTTCATCATGGAGGTGCTGCATCCGGATTGGCTAGCCAACCCGGTCATGGTCGAGAAGAAGAAGGAAGATCCCAAGGCTGCCACTGCATGGCGCATGTGCGTCGACTACACCGACTTGAACAAGGCATGCCCCAAGGATCCTTTCCCGCTACCTCGCATCGATCAGGTGATCGATTCCACTGCTGGTTGTGAACTGTTGTCTTTCATAGATGCCTACTCTGGTTTTCACCAGATTGCACTCAACCCTGCTGATCAAATAAAGACTGCTTTCATTACCCCGTACGGGGCTTATTGCTATCGTGTCATGTGTTTTGGCTTGAGGAATGCGGGTGCAACCTATCAGAGATGCATGCAGAAATGCTTGCACGACCAGCTCGGCAAGAATGTGCAGGTGTACGTAGATGACATTGTCATCAAAACGAATAAAACACATACTCTGCTTGCCGACCTGGAGGAAACCTTTGCTAACCTACGCAAGTACAAAATGAAACTGAATCCGAGTAAGTGCACCTTTGGTGTACCGGCTGGAAAGCTACTCGGTTTTCTGGTTTCTAGTCGGGGCATTGAAGCCAATCCTTCAAAGATAAAAGCTATTGAGAGCATGTCTTTACCGAGATCACTAAAAGATGTGCAGAAGTTCACAGGTTGTTTGGCATCTCTGAGCCGTTTTCTGGGTCGAATGGGCGAGAAGGCCCTGCCTCGGTACCAACTGATGAAGAAAAGTGACAAGTTCGTCTGGACTCCGCAAGCGGACGTGGCATTCAATGAGCTGAAAGCAATGCTGGCTAGTGCTCCCATCTTGGCTAGTCCGCTACCCAAGGAGCCAATGCTGCTGTACATTGCTGCGACTAACCGAGTAGTCAGTGTGGTGATTGTGGTGGAACGAGAAGAAGAAGGCAAGAGTGTGCAGCGCCCAGTATATTATCTCAGTGAAGTGTTGTCCAGTTCAAAGCAAAACTACCCGCATTACCAGAAGATGACCTACGGCATGTACCTGGGCGCCAGGAAGCTGAAGCATTATTTCCAGGAGCACCCTATCACAGTTGTGAGCTCAGCTCCCATCTCGGATATCATGGGCAACAAGGAGGCGAGTGGCAGAGTAGCCAAGTGGGCGATTGAGCTAGCCGCGTATGCTCCCGCGTATGCGAGAAGAGACGCCATCAAGTCTCAGATCCTGGCGAAATTTCTTGTGGACTGGGCCGAGGTGCAGTATGAACCTCCTGCTCCAGTTTCCAATTACTGGAAGATGCACTTTGATGGCTCAAAGGTGAAAGAAGGCCTTGGTGCTGGTGTTGTGCTTACGTCACCCAAGCGAGATCAGCTCAAGTATGTGTTGCAGATTCACTTCAAGGCATCCAACAATGTAGCAGAGTACGAGTCGGTGGTGCATGGTTTGCGAGTAGCAAAGGAGGTTGGTGTGCAGCGCATTATATGCTATGGTGATTCAGATCTGGTGGTGCAGCAAGTCTCGGGCACTTGGGATGCTTTGGATGCCAACATGGCATCGTATCGCTTCCTGGTGCAGTCTATGACTGGGTTCTTCGAAGGTTGTGAGTTCCAGCACATTCACCGAGCAGAGAACGAAGCAGCAGACGAGTTATCCAAGTTGGGATCTTCTCGGCAATCCATCCCGGCGGGAATCGCCTTGGAGCATTTGAGGAAGCCATCCATCAAGCCTTCTCCCAACTCGGAGTCTATATTTGTTCCTTCTCTGCCAAGTGAGGAATCTGATCCAATGGAGATTGACTGGGAGAGTGCTGCAGGAAACCCGGGGACTGCCGCTCCCTACTCGGGGACTGTCGTTCACTACTCGGGGACTGCCACTCCTTACTCGGGGACTGCCACTCCTTACTCGGGGACTGCCGCCCTCAACCCGGAGGCTGTCGCATTCATTGAAGAAGTTCTCGCCAATCGATCTGGGCTGCAAAGAAGCGCTCCTACTCCTCCTGAGCAACCACAAGAGCCTGTCCCAATGGAACTGGACGAACCCGTGTTTCCCATACGGGAGACACCGGGTTGGGCTATGCCCATATTATCCTTTCTAAGGGACGGCACTCTACCTGAAGATGAGGTGACTGCGAGGCAGATTCAGAGAAGATCCAAGGGCTACACTATTGTCCGAGATGTGCTGCACAAGAGAAGTGCCACTGGCGTGCTGCAACGTTGTGTGGATCCAGCAGAAGGAGAAGAGATCCTGATAGAGATACACCAAGGAGAATGCGGGCACCACGCCTCTTCTCGGGCGCTGGTCCAGAAAGCTTTCCGGCATGGATTCTATTGGCTCACAGCACTGCAGCAAGCTGAGGATATCGTGAGGAAGTGCACAGGCTGCCAGATGTTCGCAAGTAAGATTCACATGCCTGCTTCCGAGTTGAAAACAATTCCTATCACCTGGCCATTTGCTGTTTGGTGTTTGGACATGGTTGGGCCTTTCCAGCCGGCTAGAGGCAACATGACTCACATTTTGGTCATGGTGGACAAGTTCACCAAGTGGATTGAAGTGAAACCTATTCGGAGGTGTGATGGGGCCACAGCTGTGAAATTCGTGAAGGATATAATCCTGAGATATGGCTACCCGCACAGTATCATCACCGACAACGGCACAAACTTTGCTGAGGGAGCACTGGTGCGGTTCTGCAGAGATAAGCATATCCGACTAGACGTTGCGTCAGTCGCGCATCCTGCTTCCAATGGGCAAGTTGAAAGGGCAAATGGCATGGTACTGGCAGGCATAAAGCCAAGGCTGATGGAGCCGCTGCTGAAAACACCTGGGTGTTGGTTAGACGAGTTGCCAGCGGTGTTGTGGAGTCTAAGGACTACCCCTAACCGGTCAACCGGCTACACGCCATTCTTCTTGGTATACGGGGCTGAGGCCGTGTTGCCAATAGACTTAGAGCATGACTCCCCCCGAGTAGCCCTCTACACTGAGGTGGAGGCGAGAGAAGCTCGAGAAGACGACGTTGACCTGCTTGAAGAAGCAAGAGATCTGACTCTGTCACGTTCGGCTATCTACCAGCAAAACCTGCGGCGTTATCATAGCCGAAAGGTGAACCCAAGGGTTTTCCGAGAAGGAGACATGGTCCTCAGGCTTGTGCAGCGCACCGCCGGGATGCACAAGTTGTCTCCTCCATGGGAGGGACCTTTCATTGTGAGCAAAGCGCTGCACAATGATGCTTACTATCTTGTAGATGTGCGTCCACCACAGGCGAACAGGGCAGATAAATCTGGAGAGGAAACCAAGCGCCCTTGGAATGTAGCTCTACTCCGTCGTTTTCATTCGTAAGCAAAGATGTGTATGTACCCTCTTATCCGAGTTGAAATTCTACTCTGCAATCTGAAATTGTTCTCGGGGACTGCCCTCGTCCAAAATTGCTCCAAGTGTTTTTACTCGGCTTTACCTTCTGTCTATTCGGTTGCTTCACTTCAGAACTCATAAGCATATTGAGTACTGTGTCTAAACCTATATGCCAACTCTTCGACTCTGCTGCTGTCCGAAACCCGGCTTCATGGCAAGCAAGAGAACAAGCAAAAGGTCAATGAGCACACGAAAATCGCTAAGGAAGAAAAAGTGCAGGAACCGAGTAGAGTGTTTGTTACTTTTGTTCTCTGTTTCGTCTTTTCGGCTAAGTGGTGGGCTGCGTTACTATGATTGTTTCTAGTGGCTAAGTATTTGCAGCTCTGCTCTTTGACTCTTGTGACTCGAATACCAAAAAAGCAACAAGTTGCGGGTAGAGCAGAGATGAAAAGAGAGGGTGAATAAGAAAGGCAACTCGGGGACTCGCATGGAAACGCAACCCGGCATTGAGCCAGGACTGCTCAAAATGATTAAATTAAAGATAACAAGTGGAAATAAAATTGAGTAGCAAGAGAAAAGCATAAATAAGTCTGATACATCTGCTCCCGGCATCCCGGGGATCTGATAAATGTTTGAGTAAAAAAGCGTGCAGGATAAGATCATGTCGAAGAGGCGGTGTTCTCGGTGCTCGCCTGGGTTGCTTCGCCTTCCTCAGTGGCCTCGGTGGCGTCCGCTTCTGCGCTGGCATCAGCAGTCTTCGATCGCTCGGCGTCAGGCTCGGTGGCGAGCTGCTCAGAGGTAGCAGTGGCCACCGAGATGGGCGCCGTCGCGGAAGCAGAGCCAGTCTCGGGGGCGTGGGTGCGCACCGTGTCGTCGAGTGCAGCTCCAGATGAAGTGCCGAAGTCGAGGGCGGCTGTGTCGATCTCCTCCATCTCTTCGTCGCTACTCGCGACGGCGACATTCTTCCCCTTCCCGGCCTTGCCTCTAGGCGAATCGAAGAAGCCGTCCAAGTCGGACTCTGTGTCTTCATCAGCTTCCTCGTCCTCCTCCACTTCGGTGTCGGGCTCGGGGAGGCCGTCGATGAAGACGTCCGTCTCAGCGCACTCCGCGACTTCGTACGCGATCAGCTTGCGCATGGCCACGCAGCTGGGGTCTGTCTCCCACTTGGAATTGTTGCGCTTCCCGCGGATGATCTCCATGTTCAGATTCTCGTACCAGGAAGCGATGCAGAGAAGCATCAAGTCAGCACCCGCCCGAGCTCCCGAGGCGCGCCATTTCTTCAGCTCGGCCTTCACATTCTGCAGCTTCAGAGCAAGGCCATCAATCGTTGTCGGCGCGGAATCTTCAGGCCAGAACAGCTTGTGGAGCGCGAAGCCGACGCGCACCAAGTCGGTGCCCACGCCGGCTAGGCGTTCGAAGTGCCCCTTCATCACCAACAAGCTGTCCTCGATCTCGGCTCTGGTGTCCGAGGCCTCGCCCTTCTCAAGGCGAGCCGCTCGAGCCTTGGCCAAGGCTGGCGCGCAGGCGGACACGAGATCAGGGAAGATTTGTGCATAGAAGCAAGGAAGGAATTCAGTCACGGGAACCGAGAAGAGGCAAAACCGAGAAGAAAAGATGCAGAAAGGAGGGAACTTACTGTGAAGCTCGTGGCGCAGCTGCTGCAACTGGATTTTCCACTCCTCCTCATTGGAAATGTGCTTCTCCTCGAGCAAGCGAAGTCCGTCCAACTGAGTGAAGTACCCAGCATTGGATTTTTTCAGCGTTTCGCACTCCTGCTCGAGGGCTTTGATCTTGGCATTGAAAGTTGTCTCAGCCTTGGCCTTCTCGGCAATAACTCTGTCCCTCTCGGCACCAAGGTCGAGAGCATCTTGGAGGGCTTTCTGCAGCTGGAGTTGCAACTGCTCCATCTCTGTAGTGTGGTCCTTCAGCAGCTCAACGGCCTGGTCGGACAGCCGCTGCTGCACTTCTTCAGGTTTGACGCAGTCTTGGTGTTCTTCAACAAACAATTTATGGTCTTCTGAAAAGAGCAAAGCACGGTTAGCAGAGAAGCAAAGGAAACAGGCACAAGGGCAAACCGAGTAGACGGAGGTTTACCTTCGAGCTTCTTGATGGTGTTCTCGGCATTCGCAACGAAGGTGCGACAGTTCTCGTGCTCGTCAGCCAGGGCCTTCAGTTTCCCTGCAGAGTAGAAAAGGTTAGCGCAAGAAAGCAGAAGCGGGCGTAAACAAAAAAACGCAAGAACCGCGCGGCTAGAAGCGTACCTTCCACCTCAGACAGCTTCAGAGTGCTATCCTTCGCATCCTTACCGGCTGCCTCCGCAGCCGCTTTCTCTCTTTCCAGTGCAGCAATTCGCCTCCTAGCGATAGCATGATTCCAGAGAAGCTGGCGATGCAGACTGGTACGCTTCAGAACGCTATCCTGAGAAGCGAAAAGAAAACAAGTTAGACAGAGAAGTGAAGATTCAACCCGAGAAGGCGGCTACTCGGGAGAGCATCCGCCTACTCGGCCAGAATCTCGGGGACTGGGCGAGGGTAAAGGAAAATGAAGACGGATAGGAGAGAAGAAAAATGCTACTCGGAGAGGACAAGTTAAGACTTACCGCGTAAGACTGCTTGAGATCTTCTGCATTCTTGCGGTGCACGAATATCTTGGCAGCAAGAGTAGCGGTGTTGGAGGAGACGGTCATGGGTTTGTAGCCCAAGTCCACCTTGTTCCAGTCGACCCGCATGTGATCGATGTCGCCCAGGCCAAGGCCGTGCCATTTCTCTGTGCCGAGAAGCTTGCTGTCCCACTTGGCATCGATGAAACCAACCAAGTCGAGTACCTGCTCAAGGCTCTGGGATGATATCGCCTGATCTTGAGCTCCCCGAGAAGCAATGGAGACGGGGGCCGGGGGCCTGGAGTCCGTCGCCACGGCCTTCCTTCCTTTCGTGAGAGCAATCTTCCGGTCCTCGACGGAAAGGCCAATCTGGCGCTGTTGGCTGACCTTCACCATATAATCCAGGTAGAGGGGCTGATCAGCTATGTTAGCAGCGGCAGGAACCGCACTAGGGTTGCGGATAACAAGCTGCTTGGACTGGTCAGTTGATGTCGACGGCGGCTTGTCGGCAGCTTTCTTCTTGGCTGTCTCTTTCTGGGCAGGCGGTTTCCCGGAGGTTGGCTTCTCGGACTTCTGAGCCTCGGCTGCCTTCTTCTCAGCCTCTGTCTTCTCGGCAGCTTCTTTCTCGGCTGCCCTCTTCTCGACCTCCTCCTTCAAAGCATCTAGGGCTTGTTGCCTGGCTTGGTCAGTTGGCGGCGCCAGGGGCGCGCTATCCGGTGCGCCAGTAGGCTGGGCGCTACTCGGTGTGGCGCCTGTTTGCGCATCACTCAGTGGGTAGTGATCTGTCAGGGTGGCATCTGTCATGGTGGCATCTTCCACCCGCTGTTCGGCAGCGGGATTCACTTGGCCTGCAGCGTCTGTGGTTGGCTGCTCCTGTTCAGCCTCTGGCCGCTCGAGGGCGGTGTTATCCTGCATCTCTTCGTCTTGAGTCTCCTCGGCAGTGTTGGCCGGAGGAGAAGGGGGTCTCTCCTGGTGGGCGGCAGTGTCCTGTGCCGCTGACTCCGCACGGGACTGCTTTTCCGAATCTGCTCCTTGAGCATCAGTGCTCTGTGCATTGGCGGTGTTATCCTCGTCATCGTCGAGGTTGATAAGTGGCGCTGCTGGCTTCTTAACCTGGTCGGGCGCGAGAGCAGCGTTCGTGTCCATGGGAGCTCTGCAGAGAAAAAGAAATTCAGAAATTAAAAGAGGATTGGGAGAAATAACATAGTACGAGAAGGGAGACGACAGAGAAGAAACTTACGCGCTGGTGGAGGCGAGCTTTCGCCTTGGTCTCTTCACGACCTTCTTGGTCGTCTTCTCGGTCAGCTTCTTCTTCTTGGCGGGGGGCTCTACGGCACCGCTGCCAGTCCGCTTGCGAGTAGCGGGTGCAGCGACAGAAAGAGGGTTGACGACAAGGGCTTTATCGCCCTCGTTCGCGTTCTCGTCTTCGTCCTCATCCTCGTTCTCTTCATCAACATCATCTGCGGATCCATGAGAAGAAGAGGAGCAAATCAGAAACAACAAACAGTGGATTGGTGCTTCTCGCGAACAAGCAAAGCAAGTGCGCAGGTACCTTCTAATTCGTCCTGAGGCCAGTCGCGGAGAGACGTTTCCGCGTGCTGCTTCTCCATGGTGGGGGAACGAGGGAGGTTGATCTGGTCTGCGGTCTCAAAAGAGGCCTTGTCGTCCTCCTCTCGGTCAGGAGACCAGTTGCCTTCAAAACGTTCACAGCTTTCTATAAGCTGGCGATTGAGGACCTGAAGAGCGGAGAAGTGTCACAAGTTAGCCGAGTAGCAGGATGGTATCCTACTCGGATAGGCGTGCAAACACAAAGCACACTAAGCCTAAGTATTTTTACCGAGTGTTCTACTCGGAAAGGCGTGCAGGCACAAAGCACACTAAGCCTATACAGCTCTACTAAGTACTCTACTCGGTACAGACTACGATCCCTAGTCGCGACGAGAAGAGGAAGTTTTCTACTCGGAATCCATATACAGAAAGCAGGAAAAGAAGAACGTACCCGCGGAATCGGCTTTGTACGGCTGAATGGGACGAACCCATACTGCCAATGCTCGGCGAGGCTCGTTGTCAGGATGGCCCTGGCGTGCTCGGGAACGTCTGCGTTGTCAAGCTCGATGGTGGTCGTCCTGGTGCAGTCACGGGGGCCTCCCATGTAACACATCAGGTGGCAGCGTTCTTGCAGAGGCAGAACGCGTCTCTTGATCCAGCACGCCACTGGATCATCACTCTTGAGGCCCTCATCGATTAGAGCGCCGAGCCGCGCCTCAATCTCCTTCGCGTTGAGGTCGTTGGAGGGCTTCTCCTTCCAATTCTTCCCGGTGGGAGCACGGAGGCTCCAAGCGGGAAGGTTGATTCTATCAGTTACCTGTCCTCCTTCGGTGGCGGGGATGTTCTTGACGTAGAGGAACGTCTTCTACCACATCCGGACGGACTCCAACCCCTTGATACGGGGGTGATTGGTCCCCGACCGCTACACCATCATGGCGCAGCCGGTGTCGGTTGCCCGTGGCACACCCGTGCCTTCCTTCTTCCCGGTGGTCTGCTGGCGAAGGTGGAAGTACTTGAGCCAGGTGTCCGGGATTGGATGGATGCCGAGGAAGGCCTCGCACACCACGGCGTGGTAGGCGAGGAAGACGACGGCATTAGGCGGCAGGTGATGCATTTGGAGGCCGAAGTGGTCGAGGAAGCGGCAGAGGAATTCGGAGGCCGGCAGGCCGAAGCCGCGCTCAAAATGCGCCAAGAACACAACGTGCTCGCCCTCCTCCGGGGCAGGCACGAGCTCGCCCCTAGATGGCCGGCATTGAACACCAGGAGGAACCCTCCTAGTGTTCACAAGCCAGGCGCAGTCCTCGGCGGTGACGTGCGAGCCAGCCCAGCCGGCGCGAGACATGGCTGCGAGTAGGAGGGGTGGAAAGAATCGGAAGGATTTGATTGGCTGGATTGGATTCGCGGCGGCGCAAAAGATTGCGCGGCGGCGGAGAGCTCGGCGGCGGAGAAGAACAGAGAGATGAAAGAGGAAAAGTGCGAGGGAGGGGAAAAGGAAGTTACCGGCGGGGGTATTTATACCCTCGCCTCAGGCTACCGTTACCATCGGGGAAGTGGGATCGATCGTGGCGTGTGGTGGGATCTGTGGCCGGCTGGAAACGCACACAAGCGTGGGATGCGCGCGTAACGGCCGCAATTGATCCCACCACCAGATCATGGCCTATTATTACTCTTGATGGGACGTGGCAAGTGGTGGGCCCACTGCCTGGAAACCAGGCGCGTGGCACGTCGTGCCCTGGGCAACGAGACGACGGGGGCCTGGATGCTTGACACGTGTTCAGTTGCTGTGCGAAGGGCTGGATCGTGCTCTGCGCTGCAGAGGCTCAATTCAAGAAAATTCTCCAAGTCTTTTTACTCGGTCGCAGAGTAGAAGTCATCTGCTACGCGGAGGAGAGGAAACTTAAGGTACTATTCAGAGAGCTACTCGGAGGTTCTACTCGACATCTTGAGGTTCAAGGGCTATGTTGCAAAGATTGGTTTTAAGCTGGCAGAGCCTAGTGAACGAGTTCGCAAGACTCAACCAGCTTCGGGGACTGCTGTCGGGGGGTTACCCCCGAGTAGGGTAAAGGCAAGTGGTAAAGGCGGCTTGCAGAAGAGAGGTTTGGTCGAGTAGCCGACTACCCGGTACCTGTTACCCGGTCGACTGCTACTCGGTCTCACCTCAAGATGACCAGAAGGAGATATCAATCAAGTTCTGTCCATTCGAGTAGAAGAGGTGGCCCGAGTAGAATTGGCGGGAATCTACTCGGGCCAGAAAGTCAAAGGAGCCGTTCTGACACAGGATCCCGCGTATCCTGGGTCCGTACTTGGCAGTATTCGAACTACTGTTCATCTGGGACCGGCCTGCCTGACAGTGACAGCATGGAAGCAGGCCGTGGCAGGATAAGGGGGGCCTACTCTGTGTTTGGCACAGTGATACCAGTCTGTCCCCTTGTTTTGCCCAACGACTTTCTAGATGCAGCCAAGATTAGGAACCAAAGCTGTCAGCGGGAACCCGGAAGAAGGACGATGTGCACACTATGTCGACACTTGTCCATGTTTGGACGTATCCGGCTGGGAACCATGTATATAAGGTGCCCCGCCGCCTCCTGCGTGAGGATCGGACCCTAGTTCTTGACCTAGTTCATCATCTAGAGGAGAGTGGCTACTCGGTAGCAAGAACTTTGTACTGTGGCTACTCGGTGAGATACCAAAATACACAAAGAAAGGCAGGAGTAGGGGTTTTACCTCCTCACGAGGGCCCTGAACCTGGGTAGATCGTGTTGTTTGCAGTGTTTACTTCGTACCTCACGCGGCTACTCGTCGCGTGATCCCTCCCCGAGCACCTCCAGCGTCCTTCGTCCCCACATCTTTAGCCATCCCATGGCATCTGCCGTGACACCACCACGACACTAGGGCTTGGTAACTCTAGTAACCCTCGATTGTTGTTGCACTTCCTGGACACATAGCATCTCTCTATACCTTTGGTCTCGTTCCTTCAGTTTCATACGATTCGTGGACGCTTTGATATGCATAGTTGGTTATGACTAGCATGGACACAAGGAGTAGTAGTACCAAGGTTATCCGGCCTGCGTGCCGATGAATTTGGTCTACCTGCCATTGTTTGCTGCAGCTGGGGCTGGTAACCCTGAAGCCTTGTGGGTCCATGACCAGAAGTGTATAACAGTATGTATACCTCCGGGTCCGGGGTCGTGACAAGTCATGGTATCAGATCAGGACTGCCTGTAGGAAAACCTTTCTCCTTGGTCGATGGTAAGTCTAGTGTTTGTGAAAACTACTTTGAAACTTCAAATGAATTGTGAAAATCTCTTTAGGATTCCTTTTACTCCTTATCTAGTATCGGTTTAACTTTGGGTCACCTTACCAGTTTTTATTTGAGTTTTTGTATCTCTTCTAGTCATTCAAAACTCAGGTGCCTTCTTTGGCAAGGACGTCTTCTACCCAAGTTGACCTAGTGTTGAAGTTTCTAGAGTCGTGTGTATTCCATATTCCGTTATCTCTTAAACTGGGAGATTTCCTTTCCATCATAATCTATTATGTCCATGTGGATTCCATATTATCATGTTCTAGAGTTTCACATCCTGAACCTCGAGATCTGCTTTGCATCTCGAATGTATTCCTTGTCTTTTGATCAGATACTTTCGGAGCTACGTATGTTTCTGGAAGATACTTCGTGATTTCTATTCATAGTGTCCTTTCAGACACTAAGAGAGTAGTTACTCCTTTCTCTGGGTTTTGAACTCTTGGACTTCAACCGAAGGTCCCGGAATGTGCTGAATTGCGGTGAGTTGAGTCATGTGGTTTCTTAACCATGTAATGCTCACGCTATCAGTACATGATGTTGACCTTTAACCCAAGTTCTGTTTCTTTGGATCCCGAGGAATCTGTTCCACCTCAGGGTGTCTAGGAAATTCCAACTCTCATAGCCATAGGTTTTCTTTGGAATCAAAAGGAGTCACAACAAGAGTGTTCTTCATGATTCTCATATCTTTGGTTTTATTCAGATATGCCAATCTTTCGGCATGGGTTCTACAAATGATTAATACCTGTGCATTCAACGTGATCTCAAGATTTTTCTGAGCACGTCTCTGCTCTTTAGTTGCTTTCCGAACTTCGTCCATTGATTGGAAACCAACTTGCTTACGTGTGTTGGATATTCCCATGCATTTTCTCTTGTTTTCCGTCAGAACATTTCACCTTGGAATGTCAGGAGAAACAAACTCCAGTAACTCGTCATCTCTAGGACTAGGTCAAAGTTTTTAATTCGCAGATTAGAGAAGTTTCATTAGCTTCTGTTCTGTTGCACCTCAAGTATCACACTCTTATATATCAATAGGTTGTGTTGAGTTTCATGACCTTATTGATGAAGTGATGCTCTTATACATCCTTACCCACCTTCACCCCAATATTAATGCTCAAGAATATTGGGTGTGCATTGAGGTGTGTCTCAGTTATTCTTAGAAATTCTTATTGATTTGAAAAATCTAAGAAGCATATGTATCCTTCTTAGAACTATTGGTCACACGGTCTCTACTTAAAGTTGATCGTGTTACCAAATCCATTCATTCTGGTGCACATTTTGGTCAAAGAGTTCGGTTCATGCCGAAGCTCTCAAGACCATATTAGTTGCTTTGAAAAGGCAAGACTCCTCCCGAACTTCAAGACATACCGGTAGGTGGTGGTATTGTGGTTGTCCTCCTAGAAGTATCGGCAGGTTTTACCCGACCGTGATGTCTAAACCAGGAGTAGTTTGAACTACTTCTTTCTCCAAGAAACTGTGCTGGATACCCTGGACTAGTGGTTGAGCTTAAACAACAACTTGGAGAGTTGAAAGACAAGATCTCTTCCTAACTTGTTCCTTTGCAATGGGATGTACAGTTCTAATCATACCGAAGAAGGATAGTACCTCCTTTGCTGGCATGCTATCATTCTACCTTGATTTGATTTGGGCCATCGTCAAACCAAGATCAGATTCAAGGACTATCTTGATGGTGGTTTCACTCATGGTGCTTTACCCGAGTACACCTTCATGTCCTATGGTCTCACCAATACTTTTGCCTTGTTCATGTATCATATGAATCCTTCTGCTTGGAGTATCTGGATAAGCGTGTTGTCGAGACCAACGATTACATACCTATTTTAATCAAGTTGCAAGAGGTTCATGGTGAACAATTGGCATTAGTGTTGGAAACTTTTGAGAACCATCTTTGTGTCTTCATGAAGTTTGTGTTCTCGATGTTCGAAGTAACTTACTCGGTTCATGTGCTTATGGTGAAAGTTGTCGCCTTGGATCCGAGTAGAGTTTTCTTGTTCCCTCAGGAATAACCTCAAGTCGGTCATGCTTGTGTGGACTATTATTGAGATGGTAGGTTGTTACCTCCATTGATTTGAAGAAGAAGTTTGCATCCACACCAAACCACTGACTGCTTGTTCAATAAAAAGAACAAGTCTAAGAACTTCACTATCTTTGTAATCATCTTCCCAACAAGGACTCCGATCTGTTTTGTTGCAATTAATTCATGTAGGTGCAACGGTCTTTTGCAAGTTGCTAATACATGAGTTCTGTAATCTCGCTCATCTTCTTGAGCTTGGCATCATAGTCCATATCTTGAGAATCTAGTAAATGTATCTCAATTGTAACCAGTGAAATTCCGCTGATCAAACATACCGAGTTTGAGTTATCAACCCACTAACCCGAGCTGAATCTCAAACAACAACGATGGTTGGTGTTTCCTCAAGGGTTCCGACTTAGGTCCTCTCGAAAATCCAGCATGGTTGATTTTGTGGTTGACACACTTAGCCGGAAGGCCTAACGTTGTAATCCTTTGAATAGGTAAGAACAACCACTCTCTGTGAGGATTCTTGTGCAACTTATTCTAGGAGTTGCCTCACTGTTCTTCTAAACCAAAGTTTGAGTTTTTACTTGATGACCTTTCGAAGGCTTATTGTAAGCTTGAGATCGGTATCTATAACATCCAGGATAACTTTGAAGTTGATTCATCCAATGTCTCTATATCAATCCTCCAAACCTTTATATCAGTGGAAACAAGTTCATCATGAGAACCATCTCGTTGTGTTTTGTAACCACCATTGGTCAGTTCCCTTTTTTCAAGTTGTTGGTACTTGAAGTTCTGTTCATCTCACACATTGTGTGAATTTGTCAGTTACTTCAGCCATGGGATCTTAACCATGTGGTAAACGTATTGCTACGTCAAATCCACAATAGGAAAGAGATTCCCTATTCCTTCCGATGTCCCAATTCCCGTTGGCTATTCATCTTTATGGTGTGACCAAGGATTCCTTCTCCATCATGGTGATCCAATATTTTTGGTAACTCATCTTCTGCCGTGAAGTAACATCCCAATTCTTGACGAGGTTTCATACAAAATTTGACGGAATGAAAGTTCCTTCCTCCTCTGAGTCCACTCCAAAGAGTGAACATGATCGCGTATCAAATTTTCTCTGACGCACGATTACAGTGTTTTCTCGTGTTTCCCTTCGTCTATGGATATTATGTTGTGGTATCCAAGACAATCCTCCACATCTTGGTATCTTGTTTTGAAGAACCCTTATTGCCAAAAGATGTTCAACCTTTCTTTTCCAAAGGGATTTAAAGTCTTGTGCAAATCTCATATTCTAAATCCTTTCAAGAACATTCGTCCACAAACTTGAAACCTTCTCCTACTCCCTCCGTTATCTTGACGTGTTTCATGTCTGTTAGCTCAAGTGTTTTGTGAAAGTCTTTTTCTGAGTTGGCCATGAGATACTCGATCTTCGTGAAGATCCATTCCTAAGAGATCCCCTCCTACCTAAGGTGTATCTGCTGGATATCTTCGCAAGTGCTACGGATCAACCTCTTCGAGAAGAGAACCGTAAGGATCGAGAAGATCATTCCAAAACGGTGTTCCTTCTTTCTTTCTCCTTCAGGAATCTCAGAACGAGATTCTCGTAAGGGGGGTAGATTTGTAACACCACAAATTTAGCTAACATAGGGTCGTGGTGTTGTGTTCATGTCATAGCATGCATGAAAAATTTGAACCAAATTTGAATTTGAATTTTAATAACCAATGCATAAAAATCACTAAAAGTGAGCACTACAAATATGAATTTAAAACAGTTTGAAAATTTGAAAACCATGTAATGGAAAGGTTGGAAATTTTACAAGGTTTCCAAAAAACTATTTTTGCCAAATTTTATTCTTCAAAAAAGGCCCACAAATTTTAGTGTTCTCTTCTGTTTTATAATAGAAAAGGACTAGTTTGTAAAATTTAGAAAACTTCAGGGGGTTATCTTGGAAATTAGATTTTGTCTCCTTCCTCCTAAAGAGAAGCAGCTCGCTGCCCTGTTCCGGTTCGTCGC
Organism: Alopecurus myosuroides; assembly: GCA_028641055.1. Lineage (NCBI taxonomy): Eukaryota > Viridiplantae > Streptophyta > Magnoliopsida > Poales > Poaceae > Alopecurus > Alopecurus myosuroides. The sequence goes on along the minus strand of CM054063.1, from coordinate 215,332,845 downwards.
ATGTGCCACATCTCCTCCTCCTGCCTGCTTGCGTGGATAAGAGACCCTGGAGGCGTCTGAATCGAACCCATCTCCCTCAGAACCCCCTGGAACCCTCCTCTTCCTCTCTCTGTGCGGGAAGAACTCGAACCGTAACCCTAGCTCCCGCGAGTCCCTCTCCTCCATCGTTTCCTGCCTTGCCCGTCGCTTCTGAGCATGTTGTCGTCTTCCCCTCGCTCTCCTCTGTATCCTCCAGCCCGCGTGGAACCAGGGAAGGTCGGGAGGGTCCCAATCGCGCGGGTCTTCTCCGTCTCCGGCCAAGCGCCTCCACGGATGATTCATCGTCATCCGTCCTCCTATGGCCTTCTCGACCGTTTCCTAGGGTTCCTGGTGAGCTCATATCCCTCCCCGCCCCTCCTCGCTTGCTCCCGTGGCCGTAATGGCCGAGTTCTTCGGAGCCCGACACCGCCGCTGCCTTCTCGTGCACGGCGGCTCGCCTCCGGTGGCCCAACTGAGGTGGAGCCACCACCATGAAGCAGCCCACGGCCGAGGCTTTCCAACGAGCCCGAGGGCGCTCGTATCTGTCCCCGGATTCGTCGTCGACGACCACATCTGAGCTGGGACAGCCATCCCTGACGTCACCATGACGTCAGCGTGACATCAGCTGGCCGCACCTGTCATGTTTTCAACTTGAAACAATTAATAAAAAGAAAATGAATTGACACATGGGCCCACCTTATTTATAATTAGAGAAAATGATTAAAATTTGTAAAATTAATATCTTTAATTCCGTTGTTCAGAAAAATAAAAGTAAGGCACCAAAATGTTCAGAAAAATAAAATCTACATATTTATGCCATTTTCACACATGTTTGACAAACTTTAATTTTGGACATTATTTAATGTTGTTTAATTCATTTAAAAAATAATTAGTCAATAAAATAAGAAAAATTACAAGTTATATACCAAAATTCTCAAAATGAAAAATGCAATCTAGTTATGATGTTTTCAACCCCATTTGAGCAATTAAAATTGTACTTCCAGAATCGCCCGAAACACCCTCTGAGGTTCGTTTCGGGGCTAATTTCAACATAGTTGCCATGTTTGATTGTTGTTCCTCTTTTCGGTGTTATTTCTCCTCGGTAGAATGCGACTCCGAAGAGAAGGACATCAATGCCATTCAAAGAATACTTGATCCTAACCGACAAGTCAAGCACGTATTCCTGAAGACTTTATCTGGTTTTCTTGAAGCAAGGCAAGCATAACCTCTTATCTGCCCATATATGATTTCGAAAGACTTTTGATTCTCGTACGCTGTATTCGATTCCAATGTATCTTGTGTCAGTAGTTTGAGTTCTCCTATATTAGCCTAATTATCCTTATCCACTACTCCTAGCAGCCATAGGTTTGATTGTGTTCATCGCCAAAGCCTTAAATATGATGTGCTTAGTCATACATGCTTGTTATCTCTGCTCCATCCGGTTGATAAATCAGAGTTGCGAATGAATCTAGTATGATAGGATGTTGTGGAAAGTTAAGAGAATTGGTTTAACATGATTTAAAGGTGTGGATGATGAGACCACATAGGGTCTGTGGTTTTTTTCTCGTTTATGCCCCTAGGAGCGAGTTCTTGTCTTCGAGCCAACACTGGGCATGCATCCAAATGGGGCATAGATTCCCCTCGGTCTAAACTTTCCTAGTTTGTTCCATGAGTCGCCTAGTTCAGGATTTCCATTTGGATTTGCGGGGATACTAAAAACCTTTTCAGAACTAGGCCATGGGGATGTATCGGTGCTCTACGGGTAGGAAACCGTCGAGCATTGCGCACAACGATAGAGAGCTGACAGGAGATGGCTACTCCCTATTGGCGGTCCATCTCTACTCGGAGCGACTCGTGGAATAGGCGAAGCAAGGGAAAGGTTGTGGTCAACCTCCATGTGCCAGCACTTCCCGGAATAGTGCTAACGCCCTGGCATTAAGAGTTGGTTGGTATGTGTGGTTAAAGTTTTACACCCCTGCAGGGTTAAATCTTTTCGAAAAGCCGTGTCCGCGGTTAAGGATGACTTGGTGACGGATTCTGTGATCATAGATAACTTGAACGGAATGACTAAAACTTGCTGATAAGGAATGTAGGATGCCTCCTCGAAGATGCCGAGAGGGGTTACCTTGTGGAATGAGGTACCAGAACAACTTGAGGTGGGTGATCTTTGAAGCACGATGTTCTGATATGATTCAGTGGAATGAAAAGATGATGATAGCATTAGTTGAGTAACTTTCTCATTTGTTTTCAAAATACTCCATCAGACGTGCTATTCCTTCGTCAACTTGGAAAACAAATACAGCTTTACGCAAAATAACCTTCATAAATATTTCTAAAAGAAGCAGATATATGATAGGTTAACTAAGTCTTGTTGAGTACCACTCGTACTCATGTTTTCTTCGACTTGGTTCAGGTGGAGTTCCTAAGTTCGGTGGTGTTGCAACATGGACATCGACGAGTAGTTTGGGGTTCCCAGGTAGCAGCCTGGAATCTATGGGCTAGGACGTTGCCTTATGTTGTAGCCTCTTAGGCTTTTTTGGTTCTTGTTGATTAGCAACATACTTTCCTTTCCGTTGTCTGATGTAATGTTTGGTCATGTGACCTTTGTTTGTAAAGCTATACCCTAGTAATACCTGTTTGTTACAGCTTCCATGTCTAGAGTGGTGCTTTGATCGGTCGTTGGTTTCAAGCTCATTGTTATACAGTTTTGGCTATACCTGCGTAGTTGTCGCAGTCGAGGGGTTGTGGAGCCGATGATCCATGTCCGAGCATGCCTACCGATGTGATTCGGCTTGGGGCTTGGTAACCCCAGTAACCCTCGATTGTTGTTGCACTTCCTGGACACATAGCATCTCTCTATACCTTTGGTTCCGTTCCTTCAGTTTCATACGATTCGTGGATGCTTTGATATGCATAGTTGGTTATGACTAGCATGGACACAAGGAGTAGTAGTACCAAGGTTATCCGGCCTGTGTGCCGATGAATTTGGTCTACCTGCCATTGTTTGTTGCAGCCGGGGCTGGTAACCCTGAAGCCCTTCTGGGTCCATGACTAGGAGTGCATAACAGTATGTATACATCTGGGTCCGGGGTCGTGACACTCCGAGCGATCTGGTCGCCTCCAAGATCTTCGTCGCCTCCAAGATCTTCGTCGCCTCCAGGATCTTCTCACCAGCGCCGATCGCCTCTTCCTCCTTGGATCGATCGACTGCTGCTGCCTCGAAACATCAACACCCTCCCAAACCCGTCCCAATTCCCACAAACCCTAGACACATACTTCTCTTCCCAAAACCCTAGAACCTGACCCATGGCGTCTTATTCCTCCATCTCGGTGATCGGTGCACCCCCGGCAACTCGCCTCACGCGAGAAAATTTCCTCTCCTGGAAAGCACATGTCATGCCATCCCTTCGTGGCGCTCGTTATGACCCTGCTAGAAGGAAAAGAAGAGGTTCCTCCTGAGTTCTTGGAGTCTGAGGATGCAAATCACAAAAAAACAACAATTCCCAATCCGGCCTTTGATGCATGGATCATGAGGGATCAACAAGTCGACAGTTTTCTCGTCAACTCTCTCGGAGGAGGATATTCTTCCGCACACGTACGGTCTCGAGCATGCGGCTGAAATTTGGGATGCAACCACCAATCTCTTCTCTACACAGTCCAAAGCTCGGGTCCCCTCGCTGCGTGGTGCCGTGACAAATACAAATAAGGTGGACATGACCGCTCAATAATTCATCTCTAAGATGAAGGGGTTCGTCTGTGAAATTGCCTATGTGGGAAAGCGTGTGGATGATGATGAACTCAAGGACTATATATTCAATGGTTTGCATGGCCCATATAATCCGCTTGTTGCATCTATCAATGCGGTTCCCTCAACTACGCTCAATGATTTGTGCTCTCAACTTAGAACATGCTTGTTGCTTCTAGTCAAGGCACGAGCACATTTACGTCATCAGTTAATGCAGCTCCTCGTCGTCCTCCTTCTTCCTATGGTAATTCACAACCGAAATATCCTCTCCTACCACTACCAACACCTCCCTCTTACCCACCACCACCTCCATCGCAGCCATATCATATGCCATACAATCTGCCACCCTACTACCTGCCCACACAACCATACCCGCCACCTCGTAACCATCCATATCCGCCACAGCCTATGCCATATTATCAGCCACCGCCTACGTCTTACTACCAGCCTCCACGCCCTATCCAACAAACCTACCAACCAGGCCCTACTACTCGTCCTCAACAGCAGGTTAAACAGGATCAGGGGCGTCGTCCCAAAGGAGGCCGAGGCAAGCGTGTCCGTGTTGCCACACCTTGGCAAGAGGTTTTTTTTGTCAGATATGCAAAAAGGAGGGTCATGCTGCTGGTGATTGTTGGTGACTCTATGGTGATGACAATGATGATGATGACACCTCATGATAACAAAGCTGCATATGGAGTTGATACTAATTGGTGTGTAGACACAGGTGCCACCAATCATGTCACGGGACAACGCAATAAACTCTAGGTTCATGACAAATATCAAGGGTGTGATCAAGTTCATAATGCTAGTGGACAAGGTATGTATATTGCACACATTGGTCATTCAGTTTTACACATCCCTCATAGTTCTATTCAACTTCGCAATATTTTGCATGTCCCTAGTTCCTCCATGAATTTTCTTTCTGCCCATAAAATTGCCTTGGATAATAATGCCTTCATTGAGATTCACCCTTTCTTTTTCTTGGTAAAGGACCAGACAACGCAGAAAATCATGTTTAGAGGTACTTGTCATGGTGGCTTGTATCCCCTTGTTCCTGTGTCAACGGGGTCTTCCAAACATGCTCCCGTCACCATCAAGCCTTCATCATCCACGTGGCATCGTCTCTCAGGACATCCATCTTCTTTTATTGTTCAGCAAATTCTTAGGAAGAATAATATCTCTTATATTCCAGAAATAAACTCTTACATATGTGATTAATACCAACTAGCAAAGAGCCATCAATTACCTTATAGTATCTCTACAAGTTTCTCTACTGTTCCTTTAGAACAAGTGTTTTCTGATGTATGGGGTCCTGCTTCTCCTTCTGCTAGCAAACATGCATATTATGTAAGCTTCATTGATAATTTTAGCAAGTTTACTTGGATTTATTTTCTCAAGAAGCGCTCTGATATGTATCAAGCGTTTCTTAATTTTCAACAATATGTTGAGCGTAAGTTTGATCGTAAGATTATTACCATGCAAACTGATTGGGTGGTGAATATTAAAAACTCCATGGATTCTTTCGGAAAGTTGGTATAACTCATCATGTGTCATTCCCTCATGCTCATCAACAAAATGGGTCTGCTGAACGTAAGAATTGTCATATTGTTGAGGTTGGTCTAGATCTTCTTTCCAATGACTCCATGCCGCTAAAATATTGGGATGATGCTTTTCTTACAGCCACATTTCTTATCAACTTACTTCCTACCAAGGTTCTCAACTTTGACACTCCTACACATAAACTTCTTAACACTGTTCCAAACTATGACTCTCTTCGTGTATTCGGTTGTGCTTGTTGGCCTAATTTACGCCCTTATAACAAACACAAACTTTCCTTTCGCTCCAAAAGGTGTGTTTTTCTTGGATATAGTCCTCTTCATAAAGGAGTCAAGTGTCTCGACATTACCGTGGGTCGTGTCTATATCTCACGTTATGTAGTATTTAATGAAAACATTTTCCCATTTGCCACACTTCATCCAAATGCGGTCGTCGTCTTAGAGAAGAAATTCTCCTACTCCCAATTGAATCATCAGCATCAGCATCTACTGATAGGGGTGTGTATACTAATGATCACAGTTTGCATATTGTTCTTGTTCTTGAACCTGTGCAGTACATGAGTCGTGCCAAAATTTTGGAAAAAAATGATGCTTCGGATGGTCAGAATGATGAAAATGCATTTTGTGTATAGACAAAACGACGCTGAAAACCAGGAAGATACGGTCGAAACATCCGCCTCGGATCACTCCCCGTCAGGTTCTGATGCAGATTCTTCCGCGCGGACATCCATCTCCCCCGCGCACCACTCCTCTACTACCACGTCGCCCACTCCTGTGCAGGAGCGCGCGTCGCGATCGTTGTCTTCCGACCGGTCGCTGACGCGGTCTGACACTGGGCGTCGCGCCCGCCCGCGCTCCCGGTCAAGGCTGTCGGCTCTGGCGGGAGCTTCCTCTACCGTCTCGCCACGTGGCCGCCATGGTGTGGGTGCGAACGACGAAGATGGTGTTGTCTCTGGTTCTGGACATGCTGTCTCTCCCTCTGGATCCTCTGTGACAACATCTGAAGTGACAGTTCTTGAGGGCAGAACTCATCTACAAAAAGGTATTAAACATCCGAGGAAATATACAAATGGCACAACTCCATACAAGATTTTTTTTGTTTTGTTTACATCAACAGGAGAACTTCAAAATTTCAAAGAAGCTATTATGGTTAGCAATTGAAAAAATGCAATGCAAGATGAATATAATGCTCTTATTGCCAACAAGACTTGGTGTCTTGTTCCTCCTAGTTCCAATAAAAATGTTATTGATTGCAAATGGGTCTATAGAGTAAAAAAGCATGCAGATGGTTCTGTTGACAGATATAAGGCTCGTTTGGTTGCAAAAGGGTTCAAACAAAGGTATGCCATTGATTATGAGGACACATTCATCCCTCTTAATTATAGCAGCAATGTAACATCCCTACTTTTGTGTAACAAAGAGAGGTTTTGTGTACATGGCATGCATGCATGAAAAATGGACCAAAATTTTGCTTTTAAAATTTAATCAGAGAATTATCAGTAGATCACTTAATCTTGTTTCAAACAAAATTGTTCTACAAAGTTTTTCAAATGGAACCAACTATATGCTAAAAAGATGGCAAATTTGAAGAGCTTTCCAACGACTATTTTTGTGCAATTTTTACTTCACAAAAAGGCCTCAAAATTCAGTTTTGGTTCTGTTTTAAAATGCCCAGGGACCTTTCTGTAATTCTCCCAGTTGCCCAGGGGGTTCTTCGTGAATTTCCCTGTCGTCTTCCTCCTGTCCGGCGACAGGAGGGCATCTGCCCCGCCGCGCCACCTCCTGCTCGACTCCCTGTCGACGTGGAGGCCCCGAGGGCCTCAAGGACACGTCCCGATCGCTCCTGGCCCCCGGAAAACCTCCCCCTCGCTGTCCCTCTTCCCCCTCTGTTTCTCCCCCTCCGCCCGAAAATCGACCGCCGCCGGTGATCCGCTCTAGCCGCCGTTCCACCCCCTCCCGGACCTTCCCGTTGAGCCCATCGGATCCGCGTCGAGCTCCTCCCCGCCCTCGAGCAGACACAGCAGCCGGGATGGCCTAACGGCCGCGAATCGCCGCCTCCTTCTTCCTCTCCGGCCGCCGGAAGACCTCCACCGCGCCGCCGATTGCTCCCACCTCTGGCCCCGTCGTCTGCTCCGTTGAGCTCGTGGTGAGCCCCTGAACCTCCCCACCCCCTCCGTTTCCTCCCATTCGGCCGGAATCACCGAACCCGCCGGAGCCCGTCGACCCCCGCCGCCGCTCGCCGTCAACCCTCGCCGCCGCTGCTTCCCCGGAAGCGACACCAGCCTCCCCGGGTTCCCCTCAATGAGAGGAAGCCCGTGGGCCAAACGGCACCTCCGGAGACCGCCGGAATCGCCGCCGGCGAGGGCAACTGTCACCGGCCGGCCACCGTGAGGTCACGGTGATGTCACTGTGACATCACCTGCCCACGTGGCGCGCCAAGTGGCATCCCCTGTCCTTTTTGAACTGTGCAGTGGGCCCGCAGAAAAAAATAGAAAAACAGAAAATAATTGATATTTGTAAATTCAATAACTTCCATTTTATAGCTCCAAAAATTATAAAAAAATATGCAATGTGTTCAGAAAAATGAGAGCTATTTATCCATGTCATTTTCATACATGTTTAACCAAGGTTAAAATAAGTCCACTTTTATAGCATACATTTAATTCAATTAAATATTGAAAATAAAGTTTTTATTCAATAAAAATAGAAAATTAAGTGTAATATACCATTTTGATCAGTGAAACAAATGCAATCCAACTATGAGGTTTACAAAGTCTTTTGAGCATCTTAGCTTGGTCACATCTCCAGTTTAGGGTTTTCTCCCCCTCCGGTGTTCGTCGTTCACGGCGCGAAACCCTAGCTTCCTGTTCTATTCCTTAAGCTTCATTTCAGTTGCATTATTTTACTCATGCATACATATTGTGCATTGCACTGCCGTCAAGTATTGATTGTTTGCCTTCTTTCCGGTGTTGCTCGCTATCGGTAGATCGAGATCCGGAGGTCGACCCAGCGTTCTAGGACAACCCAAGCTCTACTTTCGACGAGCAAGGCAAGCACAACCTCATGGCTCCACCCATGTTTTGAGTCTTTCAACCTCTTACTCATGCATTCGATTCAACTTCGTTTTGTGTCTGTTAGAGTAACCTATCCACTGCATGACCCTCCCCCTCACATGTCACCTTCATACCTGTTTACCCTCCTAGTATGACTAGGGTTGTTTGAGTAACGTAGAGCCTTGTGTGTTCAATGCTTAGACATGCTTAGTCTTATGATCTGCTTCATCCGGTTGATGAAATGCCGATAATGCGTGAACCTAGTATGAAAGGTGTTTATGCTTTGACATGGTTGATTAACATGTTTAACATGGCATGGATGTTGAGGCCACGGTGGGTTGTGGTTTTTGTCTCGTTCATGCCCCTAGGTGCGAGTTCTCGCCTTCGAAGCCAAGACTGAACGTACAGCCACACGCGGGCCAATGAACCCCGCTCGGCTAACTAACTTGTTTAGTCACTTCCATGGGTCACGTAGATTGAAGTTTCCATTTGCGGGTGTGTCATAAAACGTTTTGGAGAAAACTAGGGCGTGACCGGGACCAGTGATGGACGTACACGGATCTTGTACCGACTCACAGAACATGTGCCGTCAGGAGGTGGCCAACTCCCTGTTGACGGGGTGGCCCTGTTTGGGTTGACTCATGGATAGGGCTAGGCAAGGTAAAGGCCGTGGTCGACCACACTCTGCCGCGCTCTTAGAGAGGAGCGTTACCGCGTAGCGTTAAGAGTCGGTTGACACGTGTGGGTAAAGTGTACCCCCTGCAGGGATAAATCTTTCGGAAAGCCGTGTCCACGGTTATGGACAACTTGGCAACGGATTCTGTGATCATAGACAACTCTAACGGAATGACTAAAACTTGCTGGCAACGAATGAAGGATGCCTCCTCGACTACGTCGAGAGGGGTGATTCTTGTAGCATAAGGTAGTCTGGGGATGAGAAAGTACTTGGTGGACTAAAGAACATTATGATCTCAGTAGTTGAGTAGATTCCTCCTCTGTTTTAGAAATGCTCTGTTACACGTGCTTTTCTTCCTCAACTTCGGAAAACAAAGTTGGCTTTATGCAAAGAACCTTAAAAGCCAAGTCTTGCTGAGTACCTTTTGTACTCAACCTTGCCTCGTTGTTGTTTTGTTTCAGACTTCGGCGATGCAGCTGAAGAGGGGTTCTACCTCGACGTCGACGAGTAGTTAGGAGTTCCCAGGCAGCAGCCTGGTATCTGTAGTATGGGTTTGGCTACGTTGCTTATGTTTCGGACTCTTAGTCCTTTTGCTCTTGTTGTATAGCAACATCTTTGCTTTCGCTGCTTGTTGTAATGTTGGGTTGCTTGACCTATGTTGGTCCTGTAACCTCTGCGTGTAAGCTACTCTAGTATGCCTTGTTTAATACAACTTTCATGTCTAGAGTACTGCTTTGATCGATTGTTGGTCTCGAGCCCGTTGTTATACAGTTTTGGCTATGCCTGCATAGTTGTCGCAGTCGAGGGGTTGTGGAGCCAATGATCCATGTCCGAGCCCGCCTGCCGGAGATATCCGGCCTGGGGCGAGGTAACCCCAGTAACCCTCGATTGTTGTTGCACTTTCTGGACACATAGCAGCTCTGTATAACTTTGGTCCCGTCCCTTCAGTTTCATCCGACTCATGGACGCTTGGGTATACATATCTGGTTATGGCTAGCATGGACACAAGGAGTAGTAGACCGGGGATCCGGACTACGTGCCGATGAATCCGGTCTGCCTGCCGTTGTTTGTTGCGGCCGGGGCTGGTAACCCTGAAGCCCTTGTGGGTCCACTGCTAGGAGCACATGACAGTTTGTATATCTCTGGGTCCGGGGTCTGACAGGTCTTGGTATCAGAGCAGGACTGCCTGTAGGAAACCCTTGCCGTTGGTCGATGTTGAGTCTAGAACTTGTGAAAACTATTTTTTGAAAAGACAAAATGAGTTATGAAAACCCTCTTAGGATTCTTTTTGCTCCTTACCTGGTATCGCTCTAACTCTGAGTCATCGTATCTCATTTGTTTTTGTGTGTTGTTTCCTTGTTGTTGTCTCAAAAGTTAGGAGTAAAACCGTTGGGTGTTTTTCTTCCGAGTACTATGTCTCAGGTTGTTATCGTTCCAAATTCAAGTCATTTCTTCATGTCTTTTGACATCTTGAAAATGTCTTTGTTTCAGATGCCTTCTGGTCAGGTTGTTCGACATACACTATGCCTTGGAGTTCCAGGTTTTCCTCATCTCTTAGCCTCAGCCTGTGCAAACATAGGAGCCCCTTGGTATCCTGTGTACACCGTGTATGAGGAGTACCGTGACTTCCACCAGACCCAGTACTTGTGTGGTGTCCGTCTTCCACAGCTAGATGGCACCATCTTTCCTGCTGAGCACTATGCTGAGGGTATTGGTTTCACCATTGAGATGGCTGTGCAGGATGCTGCACGGCACTGTCTTAATGAGCTTCGTTACCACTATCCAGACCACGAGCATAGCTCCTTCCGTTACTGCCCTGGTTCAGATGCTACTCTTGAGGGGTGTTATACCCACACCTTTGCTGATTCCTCCCAGGAGGAAGATCTTACACTTAGGTGCACCGCTGATCTTCTTGCTGCTTATGCTCGTCGCGAGCGTGAGCTTAGTGCACTAGTTAACACCCTTGCAGCTAGTCTCTGGACTGTGACAGCCAGAGGGAGGCCACTCGTTGAGAGTGGTATTGTTCAGGCCTCTGAGATAGAGCTTCCAGCTGTACTTGTGCCTTCCTCGGTTGCGTCTCCAGATGTTAGAGGTGATGTTCCCCCTCGTGGACGCCTCAGGAGGCCTAGGATGGTGCGTGGTGTACCACAGTCTCCCCACGGACCTCAGGACGAGTCTGTTCATTGCTACCCTGGTGCTCCGGTTCCACTTCCTTTCGACTTCGGAGGATACTGAGACCGTTGTCGGTTCCAGCTAGAGTAGTGTTTGCTCTCATGTACTCGAAACCCGAAGTTGTAGAAAAATAATGTATAGGAGCAGAACTTCGGTGATGTGTATCTACCGTACTTCCTTTCAGTGTTGTATGTACTTAAGCTTGTGAGCTTGTACCGCCACTATGTATGGTTTGTACTTCGACTGGTTTCAATAAATGTTGTAATATGTTGTCTCCATGTTGATGAAATGATACACTTCATGTTCATTCATTCTGTTCTACTACATTTCGGCATGTATCTTGTTGTTCCGTTGAAATTATTACATGTCGATCCATTGTATCCTTTCCATGGATGTGTTATTCATGATTCTTCTCCCTTTTACTCAGGATGTCGAGTGGTACTCGTGGCCGTAACAACCCTCCTCCTGAGCCAACACCTCCGCCGCCACCCACAATGGCGCAGGTGCTGCAGAGCATCGAAACTAACCGTCTGAGGAACGAAAAACTTCTGGAGCGTGTGGCCCAGAACACTGAACGCCGTGCTGCCGGCGTTACACTCGTGGACTTCCTCAAGGCTCAGCCACCATTTTTTGCTGACTCCACTGAGCCTCTCGATGCCGATGACTGGCTTCGCACAATGGAGCGCAAGTTCATTGCTCTCCGTGTCCAGGAACGTGACCGCGTGAACTTCGCCACCTATAAGCTTGAAGGTGCTGCTGGTGCTTGGTGGGAAGGCTTTCTGGCGTTGCAGGCGCCCGATCATGAAGTCACTTGGGCAGAGTTCCGCACTGCTTTCCGTGAGGCTTATATTCCGAAGGCAGTTATGGACGGTAAAAGAAAGGAGTTCCTTGATCTTACTCAGGGCAGTATGGGTATCGAGGCCTATGGTCGTGTATTCACTCGTCTGGCTCGCTATGCTCCTCGTGATGTCACTAATGACGAGGACAAGCAGGATCTGTTTCGTAAGGGCCTGAACCCAACTGTTCGTTACGAGCTTCTGCCCTTCAAGTTCCGGAGCTTCCAGGAACTTTACAACCAGGCCATCACTCTTGAACGTGGCAAAAAGGAAATGGATGCTGCTATGAAGAAAAGTGTTGGAGATTCCCGTGCTTCACCCTATGGTCAGAAGAGGAAGCGCCGTGTGTTCATTCCATACAGTGCTGTCCCCAGGGCTCCGTTCCAGCCAAGGCCATCTGGATATGCTCCTCGTCCACCTGCTCCACCTGCTACATCAACCTATGGTGGTGGACAAGGTTCTCGTCCTCCAGTTGCCGCTCCTCCCAACAATGTGTGCTACCGTTGTGGCCAGCCCGGTCACTTCTCAAGGGAGTGCCCTCAGAATCATGCTGGACGTGCACCTCCTCCTCCAAAGAAAATGGCAAAGCCTGCTGGTGCTGTACGTGGTCGTCTGAACTATGTGACTGCCGAGGATGCTCAGGACGATCCAAGCGTCTTACTGGGTACGATTCGTGTCAACTCAATTTCGGCTTTAGCCTTATTTGATTCTGGAGCATCGCATACATTCATGTCAGAAGGGTTTGCTGAAATGCATGGTATACCTTTCGAAAAGTTGCAAAAAACCGTTAATGGTAAACTCCCCTGGTTGCAACTGGCAAACCACCATGGTTACGCCAGAGCTCATGGTTGAGGTGGGATTCTTACAATTCCCTGCAACCTTCATTGCCCTAAAATCCACTGACCTTGATGTCATATTGGGCATGGATTGGCTTGCTAAATATGGAGTTGTTTTGGATTGTGCAACAAAATGCCTCACCTTGAAACATCCTTCCGGTGCCATCATCGACTATTGGTCTGAGTTCACCATTCCTCCTTCAGCACGCACACGACTTTCTCCTGAACTGCAGCTGTACTTCATGCAAGGTGATTACCCTCCTGAAATTCATGAGTTACCTGTAGTCAGTGATTTCCCTGATGTGTTTCCTGAAGAGTTACCTGGCATGCCACCTGATCGAAGTGTGGAATTTGTCATTGAGTTAGTCCCTGGTACCGCTCCTATGTCTAAAAGACCATACCGTATGGCCCCAGAGGAGTTGGTTGAATTGAAACGCCAAATTGAGGAGTTAGAAGAAAAGGGTTTCATCCAACCTAGCACATCTTCTTGGGGTTGTCCCACTATCTTTGTCAAGAAGCGGGATACCAACGTTCCACGTCTGGTTGTTGATTATCGGCCGCTGAATGCAGTGACCATCAAAAACAAGTACCCTCTTCCAAGAATCAATGACCTCTTTGATCAGTTAGCTGGTGCAACTGTCTTTTCTAAGATGGACCTGCGATCAGGATACCATCAAATAAAGATCAGAAAGGAGGACATTCCCAAAACGGCGTTTACTACTCGTTATGGTCTTTACGAGTACACCGTCATGTCCTTCGGTCTTACCAACGCTCCAGCTACCTTCATGAGACTTATGAACTCGGTATTCATGGAGTATCTTGATAAGTTCGTCGTGATCTACATCGACGACATCCTGGTCTATTCCAAAACCGAAGATGATCATTCTGAACACCTGCGTTTGGTGTTATCCAAACTTCGTGAGCACAAGCTACATGCCAAATTCTCCAAGTGCGAGTTCTGGTTGAAAGAACTCATCTATCTCGGACACGTAGTGTCTGCTGAAGGTGTTGCCGTTATTCCAGACAAGATCCAAACCATTCTTGACTGGGAAACACCTAAATCAGTCAAGGATGTTCGGAGTTTTCTCGGACTGGCAGGTTATTACCGTCGTTTCATCGAGAACTTCTCCAAAATTGCAAAACCTATGACTGAACTTCTTAAGAAAAGCAAAAAGTTCGAGTGGTCAGAAAAAGCAGAGGAAAGTTTCCAAACTCTGAAAACCAAACTGACTACCGCTCCTGTGCTTGTTCTTCCTGATACGAGCAAGGACTTTGTCATCTTCTGTGACGCCTCTCAACAAGGACTCGGTTGTGTGTTAAGGCAAGAAGGTCATGTAGTGGCTTATGGTTCTCGTCAACTGAAACCACATGAGCACAACTACCCAACCCATGATCTTGAGCTAGCAGCCGTGGTCCATGCTCTCAAGCAATGGCGTCATTATCTTCTTGGCAACCGATGTGAGTTATACTCAGATCATCAGAGTCTGAAATATCTGTTCACCCAACCGGATCTGAATCTCAGACAGAGAAGATGGTTGGAGGTAATCAAGGACTTTGACTTGGGTCTTAACTATCAACCCGGCAAAGCAAATGTAGTTGCTGACGCGCTAAGTCAGAAGTCTTATTGTAACAATTTGATGATACAGCAGGCCCAACCTCCTCTTCATGAGGAGTTCTCCAAACTCAACCTTGAAATCGTTCCTTCTGGTTATTTGGCCAACCTGGAGGTAAAAACTTCCCTTGAGGACCAGATCAAGAAAGCTCAAAAGCGGGATCTGGGAATCGCCAACATTAAGAAGAACATTGCTAGCGGTGCAGCTAAATGTTTCTCCATCGATGATCAAGGTGTCGTATATTTTGGCAACCGTCTGGTAGTGCCGAAGATACGGAATCTGAGAAAGCAAATTCTCCAAGAGGCTCATGACACACCTCTTTCTATTCATCCTGGTAGCACCAAAATGTATCAGGATCTACGTCAAAGGTTCTGGTGGTCCCGTATGAAGCGAGAGATTGCTCAGTATGTTGCCGAATGCGACGTATGTCGTCGTGTGAAAGCAGAACATCAAAGACCAGCCGGTGTTCTTCAACCCCTACCTATTCCCGAATGGAAGTGGGATGAAGTGGGTATGGATTTCATCACCGGTCTTCCCAAGACAAAGAAAGGCCATAATGCTATCTGGGTGGTGGTTGACCGCCTATCCAAAGTTGCTCACTTCCTTCCTATCCGAGAAGATATCACCGCTATCCAGCTGGCGGATCTGTATGTATCCAGAATAGTCAGCCTTCATGGTGTTCCAAAGAGGATCACCTCTGATCGTGGAAGTCTGTTCACCTCCAAATTCTGGGCAAGTTTCCAGCAAGCCATGGGAACCCGTCTGTCTTTCAACACTGCTTTCCATCCACAAACCGGTGGCCAAACAGAGAGAGTTAATCAGATTCTCGAGGACATGCTCCGAGCTTGTGTTCTATCGTTCGGTAAAGGATTGGGAGAAGTTTCTTCCATTTGCCGAGTTCACCTATAACAACAGTTATCAAGCTAGCTTGGGAAAGGCTCCTTTTGAAGTTCTTTACGGCCGTAAATGCCGAACTCCGCTGAATTGGTCTGAAACCGGTGAAAGATCGTTCTTCAGCCCGGATGTAATCAAGGAAGCGGAAGAAATCGTTCGTGTCATTCGTGAACGACTGAAAACAGCTCAATCTCGCCAGAAAAGCTGTTATGATCGTCATCACCAAGATGTTCATTATGAAATTGGCGAGAAAGCTTATCTTCGAGTCACACCTCTGAAAGGTGGAAAACGGTTCGGAATCAAAGGCAAACTGGTTCCTCGTTATATCGGTCCTTTCCCTATTATTGGGAAACGAGGTCAAGTTTCATATCAACTGAAGTTGCCTCCAGGATTTCCGGATGTTCATGATGTATTCCATGTCTCGCAACTCAAACGTTGCTTCAAAGATCCTGTTCGTGGTGTGGACCATGAAACCATCAAGCTCAAGGATGATCTCTCCTACAAGGAGGTTCCTGTCCGTATCCTCGATGAGGCCGAACGAAGAACTCGTAGTCAAACTATCAAGTTCCTCAAAGTTCAGTGGTCGCATCATTCCGAGAACGAAGCAACCTGGGAACGAGAAGATCGTTTGCGATCTAAGTACCCCGACTTCTTTTCTAAAACCTAGGAATCTCGGGACGAGATTCTTGTAAGGGGGGTAGACTTGTAACATCCCTACTTTTGTGTAACAAAGAGAGGTGTTGTGTACATGGCATGCATGCATGAAAAATGGACCAAAATTTTGCTTTTAAAATTTAATCAGAGAATTATCAGTAGATCACTTAATCTTGTTTCAAACAAAATTGTTCTACAAAGTTTTTCAAATGGAACCAACTATATGCTAAAAAGATGGCAAATTTGAAGAGCTTTCCAACGACTATTTTTGTGCAATTTTTGCTTCACAAAAAGGCCTCAAAATTCAGTTTTGGTTCTGTTTTAAAATGCCCAGGGACCTTTCTGTAATTCTCCCAGTTGCCCAGGGGGTTCTTCGTGAATTTCCCTGTCGTCTTCCTCCTGTCCGGCGACAGGAGGGCAACTGCCCCGCCGCGCCACCTCCTGCTCGGCTCCCTGTCGACGTGGAGGCCCCGAGGGCCTCAAGGAGACGTCCCGATCGCTCCTGGCCCCCGGAAAACCTCCCCCTCGCTGTCCCTCTTCCCCCTCTGTTTCTCCCCCTCCGCCCGAAAATCGACCGCCGCCGGTGATCCGCTCTAGCCGCCGTTCCACCCCCTCCCGGACCTTCCCGTTGAGCCCATCGGATCCGCGTCGAGCTCCTCCCCGCCCTCGAGCAGACACAACAGCCGGGATGGCCTAACGGCCGCGAATCGCCGCCTCCTTCTTCCTCTCCGGCCGCTGGAAGACCTCCACCGCGCCGCCGATTGCTCACACCTCCGGCCCCGTCGTCTGCTCCGTTGAGCTCGTGGTGAGCCCCTGAACCTCCCCACCCCCTCCGTTTCCTCCCATTCGGCCGGAATCACCGAACCCGCCGGAGCCCGTCGACCCCCGCCGCCGCTCGCCGTCAACCCTCGCTGCCGCTGCTTCCCCGGAAGCGACACCAGCCTCCCCAGGTTCCCCTCGATGAGAGGAAGCCCGTGGGCCAAACGGCACCTCCGGAGACCGCCGGAATCGCCGCCGGCGAGGGCAACTGTCACCGGCCGGCCACCGTGAGGTCACGGTGATGTCACTGTGACATCACCTGCCAACGTGGCGCGCCAAGTGGCATCCCCTGTCCTTTTTGAACTGTGCAGTGGGCCCGCAGAAAAAAATAGAAAAACAGAAAATAATTGATATTTGTAAATTCAATAACTTCCATTTTATAGCTCCAAAAATTATAAAAAAATATGCAATGTGTTCAGAAAAATGAGAGCTATTTATCCATATCATTTTCATACATGTTTAACCAAGGTTAAAAGAAGGCCACTTTTATAGCATACATTTAATTCAATTAAATATTGAAAATAAAGTTTTTATTCAATAAAAATAGAAAATTAAGTGTAATATACCATTTTGATCAGTGAAACAAATGCAATCCAACTATGAGGTTTACAAAGTCTTTTGAGCATCTTAGCTTGGTCACATCTCCAGTTTAGGGTTTTCTCCCCCTCCGGTGTTCGTCGTTCACGGCGCGAAACCCTAGCTTCCTGTTCTATTCCTTAAGCTTCATTTCAGTTGCATTGTTTTACTCATGCATACATATTGTGCATTGCACTATCGTCAAGTATTGATTGTTTGCCTTCTTTCCGGTGTTGCTCGCTATCGGTAGATCGAGATCCGGAGGTCGACCCAGCGTTCTAGGACAACCCAAGCTCTACTTTCGACGAGCACGGCAAGCACAACCTCATGGCTCCACCCATGTTTTGAGTCTTTCAACCTCTTACTCATGCATTCGATTCAACTTCGTTTTGAGTCTGTTAGAGTAACCTATCCACTGCATGACCCTCCCCCTCACATGTCACCTTCATACCTGTTTACCCTCCTAGTATGACTAGGGTTGTTTGAGTAACGTAGAGCCTTGTGTGTTCAATGCTTAGACATGCTTAGTCTTATGATCTGCTTCATCCGGTTGATGAAATGCCGATAATGCGTGAACCTAGTATGAAAGGTGTTTATGCTTTGACATGGTTGATTAACATGTTTAACATGGCATGGATGTTGAGGCCACGGTGGGTTGTGGTTTTTGTCTCGTTCATGCCCCTAGGTGCGAGTTCACGCCTTCGAAGCCAAGACTGAACGTACAGCCACACGCGGGCCAATGAACCCCGCTCGGCTAACTAACTTGTTTAGTCACTTCCATGGGTCACGTAGATTGAAGTTTCCATTTGCGGGTGTGTCATAAAACGTTTTGGAGAAAACTAGGGCGTGACCGGGACCAGTGATGGACGTACACGGATCTTGTCCCGACTCACAGAACAGGTGCCGTTAGGAGGTGGCCAACTCCGTGTTGACGGGGTGGCCCTGTTTGGGTTGACTCATGGATAGGGCTAGGCAAGGTAAAGGCCGTGGTCGACCACACTCTGCCGCGCTCTTAGAGAGGAGCGTTACCGCGTGGCGTTAAGAGTCGGTTGACACGTGTGAGTAAAGTGTACCCCCTGCAGGGATAAATCGTTTGGAAAGCCGTGTCCACGGTTATGGACGACTTGGCAACGGATTCTGTGATCATAGACAACTCTAACGGAATGACTAAAACTTGCTGGCAACGAATGAAGGATGCCTCCTCGACTACGTCGAGAGGGGTGATTCTTGTAGCATAAGGTAGTCTGGGGATGAGAAAGTACTTGGTGGACTAAAGAACATTATGATCTTAGTAGTTGAGTAGATTCCTCCTCTGTTTTAGAAATGCTCCGTTACACGTGCTTTTCTTCCCCAACTTCGGAAATCAAAGTTGGCTTTATGCAAAGAACCTTAAAAGCCAAGTCTTGCTGAGTACCTTTTGTACTCAACCTTGCCTCGTTGTTGTTTTGTTTCAGACTTCGGCGATGCAGCTGAAGAGGGGTTCTACCTCGACGTCGACGAGTAGTTAGGAGTTCCCAGACAGCAGCCTGGTATCTGTAGTATGGGTTTGGCTACGTTGCTTATGTTTCGGACTCTTAGTCCTTTTGCTCTTGTTGTATAGCAACATCTTTGCTTTCGCTGCTTGTTGTAATGTTGGGTTGCTTGACCTATGTTGGTCCTGTAACCTCTGCGTGTAAGCTACTCTAGTATGCCTTGTTTAATACAACTTTCATGTCTAGAGTACTGCTTTGATCGATTGTTGGTCTCGAGCCCGTTGTTATACAGTTTTGGCTATGCCTGCATAGTTGTCGCAGTCGAGGGGTTGTGGAGCCGATGATCCATGTCCGAGCCCGCCTGCCGGAGATATCCGGCCTGGGGCGAGGTAACCCCAGTAACCCTCGATTGTTGTTGCACTTTCTGGATACATAGCAGCTCTGTATAACTTTGGTCCCGTCCCTTCAGTTTCATCCGACTCATGGACGCTTGGGTATACATATCTGGTTATGACTAGCATGGACACAAGGAGTAGTAGACCGGGGATCCGGACTACGTGCCGATGAATCCGGTCTGCCTGCCGTTGTTTGTTGCGGCCGGGGCTGGTAACCCTGAAGCCCTTGTGGGTCCACTGCTAGGAGCACATGACAGTTTGTATATCTCTGGGTCCGGGGTCTGACAAGCAACAACCAGAATTGTTCTTTCTTTATCAGTCTCCAATGGTTGGCACTTAAGGTAGCTAGATGTCAATAATGAGTTCTTACATGGTGTTCAAGAGGAGGAAGTGTACATAAAACAACCACCAGGTTTTGAGTCTTCCGCTGATCCACATTGCATCTGCAAACTTGACAAGGCGATATATGGGTTGAAACAGGCACCAAGAGCATGGTACTCTCGTCTTAGCTCAAAATTGCATGCTCTTGGTTTTGTTCCTTCCAAGGGAGATACCTCACTGTTTCCGTTTGCCAAGTCAGGTATAACCATGTTTCTGTTGATTTATGTTGATGATATTATTGTCACAAGTTCCTCAGATGCAGCAATTCCAGCTCTTCTACACAACTTAAGTACTGATTTTTCTCTAAAAGATCTTGGTGATCTTTACTTTTTCTTGGGTCTTGAGGTTCACAAACGACCAGATGGTTTGCTCCTAAATCAAGAAAAATATGTCAATGATCTCTTAGCCCGTATTGGTATGACTGACTGCACTCCATGTCCCACACCTCTATCTACTACTGAGAGTTTATCACTTCATGTTGGTTCTCTTCTTGGTCCGGATGATATTGTTAGCTACAGAAGTGTTTTGGGTGCTCATCAGTACTTAACGTTAACTAGGACAGATTTGTCCTTTTCTGTTAACAAAGTTTGTCAGTTTCTTCATGCACTAACTACTCTTCATTAGACTGCAGTAAAGAGGATTTCAAGATACATCAATGGAACTCGTATAGTTGGGCTCACGTTTCAGAAATCTCCTTCTACACTCCTTAGTGCTTTTTCAGATGCTGATTGGGCAGGTGACTTGGACGATAGAAGGTCCACATGTGGTTTTGCTATTTTCTTTGGCTCTAACCTTGTCTCTTGGAGTGCTCGCAAACAGCCTACCGTGTCTCGTTCCAGTGCTGAAGCTGAATACAAGGAATTGGCAAATGCAACTGCAGAGTTGATTTGGGTTGAAGCACTTGTTCGTGAGCTTGGTGTTTCATTACATGAGAATCCTTTCTTGTGGTGTGACAATCTAGGTACAACGTTATGTCAGCAAATCCAGTGTTTCATGCCAGGAGAAAACACATTGAGATAGATTTCTATTTTGTCCGTGAACTAGTTGCTAATAAACAACTTGGTATTAGATTTATTTCTAGCAAGGATCAGATAGCATATGGTTTTACTAAAACATTATGTACAAAGAAGCTTGAGGAATTCCGCCGTAATCTCAAACTTTGCAAGGTTTATATTAAGGGGGGGGGGTGTTAGAGGTGTAATAGCTTTACGTATAGGATACGGAGTAGTACTCCGATCCTATACATATTCCTTCTGTATTGCCACCCTAGGGGCTTTTCCTAGGTATATATACACGTAACCGATCACCCTAAGTGGCACGATCGTTCTCCCAACCTACAAACCTAAGGAATTCGACAACAATGACTTGGAGGAATAGCACAACCCTCCAGGCGTGGCCTCCATGTGTATTTATATTAGAGATGTACAAATACATTGTGTTAACTGTATTAGGTTTGGACTAATCTAGAACATATACGTTATATCTAACATGGAGCATCCATCCTGAAAGTTCAAATTTAAACTTCAGCAAGGAGAATTTGCAAATTCCTGTAATATTTTGTGGAATTGGAAAATATCTGAAATATTTTGTATGTCGTGTATTTAGTGTCGCTACCACTTCTTATTTCTGGAACAATGGTATTTTTAACATTAATTTTACTACTAACACCTTTTAATATCTAAATTACTTATCAGGGAATGTAGCACATGTTTCCGCAACAATGTGCGGGGTGTCATCCAGTTCAACAAGTTAGTATGCCCCACCAACACTATCCGAATCCGAGCATCTGCCTGAGTGCCCGAGGCACACTTGCACTTGGCAAAACTTTTGCCGAATGCCACACTTGAAAATCGGTACTCGGCAAAACATTGCTCAACATATAGATGTTTGCCGAGTGCCTTTTCAGGAACTCCGCGAACATGTATTTTCTGAAGTTTCGATCGATATTCGCGGAGTGGATCATCCCTCACGAAAACGCAGATTTCAAGTTGTCCATAGTTTACTAAGTGGCTATAACTTATGTTGGATTGACACACCATAAATACAAATATGACTAAGGAGGTAAAGTATGAAGCCTGCATTTTTGCCCTGTATTTTTGTCTCGCTCACTGAATAACAAGTGGCGTACGGGTCTCCTTCCTTTCTTGTCGGCTGGCTGGTCTACCCCTGCCCCCTTTCTCATTGTCGGATGGCCTTTTCTTCCCTCTAGCTAGGGTTATTTAAGCCAGGCATAGAGTGTCCGGTCCGCGTGGTCCATAGGAAAAAACAGAGCATGAGTATTGTTGAGGAGCGAGAGAAGGAGAAAAGCAAGCGTAATCAACAACGGTCCACCTAAAAATGCAACTGCCATGCCTTTCTCCTCATGAGGTTCATGGCACCAACACTGAACTAAGTATGTCTCTCCGATCATCGACTCTCAAATTCCTAGAATAGTGCAGTCTTTATTTGTCTGTTCGTTAAGATTGTTATTTGTCATACCATGAAGCAGGTCATGCTAATATAGTACATTAGAGTAATCTCATATTTGAGTTTGCACTTGACTATGTAGATTATGCATTCGTGTTTTTTTGTTATTGTTGTTGAGATATATAGCATGTTCGATGTTGGCATTAACTTGGGTGTGATGATGTTATGTAAATGCAATCTGAATTCATAGTAAACACATCAGTTTAAGGTACTGATTTGTATTTATGAGAATATAAAGTTTTTAGTTTGAAGTGATAATCAATTCAGGTTGCACAAAAACGGCATATATAACTACTATGGTACTTATTATTTTTATTCTCCATTCATGCTCATTTGAAGGTGTTCTTTGGTGTGCTTTGTTTGTCGAGTTTGTTTTTCCTTACATCAAAGTCAAATTCTAGGGATGATCCACGCATTAAATTCATGAAGAAAGTTGCTGTTGTATTTACATAACTGCAAAGCCTAAAATATTCACTTTTCCGCTCCATGTTCTCGCTGTTGGCCCTCGGTCCAGCCCGCACTCTCACGTTATGTCCACTTCGGCAATGCCAAAATGCAGCTTCGTTGTGACGCCCCGAGATCGGGCACTATGCAGATTTCAGCATTTCCGCCAAAATCCACATAATAACCGATTCCAGGTTGCCACTTGTGATAACATTACAACAGTTCACGAATAATCCACAACAACAACAGAGGAGGTATATACAAGACGACTCAAACGAGTCAAGGATACAACTGATACAATACAAAGATCCAAATGACAGCGGAAGAAACAACATAGGGTCCAACTACGGACAAGATACAAATTGGACTAAGAGTCCTGAAGATAACCGATGGCGTCCAATCCCTGCCCAGGCCAAGCCGGAGGGATTCCCAAGCTAACATCGTCAGACTTCAAACCTGTTGACTGCAATGTGGAATATGCAGCCACGAAAAGGATTCGTGGGTCAGTACTATTAAGTACTGGCAAGCGGATAAACCATACTCACAAGATACCAGCGTAACCAATCATCACAAGATACAAATACTTTGGGTAGAACGGAAGGAAGGGATTATTGCAAAGAAGCGGCAGCGGGCTGCACTAACTAACTACAGAGACGCGCTACAACTTCCGGCTAATAGAGAGGGATAAGAGAGCGTATCGGAACCAACTACAACTACTCACCAAACATTACCCATTCAGTGTTACCCTCTACTAAGGAAGCAACCCAAGAAAACTCACACTGTTGATTAAGGTGACATTCATTTTTATGGTGGAGGTAATCTATATTACTAGTCAAGTTATCATCGTTAAGTGTAAGTTGTCTGAGTACTTGTTAGCCAGCACTTTCACCAAGTCATCCATAACCGCGGACAACACGACTTCTCGAGAAGATTAACCCTGCAGGGATGCACCAATTTGGCCGTACATGTAAGAATGACCCGCCAGATGGAAAGGCCCTTCCACCAAGCGAGGCACTCAACACAACCCAACTCTTCTTCGCATCAAGCCCAAAGAACCACATGCAATTGAGCGCATGACTAATCAAGCCCCACGAAGAAAAGGGGACCCTCATAGCACTCTAAGAACGTGTCTCCCTAAATGCCGACTACAAAAGTTCCACCCTGGCGCCAAGGGTTCGCACCTGCATATGCATGCGGCAAATGGAAAACCCGAACTAAGTGTGTCGATTTGGACAAGATGCGAATCGAATCAAAGTTGCGGGGGGCGCCCATACTCGCTTCCCACATGCGGTTAGCGCGCTCATCATGGATCGGAGGACAAGACCCTTTTCCTAATTAAGTTCGACACTAGCAGGCCTCAAAACCACGCCGGGCCTCCTACCGGTGCCTTATGATCAAATTATTATTACCCCAAGCATTAACATGTTGTTGATTGAATTGAAACCCAACTATCAAACTAGACAGGTGATACGACAAAGGACAACAAGACTCGGGCGCAAACAAACCTAAGCATGCTAGTACGACACAGGCCAACAAACAACAGGGTTATAGGTGTGGAGGTAAGGCAATATCGTGGCAGCAGGGTAAACATGTGATGGGATCGGAACACAAGCATCGAAAATACTAGGCTAGCATAAAGACAACGGAAAGAATCGGTAATAAGTGAGGAAAGGCAACATAGGTAGCAAGTGAGTATACTTTCCTGAGATCCAGCAAGTAGAGGTACATCCGAAGAACTTTTCGGTGCTCACATCATCTCAACGTCCTATCCGCGAAGAAGCAACGAACTAGAACAAACACCGGATGCAACAATTACTTCTACGGCAAAAGATCCAGCATGATCAAGATATGGATGCTTGACATGCGGGGATGCAACTTAACCAATTTAAGTTGAGACAAAAGCCCAACATTTAATTAGGAAGGTTTAAGTTATTTATCTAACCATCAATTTAAATGTTGATTAGCATGGATAACAATTAGTGGGTGAGCTAACCAAATTTAAATGGAATGGGGCACAAATTGTATTGAAAAGGTTGAAAACATGTATAAAATGTTTCACTGAACATTGTGAGCTATTAAACATAATTTTTGGATCATTATTGAATTTATTATGCATTTTTCCATAAGCATTTTTATTCTGCCCCTTTTAGTAAACAGAAGGAAACATGTTCAAATTTAATTCAATTGTGACCAAATAAAATACCACTGTGTAGAGTTTGTTAATACAAAATTTTAGAGCCCAAGTTTGCTCAATTTGGGATAACGGAGCTCAAGTTATGAATTTCCAAAGTTTCAAATTTTAATAGTCATTTCTGTATTTACTTATTTAGTGCAAAATTTATTACGGAAACATGTTGCAAGTTTGTTACTAACAGAAAGAGCACAAGATGCTGAATCCATAGAAATTTGAATCATTGAAAATTGGAGCATTTTTCAATTTGTTATTGATTTTACAAATAAAGATTTAGTTCTGTTTTCTGGATTTCGAGAATAAAAGAAAATGGCCGAAACGTCTTCTACCGGGGCAGAGCCAGCCAGAGTGGTTGATAAGCGGGCCCCCGTGCCACGCGGGTGCTGACTGGGCGAGGTGGGAGCCACGGGGGACTCCAGGGGTCGATGACAGCAGGGTCCCACCGCGCGGAAGTAAAAGGGAAAAAAGGGGTGGCCTTTCGGCCGGAGTGGGGATTCGATCCTGGGATCGCACGGGTGTGGACCGTGGCGCTAGCCACTGGGCTATTGTTCGATTCGTGATAGAACAGGGCACACAGAAAAGATCAACTGTAACGCGAGTCTTTACTGACAAAACTGAAGATTGTTTCGTGTTCGTTCTCCTGCAGGTAGACGGCGGACGGAAAACGACGAACTGCGGACGGTGCCGCTCGACAGTGGCACCCAGAGCAACGAGGAGGGAGCAGGAAGGTGTCCCAAAGGGCGGAAGGCTCACCGTGGGGGGCTTGGGGCGACACGGGCTTGGCGAGGGATGTAGACGTGCGCCTCGAGCAGACGCAGAGGGCGACGGGGACGGCGAACTTGACGACCATGGCGAGGACGACCTGGGCAACTCCAACCCCGGATCTCCTGCGAGGATGAAGAGGGATGCACCGTGGTTCCATTCCCGGTGCAACCACGGTCTGGTGCTGTCCGTGGTGGTGGCGCCAAGCGCGGCAACTCCCGGCCATGGAGGGCCTGCTCCGGTTCAGAATTCAGACAGAGGGTGGAGGATCAGAGGAGGAAGAAGGTGATGGCGGCGGCTGAGGGAGGAGAGGGAAAAGAATAGGGCTAGGGTTCGGGGCAGGAGGGGGCGGCTTTAAGGGAGAGAGGAGGAGCAGGTGGCGTGATGGTGCGGTGGTTCTGTTGATGGAGGGATAATAACCCGGTAGGCCAACTCCAAGGTGTAACCCGGCCCAAGGGACACGGCGCAGGATCCGGCTAAGGATAACGAAACTTCTGGAAGGCCCAAAGTTTGTAGGCCTCGTAACCCGGATTGTGGGTTGCGGTAAGGAAAGCTAGGGTTTGTAAGCGGTGTCCAGGTAGGATTCAGGGTGCGCCTTGGAAGGCAAGTCAGGAGGGTACGGTGCTTTATAAACCGACCCCTAAGTCTAGTTTAAAGAGATCCAAGAGCTCTAGCAATCTCGCCTAATATCGAGTATCTAGTGTAACACGCAATTTGAGTTGTTATCTTGAGATCGGAGACTCGGCGACTTGACAGCCGGCTACCAGATCAAAGTTCATCATCATGTTTTCCTCTGAGCTAAACCCTCTCCCAAACGCCTGTGTCGTCTTGCCCCAAGATCAGTTACCCCCGGTAACGTCTGTCGTGATTATCCCACGACAGTTGGCGCCCACCGTGGGGCCTGCGTCCAAAGGTGTTTACATCACGGGAGAAGCTCGGAAGAACATGGAGAATTTCGTCGTCGGCGAGATCTACGTCGGCCGCAAAGGAGATAAGATGGTGGACGATTCCGGCTGTGGGCCAGAGTCGGACCACCTCGAATCCGGATCTACTGTGACGATCGGCCAGATCAACATCTTCATCGGTATGGTACGTACGTCTAATTTAAAAGGACAATATCATGTGCATACTACAGGAACTCCTAGCAGGGACAAAGAAACATTAAAGCAAGCGGTAAACTCGGTTTCCTCGGCCGTTCCGGGATACCTGAGATGGGCGGAACAAGAGGTAACGTGGAGCAGAAGAGATCACCCGGAAAGAATAGAGCGCCCAGGAGTCTTGGCATTGGTAGTTGCACCGCAGGTCAATGGTTACGAGTTGAAAAGGGTCCTAATGGACGGTGGAAGTAGCATTAATATCTTATATTGGGAAACCTTCTTACGCATGAGTCTCAAAGAGTCCCAGCTACAGAAAAGTTCAACGGTTTTTCATGGGATTGTGCCGGGTCACTCAACGTGCCCCGAGGGAAAGATCGCATTGGAGGTTGCTTTCGGAGAATCAACGGATAATTATCGAGTTGAGTGGCTCACGTTCGAGGTGGTCAAATTGCGCAGTCCTTATCACGCACTGTTCGGAAGACCGGCTTATGCTAAATTCATGGCTAGGCCGTGTTATGTGTATTTGCAGCTAAAGATTCCGGGTCCTAAGCAGACCATCACCATACATGGAAGCCGGGATATAGCGGCCGAGTGCGGCGAAGGAGATTCAGTGATGGCCGAACAAGCTTGCAGAAAAGAGGAACTCAAGTATTACCGGTCTCAAGTAGATCCGGATGATAGAACAGCACTGAAAAGACCGAATACCGAGGACGAAAGAGCAAAATTCAAGGCAGCACAGGACACCAAGAAGGTAGATTTTGTTGAAGGTGATTCCACTAAGCAATTCACTATAGGGTCTAACTTGGGAAGAGAGCAGGAGAAGGCACTTGTGGAGTTCATTCGTTCAAATGCGGACGTATTCGCCTGGACACCTAGCGACATGCCGGGTATCCCTACAGAATTGGCAGAGCACAGTTTGCACATAGATCCCAAGTCCAGGCCTGTGAAGCAGGGCTTGAGGAAGATGAATGAGGAAAGAAGGAAAGCTATAGGTGAAGAAATTGCTCGGCTACTGACAACTGGCTTTATCATGGAAGTATTTCACCCGGATTGGTTAGCAAATCCGGTTCTAGTGATGAAAAAGACCAACGAATGGAGGATGTGCATCGATTTCACGAGTCTCAACAAGCATTGCCCAAAGGATCCGTTCGCACTACCAAGGATAGACCAGATCATAGATGCAGTAGCCGGGAGTGACCTGCTATGCTTTCTAGACGCATATTCCGGGTACCATCAAATTAAGCTCAAGAGGGAGGATTGGGAGAAAACATCATTTATAACCCCTTTTGGGGCCTTTTGTTACAAAACCATGACGTTTGGATTGAAGAACGCTGGCGCAACTTATCAACGATGTATTCAGAAATGCTTCGAGGATCAAATTGGACGCAATGTCCATGCTTATGTGGATGATGTGGTTGTCAAGACCAGGAAGGCAGAAACATTTATCGATGATCTAAAGGAAACGTTCAAGAACTTAAGAAGGTACCAGATGAAGCTTAACCCGACAAAGTGCGTGTTTGGAGTTCCAGCCGGGAAATTACTCGGCTTTATCGTCTCCGAGAGAGGAATTGAAGCAAACCCGGATAAAATCAAAGCTATCCAAAATCTGAAAAAGCCGGAAAAGTTGAAGCACGTTCAAAAACTCACGGGCTGCGTAGCAGCCTTGAGCCGATTTATCTCCAGACTCGGAGAAAAGGCAATACCATTGTACCGGCTCTTGAGGAAGTCCGACAAATTCGTACGGGATCAGGAGACGGATGAGGCGTTCGAGGCACTAAAAAAGCAGTTATCTGAAGCACCAGTACTAGCGGCCCCGGGTCCTAAAGAGCCTATGTTGCTATACGTGGCAGCAGGCCCCCGAGCCGTCAGTGCAGTAGTGGTTGTGGAGCGTAAAGAGGATGGGAAAGGTTATCCAGTCCAGAGGCCGGTTTATTATGTCAGTGAAGTATTATCAGAGGCAAAGCAGCGTTATCCGCATTGGCAAAAGCTGGTTTTCGGGGTCTTCATGGCCAGCCGGAAACCGAAGCCGTACTTCCAGGAACACCCTATAACAGTAGTTAGCTCAATACCAATGTCGTATATCATGAGAAACTCGGATGCAACTGGAAGAATAGCCAAATGGGCGATAGAGATGGGGGATTATCACATCAGCTACGAGCCCAGGTCAGCAATCAAATCTCAGGCTTTGATCGATTTTGTTAATGATTGGACACACACAGGCATGGCCACCATAGTTCCAAATTCCGAGTCATGGATCATGCACTTCGATGGGTCAAAGCAATACGAGGGGTCAGGAGCTGGAGTGGTGCTAACATCACCCAAAGGAGACAAATTGAGTTATGTACTACATATTCACTTTGACTGTTCCAACAACGTGGCCGAGTATGAGGCCCTATTGCACGACTTAAAGGTAGCCAAGGAGATGAATATTAAGAGGATACGATGCTTTGGAGATTCGGACCTGGTGGTACAGCAGGTATCAGGAACTTGGGATAGAAAGGACGCAACTATGGCAGCATACTGTAGGGAGGTTGATAGGGTTGCGGGATGTTTTTCCGGGTATGAGGTAGAGCATATAGACAGGAGAAAGAATGAGGCAGCAGACGCCCTCGCTAGACTTGGCTCGCGCAGAGAGCCGGTTCCACCTAACGTTTTCCTGGACGAATTATGGCGACCATCAGTTAAAACCGAGTCTGAGGAGGAACTGGCAAGTAAAGACCCGGATATGGAGCTCGTGGCCACTATACGCGCTATTCCCGAGTGGACAGAACCGTTTTTGGCCTACCTATCGCGAGGCGAGTTACCACAACAGGAGGTGTTAGCATGGCAAATTTTGCGGCGAGCGAAGGGGTATTCTATCATCAATGGGGAGTTATACAAGAGAAGTGCCACGGGAGTCTTTTTGCGCTGCGTAGCACCAGAAGAAGGCCGACAGATTCTCAGGGAAATCCATGAAGGTGATTGCGGGCATCATGCGTCTACAAGATCCCTTGTGGCCAAAGCTTATCGACATGGATTTTTCTGGCTCACGGCTCTAGCAGATGCGGAACGATTAGTAGCAAGGTGTGACGGATGTCAAAGGTACGCTCGCCAAACCCACGTGCCGGCTATGGAATTACGGACCATCCCGTTAACTTGGCCGTTCGCTGTCTGGGGTTTGGACATGGTTGGCCCCTTTCATATGTCACCTTGCAAAAAGACACACCTTTTAGTGGCTATTGATAAGTTTACCAAGTGGGTAGAGGTCATGCCAGTTACCAACTGTGAAGCAGCTACAGCAGTCAAGTTCCTGAAAAGAATAATCTACCGGTTCGGGTATCCTCACAGCATAATTACCGACAACGGAACCAACATGTCCCTTGGTGAGATGGAAAAGTTCTGTGGAAACAATGGAATCCGGCTTGCCGTAGCATCAGTGGCTCATCCACAGGCCAATGGACAAGTGGAGAGGGCAAATCAAGAATTGCTTCGCGGACTAAAACCACGACTGCGAGTTCCCTGTGTTAGGGCTGCTGGTGCGTGGGTCGAAGAGCTTCCTGTCGTGGTTTGGGGTATCAATACTACACCTAACAGATCTACTCAGATGACGCCTTTCTTCATGGTCTATGGCGCGGAGGCAGTGCTACCGAGTGACATTATTCATGATTCACCACGAGTATCAGCATACGTCGAAGTGGAGAACGAAAAGACCCGGCAAGACGCCATGGATATGTTAGAAGAACAAAGGGAACAAGCTCTGGAAAGATCAGCCATATATCAGCAGGATTTACGAAGATATCATAGCCGGCGTGTGAAAACCCGGGTCTTCCAGGAAGGAGACCTGGTTCTGCGCCTGGTACAGTCGAACGAAGGAAAGCACAAGTTATCACCACCATGGGAAGGACCGTTTATCGTAAGCCGGAATTTGCATAATGGGTCATATTACTTGATAGATGCAAGGGAAGAGTCGACCACAGTTAATGACACCGCTCATACCACTTCATCTATGCAAGAAAGAGACAGACCATGGAACGTGGCTCAGCTACGTCCATATTATACTTAGCAAAAATTATGTTGGCATGTGGAATTGAACGATGTAATAGGCAGCAGGTTTTCAGACGCACTCTTTTCCTATCCAGGGTACCCTTGGGGACTGGACGGGTTTTTAATGAGGCGGCCTGCTGGCCTAATTTTTTCATATCAAGTAAAGAGGTGATTATCAAGAAAAGAGGTGATTATTATCATGTTCTGTACTTTCAGTATGATGCATATATTTAGGTCTTGGGGGCTGGCTGCTTGAATAGCACAGTTGCAAACTCAAAGACCCGGCCATGATGCCTATGAGTTATAAGGGCCGATTACTTGCAAACGAGTACGGCTGCAATCTTATAACCGGACGAAGGAGCCAAATTTTCTTGACTATTCTTACTTAAGCTCGATGTGACTCGCAATAAAGTGGCATGATTTGTTCGCTTACGATTACAGTCAGCCATGACGCCCAGTGGGACTTGCCTGACCCTGTCTTCGTATAGATGTAACAACATGGTATCCACGCGAAAGCCGGCTTACAGTACAAGATAGTCAAAAGGGTCATCTAAACCACAAGTTATGCAGAGTACAAGGCTAATAACCGGAAACTCAACGATTATTAAGCATAACTTCAGATCCTGTGTGAAACAACTCGGGGTTTTTTGTGGACTTAGCAGCAAGCAATTCGTTCTCCTTGAAAGATCACGTATCCTAGACTCGGAAATCCGGGTCCTGGAAACTCGGGATCTTAAGAGAGGAAAAAATTACTTAGTTGTTAAGGTTCAAAAAATCCAAACATCCGAGTCTTGGGGACTTGGGGACTTAGAAGCAATCCCGCTTGTCAACACCCATGAAACCCGGAAACCGAGTCTCACAAAAGGAACAATACAGAAAGTCGGATCTCGAGAATAAAGAAAGTTGGATATCGAGAATAAAGAAAGTCGGATATCAAGATCACATAGGTTCAAAATTAGATAAACATAAAAGCCAGAAGAGGCACAAGGTGTATCAGGAACTTAGAATGCATTACAAAGTTTCGATAAAGAGTATCAAAGGTGCACAGGCGCACCATTCAAAAATAATTGTTTAAACGGCACATCGAGCCGACTGACGCATGAGAAGTGGCAGGTATTACTCGGCACTCTAAGCCGCGGCGTCCATCTTCGCCTTGCCTTTGCCATCACTTGTGGTAGCAGCAGCACCCGGGTCAGCAGCAATGCCGGCTCGCGCAGGTGGAGGGACGATGTGTGTAGAAGTAGCGGGCGCAGAGTCGGCTTCAGCTTTCTTCTTTGCAGCTTCCTCCCTAATCTTGGCAGCTTATTCCTTCCATCGGGCAAGCATATCGTATGGCTTGGGGCGATCTGCCTTAATAACCTTGTCACTAGCATCATATGCAGGAAGAATAGAATCGATCTCCAAACTGTCGGCGATCACACTAGCCGGGCGACGAACTTCTTTCTGAATGGCTTTGAAATCCTTTGGTGAGAACTTGGACCTGTCTTGATTGAATTCTGGAAACCCGCCCATCAGCTTGGCCGGCTCTAGCTTAGGGAAATAAGCTTTAGCCAGCGCAAGACCCCGGGTTACCCCAAACCGACAGGATGAGCGCTTCCAATGCCAAATCCACTCAGGAATGGTGGAGCAGACTTCCAGCAACTTCTTCATGTTACCAGGACCAACACCCGGCAGTCGTAGTTCATCGAGAAACCATCCAACTCCGGCACTGAGCTGCCGGACAGTATCTTTAATGAGCTTCAGCTTGGCAGTATCATCCTCTTCCGGGATCGAATCATCCGGACCTGCTGAAAGTAAGAAAATTAATGAACAAGGAGATCCGGCTATTCATCCAAAGGAAAATCCGGGTCTTAATTGCTAAAGTTCAAAGATCATACCAGTTGCTGCGCGGTAGGTATCGGCAATCTGCACACAAAGTGTCGTTAGCTTGTCCTCAGCCAAGTGAGCCCTTTTCCTATACTTCCTTGTGATTTTTCCACTCCTACGAGCTTCAGCTTCAGCTGCTTCGCGAAGAGCTGTCTCCTTCACAATGCGTTTGGCAGCCTTCGCAAGCTTCTTCTCAGATTGCGCAACAAAATCCTAGGTGGAAACACAAGGAAGGGTCAGTCGGATCTATTATGAAGTTTCAAGCAAATTAAGCCAGTAATTCACTTGGAACTTGGGGACTATACAAGGATACAAGTGGTGTCACTCGGACTTACCTTGTGCTTTGTTCAAAGCATCTAGAATATTCTCTTCATCGGCCTTTAAGGTGTAGAGGGCATCAAGCATTTGGGCGAACG
The DNA here is from genome assembly GCA_028641055.1 of Alopecurus myosuroides. Classification (NCBI taxonomy): domain Eukaryota; kingdom Viridiplantae; phylum Streptophyta; class Magnoliopsida; order Poales; family Poaceae; genus Alopecurus; species Alopecurus myosuroides. The sequence continues at coordinate 215,299,884 of CM054063.1, read as the reverse complement.
TCATATCCTCAGGGCGAACTCTAGAAGGGCCGGCGGATTGGTCTTCCGGCTGGGGAACTTTCCCGGTCCTTGGGGTCGAAACCCGGACCGTCTGAGTATCCGGGTTAGGAGAGCCCGTCTTCATCTCCAAGATCTCAATATCTTCGTCCACTTCTTCAGAGGATTTGGGAGACACGGTTTCCTGTTGAGCCGGGTCATTGAAGGGGTCTTTTTCTTGGCCGTCTTCAGCCTCATCATCAACTGCAGCATCCGTGTTAATAGTCGGCCCCTCCGTCCCCTGCTTTTCTGCTTCTGTGATTTCCGGGTCACTAGTGGTAGCTTGGGCGCTAATAGGAAAAAGGGAAAAGTGGTTAGCGATGTAAGTTGGTAGTTATCAGGTATAAAAGGATATCGAGCGATGGAGACTTACCCGGTGTTCACAGCGTAATCCGGCGGGAGTTCGCCGCTGGAGGCGGACGAGGTCGCCAAAGGCACCGATAGCGGCACCCGGAATTGCCCAGCGAGTGGGTGGCTAGGAGATGGGTGGCGCTGAGGAGATTTGGAGGGCTGAGGTGGAGGAGTGCTGGCCCGGTGAGCAGGTGAAGTGGAGATACCCGGGTTAAGGGGATCCTCGCCCGGGGAACTCCGGGTCACCCTGCGCTTAGCCAGGAGAGGATCCTTCAAGAATGATGAGTGTGACAATTGTTGATTAAGTTTACGCATGGTATCGAAGGAGTAAGGCTCAGAAGACATAAAGGAAAAAGGAACCTTTGCAACCACTCCTCTGGCCTTCCTCTTGGCCCCGACTGTGACCTCCTGATCGGATTCAGTGGCCTCCGGGTCTTCCTCTTCCTTTTCTTCTTCGTCTTCCCGCCCTGAAAATCGAGTATGTATCCGTGGGAAAAAGGTAAATGGTAGGAAAATAATGCAAGTAAAAGATAACATGAGATTCGGATAAGTACCTTCATCATCATCAGCCGGCTCGTCCTCTTCTTCCGGGTCTCTGGAGGGGGGGGGGAGGTTTCAACTCTCCAGAAGGGATCATCAGCCTGAAATCAGAAATATGAAAGTAAGAATTGGAAGTTGCATCAGGTCAAAGTGTGGAAAAAGGTTATGAGAATTGGATCTTACCGCTGGAGCCGGGTTTTCCCGAGTGAATGGAGGTAACCCGGTAATGTTCTTTATCACCTCCAATTTTTCCGTCAAGAAACTCTTGATGGTTTTGTTGGTATCACCGGTTGCAAAGTTCCTGGTGGAGTATCGGAGCGCGTCTGTGGTGTGCCCCGAATACTCGCACATCAACTTGGTACGGGTAGAGTTGGGCTGGATCCGGAAATCGACCCACATCTTCACCAAGTTGAGCCCGAGAAGGCCTTGGGCCGAGAGAACAGCTAGCCTAGCTAGCAAATGCTGGATGGCCTCCCTGTCCGACTCAGGGGCAAAGGCATTGAAAGACTCGGAGATATCTAGGAGACCCTCCGAGTAACCCGGCAATCTTCTCTCGCCGGGTGGGGAGGTGTCTCGGCAGTAGAAAAAGGAGAGTTTCCAATGCTTAACGTGAGAGTTTAAGTTAAGGGTCGGCATAGGGGAATTCTTGCGGCGCTGGATGGAAACCCCGCCGCAAGTCAAGAGTGCACCGTCACCGCTTTCGCGGCACGGTTTGCATTGGAAAAGTTCTAGGAAAAGAGTCAAATTTGGCGGAATGCACAAATAGGACTCGCAAAGGACGATAAAGCGGGTTATGTTCAATATAGAGTTAGGCCCTATATCGAACACCCGGAGGCCGTAATGGTTAAGGACTTCCCGAAAGAAAGAGTGACCCGGAGGACGGAATCCCCGGGTCACGTGTTCTACGAAGCAGATTACCTCGTTGTCAGCGGGTGTGGGCTGGGTCTCGTCACCCGGCGCCCTCCAGTGGATGTCCTTCTGGGAAGGGAGGACTCCCAACTCGGCCAGCCCTTCTAGCTGGGCCTTCATAGCTGTGGATCTCCCCCAGTTGGCGGATATGGTCTGGGTTGTCTTCGCCTGAGCCGGCTGCTTTCCTTGTCTCTTAGGAGCCATGGGATCAACCTGTGAAATACCAGGAAAAAAGATGCAGGGAATGAGACTCGAAAATATTGGGATATCCGGGTATATACTTGGGGTATCAAGAAGGTGTGAAGACTAAGAACTATCCGGGTACTGTGCCACGGAGTGAAGGTTGTGAATTATCCGGGTATCAAGTACAACTATGGAAATTATTGGTCACTTACGTATTGAAATGAGTTTGGGGAAGACGGATGGTTGCCCATGTGTCTACTGCAAGCAAAATAGCCGGAAAAGGAGGATTTTCCGGGTGTTAATGATATGTGCGGAAATTTGGATGAAATGGATCTAGATTGGAAAACTTGCGAACGAGTCTACGTGGAAATTGGTGATTAGTAACAATAGGAGGGTGGTGTGTGATCATCCAACAGGTTGTTGAAGGGGTTGGCGAGCATTTAAATCATCTAATTTGGTGTGACGGGAAACACGGTCTACGGATTGACCCAGATCCAATCTAGATTGAATCGAAAAAAAATCGCGGGGCTAGATTGACGAATACTTACTGGAAGGAATTGGAATGTGGCATGGCGGCGACCGGTGTCGTGATCTAGATCCCCCCTTGCAGCTCTTGATGAGCGGAACGAAGGCGCGGTGGCGGAGTTTGGCGGCGGCGCGGAGCGATTCAGGGTTGAATGTAGCTGGCGGCGGCCTTGTTACGGCGGCGTGCTCGGGATTCTCGAGGTGTTGCGGGGCGCAGGGAGTGAGGGAGCCAATGAAAGATTGGAGTGATGTGTGGAAGTTCAAGCTACCCTCTGGGCTCTATTTATAAGGTGTGGGCGGATACACCTATCCCAACGGGCGGAATCCGGAAGATTTGGGGTAATGGCTATCCGCGCGGATTTTACGAGATATGCTTCACATGCCGAGCAAGATATCCGGACGAAAAAGAGAAGGGGATCCTCTCCGCGGTATCGGGATCAATTATCGAGTAAAGTATAGAGTTTTGGCATTGTTATCAAGGCTTAGACCCGGAAAGTTAAGCAAAGCGTTTGAAGAAAATCCGGGTTACTATATGGCCACCATGGAGTTAGGCCTAGCTGTATATCAAAGCACTTTAACCCGGCCTCCATACACTTGTGCGTTTGATATTTTTGCAGGGAATAGCCAGTCCTTCAAGGAAGGATCCGTGAAGCCCAAGCTATTCTGGGGACTACTGATGGAGGGATAATAACCCGGTAGGCCAACTCCAAGGTGTAACCCGGCCCAAGGGACACGGCGCAGGATCCGGCTAAGGATAACGAAACTTCTGGAAGGCCCAAAGTTTGTAGGCCTCGTAACCCGGATTGTGGGTTGCGGTAAGGAAAGCTAGGGTTTGTAAGCGGTGTCCGGGTAGGATTCAGGGTGCGCCTTGGAAGGCAAGTCAGGAGGGTACGGTGCTTTATAAACCGACCCCTAAGTCTAGTTTAAAGAGATCCAAGAGGTCTAGCAATCTCGCCTAATATCGAGTATCTAGTGTAACACGCAATTTGAGTTGTTATCTTGAGATCAGAGACTCGGCGACTTGACAGCCGGCTACCAGATCAAAGTTCATCATCATGTTTTCCTCTGAGCTAAACCCTCTCCCAAACGCCTGTGTCGTCTTGCCCCAAGATCAGTTACCCCCGGTAATGTCTGCCGTGATTATCCCACGACATCTGTGGTGGAGGGGAAAACGACAGAGGAGGCGCTCTCCTCGTGTACATCCGTACGGAGAAGAAGGGGAGAGTGGGCTGGGTCGTAGGTTTAGGTGGGCTAGGTGGGTGGGCTGGTTGGTGGCTTGTTGGGCTGGTTTTGGCCTGGTGGGTTGCTCTCTCTCTCACTCAAACATTTTTTGTTTGGTTTCTTTTATTAATTTCCAGAGATTGTTTTTGCACTGTTGAAAATAAATTTTTTTTAGGCCACAAGCTCAAATTAGATTTTATGACAATAGGATTGGCAAAATTTTAGTTGTTTGGTGAGTTTTACAATGCAGATGACATGATGATGCAAAAAGGAAAAAAAAACACACAAACTAATTGGGGGGGGGGGAATCCCCGGGTGTTAGAGCCGACACCACTAACAAGGGATTGCGCCCTCGCAATCCACCCAAGGAAAGGGGAAGAGAGGTGTCAACTACGGAGTCTTCGTGCTGCGGTTGATTTCCCGGGTCAGTGGGCGGATCTCTTCTTCTCGACACCACTAACAAAAGTTTCTCGACACCACTAACAAGGGAATCTTGCTCGGGTTGATGACGATCTTCTCCCACCAGGAATCTTCCGATGATCGAACCTATTAGGTTAAAAGGCTAAGAGAACGTCCAACCCACGTAGGATCCTAAACTTTGAAAGATAGATAAGAGAGGAGACTCCAAAACAAATAAGATAGAAGGAGAAGTAGAATAGAGGTAAGGAATAAACAAGAATCCTATCGAGAGGTTTCCAAAACAGGTTTTGCACAAATAGTTTTGACACCCTAAGAACACGACCGTTAGCGAGGTTATCCTACAGGCTTTGCGGACCCGTTGCTTCGATAACCATTCGTATCGAAACAACATTGGGAATCGGAAACCATGCTCTGATACCATTTGTGACGCCCCGAGATCGGGCACTATGCAGATTTCAGCATTTGCGCCAAAATCCACATAATAACCGATTCCAGGTTGCCACTTGTGATAACATTACAACAGTTCACGAATAATTCACAACAACAAGAGAGGAGGTATATACAAGACGACTCAAACGAGTCAAGGATACAACTGATACAATACAAAGATCCAAATGACAACGGAAGAAACAACATAGGGTCCGACTACGGACAAGATACAAATTGGACTAAGAGTCCTGAAGATAACCGATGGCGTCCAATCCCTGCCCAGGCCAAGCCGGAGGGATTCCCAAGCTAACGTCGTCATACTTCAAACCTGTTGACTGCAATGTGGAATATGCAGCCACGAAAAGGATTCGTGGGTCAGTACTATTAAGTACTGGCAAGCGGATAAACCATACTCACAAGATACCAGCGTAACCAATCATCACAAGATACAAATACTTTGGGTAGAACGGAAGGAAGGGATTATTGCAAAGAAGCGGCAGCGGGCTGCACTAACTAACTACAGAGACGCGCTACAACTTCCGGCTATTAGAGAGGGATAAGAGAGCGTATCGGAACCAACTACAACTACTCACCAAACATTACCCATCCAGTGTTACCCCCTACTAAGGAAGCAACCCAAGGAAACTCACACTGTTGATTAAGGTGACATTCATTTTTATGGTGGAGGTAATCTATATTACTAGTCAAGTTATCATCGTTAAGTGTAAGTTGTCTGAGTACTTGTTAGCCAGCACTTCCACCAAGTCATCCATAACCGCGGACAACACGGCTTCTCGAGAAGATTAACCCTGCAGGGATGCACCAATTTGGCCGTACATGTAAGAATGACCCGCCAGATGGAAAGGCCCTTCCACCAAGCGAGACACTCAACACAACCCAACTCTTCTTCGCATCAAGCCCAAAGAACCACGTGCAATTGAACGCACGACTAATCAAGCCCCACAAAGAAAAGGGGACCCTCATAGCACTCTAAGAACGTGCCTCCCTAAATGCCGACTACAAAAGTTCCACCCTGGCGCCAAGGGTTCGCACCTGCATATGCATGCGGCAAATGGAAAACCCAAACTAAGTGTGTCGATTTGGACGAGATGCGAATCGAACCAAAGTTGCGGGGGGCGCCCATACTCGCTTCCCACATGCGGTTAGCGCGCTCATCATGGATCGGAGGACAAGACCCTTTTCCTAATTAAGTTCGACACTAGCAGGCCTCAAAACCACGTCGGGCCTCCTACCGGTGCCTTATCATCAAATTATTATTACCCCAAGCATTAACATGTTGTTGATTGAATTGAAACCCAACTATCAAACTAGACAGGTGATACGACAAAGGACAACAAGACTCGGGCGCAAACAAACCTAAGCATGCTAGTACGACACATGCCAACAAACAACAGGGTTATAGGTGTGGAGGTAAGGCAATATCGTGGTAGCAGGGTAAACATGTGATGGGATCGGAACACAAGCATCGAAAATACTAGGCTAGCATAAAGACAACGGAAAGAATCGGTAACAAGTGAGGAAAGGCAACATAGGTAGCAAGTGAGTATACTTGCCTGAGATCCAGCAAGTAGAGGTACATCCGAAGAACTTTTCGGTGCTCACATCATCTCAACGTCCTATCCGCGAAGAAGCAACGAACTAGAACAAACACCGGATGCAACAATTACTTCTACGGCAAAAGATCCAGCATGATCAAGATATGGATGCTTGACATGCGGGGATGCAACTTAACCAATTTAAGTTGAGACAAAAGCCCAACATTTAATTAGGAAGGTTTAAGTTATTTATCTAACCATCAATTTAAATGTTGATTAGCATGGATAACAATTAGTGGGTGAGCTAACCAAATTTAAATGGAATGGGGCACAAATTGTTTTGAAAAGGTTGAAAACATGTATAAAATGTTTCACTGAACATTTTGAGCTATTAAACATAATTTTTGGATCATTATTGAATTTATTATGCATTTTTCCATAAGCATTTTTATTCTGCCCCTTTTAGTAAACAGAAGGAAACATGTTCAAATTTAATTCAATTGTAACCAAATAAAATACCACTGTGTAGAGTTTGTTAATACAAAATTTTAGAGCCCAAGTTTGCTCAATTTGGGATAACGGAGCTCAAGTTATGAATTTCCAAAGTTTCAAATTTTAATAGGCATTTCTGTATTTACTTATTTAGTGCAAAATTTATTACAGAAACATGTTGCAAGTTTGTTACTAGCAGAAAGATCACAAGATGCTGAATCCATAGAAATTTGAATCATTGAAATTGGAGCATTTTTCAATTTGTTATTGATTTTACAAATAAAGATTTAGTTCTGTTTTCTGGATTTCGAGAATAAAAGAAAATGGCCGAAACATTTTCTACCGGGGCAGAGCCAGCCAGAGTGGTTGACAAGCGGGCCCCCGTACCACGCGGGCGCTGACTGGGCGAGGTGGGAGCCACGGGGGACTCCGGGGTCGCTGACAGCAGGGTCCCACCGCGCGGAAGTAAAAGGGAAAAAAGGGGTGGCCTTTCGGCCGGAGTGGGGATTCGATCCTGGGATCGCACGGGTGTGGACCGTGGCGCTAGCCACTGGGCTATTGTTCGATTCGTGATAGAACAGGGCACACCGAAAAGATCAACTGTACACTGCGAGTCTTTACTGACGAAACTGAAGATTGTTTCGTGTTCGTTCTCCTGCAGGTAGACGGCAGACGGAAAACGACAAACTGCGGACGGTGCCGCTCGACGGTGGCACCCAGAGCAACGAGGAGGGAGAAGGAAGGTGTCCCAAAGGGCGGAAGGCTCACCGTGGGGGGCTTGGGGCGACACGGGCTTGGCGAGGGATGTAGACATGCGCCTCGAGCAGACGCAGAGGGCGACGGGGACGGCGAACTTGACGACCATGGCGAGGACGACCTGGGCAACTCCAACCCCGGATCTCCTGCGAGGATGAAGAGGGATGCACCGTGGTTCCATTCCCGGTGCAACCACGGTCTGGTGCTGTCCGTGGTGGTGGCGCCAAGCGCGGCAACTCCCGGCCATGGAGGGCCTGCTCCGGTTCAGAATTCAGACAGAGGGTGGAGGATCAGAGGAGGAATAAGGTGATGGCGGCGGATGAGGGAGGAGAGGGAAAAGAATAGGGCTAGGGTTCGGGGCAGGAGGGGGCGGCTTTAAGGGAGAGAGGAGGAGCAGGTGGCGTGGTGGTGCGGTGGTTCTGTGGTGGAGGGGAAAACGACAGAGGAGGCGCTCTCCTCGTGTACATCCGTACGGAGAAGAAGGGGAGAGTGGGCTGGGTCGTAGGTTTAGGTGGGCTGGTTGGTGGCTTGTTGGGCTGGTTTTGGCCTGGTGGGTTGCTCTCTCTCTCACTCAAACATTTTTTGTTTGGTTTCTTTTATTAATTTCCAGAGATTGTTTTTGCACTGTTGAATTTTTTTTTTTAGGCCACAAGCTCAAATTAGATTTTGTGACAATAGGATTGGCAAAATTTTAGTTGTTTGGTGAGTTTTACAATGCAGATGACATGATGATGCAAAAAGGAAAAAAAACACACAAACTAATTGGGGGGGGGGAATCCCCGGGTGTTAGATTCGTGTAGAGGTGTAGGCAGTGCGCGACGATGTTGTCCCATAGTCTCCATGTCTCCTTCTTCGATACTACTTTGATATTCGGTGGAGCAAAAGCAACGATTTATTTTTGTATGGTATCTGCATACATCGTTATATGTTGTACTATATCTTGGAAGAATCTCGACCAGTTAGTTTATGTTTGCTTATTAATTTAGAGTAGCACAGACGAGGTATCCACTATATAGTATTTTGTTGATTTGGCATTCGATAGATGTGTTTTTGTTAAATAGGGTTGCTCTAGTCTCTTCATCAGAGTGATGCATACAACTGCTTCATTAATTTATTAGTCATAGTAATCAAGTATTACAATTCACGGGCCGCACAAGGTTAAGACGTGAATCAACCAACGAAAAAAAGCCATTAACATGAAAAACCTATACATAACATGTCAACCGCCAGCTAAGATGCCACTTGAATGGGTTGAATAAGTCATGTGCAACCGTCTCCAAACAGCCGCACCAAAAAGCCATGGCCCAGCAGTGCTCCACGGCTGGAGATAAGACCACACATGAATCTAAAGTACGACCAACAAAATCACATGCAAGAAGGAAAACACTTTCGCAATGTTAAAAACAATGTCATTACGCACATGTCATATAGCCAAAAGTAAAGCACAAGCCCCAACTCTGATTTGCGCTTTAACTTTTTTGACACCCCATGTAACCAATTACCAAACAAATTTGTAACATTAGTTGGAGGAGTGATATGAAAGGACATATACACAATGTTCCAAATAAATTTTGCAAGGGGACAAGTAATGAATAAATGTTGAACCATTTCACTTTTGTTATATAAATAACACTTAGTACTACCATTCTAATTCCATTTGTACTAGTTGACTTTTTTTAACATGACTTTATTATAAAGGAACAACATGCAAATTCTGTTTTTAGTGGTACTTTGAGCTTCCAAATATATTTTCTAAAGACTCTGTTGCCATTTAAAAGGTCAAAATACATAGACTTAACCATGTAATGTCCCAAAGCAGTTTGACTGCAAGTGAATATGTCATCTCCCGTTGAGAACATTATATCCATCGACCGGTCAACAAGGTGAAGCCACATTTCCCATTTATTGCATGTTAAAGCTCTCCTACAAGCCACATCAGGGCGAGGTGCCGCCAACACCGCTGCCACTGAAATGTTTTTTCGTTGCACAATATTATAGAGGGATGGATATTGCATCAATAATGAGGAACCTTGAGTCCTCCCAGAACCTTGTGTTATATCCATCACCGACGGTAAAAGAGCCTCTAGAGAAGAACTCCCCCTTGACTCTCTTGAGACCTTTCCAAAAATCAAAGTCGGATGGCTTTGCATTCACCTAGGAGAGTGACTTAGAGTGAAGACATTTATTCTTTAGTAGCTCTTGCCAAACCGCATCACCACTGAGGAGTTTAAAAAGCCACTTACTTAAAAGACTTTTATTCTTCAGTTCTAAGACTTCCACACCTAAACCACCCCGATCTTTAAGACTACAAATGAGGTTCCACTTGGTTAACCAATATTTTTTCTTTTGACCATCACTTTGTCAGAAAAAGCGAGATGTAGAAGTCAAATCTTTTACATACCCTTTTAGTTATTTCTAAGAAGGAAAATATAAACATCGAAAGACTTGTTAGGAATGAATTTATTAAGATGGTATGATCCCCATATGATAATAATTTTCCCACCCAACTAGCTAATTTTCTCTCTCAAATCTATCCTCCAGCGGGGTGCGTGAGACTCCACAATAGAATCTGGAGACATGTTAGGACTGAGTTTGTTTCTCGAGAGTTGTATTTTTGCTTGAGTGTGTTGCTGAGGGCTTAGAGCCTAGCTACATGTAAACTTCGGTTTTTCCTCTTCTTTAATACATAAGCAGAGTGCTTGATGTTCACCGTTAAAAAAAATGCAATGAAGATGTTGAAGATTTGTGCATCACTGAACATACTAAAGATAGTGTAGTTACCCCCAAAAAAAATCTGACATCACTGTTGATTTTTTTATCGCTACATTTGTTCTTCCTAACTATCACACTATAAGGAAACAGTTTACCACCGGCGTGATGATTTTCTTACTACTGGCGGGGAAGTCGCACGCCCGTGATTTTGCGCGAGTGTTATTTTTCATCACCGGCGTGTTCTTGACCATGCCGGTGATAGTTCTAGTGCAAGTGGCGTGTGATATTACTGGCGAGGTGTCGAATATGCATCTCAACAAGTCCCTCGGGTGAACCGATAGGGTTTTGATTAGGAGAACGTGTAGGCACTGGTGACAATCATCGGCTAACAGGGGTCACGATTTACGCAGGTTCGGGGCCCTCGTAGAGGTAAAACCCTTACTCCTGCTCTTGTCGATCTGTATTATCAATAGATTGGTTACAATGGGGGTGCTCGAGTCGAGGGTAAGGTCTTGACCTCAAGGCTTTGGTGGTGTGTTATTTCTTGGGCCCTCTCCCGGTGGTTCTCGTGGCCTTATATGGGTGGCCAAGTCTCAAACCGTACCCGGGGGTGGGGGGTTAGAAACCCTAGCCTTAGGTCGGTTACAAGTTTCCTTCCTTGACCCGCAAGACTTTGCGGGTGGGCTTCAATTGGGCCTTCTAGAGCTGTCGATGGCATCTTTCTTTGGGCTTAGGTCTTGGGCCTTGGACCGGGTAGCCTCACCCGATAGGTCCAGGATTCATTCCCTCGTCAGTAGCCCCCGAGTGTTTATTCGATTGAGAATATGTCGGGTAGACACTCAAAGTTTGTCTCGATTTCCTTCGATTGATAGTTTCAATCTCTTGACTTTGGAGGGCGCATACCCTGTGCGCGATGCGCTTTTTATACTCGAGTATCGAGCAATAAATGTGCCTGTGTTCCGGTTGTTTTCGCAGAAGGATGTGGCTCAGTTGCTTGGCTCTCCTGAAAGCTCAGGGCCAATTAATTGCATCTAGGGAAAAAACAATTCTGGCCTACACAGACTCGAGACCTCCGACTCGAATCCGGCAAGGTGATCGTTGCGACTGGGTCGTGGAGGTCTTACCAAGTCGAACTTAACCTATAGGGGTACCCGGCGCGTCCGCTAGGATTTTTCTTCGTGTTGTTGACACGGAATTTTACTGGAGGACGCAGCTTGAGTGCGATTCCAGACCCATAAGTGAGATATTTGGGTCTTACCTTCGAAGGAATACGGCATCCGTATGTGCCTAGTTGGCTGAACAATCCAGGATAGAGATGTGTAAATACATCGTGTGATAGAGTAGCAGGAGCTGCATACTCGCGATTTTACTTTTGATCATCTCTTCGAGAATATTCGATTGGAGAAGCCTTCTTTTCTTTGTTGTATTCATGCAAGAGAGTTTTTTTATGTTGGCCATAGTTTTGTCTTTGGCTTGCCTATATGAAAGAGTTTTCGTGTCTGGGGGTTATGCGAAAGATATTTTCGCGCCTTGATATGCCCATACGAAAATAATTTCGTGTTAGGGAACTTATGCGAAAGAGTTTTCGCGTCTTGATATGCCCATACGAAAGAAATTTCGTGTGAGGGAGCTTATGCGAGAGAGTTTTTCCGTTTTGATATGCCCATACGAAAGAAATTTCGTGTCAGGGAGCTTATGCGAAAGAGTTTTCGCATCTTGATGAGGTATGAAGTGATGCCACCGTGCACCCGTCTGTTCTGACTACTCCCGATGGGACGTGACGGAGTGAACCAGAGCACGTTGTCCCACCTTGCCAGCTTTTTGACCGGAAATGATAGGTCGTGTCCGGTTTTTCCGTGAGCCACTGATGCATGTAAAATGCTTTGATGAATTTTGCATATTTTCACATGGTTTTCTATTACATATTGCATCATATAAGGGTATAATTCAATGTTTTATAGTATTTCGGGGTTAAATTACAAAGTCCCCCAACTTTTATGGAATTAACCCTGCCTGTCAGAAACCCCGTTTTCTATATTTTTGACATTTCAGGGGGCAAACTTCCGCGAAATCACCTGAAAATCTACGGGGGTCATTTTTTGGAAGGAGAAGACTTGCGGGCGAAGGATCCACGAGAATTGGGCAAGGAGGCCCAAAAGAGGACCCTCCACGCGGCCAGATTCCTTGGCCGCGTGAGAGGCCCCCTTTTGGCCCATGTGGCCCCAATTCCTTCCATCTTCGACTTACCGACTCTGTCTTGACCTAAAACCGACTATAAAAAGGGTCCCCCGTACCCTTACGGAGGGGAGCGCCGCCGAAACACCGAAACACCAAAATAGAGACCAGAAGTTCCAGTTTGGAGGGGGAAAACTCTGGCGGGGCGCCGCCGGTGTGATCTCCTACCCCTCCAACGTCATCTCCATCGACATCTCCATGAAGAGGAAGTAGTCCACCCCAGGGCTATGGGTTTGTGGAAGTAGCACTTGTATCTCTCTCTCTATGTGCTTCACTAATTAGATCCGTATGAGCCGCCTCACATGATTACGGGCACCGTTGTAATTCCTATGTGGTGGATCTTTTCTATGAGTTATTGAATCTGAGATTGCAATTGTTCCTCTTGAGTTATTTGAGTAGATGTATCTTATGTACCCCGTTCTTATTTGCTATCTTTGATCAATCTAGTTCTTGAGAGCGTGTGTGGGGTGATGGGTGCATTAGTTGGAGTAACGGGGGGTGGCTAGTGCTGTGAAAGTGATAGAAGTTCAGCGATCCACTTAGGTTTTGTTAAACCTTTCTTAGTTACCTCACTAGGGATAAAAAGGAGTACCTTGTTACCGGGGATTTGAAGTGACACTAATCAATCTCCATGACTAGATCTAGCAAGTTCTTACTTCAACTTCATGTCACATTGCTTAAAGCTATACTCTGGTTTTTCCTTAATTATCGAGGTGTTATGATTTATTTCGCATCTTGGTGGAGTATACGAGGGATCAATAGATATATCTATGCTAGGACGTGATGCCCATATGAAAGTACTCAATGTTAAACATGTTATTGTAATCTCACATGTAATTCTTTATGTCCACCGTCTACCACTTTAGTTGAGAGAATGCAAGTGTGAAACCATGAACCCCGGTCCTATTTTAATTATAAGAAAACACTCTAGTTACTTTGCTGCAATTTACTTTACTTGCACTTTACTTTACTTGCATCTCCAATTCTAATTTACATTATCTCCATCACCACTTGCATCACAAAAATACAAAAACAATCCATTGCATATTTATTTTCTCATTTGCATTTAGTAGTAGATTTAATTATTGCACATTTACTTTCAGTTTTGCATTGCAATTTAGAAGTCTCACACCTTGTGCTTGACAACCACTTGGTGAGGTTGAGGGCACAAAATTCTCTACTTGTTTGCAGGATCCTGGAGGAATCTTGGAAGACAACTGCTGAAATACTGGCTCCCCAAGAGTTCGATATAAACCCTCCAGTCACCATCGTGGGGAAGAAGGCTTGCCACTAGCTACACACTCTGCACTTGGAGTCTCAACCTAGCCATCAAGCGTTTTTCTGGCGCCATTGCCGGGGAGCCATAGGTGAAGGAGTTGTCCAAGGGAGCTCACAAGAAGTCTTCATCACCAACAAGGTGTGCAAACACCTAAGCTTGGGGAGGTTGCACCTACGTGAGTACCGTCCTTTCTATCTCCACCTTCTTTCAAGTATATTATTTTGTTTCTTGTCTTGTTTTTGTTTTTGTTCTTGTTTTTGTTTTGTCTTGCATATTTTATTTTAGTTTGCCTTTTAGTTTTGCATTTAGTTATCTAGATTATTTTAGTATTTCGAATTTTCTTAGTTACTTTACTTTTGTTTTGCATAAAAAATTAAAAACTACATAAAAACTTGGAAAATGGAGCAGAGAACTTATTGGCCATTCAGTGTTAGGAATTTACCTCAAGAGCTAAATATTCCCGTTGAAAAATTAGAGGTAGATCCTAGTGTTATTAAAATGATTTATGAATCTCGTTTCTATGGAAAGCCTAAAGAAGACCCTTTGTTCCATCTTAAGAAATTTTATGAAAGATGTAAAACATTGAACTTGAATCATGCAAACATCAACACTACTAAACTCTTTCCCTACTCACTAGGAGGCAAAGCATTAGATTGGATATTAAGATGGCCTCCTAGCAATTTTACTACTTTGTTCAACTTAAGGGATGCATTTATTGAAAGGTTTTGTCATGCTGAAAAGAATTACAATGTTAAACAATTGCTCATTACCTTTAAACAAGAAAAATATGAATCAATGATACAAGCATGGGAGATATTTAGAAGTAGAGCATATGGAATAGGGCATGGCTTTAGAGATTGGATACTTATGCATATGTTTTAAAAGGACTTTCTGAAACTTCTAGAGCCTTTTTAGATAATGAATGTGGGGGGTCTTTTACTAGTACTAATGCTGCAAATGCCCATGTTTTGCTTGAAAGTTTGCTCTTAGAGGTTAAAATTAAAGAGAGCTTAAAAAAGGCTGAAGTACCCGAGGATTTTTAATATGCATAATAGAAAAGGAAAAGTAGAGGAAATTATGATGCTTACTGAAATTAAGGATCTATTGCTTGATTTAGAAAAAAGTAGCTTGCAAGAACTTATTGCTACTCTACAAAAATTTGCTAGTGATCCCACTATAAATATTAATCAACCTGGCTTTGGATCTTATATTGCTAATCATGTCTTGCAAGAAAAAATTTCTAGGTACAAGAATGAGGCCATGATACCTCCTAAGCTTGGGGATGCATGGATCCCCAAGGTGCTAGTTTCAATTTGAAAAGAAATTCACCATGCTATGTTAGATCTAGGTTCTAGTGTATCGGTACTCTCTAAAGAATTATATGAATTGCTAGAACTAGAAAATTTAGAAAAGTGCTCAAGTGAATTTGTCCTTGCTGATAACTCTACTAAACATGCTGTAGGACAAGTAAAAGATGTTATGATTTAATTGTACATGACTTTCGTACCCGTTGATTTCATTATTATGGATATGGGGGATAAATCCCCTAGTCCTATTATTTTTGGTAGACCTTTTCTTCGTACTACAGGTGCAATCATAGACTCCAAGGAAGGGAATGTCAAGTTTCAGTTCCCTCACAAGAAAAGCATGGAGCACTTCCCAAGGAAGAGGGGCACGCTGAAGAACAAGCTCCCTCATGAGCTTTATCCCTCTTGATTATCAAGTAAGTAAAGCCTAGCTATATGCCTATAAAGAAAGCGCTTTACAGGAGGCAACCCGGTTGTTTTTGTTTGGATTTTCCTAGTGTCCTCTTGCTATCTCAAGAGATTATTTTTTTTTGTTTTAATTCTGGATTTTTCAATAGAGAGTCAAGTCAAACCCATTTGGACTTATAAGTTGCTATCCTAGTGCATGCAATTTCTGTTTCAGCACGAGTCTGCTCACCGTATGATTTTACGTTTTTTATTGGTATGTCGGATTGAGCTAATTTTTTAGTAAGTTCTGCAACTTTTCGTCCTCTGTAAGAACAAAAATTGGCTTAATTTTTTGACGATTCTAGCTTAGGGAAAAACGTTCGTTTTGCTGCTGTTGCTTTTCTGGACAGATTCTGCCTTCTTTTGTTTTATGCACTCTTTGGGCTTGGGAATCGAATTTCCATGATTCTTTCAAGCAAGAGAGTGAACATAAAACATAATGAACCTTATTGTCTATCTACTGGAGCATTTTATTTGGAATTTTGCACAGCAAGCATGTGATTTGTTTGTCCTTGGTAATCTCACCCCACAGAAAAAGAATGGGAGAAACATGTTTTGTGAAGTTTTTTCACAGGGAATAGAGGAGCTGCGCCTCAAGAAATCCAAGAATGGTGAAAGCCATAAGCTTGGGGATGTGATGAACACCCCACTGGAGCTACACTCTTTTGGTTAGCACACGTCTACTTTCTGTTTTTCGAAGCAAATCATTTATCGTAGAGACTTGAAGCGTCTAGTTTTTGTTTTTATTTTTGTTTTGATAAGACCACCACCATCATTTTATATGAGATTGAGCTACTGGAGTTTGGGGTTGGAATGTCTTGGATGCTAGTATTATGACTTGGAATAGGGATGCCATGGTTGATTTGAAGAGCTACATATGTTTGCATGATTTATAGGCTTTTTATGTGTAGAAATTTGCAATAATGTTGTCTTGAGCTATCTCTTATTCATGTCCTTGATGTTAATTGCTGGTTTATTTAGTTTGTCATGAAATGAGTAGTTCTATGTACATATGCATGCATAGTATCTGGTCAACTATCTCCCTCTTGCTAGCCCAAAAATTTAAAAATTCCAACAAGTAAAAACTTGTTTCCAACACTCATTAGCCAAGTATTTCCAGTGAGTCCACCATATCTTCCCATTAGCTTCATTGCTATTCCGAGTATGTTCACCATGTTATTGTGTTATTTATGTTCTAAATTAAGATATTCACTTTATTAATTGTCATGGGTTTAACTTGGGAGAGGACTCTCACGAACTTTTGAAGGCACACTTTACTTTTTATGCATCTAATAAACATGACCCAATAATGGGAGCCACAATCTTTGCGTTTGACAAGTGTGTGGTTGGGAGCTTGCTATAAACGTGTATCACTGGAAAGCTTTCAACATTGCACAAATTTTTTACATTTGGTCGATATCATGTACTTTTGTTTTTGGACTCCTGCCATGCCAAAATGAAATAGAGGAATAGTAAGTTTTGATGAGTAAGTATCTATATGACTAGAGAAACGCATTGGGCCGCTAACCCAAGCCATGCTTTATCATGGTGGAAATTTACTTATAGGTTGAGTGACTCTGCAACACATCCTATAATAAAATAAGAAGCTACGCATAATAGTGAATGAAAATAAAAAGGATGATGAGTCTACTCCGTTTGTTCATCTTGTCATTGTAACATGGGCTTGCTTCCATGTCATGGGGCAAGAGGTACCTCTTTGCGGTTCTCTATGATGACATTAATACTTATTATGATTGTACAAAGCTTATTAGGAATCTTAAGTTGAGTAATCATGGAGTAGGTTTTCACACTCACGGGGCATGAGGCTTTCAACCACCTTGTCATTCTCATTACTTCAATACTCACAATTTTAAGATGCTAGTGATAAAGGGGCAATGAGAGTCCTATATCAATGGATACCACATTTCAATTAGTAATTTTAGTTGAATAATTTAGAGGCTAAACAAGACTTGATCATGTTTTACCTCTACTCAATTTTCTCCAAAGTGTCCACCATATTTTCTATTCTCCATTATGCTATTTTTTGACCAATATAGGATTTTATTTTTCATTTTGTGTATGCATTTGGTCCATAGTGCTTTTATTTCATTATACACTTTGTGAACTTTCATGAAGCATCTTTGCTTGCATATTTGATATTTCTTACAACATGAATTGTATATTGCTACTCATTTCTAGTATTAATCATTTGATTATATGTAGCATGAATAATCTTCCCTGATATCCCATGATTGTTTCAATATGCAAAACCCATATTAGTTTTATCACCTTCATACTCGAGGACGACCATGGGTTAAGCTTGGGGATGTTGATGCATGTAAAATGCATAGATGAATTTTGCATATTTTCACATGGTTTTCTATTACATATTGCATCATATAAGGGTATAATTCAATGTTTATAGTATTTTGGGGTTAAATTACAAAGTCCCCCAACTTTTATGGAATTAACCCTGCCTGTCAGAAACCCCGTTTTCTATATTTTTGACGTTTCAGGGGGCAAACTTCCGTGAAATCACCTGAAAATCTGCGGGGGTCATTTTTTTTGGAAGGAGAAGACTTGCGGGCAAAGGATCCACGAAAATTGGGCAAGGAGGCCCAAAAGAGGACCCTCCACGCGGCCAGATTCCTTGGCCGCGTGAGAGGCCCCCTTTTGGCCCCTGTGGCCCCAATTCCTTCCATCTTCAACTTACCGACTCCGTCTTGACCTAAAACCGACAATAAAAAGGGTCCCCCGTACCCTTACTGAGAGGAGCGCCGCCAAAACACCAAAACACCGAAACAGAGACCAGAAGTTCTAGATTAGAGGGGGGAAAACTCCGGCGGGGCGCCGCCGGTGTGATCTCCTACCCCTCCAACGTCATCTCCATCGACATCTCCATGAAGAGGGAGTAGTCCACCCCAGGGCTATGGGTTTGTGGAAGTAGCACTTCTATCTCTCTCTCTCTGTGCTTCACTAATTAGATCCGTATGAGCTGCCTCACATGATTACGGGCACCGTTGTAATTCCTATGTGGTGGATCTTTTCTATGAGTTATTGAATCTGAGATTGCAATTGTTTCTCTTGAGTTATTTGAGTAGATGTATCTTATGTACCCCGTTCTTATTTGCTAGCTTTGATCAATCTAGTTCTTGGGAGCATGTGTGGGGTGATGGGTGCATTAGTTGGAGTAATGGGGGGTGGCTAGTGCTGTGAAAGTGACAGAAGTTCAGCGATCCACTTAGGATTTGTTAAACCTTTCTTAGTTACCTCACTAGGGATAAAAAGGAGTACCTTGTTACCGGGGATTTGAAGTGACACTAATCAATCTCCATGACTAGATCTAGCAAGTTCTTTCTTCAACTTCATGTCACATTGCTTAAAGCTATACTCTGGTTTTTCCTTAATTATCGAGGTGTTATGATTTATTTCGCATCTTGGTGGAGTATAGGAGGGATCAATATGACCGTAGAGATCTCTTTGCTAGGACGTGATGCCCATATGAAAGTACTCAATGTTAAACATGTTATTGTAATCTCACATGTAATTCTTTATGTCCACCATCTACCACTTTATTTGAGAGAATGCAAGTGTGAACCCATGAACCCCGGTCCTATTTTAATTATAAGAAAACACTCTAGTTACTTTGCTGCAATTACTTACTTTAATTACTTACTTGCATCTCCAATTCGAATTTACATTATCTCCATCACCACTTGCATCACAAAAATACAAAAACAATCCATTGCATATTTATTTTCTCATTTGCATTTAGTAGTAGATTTAATTATTGGACATTTACTTTCAGTTTTGCATTGAAATTTAGAAGTCTCACACCTTGTGCTTGACAACCACTTGGTGAGGTTGAGGGCACAAAATTCTCTACTTGTTTGCAGGATCCTGGAGGAAGCTTGGAAGACAACTGCTGAAATACTGGCTCCCCAAGAGTTCGATATAAACCCTCGAGTCACCCTCGTGGGAAAGAAGGCTTGCCACTAGCTACACACTCTGCACTTGGAGTCTCAACCTAGCCATCAGCCACGCGCTGTAAATGCGCACGATATTTTGTAAAGATCGTTCTAGAGGTAACTGTTCGCCGCCGCCTCGTTTCCACTTCACGCGTGGCGGCCGCGATGGGCGCCATGTTGCCAAATCCACGGTCTGGATTAGCCCAGCATGTGTATAAATAGTAGTCCTTAGGAGATGGGTAAATCTCCCGGCCACTTGCTCATTTTCTTCCTCCTTGCGCACACCTCTTGGTCTACAAGCACCAGAGAGCTCCAATGGCTGGAGGAAAGAAACGTAGTGCCGCCGCATCATCGTCGAAGGAGGTTGGAGATGCTTCCGCGCTGCCCGCCGTGAAAACGAGCGATTGGCGCGCCGCCAACACCACCAGGAAAAGCATCACCGAGATGCAACGGGAAGGCCTGCTTCCGCCCGACGGCGACAAGCGCGTGCGCTTGTCCAAGAAGGAAGAGGTACCCAACCCTCACCCGAACGAGCGCGTGTTCTTCGCCGAGCACGTCTCGCGCGATCTCTGTCTCCCTCTCCATCCTTTTCTTCTCGGGCTGCTGTATGTCTACGACATACAGCTGCACGACCTGCCTCCAAACGCGATTCAGCATATATCGTGCTTTGGGAGTGCTACCTGGGCATTCACCTGCACTGGGTCCTCTGGAAGGCCCTTTTCAAGGTGCGAATCTTCCGGGAGAAGTCGCGGCCAGGCGAGAAGCTCGGAGAGCCGCTGCGCACCAAGGGCTTCGGGATCTAGGCGAGGACGGACATCCCATACATGGATATGTACTTCGTAGACTCTGCGCAAGGATGGAAAAATAATTGGTTCTACGTCATCGACAATAGCGCGGGTGGAGCTCCAGAGTTCCACCCATTCACCATTTTGAAGCGGAGGAAGTCCCGGGCGCACAAACTCACCGCTGAAGATAGCAAGGTAGTCTCCCCCCTATCCGCGAAGGTGGCGAGATTCCTCAACAAGGCGATGGGGGTTCCGTTGAATGGGTTGCACTTAGCCAGTGTATTCCTTCGGCGGAGGATCGAGCCCCTTCAGGAGAGGCCGTCGACCATGTGGGAGTACCATGGCACTCAGGATCCGAGACACACCTGCGAAGACATTCTCTCGAATGCCGAGTTCGAGAAAAAGATCGCGGCTATCACGAATCTGAAGAAGGGAGAGGCCTTCCCGGCCTGTTCTCTCGAGACATTCGAGGCTTCGAAACCTCCCCCAGCCGAGGTGAGTTTATTATTATTATTCTTTTGTTTCTTGTAGTCTGAATTTTTGTCGATTGAGTATCTTTTCTTCTCTTCCTTTTCTATCTCCATAGAGTTTGAACGTGGTGACGTGATACCCACCCGTTACTGCAGAAGAGGCATCAGATCTTATGGCGAGTAACGTCGAAGCTCCTCTCGAGACTAGCGTCGCGGAGGCTGACTCGAGATGTGACCATGAGTATATGGACGACGAGGAGGAGTCTGATAGCGAGCAGCTCCAGCGTCGTAAGCCCGAAGAAGACGACGTCACCTCCAAGGGTAGTTCTTTGGGTGGCGAGTCAATCAAGACGACCGAGCCTCTTCAGGTCCCTCCTCTCAATGTGCTTCCTCCCCTAGGCCGTAGGTCAAAGGTTCCTACCGCCTGGAATGTGGACATTCTGGACGATGATGATGAGGATGAGTAAGTTTTTCTTGCGAGTTGTTCCTTAGTCGCAAATCTTTTTCTTGTTTTGGATCTTTGTTTGAACTTTTTCTTCAACAGCAGCCTCATGACCATCAGCCCTGGCCGGTACGCTTCTTCGATCCCCTCTGTGAAGAGGAAAGAAGTATCCGCGGGAGAAGTTCCAGCCGTAGAGGCTGCCCAGAGGTCTCCAAGTACAGTAAGGGCAGCCGCAACTCATGAGTACGGGCTGCCTGGTTTCGCGGGTGGAGCTTCTGCAAACCAGGTGGTTTCGGGCAGCTCGGCGGATCCTATGTTTGCTGCCCAGGGCCAAGTAAGTTTTTCTATCTTACCGCATCTTTGCTTTGTTTGTTCGTAATTTCTATCGGGTGCACGACAGTGCTCCCGATGGGAGTAGCCCCCAAGGCCGTGGTTAATTGCTTGCGGTTAGCCATGGACTCAAGTTGAAGTCTTTTCCTCTCCGTTTTCCTTGATTTCTATCGGGTGCACGGCAGTGCTCCCGATGGGAGTAGCCCCCGAGGCTATACTCGACTGTGTATAGGCTCAAGCGACTTGTTTTGGACTTGACTTTTTGCCTTGGGTTTTTGTAGACTCTCCTTGATTCCTTCGCTGCCATTGGTCGTCGAGTGCTTGCGGCTGAAGCTGAATGCGTTTCCCTTCGGGTGGATTGCGGCCGGCTCATCGAGGACGGCCGTTCCCTTCAGGGTAAGTTTTTCGACGTATCTTGTCTTTTACTGTTTCTCTTGATCGTGAAGGTTGCTCCAACCGTGTACTTTGTAATGCAGATGAAGTCACCCGCCGGAAGACTGAAAAGGCTGAAGCCGTCGCTCGGGTGAAAACCCTTGAGGCGGAGCTGGAATCCTCCTGAAAGGAGTTGGAATCCACTCGCAAGCATTCAGCCGATCTTGAGGGGAAGTTTGTCGAGGCTCAAGGGGCGCTAAGGCAATTGGAGGAGGCATGTGCCAAGAATGACAGCGATCTTGTCGGCCTCGTCCGCCCCTTGGCTCAAAAACTTGCGGGTAAGCTATGTTTAGCCATTCTTCTATTGCAAATTGAACTTATTTTGTTGTCTTGAAAATTTATGCTATCTTTGTTGCAGATGCCCTTGGGTTTGGACTGGAGCTGCCTGGGAGCCCAGCTCCAGGAACACACGAGTAGAATCTGCACCCTCGTTGGTGATGCCACCCGAGTGTTGACGCGATTCCACGAGCGCTTACTGGTGGATGTGGAGATTCCTCCTACGCTGGGCGGCCTTCTGAAGGTGTTCCTGGATGATGAAAATCTTCTCCAGGAGTTTTCACTCTCCCAGTCCGAGTGTGGGGCCAAGATGGCTATCCAATTTTCCTTGGCGCATGGAGTCTCGGATGACCCGGAGAAGGTGTATTCGAGCGTTCCCTACGACGCCCATGGCAAAGAGGCAGCACTCCGTCCTTTTGGCGACCGTGCTGAAGTCCTTGGGAAGATGCTCTCCGAGGTGCTCTCCCGCGCTAGTCGCAAGGGACAGCCTTCCGCGAGTGGGACCACTTCAGTTGCTCCTTAGGATAGTTTTTATTTTCTTTTTCTCATCGATGTAATGAACCTTGGGATGTATTCCCGTATTTTGTGATGCTTAATCGAAGTATTTTCTGAAATCGTCGGTGTTTGATTGTTGAGCCTTTATTTCTGTATGCTCCCGATGGGAGTAGCCCCTGAGCACCCGAAGAAATGGGTGGTATGTTCTTGAGTGGGGTCTTGTGATTTTTCTGAACTTGCTTTGTTTCTTTCCAGGTATTGGATTCTAGCGTAGAGTCTTCGAGTGAGTCTGCTTCCAAGGTTAATTCTCTTGTTGCAGCTGCCAACACGTTTGCGTCACTCCGTGACCGTGTTGCGGATGGCGAGCGCAAACTGAAAGCTCTGCGGGGCGTGGCTGATGTTGCCAAGTCGAAGCAGAAACTTGTGGCTGAGCGTGAGCAGTTTGTGATGGAAGAGCTGGCCGACGTTGCCAAGGACATGCTTTGTAAGCTTGCAAGCCACCTAGTACTTTGCTTCTTGATTTCTTCTTTGTTTTGACTTGTACGCTGAATTTGCAGTTGTTGAGCCCGACGGACTTTGTGAAACCCACTGGATGGATAACCACATTGCCTATGAGGCGGGTAGCTCGAAGCCGCATGCGAACAATTTCTGGTCTGACGGCAGCCGAGGTTTTATCTTGGCTACCTTGAAGTATCGGGCGAGCCAGGCGAAAATACTTGTCGAGTCGTGTCGCGAGGCTCTGCCTTCCGTGCATCGGACGTTTTACCCATTGGGTACCGTTCCGGAAGAGTTGAGCGGTTTGCTAAGGATTTTCCGTCGAGTAGGAGAAGTTAGAGAGTGTGTTCGCCAGCAACTTATCTGTGGATCTCAAGTAGCACTCGCCTTCGTTCGGGTGTGGCATCCTGAGATCAACTTTAGCTCGGTGGAGTGGCTTTCTGACTCTCCAGTTGATTTTTCTCCTCATTATGCGGTCATTCGTCCTGCAGCGGAGCAGATTATTCGACTGACTTCCGAGGAGATTGATCAAATGCTTGCAGAAACGACTGCTTTGTCGTCAGATGTAGTTGTAGGATGTAAATATCTTGTCTTTTGTGGTAATGTGTTTGAAGGCGTAAGCCTTGTGATCCTGTATAGTTCAGTCGATATGTTTAAGGTGTTTATAAGGTGTGTACCTTGTTGTACCTTGTGTTTGTAGCTATTCGAAGAAATTTAGTTATGCCAGTTAGCATAGCCGACGTGTGTTTGAGGTGTAGACCTGTTGTTTTTAGCATGTAAGATGGAAAATGTGATAGCTATGGTTGAGAAACCATGTGTTTATTGATATGGCTGAGAATTCATGTGTTTGATCGAGCTACAGAATGGCTGGTACAACCTTATTTCTTGCGAGTAGAATAATCCTAAGGGTAGAATTTGCGGAGATGCGCAATGTTCGACAGGTTGGAGTAGATACCACCGGTCTTCGGGTTCTTCAAACGGTAAGCGCATCCTGGGATAATTTCGTGTATTATGAAGGGTCCTTCCCATGGTGGCTCGAGCTTGTGTCCTTCCTTCTATTTGACCCGCAACACCAAGTCTCCTACCACGAAGGATCTGTGGCGTATACGACGACTATGATAGTTGTGTAGTGACTGTTGGTATACTGCGGATCTTGCGAGTGCGATGAATCGTATGTCATCCAGTGCGTCCACGTCTTCTGCGAGTGCCTTGTTTGAGGTTTCTTCGCTGTATGCGACGACTCGTGGGGCATTGAATTTGACATCTTCGGGTAGGACAGCTTCAGCTCTGTATACCATGAAAAATGGCGTGTAGTTTGTTGACCGATTTGGAGTTGTGCGTAAGCTCCATAGTACTGACGGTAGTTCTTCGGCCCAGTGCCCCGCAGCCGGGTGCAGTCGATCAAGCAGCCGTTTCTTCAGGCCGGCGCAAACTAGACCGATGGATCATTTGACTTGTCCGTTGGTTTGCGGGTGGGCCACCGAGGCGAAGCTGAGGGTGATTCCTTTTTCCTCGCAGAAGTCCTGCGTTTCCTTGGCCGTGAATTTGCTTCCGTTATCCGTGATGATATTGTGTGGTATGCCTAATCTGCACACGATGGAATCGAGAAATCTCACGACGCACTCAGCGTGTGCGGAGGTGACTGGCATAGCTTTTATCCACTTCGTGAATTTGTCGACTGCCACAAGCAGGTGGGTGTATCCTCCAGGTGTCGATTTGCGCAGGGGTCTTACCATGTCTAGCCCCCATTGAGCAAAGGGCCAGGCGATGGGGATCATGTGGAGTTCTGTGGCAGGGGCGTGTGGCTTGGGTGCGAACCTCTGGCAAGCATTGCATCTGTCGACTAGGTCTTTCGCGTCTCTGGCTGCCATGGCCAGTAGAATCCTGCCCTGCAAGCCTTGCCTACTATTGCCTTCCAACTGGTGTGGTGTCCACAATCTCCTTGGTGTATGTCTTGTAGCAGCTCCTTGCCGTCTTCGGGTGCTATGCATCTCTGCAATATTCCTGATATGCTCTGTTTGTATAGTTCTCCGTTGAGCACCCGAAAGGATTTGCTGTGTCGTACTATTTGTGGGGCCTCGCAAATGTCTGCTGGGAGCTGTTTGTTGGACAAGTAGTCGAGGTATTTCTGCGTCCAGACTGGCTCGACCAGAAAAACTTGTCTTGAAATGTTGTGGATGAGGTCGATGATAGCAATTTGCGGGCTGACATCCGTCTCCAATACTGCGGGTGTTCCCGCTGGCTTTTGGACCTTGACTGAACGCTTGATCATTCTTTCGAAGTAGATTCCTGGCGGTATGGGTGTGTTTGTGGACCCCATGTTTACCAACTTATCTGCTTCCTCATTGCTCGATCGCGCAATGTGCTTTAGTTCGCACCCTTTGAAACTTCCTTCGAGCAGATTATACATGTCACGATAGGCGACCATGTTATCCGCGGTAGCATCGCACTCCTTCATCGTCTGCTGCACGATGAGGTTTGAGTCTCCATATATCATCAATCGAGTGGCTCCGCAGGCGATCGCCATTTTCATGTCGTGGAGGAGGGCTTCATATTCCGCGTCATTGTTGGATGCTGGATCATCGGGTGGAAAATCCAACCTCAGGACGTACTGCAACTTATCTCCTCTGGGAGAGATTAGAATGACCCCGGCTCCGGCTCCTTCGTTTCTTTTTGACCCATCGAAGTACATGATCCAATTGCTCGTGTATTTCTGGTGGTCTTGGTGTTTGTAGTTCCGTCCACTCTCTTAGGAATTCCACGACTACCTAGGACTTTACAGAGTTGCGTCTGAGTATATTATGTCCCAGGCGCCCAGATCGATGCTCCACTTTGCAATTCTTCCGGATGCCATGGGATTGTTCATGATAGTACCGAGTGATGCGTCGTTTAGCACCGTGACGGTATGTTCCTGGAAATAATGCTTGAGTTTTCGAGCTGTGAGCACCACGCCATACGCGAGTTCCTGGTAGTGGGGGTATCGCCGTTTGCACGGAGAGAGCACCTCGCTGATGTAATATATTGGCCTCTGAACTCTGTATCCCTTTCCCTCCTCTGGCCGCTCGACCACGATCACCGTGCTGACGACTTGGTTTGTTGCGGCTAGATAGAGGTACATGAGTTCCTTCTCTTGTGGCGTTGCTAAGACGCGCTTGCTCTGCAGTACTTGCTTCAGATCTATGAATGCCTTTTTTTTTTTGCTTCGGGTGTCCACTCGAACTTATCCGTTTTCTTCAATAGCTTGTAGAAGGGCAATGCTTGCTCGCCTAATCTTGCGATAAATCTTCTCAGGGCGGCTAATCGCCCTACGAGCTGCTGCACACCGCGAGATTGGTTGTCTCCTTTATTGTCAAGATCGCTTGAATTTTCTCCGAATTGGCTTCGATTCCTCGGGCGGACAATAAATACCCGAGAAGTTGTCCTGCAGGGACGCCAAAGACGCATTTTGTCGGGTTGAGCTTAATCCTATACGCGTGGAGAGCGTCGAATGTCTCCCTGATGTCCTCGAGGAGCGTATCCTCCACTCGAGTCTTTATGACGATGTCGTCAACGTACACTTGTACGTTCTTGCCAATGAGCTTGGCGAGGCATTTTTGCATGCAGTGCTGATATGTTGCGCCTGCGTTTTTTAGCCCGAACTGCATTGTCGTGTAGCAGTAGACACCGTGAGGTGTGATGAACGTTTTCTTCTCCTCATCCTCCTTTTTCATCCTGATCTGATTGTAGCCCGAGTAGGCATCTAGGAAGGAGAGGCGCTGGCAGCCTGCGGTGGAGTCCACGATCTGGTCGATCTGTGGCAAGGGGAAGTTATCCTTGGGGCAGTGTTTGTTCAACGACGTGTAGTCGATGCACTCGCGAAGGATGTCAGTGTTTTTCTTCGGGACCAGCACCGGGTTTGCTAACCAGGTGGATATTTTTATCTCTCTCATGAATTTTGCGGCGAGTAGTCGATTCACCTCTTCTCCGAGTGCCTTCTGCTTTGGATCGAAGAACCGTCAGGTTGTTTGCTTGATAGGTTTGGTGTCTTTGAAAACTTCGAGTGAGTGCTCGGTGAACTCCCTGGGTATCCATGCCATATCTGAAGGCTGCCAGGCGAAAATTTCCAAGTACTCACGGAGGATTTCTACGAGCGCGCCTTCCTATGCGGGCGAGAGGGTGGTGGACACCATCGCCGTCTTCGCGGGCTCTGTCGAATGCACTTGATGCTTTCGAGTGTCGTTGTTGGCACTGAACTCGAGTTCTGGAGCATTCATTTTGGTGAGCAGCATCATGGAGTGATTCGCGATCTCATTGAACTCGATGTCGCACTTATCAGATTTTTGGAAGTCGCCATCTATGGTGTTGGTGCCGTATTCCCCAGGAAGTTTGAGCTTTAGGTAGGCGTAGTGAGGTACTACCATGAATCTTGCAAACGCTGTTCGGCCGAGAATGGCGTGGTACTATGAGGGCCAATCGACTACTTCGAAGTCGAGGAATTCTCGCCTGTAGTTTCTGAGTTTTCGAGCACCACCCCCAAGTTGATTGTTCCGAGTGGTCGGACTGCTTTGCCTGGTACTATCCCGTGCAAGGATGTTTCTGATTCTGCTAGTCCATCCAGGTTCTTGTTCATTTTACGGAGTGTGTCCGCGTAAATGATGTTTATCCCGCTGCCGCCGTCCATGAACACTCGCGCAAGTTCATAATTTCCTATTTGCGCTTGAATGACGAGCGCGGCGTGTCCTGGTTGATATACCCAAGGTGGATGGTCTTCTTTGGAGAAAGTGATCGACTGATCTGCCATCTACAAGTATTCAGGTGTGGACGGTGGAGCTTGTGCCGCCATGACCACTTGGCGTGTGTTTGTTTTCTGGGCCCTGCGGGAGGGGCATACTTTTTGTACCATCCCGAGAACTCATGTTGGATTCGGGTAGCCATGGCCTCCCTAGTTTGCGGCGGGTGGCGCTGGTAGCACAGGCCAACACCGCTTTTTGATGTCCTGGTGGAGGTAGGGGTTGAGGCGGGTGGAATCCCTGATGTCCTCCTCC
Organism: Alopecurus myosuroides; assembly: GCA_028641055.1. Taxonomy (NCBI): domain Eukaryota; kingdom Viridiplantae; phylum Streptophyta; class Magnoliopsida; order Poales; family Poaceae; genus Alopecurus; species Alopecurus myosuroides. The sequence goes on along the minus strand of CM054063.1, from coordinate 215,271,769 downwards.
TGGGAGCTGTGGATAGCCCTAACTGACTGCAGCTCTGTTTTTCTTCGAGAAGGCCTCGTGGATGTCGAGGAACTTTCGGCAGTCCTTGAGGAGGTGGGTTGCCTTGGTCTTTCCTGTGCGCTTATCTGTAAATAGATGTAGCGTGCAGTAACCGTACAGGTCCTCCTGGGGAGTTTTATCCTCTGGTTTTGGCTTCCATTCGCGATTTCCACGAGGTCCTCCGTCACGATTTCTCGTGAACTCTGCCGCAACCAATTCTTCTCGGTCGTCGTGATCGTAGTGCTTTCTCTTTTTCTTTCGACCATGGCGATAGTCCTTAGGCGCTGGCGAAGATGCCTTCTCGTTGCGCATGGAGTCTTCACCATTGGCCCATCCGTCGGCTATGGCCATTAGCTCCCCGATGGTCTTGGGTGCAGCTCGTCCTAACTCTTCTCTGAAAGCAGCTCGTCGAGCTCCTTTAGTGAAATCTTCGACTGCAACCTCCTCCGATATGTTTCCCGTTGTATTTTTGAGCGTAGTCCACCGCTGAATGTACTCGCGAGTAGATTCACCGCTCTTCTGCTTATAAGCCCGTTGTTCTTCTATGGACGCGGGTCTTTTGTATGTTGCTTGGAAGTTCTTGCGAAAATCGTAATTTAAATCGTCCCATGATCTATAGCACGACCTCGATCTTCCTCGAGCCAGCTGCGCGCAGCGCCTATGAGGTGTAGGTTGAGGTACTGCATAGCCGTTGTCTTGTTCCCACGTTGGCATTTTACTGCCGTGAGGTAATTTGATAGCCAGGATTTGGGCTCCAGAGAGCCTCATATTTTGGGACCTCCGTAGTAAGCTTGAATCTTCTGGGCATCAGTGCCTCGCAGATATCACGAGTGAAGCACAATGCACCGCATGCTTCTTCGTCGGAGGAGGTGGATAGGGACCGTGCGCGGTTCCTGATCGCTCGGGCTCTATCGACCTTGTTCTGAGCGATGTCAGATCGCGCGTTATGTTCGGGCCGGTCGCGATCATCCTCTTTCCGTGGCTCCTTGCCGCGGTGTCGCGAGCAGCTGCTGTGATGCCGCGGACTGCGGTCGCGATCCCTCGGGCTGTCGTCGCTGCCGCTCGGGCTGTCACCACGACGTCGGGCTTACTTTGCTCGGGCGCGACGAGGTGACTCCTTCCTTTGAGGTGAGGCGCTCCTGCGTCTGCGGGGTGTTTCTTTATCCTTCCTAGGGGTATTCTCAGTTTCTTGCGTCGTTGCGTGTTTGCGGCTTTGAGCGGCTGCCATGCCCAGCCCCTTCTGGACTTGTCGATATTGTTCCGCACGGGGGTCGTTTTCTCCTGGCTGGTTCGCCTGCAGGTACGTGGCTGCTGCTAGAACCGTGGCAGCTGGTGTTGTCGGGTGCACGTTGCCGTCATCGTCGACGTGCATAAGGGATGTTTCGAGCGTTCGCTGATCCCGCTGAGAGAGTCGTGATCCAGGGCTGCGGTCTTCGAGGCGTATCTTTTCTTCGCAGGATTGTTCCCTATCGAATATGTTTTGGAGAGCGTCGCGCGACGTTGGCTTGATTCGTCCGCCAGCTTCTTCCGCTCGTCCAGATTCTTGCGAGCTTCTTTGATCAATTCCGCTTCTTTTACTAGATGATAGTGGTATGCAGTTAGATCTTCCTGAGGGGCTCCTTCTTTAATCGGTTGGCCTGAATGTACGGCCGTTTTTTCCTCGTTTCATACTTCTCGCAACACTTTGATGTGCTCTCGCTCCTTGATGCTGTCTTCAGTTTCTTCGGGTGGCTCGTTTGATCCTGCCATGCAGACCTGGGCCAGATATGGCCCGCAAGTCCTAGGCGTAGATTGACAAGTTTTGCCGACCCGAGAAGGTTCCTCCGCAGTGATGGTGTGGAAGTTGCGAGTGCTGGGGCGGACGGATCCGCCGCTGGGTGCTAGGTCGCAACCAGAGTAGTTGGGCAGCGAGTTGAAAGTTGCCGGGCTTGAGACTGACTCGGAGTCTGATCCGTCTAGATAGGTCTGCTCGGGGAAGTGCAGGATTCCTGCTTTGTTGGCGTGGAAGCGAAGGCTCCCGAACGTCAGGCTGGCGCTTTTCTCCAATCCACTGAACGCCGGGCGCGATTCCGGCGAGTGGGGCGCAACGATGATCGACCCGAATTGGATCGGATCTGCTGAAGTCGAGGTTCCGGGGCTCCAGCTGAAGGTTGGCGATGATGAGGCCGAAGATGCGGTAGATCCAGCGCCCGCCGTTCTCACAGACGACGCCAATTGTCAAATATGCATCTCAACAAGTCTCTCAGGTGAACCGATAGGGTTTTTATTAGGAGAACGTGTAGGCGCCGGTGACAATCCTCGGCTAACAGGGGCACGATTTACCCAGGTTCGGGGCCCTCGTAGAGGTAAAACCTCTACTCCTGCTCTTGTCGATCTGTATTGTCAATAGATCGGTTACAATGGGGGGGGTGCTCGAGTCGAGAGTAAGGTCTCGATCTCAAGGCTTTGGTGGTGTGTTATTTCTTGGGCCCTCTCCCGGTGGTTCTCCTGACCTTATATCGGTGGCCAGGTCTCAAACCTTACCCGAGGGGTTAGAAACCCTAGCCTTAGGTCGGTTACAAGTTTCCTTCCTTGACCCGCAAGACTTTGCGGGTGGGCTTCAATTGGGCCTTCTAGAGCTGTCGATGGCATCTCCCTTTGGGCTTAGGTCTTGGGCCTTGGACCGGGTAGCCTCACCCGATAGGTCCAAGATTCATCCCCTCGTCACGAGGGATACCACGCCACTAGAAATATGATTTAATTTCTTAGGTAAATAATAATTAGCATAATTGTAATGTTATAGAATACAAGCAACAACGAATATACGTCCGCCAATAAATTATCGATATCCATAGAACATAATATATTAACTCAAATAGTAACATCAACACAACCAAAATAAGTTCAACAAATAAGTCTTTGATGATAGCTAGATATTATAGGTTTGGAAATCTTCCTTTGCAATGCCATCAAGCACAAAAACACTTGGCACTCTACTATGTGCTTAGTTTTGAAGATGTTCCAATCTTCTACACTAATAGAAGGATAGTGTGCTTGTACTTTGGAGAATTCTCTATGAAGAAAATCTCTCCTTAGCATACTCTTCCAAGCACTGAAATGGCATGAGAACTTAAGGAGGTCATGTTCGTTCACTAGATTTCCCCTTTGGTCCAAGTTGGCGTAGACTGGCGGGAGCTTGTACCTCTGGTGAAGTCTATAGAGCATAAGGTTGTGCACTTCTCTTTGCTAACGCCTCTTAGGCCATCGTCCTTTACCTTGTAGACTTCACGGGTGATGCATCCAATAGTGTTGTTGTACCCTGCGTAGGCACTTCGCAGACTTACATGTTCGCCTTTATCGTCCAGTTGGGTAACCTCAATCCTTGCACCCATTTTTCAAACAAAACATTCAATTTTTAAAAACTCAGTGCCAACTTTCATGAAACAACTTGCCTAACAGTTTTTGTCTGATAATACATCCCAAATGCACCCAAAAATTCATATATAGCATACACTCCGCATTACCTATGCATACAAATAAAACACAATATAGAAAACAAATTCCAACCTATATATATCCATCAATATGTCATACTCTGTTTTCCACAATCAAGTATCCACAATACATAGTAAATTCCGTATAGCTATTTTTTTCAAACACCTTATAGACAATATATACATTCTAACATATACAAATCAAACAAATCATGAAGAAGGAAGAGGAGAGGCTCACCGAGGAAGAGGTGGCGTCGGCATACATTACGTCGAGTAGAGGAGGCGACAGAGAGATGACGCCGGTGGAAGAAAAGAGAGGATCTGTGGCGTTGGTGGCAACGAAGAGAGTAGTCCGCTGCGTCGGTGACAAGAGGTGACGGCGCGACTGGGAGAAGAGGTGATGGCGTGTGGAGGAGACCGCGGTGGTTTCGTCGGTGGCAGCGAGTAGGAGGCGTCAGCGTTGTAGCTCGGACAGAGGCGCGCGGCAACGTGGAAGGGGACGGCTCGGAGTGGCGCGTCTGTGAGGATCGATCTCAATTAATTGGATGTAATATAGTGTGGACGCTCCTACTGGCGTGGACTAGAGCCGAAATGGGCTTGTGCCGCTATAATAATATAGCGCACACACTATACATCTTTGAGACCTCGCTGGGGCAAGAGAACACAAACATGCCCAAAAGAACTAGAAGAGAAAGAAAAGAGAAACTAATGCCGAAAGCGATGGATCGACGAACAGTGTCCCGCAGCCGCTGCGCCGACCGAACCACTCCTACCACTCTCTGGTTCCATCGATGTGCTGTGTACCAAGCAACACCTTCAAGAAAGACTGCCACGACGACGACGCTACTGTCCGGACTTGTCCTAGGATTTCTCCCGGTACACGGAGGGGAGTGGTGTGGGCTACACCCGACGCCCTTCAAGAAGGACAGCGGCGCCCTCAGGCGTCGTCGCGTCGGTGCCGGCAAATGCCGGCAAGGTTTTCTCCTGACCCCAACACACCACCGGCTCGACATATCACCCGCTCCGCCGCGCTCGCCACCCACCAACATGTGCCACCACCGTCTTGGGAACATCATCGCCGTCTCACTATGGCAAGCGATGCGAGGCCGACCGGACTAAGAGGAGACATCGACAGATAAGGATCGGCAGTTTCGCAACCATGTGGGAGGGATCGACAAGCCTGGCTGGGCCCGTGAAGCTCCCGCCGCCGCTCTGTAGCACACATGGCGTCGATTCAACCAACCTCATCACGACTCTCTCCTCAATTCAACCGGAGGCAACGACGGCAAAGAGCAGCCCTAGAGCCGCCAAGCCGACAAGGGGCGCCACCATCTCACCACCGCCACCAGGCCTTCGCAGGATTGCCGTCGACCGAGGTGCACCGTCGCCATGATCCACCGCCCGAGCTAGGGATCCGCGTCGGGGAGAGTCGGGCCCACCGCCGCCAGCCCTGCACGACACTGCGCGGGCAAGGCCCGACAGCGCCCGCCGGTGGCGGTGGCAAGAGGGAGGAGGGGCGGGGTGAGCACTAGGGAGGAGGTCGGGAAGGCGCCCTGGACGCCTCGCTCGAGGAGGCGCCGCATGGGCGAGAGAGGAATCTAGAATAGTCAATCGTACTTTCGTGGGACTAGAGCCCAACACGGTGGTACCATTCTTACATGTGGCAACGACATTTTACTTTCACGCTGGTGGTATTTTAATCGGGAAAGGCACAGGGTCCCAGATACCAGTGGCGACGGCCTATTACTTCCACACGCTAGTGGTATTAAGCTTACCATTGGCGGTGCAAAATTGCTATGCTGGTAGTATCGTTTGTATTCCGGTCACATCTTATCACCGGTGTGGATACATGATGTCATGCACTGGTGGTAGACTTGCTGCTATAAACAGTCTCCTGTTAGTGCATTCTCCCACTGGTAGAAAATAGGCCTTCGGTACGCCCCCATTAGTCCCCAAAATAATGGACCCACGACCATAGGGGTCTTTAGTCACGGTTCGGGACGAGACCCGCGACCAATAGTCTGGGCCCAGCGCGCTCGGCCCACAGCTGGCGGAGGGGAGGGGCTTTAGTCCCGGTTGGCCAGACCAACGGGGACTAATAGGTCCTCGGGCCGGCCCCACGGCCTTTAGCCGCGGTTGTCCAGGTGAACCGGGACTAAAGGCCCATCCCTATATATAGGACTCACCTCGCTGCACTTGGCCACATTTGCTCACAATATTCACAAGGGGGTGGTGGGTATGCTTTTGGTTCCTACTATGCACACAAGGTGTTCGATGAAATGCCCCATAGCATGAAACACACTTGAGCGTTTTCATTTATTTTACCTCCGTGATCGCGGTTAGCAACTTGAACCTTTCATGATTTGTATTATTTCCAGCTAGCTAGTTAGTTTAACAGATGCATGATGGTTAATTATATACTTTATATAATAATAATGCAGATGAATCGGCAATGGATGTACGGTAACCGACTCTCCGGTGAGTTCACTACGGGTTTGAAAGATTTCCTCGTAGTGGCAAATGCGAACAAACAACGAGGTTTTATTATGTGTCCATGTGCTGAATGTAAGAATGAGAAGGGTCACTCCTCCTCAAGAGTCGTTCACATGCACCTGCTTCGGCACGGTTTCATGCCAAGCTATAATTGTTGGACCAAGCATGGAGAAAGAGGGGTTAGAATGGAAGAAGATGAAGAAGAGGATGATATCGATTTCAACTATCATGACCTTTTCGGTGATACTTTCATGGAGGATGATGCTGAAGGTGGGGAAGGGTTTGGTGAAGGTGAAGAAGAGGCACATGATGAGCCCGCTGATGATCTTGGTCGGACCATTGCTGATGCACGGAGGCGCTGCGAAACTGACAAGGAGAGGGAGAATTTGGATCGCATGTTAGAGGATCACACGAACTCACTGTACCCAGGATGCGACAATAGTCTGAAAAAGCTGGGCTGCACACTGGATTTGCTGAAATGGAAGGCACGGGAAGGTGTAGCTGACTCATCATTTGAAAATTTGCTGAAAATGTTGAAGAATATGTTTCCGAAGAATAACGAGTTGCCCACCAGTACGTACGAAGCAAAGAAGGTTGTGTGCCCTCTAGGTTTAGAGATTCTGAAGATACATGCATGCATTAACGACTGCGTCCTCTACCGCGGTGCATACGAGGATTTGAATGAATGCCCTGTATGCACTGCATTGCGTTATAAGATCAGAGGCGATGACCCTGGTGACGATGTTGAGGGCGAGAAACCCAGGAAGAGGGTTCCCGCCAAGGTGATGTGGTATGCTCCTATAATACCTAGGTTGAAACGCATGTTCAGGAACAAAGATCATGCCAAGTTGTTGCGATGGCACAAAGAGGACCGTAAGTCCGACGGGGAGTTGAGACACCCCGCTGATGGAACGCAATGGAGAAAGATCGACAGAGAGTTCAAAGATTTTGCAGCTGACGCAAGGAACATAAGATTTGGTCTAAGTACTGATGGCATGAATCCTTTTGGCGAGCAGAGCTCCAGCCATAGCACCTGGCCCGTGACTCTATGCATCTACAACCTTCCTCCTTGGTTGTGCATGAAGCCGAAGTTCAATCCGTGAAGAATTTGCCTAAAGACTATGATATTGAACTTCGTAAGCAAGCAGGAATATTGGAGGAGGAGAAAAAAAAAGCAAAAATGATACAAAGCGGGAAACAAGTTGCCCAGCTCGGGATGCAGAGTAAACAATCGATCCCCCCTCATAGTGAAAGACGCTCCGGAACAGGACCCCGAGGTCATAAATGCTGTGACAGCAATGGGATTGACTGTAGCTACTGCCATGCAAAATGCGTCCGAGGCCGGTATGTCTCTTCGTGCCTTTTTAGACATGGACGATATGCCAATGGCTGATGTAGCATTAAAATATGTGAAGAAAGGGCCTCTCGTCGAGCCTGCGAAGGAAAAGGATCTACCACCACTAATGCAAAGTCTGCTACGTTGGTACAAAGATTTCATAGCATTTACCGACAAAGAATATGTGTATGTGGATTATACAGAGGAGCATCACACCAAAAAGTACTCTGTAACAGTTGAGTTGAGTGAATTGTTCCAGCTGTTCAATATGCGTGAGCTCGACAAATCTATCCTGAGTTGCTACGTTCTGTAAGTGATTTATTTCTACCTCATCTCGTTCTTCATTGCCTACACTATATATATATATATTGTCCTAACTATATTGTTCCGTACGCTATTATGCAGATTGAAGATTTGGGAATGCAAAGTAAGACTCATCCATGATGTTGGGTTCATTGACCCACAAATCATTAATGGAACTATGTTAGAACGTCACCCCATAGACGTGGAGAAAGACTTGTACAATCTTTTTAAAAAGCATGAATCCAAAAGATATATTCTATTTCCTTACCATTTTGGGTGAGTGTTTCTCTCATGTTCCCATTCTCTTTTGTTTACTCCATGCATGGTATGTCCAATCGATAAATTATGCATGACTCTGCATCTAATGTGTCCGCAGGTACCACTGGATTCTGCTAAAAATTGATCTTCACAAGTCCATAGTTTTCATCATTGACTCTATGAATTCAAATACAGATCTTTGGGTCAACATGAGAAAAATGATGCAAAAGTAATTATTTTTCAATCATTTGCGCTCTATATCGATCGGTCTCTTTTGTTCATTTTCTAAGCTAATAACTCCCTTGTTCATTTAATTTTATTTGCATTGTAGAGTTTGGAGACGGCTCTCACTTCAACATGTCGGTGAATTCAAAGATGCGCTACGATTTAAAAATGTGGTCAAAGGTGTGGATAAGCAGCCACCGGGGACCGGTCTATGTGGATACTATGTCTATGAGAACATACGGAAAGAAATATCTGAGAGGAAGAAGGACGAGGAAACGCGGAAGGGTCTCAATAACTTGCGGAGGGCGCTTACTCCAGAAGCTCGCTTCCGACCAATTCAAGAGGAAATAGCAGGATTTTTCCTTAGGCATGTCATCCAGAAGAAAGGAGAGTTCCATGCGTCCACCGACGATGACTTTTATCCGCATGTATAAGCCCTAAGTACTTTGAAACTTGTGCGAATTTGTGTATGCTCGTCCATCTTAATTGTGTAATATGGAAACTTGTTCGAGATTGTATATGGGGTCACCCGATATTGAATATATATTATATATTCCTATTGAATTCTCCTTGTTTGATATTTCATATATATATATATGCATGTATATGTGTACTGAAATTAAAACAAAACAAATTAAAAAGGAAACAGGTTTAGGGGGCCTAAAACCCTAAACCTGCGCAGGTTTTCAGTCCCGGTTAACCACAAGAACCGGGACTAAAGGTCCTCCGCCGCAACGAACCCCTAGCGCCCACGTGGACGGGCTTTTAGTCCCGGTCCGTAAGTGGCGGGACTATAGGGGGGGGGGGCATTTAGTCGCGCATAGCTAGTCCCGGTTGCCCGGACGGGATTAATGGTCCTGGCGAACCGGGACTGTATGCCTATTTTCTACGAGTGTCCCTTACCCCGATCGATTGGCGCCTCCCTTCACGTGGTGACACCCAACCCTAACCACCAAACATAACCCCGTGTTACCATCATCACGGCTCCACTTCGATGTTCATCGACGGCTGGAGTAAGAAACAAAGATGCCATTGTGTTGTAGCACAATGAAAGCTAAAAATTAAGAACTTACAAGTCACCACAAATGTACGATCTCACTGGCTGGCAGCAAACCCACAGATAGCCGGTCCATGGGGACGACCGGCTGCATCAAGCATTAGTCCATGGTCGATGGCCATGTAGGCAGCGTACCCTGCACACCATCTTGGTGGACAAAATCCTGACGCACGGGTCTTATGATGCCACAAGAGAAGCAATTTTTTTAGAAAAGGGAGCTCCAGCCTCTGCATCGGACACAAGAGAAGCAATGGTTGATGACAACTATGACATATATATTAAGTGAATCATTACTACATACTCTGAGTATATACTACTACAGATGTAAGCTCAGAGCCCTTAATTTGGGCTCAGTTCTTCTATTTTATTTCAGTTGTTCATGTTCATAGCTAGTGTGCTAAGTTTGCAGGAGATGGTTTTCTGGTCTTCTTCATCTTGGGCACCCGGATTGGATTACGCAGATCTTCATCTTGCTTCTTGATTTTCGCCTTCAGTTCCTCTAGACAATCCGGTATGATCCGATACTCATGAAACATGAGCCCTCTCGCCCTACAACATATATAAGAGGGTACACAAATTAAATTAAAGAAAGACGCGCGATCCTGCCTCCTAGAAGAGTTGTAGTACAAGGCAATGCTTCTTACCACTCAAGATGATTGCAGTATGTGATTAGATGATCCACAATGGTGAAGGGACGCACGGAGTGCAAGGCCGTGTATCCAGTGTATGATTCGGGGGAGCCACCGTCGAGAGAGAACAGCTCGACACCGTGTTTAGAGGAGCAGTAGACAGAGTTTCCTCTGATGGACGGCAGGTCCCTCACCGAGACGGACAGGCACCTGTCGCCGCCGACGATGAGCGCGCGATCCCCAATGCCGCTCACCGGTTCCAGCCGCCGGCGGTCGAGGTCCACCTCGAAGATCTTGAAGGCGGTGTGCATACTCGACGAGTGCCGGACTGCGAGGAGCATGCGGCCGTCTGACTCGACGAGGAAGTAGAGGCACGATGACGGCGAGCCGAGCGCGTCTGGTATAGGGGTGTCCAGCGGGAATGTATTGTTGGCGGTTGGAGGGTAGACCTGGAGGATGTTGCTGGAGGTCTTGGTGGTGGCGTAGAGGCGGCCACGAAAGGCGAGGACGCTCTGGAGCTCGAGGTCGAGGATGACGGCGTTCCAGGAGGGGTCGCCCGGCTTGGCAAACAGGACGGCGCGCGTGCCCGGAAACCAGGCCACGACAGCGTCGATGGCGGAGGTGGTGGAGGAGGTGGGTGTGGTGAGGACAGCGGCGTTCATGCGAAGGAGGGAGTCAAGTTTCCCTCCAACGATGCGGAAGGTGGGCGCGATGAGGGGGAGCTCGAGCAGCAAGGTGCTGGCGCGACGGAAGAAGGGGTTGATCACGCGGACTGTGGTGAAGCGCTTGTGAAGGATGACGAGGAGGCCGGAGCTGAACGCGACGACCCTGTAGCCGCGGAGGCCGGGGAAGCAGACGCGGGGGAAGCGGACGCGGAGAAGGCGGCCGGTGCTGGGCTTGAAGAAGGCGATCTCGCTGGCGTCGTCCGGGCGCGTCGCGTCGCCGTCGCAGAGCGCGACCCAGCCGCGCGGGCGGAGGTAGTGGTGGCCGCCAAGGAGGTGGGAGTCCGTGCTGGAGCGCCAAACGGAGCAGGTGGCGCGGAGGGTGATGTAGTCGACTACGTCGCCGGCGATCAGCACACGCTCGGCGACGAGACGAACTATGTCGCCGGGGAGTGACGCCCAGCCTCCGGTCTCCTCGTCGGCGATCCTCCGGCGCTTGCGGCCCTGGCGTGATCGGACAGATCTAGGCCTTGCTGCTGTCCCTGCCGCGCTCGTCGTCGTCGCCATCGCCACCGCGGGTTGGACGATCGAAGCCGCCGCGGGAGCAAGGGGCGATGGTGGATTGTTCTCCATCGATACGATCTGCGTCTATGTCCTAGACTCACAGTACCCAATGAAGTCCCTTGGGAGTCCTGCAATGATCCGTTTCTGTTTACGGGGTGTGCCGTGCGTCGCATTGATCGGCCTAAATAGCCGGGTGCGGGTAAATTAATACGGCCGGCGCGAGCGCCGGAGCGGGTCGAGGGAAGGGGGAGAGGCCGAGAGGAGGAGGAGGAGGGAGCCGAGAGGGGGACGAGAGGGGTGGCCGGGTGGGAGGGGTGAAGTAGCGGGTTGCAACGTTGCGAGATTAATGGGATCCTCTCCTCCTGGTGATCTGATCGGTATCTTTGGCCACACGGCTCGTTTCCCAGGCCAACGCGAGGCGAAGCGAGCAGGAATATTTGCCAAGTTTGAAAGCCAATGCCCCGGGACGTACTAGCACGTTCACGGGCCTCTTTCCTTTCCTCATCATGCTTATGCTTGGCAACAACTGCCCGGATACCAGCAGCAAACACCGTCCGTGTGCCAGTGAGCGTGTGGCAAGTGGCAACATGTCGCAAACCCACCCCGCGAAGTCCATGTTGTATTCTAAACTACTTATAAAAAAGCAAACTTCGTAGATACATTAAATCCCAGCCATCAAACCACCAGAATTCAACAGCCTAGATTACTTTAATGTTGAGTTGAGCACATTAAATCACAAGCGTTCAATAGTTTCCAATCAATGACCTGGATCATCCTAATGTAGAGCACACCTTAATATGTTAGCAGCGGACACGTTCCTGTAGAGAAAAGTAAAAACCTTATCGATCATCAACTCACACCTGGAAACCAGAACGATCACGTGACGGCTCACGCGTGGAAACCTGATCGATCCCACATGACAGCACCGGCATGTTACAGACCTGATCAATCACGTAAAAAAAAACCTTATGGATACATCAGCACACACGTTACAGGAACATCCATCACATAAAAGCACCAATTTTTTTGGGAGGGACGTAAATACACATATATTTGCGGCGATCGAGACGAAAACCTAGGCGTCCGATTTGATGATTCCATTGACTGGATCTCCATATTGCTACGATCTTGATCGATCCCAAGAATACTACTCGAAGGAAGCTGGTCGCATTGCCGCTGCACTACCTCAACTCCTCAACTCTTCTAGATGTTGAAACTGGCCGAGTTGCCGTTGCACGATATCCCAAATGTTCTAGATAGTCTTTACATCGAGCCTTATAAGGTTCATCTTCTCTACCGTCTCCCGGTACCGGAAATAGGCTACTCACATGTGCATTCGCTTCTAAGAGCAACTCTAGCAGAGCCCTTATAACGCGAACCGAAAAAACGCTTTTTAGTTCGCGTTTTGCCTGCTTCTATGGGTTGCCGAGGGAGAGATGGTAGCAAAACCCATATAAACTGAACTGAAAATTCGAGTTTATTCATAACGCGATGAACTCACCGCGATCAGTGACGAACATCTGCGCGCGAACTTTGGCATACATCAAAATTTCATCGCCAACTACGGCACTACGGCGATCCTACACAATTACGGCGAGTCTAGCAACTACGGCGACCTCACTCCACATCGGAGGTGAGGTTGATGCACACCTTGGCGTCGTCCTCAGCCACCTGCTTCCAGTATGCCGTGCGCTCCCTGTGCGCCGTGTCCGCGGCGAGGCCTCCCTGGAGGAGCTTTGTGTCCGCCTGGCGCAACTCCTTGAGCTGCTTCTCTTCCGCCGCCGTCTGGGCGCAGAGGAGCACGACCATTGCGTCCACCTGTTCGTCGGGGACGAAGTCGTCAGGTGCAACGGTGGAGGCGAATGCCTGCGGGTCGTACCCCTGCCCGTCATCGCGCATTTGCATGTCGTACTCCTCCACGGCGCGGTAGCGGAGCTTCTCCGGGATGGGCATCCCCGCGCGGATGAACCTCCAGGAACCCCGCTTGCTGGCGCTGTCGGAATAGACGAGCCGTTTCCGCTCAGGGTCATGGCCGGAGCCGCGGTGGCCTCTCCCGAGCTAGGGCTACGAGCCATTGTTGGTGGTGTTGCTTGATTTGTCGGCGATGCGGTTTTATTGCTCGCCGAAGTTTGGGATTGGCTATGGAGATTTGTCGTCGGCGGCGGGGCTAGGTTTTCGGTCACAGACCAAAAACGGCTCGCGATGCCGAATAAGTAGGGGCTAGGAGGGGGATTCGGGGGGCCTCTATCGCGTTTTCAGGCCGGGCCGAGTTTTCGGGCTCTGCTATGGCCTCGGAATTGAACGCAACCCCTAAAAGCGCCGGAATTTTTCAGTTCCGGCCGTTTTAGGGGTTCCGCTAGAGTTGCTCTAAGGATTATATGTGCCATGGGCGGCCGGAGCGAGGATTAGCGTATATTATGAAATCCAAACAGGAGAACGCACAATGCCAGGTGAAGCGTTGTCTCGCGTCAAAGCAGCTAACCCTCGTGGAAAATTCCCGCCGCACGCGCGACACACGTGATGCATGCTGGTGTACTACGATGCGGCATCGAGCTTCTGTCCGCCGTGTGCGCAGCCACTAGACACCGTCGTAATCCAGTCGCCAGCGCCCACACGCGACGATCACCTCTGAGCGCACGCCTTCTAGGCATATCTCTGTCAAGCAACATCAACAACAACGGTTGGCTCTCTCCGTCAACAACAGCAGCGACCGGCCTTCTCTGTCAAGCAACACCCCATTGTCAACCGACTGGTCGCTTTCTTTCCCATATATAGGATGGTCCTCCATTCTCATCATAATGTTGTCTTTCTTGTTTCTGCGAACATAGGCTCGAAGCGGAATCGCTGCTTGTGAATGGTGAGTGTTGATATCTATCATAGACTAGAGGTAAATACCTCAATTTATTGGGTACTGAAGACTAATTCCATCAAAAATATGATTTCAAAGTAAATATATTACATTATTTTCTTTTCTACTTCCAATATGAGTGTGAGCAGATTAGTCGATCAATATCCTCCTTTTTTTAATTAAATTGTCTAAGTTCTGACGTATGTAAACTCTGAGGTCTTTGTGTCATGGGCATCATGTGGTTCTACAATGTTACAATCTTTAGATTGCATACATACAAGGTTATGTAGATATTTTGGCAAAGAACTCTAAAGAGGGTAATGCGGCAGCGTGTTTGTATCATCTCAACTCAGCAGAGGATGTGAGGACACAGTTCACATTAAAAATGCTGGAGAAATAAGGTGAAATACATGTAACCAACTTTAATGTGATAACGTATATATTTTGCCCATGAAGTGACAATCCTATGATTAAGATGAGAAGGGAGGACCATCCTACGATTATATTATTTAGGTCAACCGATTATTATTTTCTGCGTATTTTTCGGTGACTGCCCACATTGGCGGGGAGTGGGAAGTGGTCGAGTCCAGTGGTAGAGAGGGCGTTTTGATTGAGTAAAACGGGCTGGGCAGAGGCTTTAGTTAAATTTCATGGAATACTTCACGGGAGATATTTTCGCAAACTCGATTTTGACTCATAGGTATAGATAAAAACACTATACAAGATTTATATAACTCAATTAGAAAGAAATAGATGTCTTTTTGGACGAATAGGAATTAAATGATGATCATATAAAAATAAAGAATTGCAAGATGAAAAAATCAACACAACCAACAAAAATATAATTCAAACCGAAGTTTTGCTAAGAAATCATGATACGTGCGTTGCACGTACACGTCTACTAGTAGTAGAAAAAAAATCGAACCCACCCCGCGAAGTCCATGTTGTATTAGTAGAAAAAAAATTAGGGAATTCGTTAGAAAATATTGGACCGTCTAATTTACGGCCAGCCGTTTTTCAATTCGCTTACGCATATGCTTTTGCGAGTAGAACGTTGGCATGTGTACAGAGCGGCAAGCTCTGCTAAGTATTCTCAAATATGTTAAGGCCTCGCTTGGGAGGTTAGCTTTTTTTCCCGTCCGTAACAGTTTCCGCGCGAATGTGCGAGTGCACAAGAAAACCGACGCATATTATACGGAGCATCGCTGGTCCGTTGACATTTACGGATGATTGGGCTAAGAAACGGGCCGGGTTGGATAATTAAACAGCGAACCAAGCACCATTACGGACCTCCGTCAGAAATTAGCCTGGCTCCGGAAATCATGTGGGTTTTAGGCTAAAATATGCCCAACCAAGCGGGGCCTAAGTAGTATATTTATAAAAAAAAGATGTTATATATTAATTTAAGTAAAAAAAGAACGTTGGCATGTGTATTTTTTTTTAAAGGCACCGAAATCATCTTATATCTGACTAGCAAAAGTGCCTTAGCTTTCACCCCCCCTAAATATTGATGCACTTTCTACATTATAAGCCCAACTTACCTTGAATAATCTACAGCTATAATCTAATTCTCATCTTACCTCCAAGTAAGTAAGTGAGGGTCTTAACATCCTCTAAGAAAAAATAATGTATAGCTCTGGAATTAAGGATACGAGGAATGCCTTCAAACTTGTTCTTCATGGTTTCAAATTCATACTTTGAGGTAGGCTTGTCTCTACACCAAATTTGACATTAAAAAATTATCAACCTGAACCGATCACAACCGGGTAAGCGCAAATTCATGTATTGTGACCATCATGATACGAATTGAAGTAGTAATCATGTTCAAAAAAAAGAATTGAAGTAGTAAGTAGCTCCAAACCATGGACAGGGAGGGCGAACACATACCAAGCAGCTAACGCATAGGAAAACCTCCTGATAGATGGTTTGGTCCTCCCACCTCGCTCGCTCTCTCCCCTTCGTTCCCCTCGTGCGCTGCTAGGGCCATATCCCCTCCACTCTTCTTGATCTCCCTCACCTTTTAGAAGGTCACCTCGCGCACTGTCGTCATGCCAAGTGTCGCATTTTCTCTTCTGGTGCACTCTCAAGTGTCGTATTTTCCTTCTTCGCGGTCCTTCACGGGCGATTGCATATGTGACAAGTGACAACACGAGAGAGAGTTTTGGTGCGATTTTCCCTTTCGTGTACGCGCATTTATTTTGAGATTTGTTTTTAAAAAAATGAAATATCTTGAGAACCTTTTTACGAAATTACGAACCGTTTTCAATATTTGAGATCCTCGCGTTAAGATCTTCAAACTATATCCCATGTTCATAGGTTTCAAGAAAAAAAACCGTACTTTATACTTCATGTTATGTATGCTTTGTACTTCCAGTAGGAGCGTATACACCCAGTAGCATCCCAGCGTTTGAGAGATTATAAGGATCAAAATATAATATGTGCATTTGCAAAGCATCCATCTAAAAATACGGGAAATTTTGACACGAAGGTTTTAAAGAAGCAAAGTGACAAATGTTTCTCTTGACATGTTGAAATAGGTTTAGTGAACGGTTCCTTGCATAGAAAACAAAAAATTTCCAACGCGATAGACACCCGAAGGGCTAAGATAGTAAGATCTAATCTAGGAGATGGAAGCAACATGGAGAAAGAGAGTGTTAAGGAAAACATACCCTCAAAGACACAAAGCGTTACAAGATCGAATCTCATTGTCGATGTAGTCGAACTCACATCGATCTCAAAATCGCGAAGAAGAGCGCTGCAATCCGGCAGCGCTTCCGCGCTCGGTCACACATACAGCTCGATGACGACCTCCGTTCCCTCGATCCAGCGAGGCAGCGAAAGTAGAGAATCCACCGTAAACTCCAGCAACACAACGTTGTGGTGCGGTGAATAAAACATTGCTCAGGGCTTCGCCAAGCGCACGAACAAGTGGGGAGCAGCAGGAGGAGGGAGGAAGAGATGACACAAGTGTGTGTGTGTGTGTGTGGGAGAGGAAGCTTCTACCCCTCCTTATATAGGAGGGGAAGGCAGTCACGAATTTTTGGGTGTCTCCACCTCTCCCTCATCATTTGAGTGGAGTCTCCAGTCAACCCACTCATTCTTCCATTAATTCCCACTCAAAATCCCAAGCATTTTTCGTTAATAAAGAAATAAAATAATTTTATTTCTTTATTTTAATATTTTTCAATTCTATTAACAAACATTAACACATAACCCCTTGAGTTAGTTTTTAAATCTATTAACAACCATTTGACAAGAAACCCTTTAAACTATTTGAAAATTACCCGAAACAATTTCGGTGTTGTCCAAACTTTTCTCCGATATTCCGTACCGACTCAAACGCGCCATCGAACCTTAAGTGTGTCACCCTACGGTTCGTGAATAATGTAGACATGATTGAGACACCTCTCCGATCAATAGTCAACATTGGGACCTGGAGATTCGTAATGACTCCTACATATTCAACGATGAATCTAGTGATCGTGTGGACCATAAACGTCGTAACCAATTCCCTTTGTCTCGCGATATTTTATTTGTCCGAGATCCGATCATTGGTATCAACCAGACCTAGTTCAATCTCGTTACCGACAAGTACTATTTTACTCGTTCCGCTATATGACATCCTTGTGATCTAGTCACATGCTTGCAAGCGGTGTCGATGTGATATCACCGAGAGGGCCCAGAGTATATCTCTCTGTCATTTAGATGGACAAATCCCAATCTTGATCCATGAGCCTCAACTAATACTTTCCGGATACCCAACGACACCTTTATAGTCACCCTGTTACGGTGTGACGTTTGATGAAATCGAAGCACTCTTTCAGTGTTAGTGATTTACATGATCTCATGGTCTAAGGATTAGAGTTACTTCGTATGTGTGATATAACAATGTAACTTAATGACTTGATCGCATTGCTATATTCACTTTGGGTGTATGTTCATCACATCATTCTACCAATGACATGACCCCGTTATTAACAACATCCAATGTTCGTGATCAAGAAACCTTGATCACCAGTTAATCAACAAGCTAGTTAAATGAGAGGCGTTACTAGGAACTCTTGTTTGTTTATTAGATACACATGTATCAACGTTTCCGGTTAATACAATTATAACATAAGAAATAAACATTTATCATAAACAAGGAATAAGATAATAACCACTTTATTATTGCCTCTCGGGCATATTCCTTTCAGCCTCCCACTTGCACTAGAGACAATAATCTAGTCTACAAGCACTTAACACATATGATGTTCCAGTGTTATTACCATGCTTCGCATGTGGTTAACTTCATCAAAAGATCTGACATGTTCAGGTCCTATTGTATTTGCATGTATTTGCGTCTACACGCATCACTCATTGTCTAATGAGATGACTTTGTATATGTTTGGTCAACTGGTAAGACCTTAATTCCTCAGCTTAAACTAATGTTACTAACATTGTGAAAATGTAGCTTCATAGTGTAAACATTCTTGGAAATACACCAAGTTCATAAAGAACTCCTTGACACAAATTAGATTTTGTCAGCACAACAATATACTTAGCCTTTGTTGTAGTACCCGTCACAATACTTTAATTTTGAAACTCATTCAAATCCAGCATGGAACTTTCTTCCAACCTATTGTGCTACCCTTCAACACATAGTTTAATTGAGATAGATTTATTTGAACAGATGACAAGACTATTAGTGTAACATATTACAACGAATAGTTTATCATTACTTCATAGAAAAACATATCCTTAGCATTTCTAAAACTGCATAAGTATCTCTCCCGCTGTTGTCTAATCATCATATGAATTATCCCTCTATAATATTCTATAGTATTGGACTCATCTGGTTGTGTACATAGCATGGAACACATGACTTAGAAATCTCAATTTAAATTATGCTCATCATGTGTCAAAACACTTGAATATTGCTCAATTCTTTTCCATGTGGCAAGAACCCTTTCTTGTCATTTCGATATTGACTTACTTCAATACTTCATATATGTAATTTGGCTCAACCACATCAGCCGCTTCAATCCATCTATCATAGATATCGATGCCCAATATCTCCTAAGACTTTCATCAATATGAAAATCTTAACCGTGTTAATTTTAAATACATATTTTCCAACAACTATATGTCATCTACATAAAGCATTAGAAATATTTCTTAGCGCTCCCACTTTATTTCTTGTAACTTTACAAGCATCTTTACCATTCATGATGGAATAGAACTCTTCTGATAACTTCATTAAGGTAATGATTCCAACTTCGTTATGCTCACTTCAACCGTTGAAGTTTGGATACCTTTCCTGCAGCCTTTTGAATTTTACAAAACTCTTAGACTGTGTCAAGTACACATCTTTGATCAAACTTCCTAGAGAGGAGATTTGGTTTTATTATTCAACTTCCATATCATAATATGTAACGTTTGCTAGAACTATCAGCATAGACTAAAGCATCACTACGGAAGATCAAAATCTTATAGTAGTCAACTCTTTGAACTTCGTCGAAAACATCTTTTCGAGAAGCACACCTTTCAAAGGATGTAAGTATAAAGTCACATACTTGATATTCATATAGGGATACTATCGCGGATATAATTACTCATAGACAATTTTACAAAGTCAGGGCCCATCATTTGCTTCCTTTAAAAGGTCCAGGTCCTTTGTTGTCAAAACAACACTTCACTCTCAAACCACAAGTTGGTCTAAGTACAAAGTTTTAGGACTTTTGTGGTTCAGTTCGCAAACTCATTCAAAGTGTCTACAACATATGTAGTGCCTTCTACTTAGTCAAAGTAGGATACCCCGAAACAACTTCCAGTGTTGCGCTACTCTTGACATCATAACAAAGATTCTCTAATCTCGTCGAGTTTCTACTGTGCTCCCACTGACTTGTTTCGCAAGAACTACTTTCTCGAGAAATAAACCCTTTTTGACAAACAACATTTGTCTCTGGTTTGGTGATAGGAGAAATCCCCAATGGTTTCTTTGGGATAACCTTATAAACATATATTTATCCTATTTTGGTTGTAAACATTTTACACATGCTATGCATACCAAAACTTAAGAAAAAGACAATTCGGGTCACTACCCAAACCATAACTTATGTGATGTCAATTTCAATGGATCATGATGGCGCTTTTTTCAGTGTAAAAGCGGTTGTCTCTAATGTATAAACTCCAAAATTATAACGGCATTATTATTTATCTTATCATGTCCAACAAGGTTTGATTTTGTCTCTTGAACACTCCGTACTTATGTGGGGTATTCGAGAAGGATACGTTGTAGAACAATTCTGCAACTACTCAGATGTTTTGCTAAACTTGTAACTCAAACTTTATCCTTTATGATCCAATCATAAATCCTTGATTATCTTGTTACGATGATGTTTTACTTCATACTAACAATAGTTTGAACCAATTAAAAAATGTCAAACTACATTCTCATTAAATAGATATACTCATATATCTACTCAGTTCATCGATGGAATTGTATGATGGAAAATTAATCCACCACATATGACTACACATAATGGACTAAATACATCAATATGTATAATCTCCACTAAATTAGTCGTTCATTCTACTTTGACCTATGAACGGAATTCTAGTCATCTTTTGGAAGAGGTCTCACAAGCGTCAATTTATTCAGAACAAAATGACTCCGGAAGTTCATTTACATGGAGTTCCTTCATGCTTTCCTTCCCGATATGAACTAAAATGGTGGTGTCACAATTTAAGTGAAATTCTTTTATGGCTTGCAACGTTTAGCATTTAGTCTTATAGATGTTTACTTTACCAAGACGTAACTCATCCATCAATTATGGAATATGGTCATAGTTTGAACAATCTCATTTGTTCTCACAAAAGACCGGAACAAAATAACAACTTATTAAGTTCTTAAAATAAATCTTGAATGTGTGGTTCAATACGACACTGAACACAATAACACTTTATTATTGTTCTTATCATGATCGACACTACATCTACTACTAGTTCCTTTTAGGCCCTTGTATTTCTTTCATTGCGTTGCTTTTTATGACAACTTATACCAACCAATCTGGTATCAATATACCCAAAAATACTTTGTTAACTAGTAATACATCTATAACTTGTATATCAAGCATATACTCTTGAGCTTGACTTACCAGTTATCTTCTTTTTTGCCATATACCTTTTTGTAATTCTATTTTCAATATTCCCTTTCCTTTATAGAAGAATCATTCAACATCAAACAATGCTAGTCGTACTAGCACATTTTCCTTGGCGTGTTAGTCATATACTATCACCCATTGAGTCATGCTTTGAGTTTGATTGTTCTACTAATATCACCATATTAATAGCATTCTTCCGGATTCCACTCTTAGCAATCCTCAATCAAGGTAAACGATTTTACCCATACTTTTAATCCATACCATGATAACATTTTTGTGATGAAGCTACCATAGCTCTAAGGAATGAATTTAGAGGATAATTTTTAGCGCCCAATTCTTGGAAGATTCAAACGCCTAGCATCTTCAGTCATTGCATATATTCAAATAATATAAGCATACATTTTCACACTAAATTATACTCAGTCATGTTGCCACAAATAAGTTTCTAGATATCAATATATCTTTCACTTGATTTTTTCTGAAAACAATTATTTTCAGTTCCTAAATCACCTTGATCAACAAGACATTCTTTTGAAGATAAAGTATTATGGAAGCAAGCATGACACTGGATTCTAAGTAGGAATTATTTGCTCTGTAGATCAATCAATCATTAATCATATGGAGCTAGGTAGGTAATACCAAAAATCTACAATAGGACTAAATTTTAAATTTCACTAATACGGTACCAATCTTAAATGGTCTTACCAGATCATAAAAGTTATATCTCAATTAACAATCTAAGTGTAAGGTAATTTGTGGATGCCAATGAATACTACAATTTATGAAAATTCACTTTGATTGGTTGTTCACGATAAAATAAGTTCAAGTTAATTCAAAATTACTACATGAACTCCCACTCAAAAACAACATCCCTCTAGACGTTTTAGTGATTACACAAACTCAGTTCACTACACCAAAACCGATCATCACGTGAGATGATGTAGTTAAAAAGGCGAACATCGACATGTTCATCATATCAACAATATGACTCATGCTTTACTTTTCGGTTACGTGTTCCAAGACCATGTCTGTACATGCTAGGCTCTCTAATTAGAACTGTAGTATTGTGTGTGTTCTGAGGCCATGTATATACATGCTAGGCTCGTCAACACCCGTTGTATGCGAATGTTGAGTCTCTCACACCCGATCATTACGTGGTGTCTCGAAACAACGAACTTTCTTAATGGTACATACTAAGGAATAACACATTATTATCTTGATATTAAGTGAGATGGATCATCTTATAATGCTACCCTCGCGATCTAAGCAAAATAAGATGCATAAAAAAGGATTAACATCGCATGCATAGATAATGTGATATGATATGGTATTTCTTGCACTTGATCTCCATCTTGTGCATCACGGTATGATCTCCATAATTCCACCGGCGTGGCACCAAGGTCCAAGGCACCTCCATCTTAATTGTCCATCAAAATTACAACATATCACATGGATAAGATGTACAACACGCAGGCCATAAATAATAAGACAACCATATGGCTCTGCCGGTGTGTCAATAATTTACAAAAGAGATCATCCTATACATCAAATTTGTAACATTGACCATATCACATCAGATGCCCTGCAAAAACAAGTTAGAGGTATCTAATTTATTTTTGCATATTTTACGTGGCTTAGGGCTGTCAAGGATAGAACCGTTCATACCTTCGAACATGAAACACAACATTGATAAACATATTTTTAACAACCCTTCGTAGATTACATCTTAACTATAGTAGGAGAAACGGACAACCCCTCAGCCACAAGTGAGGTCAGGTCTCGCGTACAAAGTACACATAAAGGTCTACGCCAACTTCATCCTACTATGCCACTAAGATCATAAAATACTCAAGGAGGCAATAACATGATCATCAACGCCCACATACACCTATTTTTTCTACCCGTACAAATCATCTACGCATAAATCCGGCTATGATACCACTGAAGGGTTCGTTGCATAGAAAACAAAAAATTTCCTACGCGATAGACACCCGAAGGGCCAACATCTAATCTAGGATATGTAAGCAACGGGGAGAAAGAGAATGTTAAGGAGAACATACCCTCGAACACACAAAGCGTTACGAGATCGAATCTCGTTGTTTTTGTAGTCGAACTCACATCGATCTCAAGATTGCAAAGAAGAGCGCTGCAATCTGGCAGCGCTTCCGCACTCGGTCACACGTACAGCTCGATGACGACCTACGTTCCCTCGATCCAGTGGGGAAGTGGAAGTAGAGGATCCACCGGAAACTCTAACAACACGACGGTGTGGTGCGGTGAATAAAACATTGCTCAGGGCTTCTCCAAGCGCACGAACAAGTGGTGGAGCAGCGGGAGGAGGGAGGAAGAGATGACACAAGTGTGTGTGCGGGAGAGGCAGCTCCCACCCCTCCTTATATAGGAGGGGAAGGCAGCCACGAATTTTTGGGTGTGTACACCTCTCCCTCATCATGTGAGTGGAGTCTCCAGTCAACCCACTCATTCTTCCATTAATTCCCACTCAAAATCCCAAGGGTTTTCTTTAATAAATAAATAAAATAATTTTGTTTCTTTATTTTAATATTTTTTAATTCCATTATCAAACATTAACACATAACCCCTTGAGTTAGTTGTTAAATCTATTAACAACCATTTGACAAGAATCCCTTTGAGCTATTTCAAAATTACCCGAAAAAATTTCGGTTTTCTCCAAACTTTTCTCCGATAATCCGTATCGACTCAAACGCGTCATAGAACCTTAAGTGTGTCACCCTACCGCTCATGAATAATGTAGACATGATTGAGACACCTCTCTGATCAATAGTTAACAGCGGTACATGGAGATCCGTAATGACTCCTACACATTCAACGATGAATCTAGTGATCGTGTGAACCATAAACGTCGTAACCAATTCCCTTTGTCTCGCGATATTTTACTTGTCCGAGATCCGATCATTGGTATCAACCATACCTAGTTCAATCTCGTTACCGACAAGTACTCTTTTAGTCGTTCTGTGATATGACATCCTTATGACCTAGTCACGTGCTTGCAAGCGGTATCGATGTGATATCACCAAGAGGGCCCAGAGTATATCTCTGTGTCGTTTAGATGGAAAAATCCCACTCTTGATCCATGAGCCTCAACTAATACTTTTCGGATACCCAACAACACCTTTATAGTCACCCTGTTACGATGTGATGTTTCATGACATCAAAGCACCCTTTCGATGTTTGTGATTGACATGATCTCATGGTCTAAGGATTAGAGTTACTTCATATGTGTGATATAAGAATGTAACTTAATGACTTGATCGCATTGCTATATTCACTTTGGGTCTATGTTCATCACATCATTCTACCAATGACATGATGCCGTTATTAACAACATCCAATGTTCATGATCAGGAAACCTTAATCACCAGTTAATCAACAAGCTAGTTAAACGAGAGGCGTTACTAGGAACTCTTGTTTGTTTATTAGACACACATGTATCAATGTTTCCGGTTAATACAATTCTAGCATGAGAATAAACATTTACCATAAACAAGAAATAAGATAATAACCAGTTTATTATTGTCTTTTGGGCATATTCTTTTCATTTAGATCATCTGGTTGAGGGTAATTTGGAGTGATCTTTATAACAAGTACGTACTAACCAAATCATTTGATTACACAAACCATCTTTGGTTATGACCAGCACTAACTTTCAACAACTTCAACCACAAGTTTATATGTGACTTGAGAGTATTCATCTAGGTATCTAGAACTCAAAGAGGGGTGAGGATCCAAGCTTCGTACTTGATAATCTTGCTTCCACAAAATGTTAATGTACATTTGAATAATCTTATCAACAGAGATGATGTGTACTTTTAAATACAGGAATCATTTAAGTTATCAATACATTCACACAACATCCTTTTATAATTTTTTTTAACAATTCAAAATATGGTTAAAATACATTTAAATACCGTGTGCATTTGCACCCAGGAGAAAAAACTCCACCCCCCCCTTTATGATATTTTTCAGCATGTGACTGATCGAAGAAGATTTCTAGAAACATGTCTTAGCCAAAACATATTCAAACAAAAGTTTGGAAATAAGATTTTTTTTTTAGAAAGACATTTTACTGCCTCAATAAACTTTAGCTGTACGTTACACTTGCATTTTGAGGCTTCCCTTTTGGGCTACTTCTGAACTCTCTACTATTACTAGACTGAATAATAGCATGTTCTTTATTGAACTAGGAAATTAGAGATGATGTCAATAGTAGCATAAATTAATAAGAGCTATTGTTGTGTGCTTGACCCCGCTTGTTTTACATGTGCATCTAACATTTTGAGACTAGAAAAACTAGGAAGGAGACCTCAACGGCGAGGAGGCATGTCAAAAGGTCGGTTCAGAAGTTTTAGATCATTCTGGCAGCCACTATATAAGACTTGATCATGCTACTAGGAGTTATACAAGCACACATTTATTCTTTCAAATGCATATTATACTAGTATTTAACATGCACGTATATATTGTTTGGTGAAGTTCGCACGTAAATTAACGAATCTATTTTACATTTTTCATCTAACCCTCTTCCTCTACAAGCTGGACGCACACAACTGGTTTGTAGCCGTTCATGCCCTGATGTTGAGCCGCACTGGATACTGGTGAGGATGTGGAATCCATCATGTCTTAGCCCTAGGACGAGTCTTCGACCACTTCCATGGACAAGGTTAGTGTATGATCTATGGTTTCATTATCAAGTACTCAAATATTATTTTCAACATGCACTGCATCGTTTCCTTTGATTTCATTGATACAGATTCATCGAGAATTCGATGACAGGCAATCTACGGTTCCATGGAATACTTCTCCTTGGGATGACTTGCAACAGTAGGTTAGGAAAGAAAATAAGATTGCACATCAGTTGCGCAAAGATAAAATTCAACATTAGACAACTCTGGCATTTCAGGACGCGGTGATAGAAGAGATGGAAGCAAATGTTCAAGAATATAATGAAAAAGATATGGCACGCCAAGAAAAGATCAAGGATCTAGAAGTTGTTATACATAAGTTGATCATATTTTCAGTTGTGACTGTTAGATCGACATATTTGATGTCTTAACTTACAGTTATGCAGTGATAGAAGAGCTGGAAACAAATATTCAAGAATATAATTAAAAAAAGATATGGCACGGCAAGAAAAGATCAAGGAGCTAGAGGTTATTATAGAGAAGTTGATCAGATTTTGAGTTGTGGATGTTAGAGTAGTCATCGCCATAGTTGCTATCTTAATGATAGTTATGTTTAGTATCATTTGTGCGAGATATGTTAATAATTACTGAATTCATAAAATTTGGTGGCACTTGAATAAGTGTTGATTTCATATTCCAATATTACCACGAACATGTCTCGACAATTTGTTTTCATCTTGCAAAGCCAATCAACAAATCAAGGGCCTAAATAAAGATTGCTGGATAAATACAACAGAAGTGTAGGGCAACTACTATAATAATGCAAGAGCTACGAATTTTTGTGTTAATTTATGATTTAATCTAAAATATCATCTAGTAAATAAAGACAGTAGCAGTTAAACTAATCATGTAAACATCTAATACAGTAGACGAATAGATGCAATCTACAGCAAACGCTAGGCATAGAAACTCTAGCATGATCTTATAGAAGTAGGACATAGCCATGTACGGTGTAGCGGTAGAGGATCCTCCATCCTAGTTATCGGTCATGTCGTCGATGAAGAGGTTGCCGAGATCCGACAAGTAGTCATCGTTGAGGAAGTAATCATCGTCCGCATTCGCGTGGTTGCGCTCCCCAAAAACCTGAACGCCCCTCTCCCGTACAAGATCAAAACAGGCGGGGTTCCGGAGGCCTGCTGTCCCTTCTCGAGCTGAAGGCCGGAAGGAAGGATGGAGAATACTCGATTGTCGGTGCAATGCTTTGGAACGGTGTGAAACCATATGACGAAGTGTGGCGTCTAGGGTTGGCATACAAACCTATATATATATATATATCGTGGGTCGAGAGATACGTAGGTGTAAGCCCATGATGACCCACAAGTATAGGGAGTGTATCGTAGTACTTTTGATAAATAAGAGCGTCGAACCCAACGAAGAGTAGAAGGTGTTGACAAACATGTTGGATAGAGGATTCACTGTAAACACTAGCAGACGGGTTTTTGGTTGTTTTTGGTATAGCAGATAAATAAAGTGCGAGTAAATAGAAGACAGTAATAGTAATTGCAGCAAGTGGCCCAAACCTTTTTAGAGCAAAATACAAGCCGGTTGGTTTACTTACGATGACTAAACGTTCTCGAGGACACATGGGAATTTTGTCAAATACTTTTGCTTCATACAATTGATTCATATTTATTGTTTTGATAGGTGTTGTGTGGGTGAACCTATGCTAATGCACCACCCTTCTAGGACTAATACATACTTGTATTATACCCCTTGCAAGCATCCGCGACTACAAGAAGGTAATTAAGATAAATCTAACCACATGCTTAAACTCTGGGATCCTACACTCCCTCATGCATCGGTTTCCTAACGTGGGTTTAGGTTTCTTTCACTTGGGCAACCCCACAATCAGTAGCCAAATACACAATGCATCCCTCTAGGACTATAAAGATGAAGTGTCCTGTAGTCAATGTTCACATGACACCACTATAAGAATAGCACCACAACTTAAATATCAAACCATTAGATATTACTTCAACATCATTCCACTACTAACCACTACTAACATCTTGATTTCTCCCATGTCCTCAAGAACTAAACGAACCACTCACAAGAAATCATATGGATCATGACCAGAGGTGACATAATGATGAATAACAATCTTTTCATAAAGTGCAAACACCGATAAATCTCGTAAGCCTCAACTACAAACAAGTAATCCACACCAGGAGAGAGAGCTAGTGGATAACAACGATATAGAACCCTAATTGTTACATCGGGGTGAAGGTGGATGGTGAGGATGATGGTGCTGGTGGTGATGACAATGATGATGATGATCTTTATGATGCTCAGAGCGATGACCGTGATGATGCCGATGATTTCCCCTCTCCGGGGAGGAATTTCCTCGGCACATTTCTCCCGGCCGGAGAGCTTTTCTCTCTGTGTTGTTTTCCTCCCCGTGGAGGGGATGGAATATTTCCTCGATGGTTTTATGGGTCTTAGGGATCCTAGGGATGACGTACGCGAAAGGGGTCTCCTAGTGGTGGGCTAGGGTGGCCACACCACGTGGCGGCACGACCAAGGGGGGCGCCACCAGGTGGTGTGGGCCCCTGGTGGCCTTCTCTGGCTCCCCTTGTGGCTAGCTCTGTCATTTGGGAATATAGGAACTCTCTGATGTCCCCCTTCTTATTCTGGTCTTTAAAAATATAGTATCTCGACGACTTTTCCCAGCAGATCTCTGGTCCCGGTGAATTATTCTCCAATAACTGTAAAACTTGCAAAATAGATGAAATAACATAAGTATCGTCTCTAAATATGAAATATATCGATGAATAACAGTAAATTATGATATAAAACAGTTATGCAAAATGGACGTATCAATTCCCCCAAGCGAAACTGAACTTGGTAAACATGACCACAGGTTTATGGAGTGAAGTGTCGATAAATAAAATATGGACAAGAAGCATCACACAATACACAAGTCATTCTAGACAGCAACTTTCTCTCATATAACTTAACTTGAAACTAGTAAAGGGAGTCACAATAAAGGTGGAAAGAGAAAATCATAATTGGTTATGGCAAACTTTGCTCGTGGTTAGAGAACAATTAACATATTGTACTTATCTTTTGATCAGAGTCTTTATACTAGAGTTTATATTGCAGAGTTTTACATGCTCAATCATAAGAGTCGCCTTACAGTCATTGATAACTTTCAAAGTAATATTCATTCAGATAAAAAACATTGTACTAAACAAGAAAGGATAAAAGACATGATTGAATAAATCAACATATAGATGGTTGGATCACAACAACTCAAGTGCCTACTTAAGACAGAAAGGAGTAGGTTTACTGACTCAACATAAAGGTAAAATATAGGACCTTCGCAGAGGGAAGCAGGGACCAACTCATGTGCTAGAGCTCTTTATTTGATAAATAGAGGTAATGAAAACAATTTTGAGGTAGGTCTATGTCTATGTCTGTCGTGGTGGTGTCACGGCAGATGCCATGGGATGGCTAAAGATGTGGGGACGAAGGACGCTGGAGGTGTCCGGGGAGGGATCACGCGACGAGTAGCCGCGTGAGGTAAGAACAATACACTGCAAACAACACGATCTACCCAGGTTCAGGGCCCTCGTGAGGAGGTAAAACCCCTACTCCTGCCTCTCTGTATGTATTATGATGTTTCTCCGAGTAGCCACAGTACAAATGATATCGCTACCGAGTAGCCACTCTCCTTCCTGCGAGTAGAGCTAGGTCAAGAACTTAGGGATTCTAGGGTTCAACGTGAGCATGTCTTCGATCCTCACGCAGGAGGCGGCGGGGCACCTTATATACCTGGTGCCCAGCCGGATACGTCCAAACATGGACAAGTGTCGACATAGTGTGCACACCGTCCTTCTTCCGGGTTCCCGCTGACAGCTTTGGTTCCTAACCTTGGCTTCATCTGGAAAGTCGTTGGGCAAAACTAGGGCACAGACTGGTATTACTGTACCTAGGCACAGAGTAGGCCCCCTTATCCTGCCACGGCCTGCTTCCATGCTGTCACTGTCAGGCAGGCCGGTCCCAGATGAACAGTAGTTCGAATGCTGCCAAGTACGGACCCAGGATACGCGGGATCCTGTGTCAGAACGGCTCCTTTGACTTTCTGGCCCGAGTAGGTTCCCGCCAATTGTTCCCGCCAATTGTACTCGGGCCAACTCTTCTACTCGAAAGGATAGAACTTGATTGATATCTCCTTCTGGTCATCTTGAGGTGAGACCGAGTAGCAGTCGACCGGGTAGCGAGTACCAGGTAGTCGGCTACTCGACCAAACCTCTCTTCTGTAAGCCGCCTTTACCACTTGCCTTTACCCTACTCGGGGGTAACCCCCCGACAGCAGTCCCCGAAGCTGGTTGAGTCTTGCGAACTCGTTCACTAAGCTCTGCCAGCTTAAAACCAATTTTTGCCTCATAGCCCTTGAACCTCAAGATGTCGAGTAAACGGCCTCCGAGTGGCGCTCTGACAAGTATCTTCTGTCTCTTGTCTTCCGAGTAGCACTTGCTTTCTACTCTGTAACCGAGTAAAAAGACTTAGAGAATTTTCTTGAATTGAGCCGTTGCGGCGCAGAGCACCATCCAGCCGTCCGTGCCGCAGCCGGACGCGTGTCAAGCATCCACGACCCTGTCGTTTCGCTGCCCACGACACATCGTGCCACGCGC
Source organism: Alopecurus myosuroides (assembly GCA_028641055.1). Classification (NCBI taxonomy): domain Eukaryota; kingdom Viridiplantae; phylum Streptophyta; class Magnoliopsida; order Poales; family Poaceae; genus Alopecurus; species Alopecurus myosuroides. Next base: position 215,241,379 of record CM054063.1, on the reverse strand, counting down.
CCAGTTTTCACGGGGCGGGCCCACCGGCTCGTTATGTCCCATCAATCGTAATAATAGGCCACGATCTGATCGTGGGATCTACTGTGGCCGTTACGCGCGCATCGCGCGCTTCCGTGCGTTTCTATTCGGCCACAGGCCCCACCACACAGCAATCATGGCCACGATTGATCCCACTACGCCGACGGTAACGGTAAAATCGTGGAGAGGGTATAAATACCCCCGCCGGTAACTTCCTTTTCCCCTTCCCTTGCACTATTCCTCTTTCGTCCTCTGCTTTCCTCCGCCACCGAGCTCTCCGCCGCCGCGCAAGCTCTCGCGCCGCCGCGGACTCAATTCGCCCAACCACTCCGTCCAATTTCTTCCACTCCTCCTACCCGCAACAATGGCCAAAGCCGGCTGGGCGGGCTCAATCGTCACCAGTGAGGACTTCGCCTGGCTCGTTAATACCAGGCGAGTTCCTCCCGGCGTGGAGTGCCGGGCGCCTGACAACGAAGTCGTGCCAACTCCGCGGGAGGGTGAGCGCGTCGTCTTCATGTCGCACTTCGAGCGCGGCTTCGGACTGCCGGCCTCCGAGTTCCTCCGTAAGTTTCTCGACCACTTTGGCCTCCAGATGCATCATCTGCCGCCGAACGCCGTCGTCTTCCTCGCCTACCACGCCGTGGTGTGCGAGGCCTTCCTCGGCATCCACCCGACGTCGGAGACCTGGCTGAGGTACTTCCACCTCCGCCAGCAGACTGTCGGGAAGAAGGACAGCGCGGGCGTGGCCGGCCGCGCAACCGACACCGGCTGCGCCATGATGATACAACGGACCGGGACGAACCACCCCCGTATCAAGGGGCTGGACTCCGTTCGACTGTGGCAGAAGACGTTCTTCTATGTCAAGAACATTCCCGCCGCTGAAGGAGCCCAGGTACACGACAGGATCAACCTTCCCGCCTGGAGCCTCCGTGCTCCCACTCAGAAGAACTGGAAAGAGAAGCCCGCCAACGACGACAACGCCATCGAGATAGAGAACAGGCTTGGCTGGCTGATAGAGCAAGGCCTCAAGAATGACGATCCGGTGGCTTGCTGGATCCAGCGCCGAGTGCTGCCCCTGCAGGAGCGCTGCCATCTCATGTGCTACATGGGAGGCCCCCGCGACTGCACCAGGACGACAACCATCGAGATCGACAACATTGACGTTCCTGGGCACGCAAGGGCCATCTTGATGACGAGCCTCAGCGATCATTGGCAGTACGGGTTCGTCCCGTACAGCCGCACGAAGCCGATTGAGCGAGTACGTTCTCCTTACTCCGTTTTTGCATATGCTTTCCGGGTGGATAGCTCTTCTTCTTGCCGCGAGTAGCAGTTGCCTTCTGCACCGAGTAGGATACTTAGCCGAATCTCACAGGCTTAATGTGTTTTGCACTTACACGCCTTGTCGGGTAGCCTACTCGGGAACGATTCTTAGGCTTAGTGTGCTTTGCGCCTGCATGCCTTTCTATGTAGGATACTCTACAATCATGCTTAGGCCTCGTATGCTTTGTATTTGCACGCCTATCCGGGTAGAAACAATCAGCGAGCCGCCTAGGCTTAGTGTGCTTCGTGTTTGCACGCCTATCCGAGTAGAAACAATCAGCGAGCCGCCTAGGCTTAGTGTGCCTCGTGTTTGCACGCCTATCCGAGTAGAATTCCTTCTCGATACTCGGCTAATCTGTGACCCTTCTCTGTCTTTCAGATCCTTACTCGCCAGAAAATTGAAAGCTGCGAGCGCTTCGATGGCAACTTCTCTGCCGATCGCGAGGAGGACGATGTGCCCTCCTTCGAGGCCGCGGATCAGATCAATCTCTCACGCTCCCCAACAACAGAGAAACGCGAGACCGAATCATCTCTCCGCGACTGGCCGGAGGACGAATCTGAAGGTAATTGCGCACTTGCTTTGCTTGTTCTCAAAAGACACCAATCCACCGATTACTGTTTCTGACTTGCTCCTTTTCTTTCCTGAATCCGCAGATGATTTTGCTGATGAGCACGAGGATGAGGACGAAGACGAGAACGAGGACGATGCGGTCCTTGTCGTCAAACCTCTGTCCGTCGCAGCCCCCAACACCCGCAAGCGGACCGGCAGTGACGCCCAAGGGCCTCCAGCCAAGAAGAAGAAGCCAGTCGAGAAGCCGAAACCGACCAAGACAGTCGTGAAGAGATTAAGGCGAAAGCTCCCTTCCACCACTGCGTAAGTTTTCTTCTCGACCGCCTCTCCTCCCGCGCTGTGGTGTCTTCCCCAATCTCCTTCTAACTTCTGATACTTTCTTTCTCGGCAGCCCTGCCATGGACGCGAATGCCGCTCTCGCGCCCGACCAAGCCAACAAAGCACCAGTACCTCTGATCAATCTCGACGATGAGGAGGATGACGCCACCAACATCCGAGGAGCAGAAACAGAACAGCAGAACCGTGCGTCGTCAGCAGCACAGGACACTGCTGCTCATCAGGACAGAGCGCCTTCTCCTCCGGCCAGCAATGCCGAGGAGGATCAGGACCAGGAGATGCATGACACCGCCACCCACGAGCAGCCAGACGCAGAGCAAGAGCAGCCCACCACCGGGGCTGCCGCACAAGAGAACCCCGCTGGCGAGCAGCGGGTAGAGGACGCCACCACCACGGATGCCACCATGGCGGATGCCTATCCACTGAGCGACGCGCACACAGGCGCCGCACCGACTAGCGCCCAGCCCGATGCCGCGCAAGGTGGTGGTTCCGTGGTGCCTCCAATCGTTCAAGGCACCGCACCGCCAGTTTCCTCCTCAGTGCCACAGAACCGGGACCCAGCCAGGCAACATGCCCTAGATGCCCTGAGGGATGAAGTTGACAGAAGAGCAGTCGAGAAGGAAGCTGCCGAGAAGGCCAAGGCTGAAAAAGAGGCAACCGAGAAGGAAGCCGCCGAGAAGGCCGAGGCCGAGAAAGAGGCAGCCGAGAAGGAAGCCGCCGAGAAGGCGAAGGCGAGAGCTGAGGGGAAGAAAATCGAAGATCCCGAGAGGCAAAGAGCCGAAAAAGAGAAGGCGAAGAAACGGGCCAGAGATCAGAATCAAATGCCGCCGCCAGCCTCTGGTGGAGCACTGGTGATTCGAGAATCCGGCCCGGTTGCCACTGCGACCGCTGCCGCCGCCATCGCCGCTGGCCAACCTTGCTTCCCGGATTACATGGTTAAGGTTAGCCAGCAAAACATAATTGGCTTCTCTCCCCAGGACAAGCAGCTTGCCCTTCTAAGGGGACGAAAGGCCGTAGCCAGGAACACCCCTCCCCCAGATCCAAATCAGAACCAATCCATCAGCATTGCTTCTCGGGGAGTTCAAGATCCAACGATAAAATCCCGGAGCTTAGAGCAGGTGCTGGATACCATTGGCTATATCGACGCCAAGTGGGACAGCAAGGTTCTCGGCACGGACAACTGGCATGGTCTTGGTCTCGGCACAATTGACCACATGCGCGTTGAGTGGAACAAAGTGGATCTGGGATACAAGCCCATGACCGTCTCCACCGAGACTGCCACTCTCGCCGCCAAGATGTTCCTGCACCGCAAGAACGCCGAGGACATCGAGCAGGCTTATGCAGTAAGTCTCAGCTTGCCTTTCCCCGAGTTGAATTTTTCTTCTCTTCTATTCGCCTTCATTCTTCTTTACCATCACCCAGTCCCCGAGATTCTGGCCGAGTAGGCGGGTACTCTCCGAGTAGCTTCCTACTCGGGTTGAATCTTTTCTGCTCTGTCTAACTTGTTTTCTTCTCGCTTCTCAGGATAGCGTCCTGAAGCGGACCAACTTATACCGCGTGCTTCTCTGGAATCACTCTATCGCCAGGAGGCGAATCGCTGCATTGGAGAAGGAAAAGGCAGCTGCGGAGGCTGCGAGCAAGAATGCCAACGACAGCACTCAGCAGCTGGCTGAAGTGAAAGGTACGCTTTTAGCCATGCGGTTACTGCGTTTCTTGTTTACGCCCGCGTCTGCTTTCCTTTGCGCTAACCTTTCCTACTCTGTAGAGAACCTGAAGAACTTGGCTGAGGAGCACGAGAAGTGCCGTGCGTTTGTGGAGAACGCCGAGGCCACCATCAAGAAGTTAGAAGGTGAGTAGCCGTCTACCCGGCATCATTCTTGTGCCTACCTCCTTTGCTTCTCTGCTGACCGTGCCTTGCTCTTTTCAGAAGATCACAAACTGTTTGTTGAGGAACACCAGGACTGCGTCAAACCGGAAGAGGTGCAGAAACAGCTGTCCGACCAGGCTGTTGAGTTGGTGAAGGACCACACTATGGAAACGGAGCAGCTGCAACTCCAGCTGCAGAAAGCACTCCGGGATGCTGTTACAGTTAGTGAAGAGAAGGACAGAGTAATTGCCGAGAAGACCAAAGCGGAGACAACCCTCAAAGCCAAGATCAAGGCCCTAGAGCTGGAGTGCGAAACACTGAAGACATCCAATGCTGGGTACTTCGCTCAGTTGGATTCTCTGCGCCAGATTCAGGATAAACACATATCCAATGAAGAATCCTGGAAGACCCAGCTGCAAGTGCTGCGCGTCGAGCTTAAGAGTAAGCTTTCTCTTCTCTGCATCCTTTTCTTCTCGGTCAAATTTCTTCTCGGTTCTTCCTCTACCCGGTTCTTTTCTCCTCTGATTCTGAATTTCATACTTGTTCCCCCAGAGATCTTTCCTGCCATCATTTCTTCCTGCGTGCCCGCTCTGGCCAAGGCCCAAGCAGCACGTGCTGCGAATGGCGAGCCAGAGGACACCAGGGCCGAAATTGAAGATAGCATGCTGGTGATGCGAAGCCAGTTCCAGCGCCTAGCCGCCGTTGGTTCTGACCTCGTGCGTTTGGGCTTTGAGCTTCATAAGCTCTTCTGGCCTGAGGAACCTGAGCCAACAACCATTCGGGGCCTCGCACTCAAGCTGCAGAATGTGAAGGCCGAGTTGAAGAAGTGGCGTGCTTCCGGAGCTCGTGCAGGCGCGGACTTGATGCTTCTTTGCATCTCCTCCTGGTATGAAAATCTTGACATGCAACGCATCCGCGGGAAGCGCGACAACTCCAAGTGGGAGACGGACTCCGACTGCGTGGCCACGCGCAAATCGATCGCATATGGAGTGGCGGAGTGCGCTGAGACGGAGATCTACATCGACGGCCCCCCCCCGAGCCCGACACCGAGGTGGAGGAGGACGAGGAGGAGGAAGATGAGGACACGGAGTCCGACTTGGAGGGCCTCTTCGATTCCCCCAGGAGCAGTGCCGGGAAAGGGAAAGGCACGGCCATCTCGAGTAGCGATGAGGAGGCCGAGCACATCGAGACCGCCCCACTCGACTTCGGCACCTCTTCAGGAGCCGCTCTTGACGACACGATGCCCGCCCCCGGCCTAGCCTCCGATTCCTCTACAGCTCCAGGGCCCATCTCGGTGGCCACGGCCACTTCCGACCCGGCAGCCACCGAGCAGGACGTCGAGATGAACGAGTCCGCCACCATCCAGTCGGATGCGGATGCCACCCACGCTAGCGCCGAGGAAGATGCTGCAGCTAGGGCCACCACAGAAGACGCAGCCGCCAATGCCAGTACCGACAACACTGCCACCTCCACTTGATTTTACCTGCATATTTTTTTTTACTCGAACACTTATCAGATCCCCGGGATGCCGGGAGCAGATGTAATAGACTATCTTTGTTTTGCTTGCTACACAGTTTTTATCCCCTCTCTGTTTATTTCGAAATTAATCAATTTGAATGACGCTGGCTTAATGCCGAGTTGCGTTTCCATGCGAGTCCCCGAGTTGCATTTCTTATTCACCCTATCTTTTCATCTCTGCTCTACCCGCGACTTGTCGCTTTTTTGGTATTCGAGTCACAAGAATCAAGTAGTAGGGCTGCAAATACTTAGCCGCTAGAAACAATCATGGTAACGCAGCCCACCACTTAGCCGAGAAGACGGAAACAGGGAACAAAAGTAACAAACAATCTACTCGGTTCCTGCACTCTTTCTTCCTTAGCGATTTTCGTGTGCTCATTGACCTTTTGCTTGTTCTCTTGCTTGCCATGAAGCCGGGTTTCGGACAACAGCAGAGTCGAAGAGTTGGCATATAGGTTTAAACACAGTACTCAATACACTTATGAGTTCTGAAGTGGAGCAACCGAATAGACAAAGGGTTAAGCCGAGTAAAAACACTTAGAGCAATTTTGGACGAGGGCAGTCCCCGAGAACAATTTCAGATTGCAGAGTAGAATTTCAACTCGGATAAGAGGGTACATACACATCCTTGCTTACGAATGAAAACGACGAAGTAGAGCTACATTCCAAGGGCGCTTGGTTTCCTCTTCATCTTTATCTGCCCTGTTCGCCTGCGATGGGCGCACATCTACAAGGTAGTATGCATCATTGTGCAGCGCTTTGCTCACGATAAAAGGCCCTTCCCAAGGAGGAGACAACTTGTGCATCCCGGCTGTGCGCTGCACCAGCCTAAGGACCATGTCTCCTTCTCGGAAAACCCTTGGGTTCACCTTTCGGCTATGATAACGCCGCAGGTTTTGCTGGTAGATAGCCGAACGTGACAGAGTCAGCTCTCTTGCTTCTTCAAGCAGGTCAACGTCGTCTTCTCGAGCTTCTCTCGCCTCCACCTCAGTGTAGAGGGCTACTCGGGGGGAGTCATGCTCTAAGTCTATTGGCAACACGGCCTCAGCCCCGTATACCAAGAAGAATGGCGTGTAGCCGGTTGACCGGTTAGGGGTAGTCCTTAGACTCCACAACACCGCTGGCAACTCTTCTAGCCAACACCCAGGTGTTTTCAGCAGTGGCTCAATCAGCCTTGGTTTGATGCCTGCCAGTACCATTCCATTTGCTCTCTCAACTTGCCCATTGGAGGCAGGGTGCGCGACTGACGCAACGTCTAGTCGGATATGCTTATCTCTGCAGAATCGCACCATTGCCCCTTCTGCAAAGTTGGTGCCGTTGTCGGTGATGATACTGTGCGGGTAGCCATACCTCATGATCACATCCTTCACGAACTTCACAGCTGTGACCCCATCACATTTCCGAATAGGTTTCACCTCAATCCACTTGGTGAACTTGTCCACCATGACCAAAATATGTGTCATATTGCCTTTAGCCGGCTTGAAAGGACCGACCATATCCAAGCACCAAACAGCAAATGGCCATGTGATAGGAATTGTTTTCAACTCGGAAGCAGGCATGTGAATCTTACTTGCGAACACCTGGCAGCCGTTGCACTTCCTCACAATATCTTCAGCTTGCTGCAGTGCAGTGAGCCAGTAGAAGCCATGCCGAAAAGCTTTCTTGACCAAAGCCCGAGATGAGGCGTGATGCCCACATTCCCCTTGATGTATCTCCACCAGGATTTCTTCTCCCTCTTCCGGGCTCACACAACGTTGCAGTACACCAGTGGCACTTCTCTTGTGCAGCACATCTCGGACTATAGTGTAGCCCTTGGACCTTCTCTGAATCTGCCTCGCAGTCACCTCATCTTCAGGTAAAGTGCCGTCCCTTAGAAAGGATAATATGGGCATAGCCCAACTCGGTGTCTCCCGTATGGGAAACACTGGTTCGTCCAGTTCCATTGGGACAGGCTCTTGCGGTTGCACAGGAGGAGCAGGAGCGCTTCTTTGCACCCCAGACCGATTGGCGAGAACTTCTTCAATGAATGCGACAGCCTCTGGGTTGAGGGCGGCAGTCCCCGAGTAAGGAGTGGCAGTCCCCGAGTAAGGAGTGGCAGTCCCCGAGTAGGGAGTGGCAGTCCCCGAGTACGGAGTGGCAGTCCCCGAGTAGGGAATGGCAGTCCCCGAGTAGAGGACGGCAGTCCCCGCGTAGGGAGTGGCAGTCCCCGAGTAGAGGACGGCAGTCCCCGGGTTCCCTGCAGCACTCTCCCAGTCAATCTCCATTGGGTCAGATTCTTCACTTGGCAGAGAAGGAACAAAGATGGATTCCGAGTTGGGGGAAGGCTTGATGGATGGCTTCCTCAAATGCTCCAAGGCAATCCCTGCCGGGATGGACTGCCGAGAAGATCCCAACTTGGATAGCTCATCTGCTGCTTCGTTCTCTGCTCGGTGAATGTGCTGAAACTCACAGCCTTCGAAGAACCCAGTCATTGACTGCACCAGGAAGCGATATGATGCCATGTTGGCATCCAAAGCATCCCAGGTACCTGAGACTTGCTGCACCACCAAATCTGAATCGCCATAGCATATAATGCGCTGCACACCAACCTCCTTTGCTACTCGCAAACCATGCACCACTGCCTCGTACTCTGCTACATTGTTGGATGCCTTGAAATGGATCTGCAGCACATACTTGAGCTGATCTCGCTTGGGTGACGTGAGCACGACACCAGCGCCAAGGCCTTCCTTCACTTTCGAGCCATCGAAATGCATTCTCCAATAGTTGGAAACTGGAGCAAGAGGTTCATACTGCATCTCGGCCCAGTCCACGAGAAACTCCGCCAGGACCTGAGACTTGATTGCTTCTCTTCTCGCATACGCGGGAGCGTATGCGGCTAGCTCAATTGCCCACTTGGCTACTCTGCCACTCGCCTCCTTGTTACCCATGATATCCGAGATGGGAGCAGAGCTCACGACAGTAATGGGGTGCTCCTGGAAATAATGTTTCAGCTTCCTAGCGCCCAGGTACACACCATATGTCATCTTCTGATAATGCGGATAGTTTTGCTTGGAACTGGACAACACTTCACTGAGATAATAGACTGGGCGCTGCACACTCTTGCCTTCTTCTTCTCGCTCCACCACTATCACCACACTGACTACTCGGTTAGTCGCAGCAATGTACAGCAGCATAGGCTCCTTGGGTAGCGGACTAGCCAAGACGGGAGCGCTAGCCAGCATCGCTTTCAGCTCATTGAATGCCACGTCCGCTTGCGGAGTCCAGACAAACTTGTCACTTTTCTTCATCAGCTGGTACAGAGGCAAGGCCTTCTCGCCCATTCGGCCCAGAAAACGGCTCAGAGATGCCAGACAACCCGTGAACTTCTGCACATCTTTCAGTGATCTCGGTAAAGACATGCTCTCAATAGCTTTTATCTTAGAAGGATTGGCTTCAATGCCCCGACTAGAAACCAGAAAACCGAGTAGCTTTCCAGCCGGTACACCAAAGGTGCACTTACTCGGATTCAGTTTCATTTTGTACTTGCGTAGGTTAGCAAAGGTTTCCTCCAGGTCGGCAAGCAGAGTATGTGTTTTATTCGTTTTGATGACAATGTCATCTACGTACACCTGCACATTCTTGCCGAGCTGGTCGTGCAAGCATTTCTGCATGCATCTCTGATAGGTTGCACCCGCGTTCCTCAAGCCAAAACACATGACACGATAGCAATAAGCCCCGTACGGGGTAATGAAAGCAGTCTTTATTTGATCAGCAGGGTTGAGTGCAATCTGGTGGAAACCAGAGTAGGCATCTATGAAAGACAACAGTTCACAACCAGCAGTGGAATCGATCACCTGATCGATGCGAGGTAGCGGGAAAGGATCCTTGGGGCATGCCTTGTTCAAGTCGGTGTAGTCGACGCACATGCGCCATGCAGTGGCAGCCTTGGGATCTTCCTTTTTCTTCTCGACCATGACCGGGTTGGCTAACCAATCCGGATGCAGCACTTCCATGATGAAGTTACTTATCAGCAGCTTGGTGATCTGATCACCGATGGCCTTCCTTCTCTCATCTCCGAAACGGCGCATAGCCTGCTTCACGGGCTTAGCGTCAGGACGCACATGCAAAGAGTGCTCAACCAACTCCCTCGGGACTCCTGGTAGATCTTCATTGGTCCAGGCGAACACATCCCGATTCTCACGGAGGAAGTGGATGAGCGCGCTTTCCTATTTCTCCGCCAACCCGGAACCAATGATGGCTACACGGTCGGGGAACTCGGGGTCGACCTGGACTGTCTTGGTCTCCTTGGCAGCTTGGAAAGCAGTACCATGCTGGGTACTCGGCACACCTTGTGCGCCAGCTTGTGCGGACTGAGCCATGGCCACCACCTCGTACATCTTCTTCTTCTCGGCAGCAATCACCATCGATTCCGCCAGCTGGGAGCTAGCAGAGGCACACTCCATGGACTTCTTGTAATCTCCCGAGATGGTGATGATGCCATTGGGACCAGGGATCTTCATCTTCAGGTATGCAACATGGGTAGATGCCATGAACTTGCTCAGAGCAGGCCTGCCGAGTAGAGCATGATAGGGGCTCTGATGATCCACCACTTCAAACTGCAGGCGCTCTGTGCGACAGTTCTCCCGGGTACCGAATAGCACATCAATCCACACTCGGCCAATCGGGTTGCACGAGATCCCGGGCACAATACCATGGAAGGTGGTCTTGCTAGGCAGCATCATGTTCTCGGCTAGACCAAGCTTCTCGAGTGTGTCCTTGTACACAATGTTGATGCTGCTGCCATTGTCGATTAGCACCTTGCTGAACCTCACATTCTTCTCGGGACCCAGGAAAGTAGGATCCAGCACCAAGGCATAGGTACCCGGGTTGGGCATCACCTTGGGATGATCTGCTCGAGTCCACCTGATCTCCTGATCGCACCAATACATGTAGTGAGGAACAGCAGGAATCACTGCATTGACCTCCATGGCCCGCCTGTGCTGTGATTGCTTGTCGACTGCCTCAGAAGTGAAGATCATATAGCTCTCATGGTGCTCTTGGTACTGGTTGGAGCCATTGCCCCCATTGTTGCCATTGTTGTTGTTGCCCCGAAAGTTGTTGTTGTTGCCTCTGTTGTTGTTGTTGCGGTTGTAGTTGTTGTTGTTGTTGCGGTATCTCTCGTTGTTGAAGTTCTGGTTGGCTCCTAAAGCCACTTGGTTCACATTCTCTCTTCTCGGGTACACTGGCGGCCGAGCTGCGGGTGCGCGTGTAGGCTGAACAGTAGCATTGGCGGCTGGCAGGGGAGGAGGAGGAGGCAAGCCGTCACTCTTGATCACATCCCACCATTCGCACTGCCGAGTAGTGTGGTTAGCAAGCCTCGAGGGGTGGTGAGTGTGAAAGCTGCACGGGCCATCCTTCATGTCATCGAAGACAAACTTCTTCGGCTGCTCGGAGTTCCCGCTACCCGACTGAGAGGCGCGAAATGGCTTCTTGTTGCCTTGGCCCTGGTTCTGGTTCTGCCCGTAGGCTCCAGCAGGTTTCTGCCTTTGGCCACCACCGCCTCCAACATTCACTGCATTCACCTCTTCAGGATCGTACCGAGTATCTACTCGGCGCTTGTTGCGGAACTCGTTGCGCTTGCTGCTGTTGAAGTTTCTTCTCGGCTCAGAGGAGTCCATCAGTGGCTGAGTAGGATCACCGAGTGCGTACTGATCCGCAATCTTGATGGTCTCGGCCAGGGTGTTCGGCATTTCTCTCTGCAATCTCTGCCAAAGCATACTGCCATGTCGGCAACCCTGCGCAAACCAAGTGATGGCCTGTGCTTCATTCACACCTTCACAGGTGTTCCTCAAAGTGCTCCACCGAGTAAGGTACTCGCGGTCCGTCTCGTCTTCTCGCTGCCTGCAAGCTGACAGCTGCTGTGGCCTATTCGGCCTCTTGTATGTACTCGTGAAGTTGCTGATGAAGGCATCCGAGAAGTCCAGCCAGCAGTTAATGCTGTTCTTGGGCAAGTTGTCGAGCCACGTGCGAGCTGGACCCTCTAGCATCTGCGGCACATAGCGCACCGCCCATCTCCTGTTGCCATTCGCGATATGGACCGCGGTGACGTAGTCATTGAGCCAATCCTCAGGCTTGGTGCTGCCATTGTAACTCTTGGTGCCCCTCGCAAGCTGGAAGCCCTTCACGGAAGGCTCGTTCATGATGCGCGGGCCAAAGCACTCGGGGCCAGGAGGACCCGTGCTCTCAAGCCGCGCCGACAAGCTGATACGGTCCAGCTGGTGCCTTGCATCTCCAGGCGCCAACACGCGCTCACCAACACGGTCATGAATATCATAACCAGCCATCTCCATAGCCGAGTAGCCATCATCATACCTATCCACCTGCATAGCTGCGGGCTGCTCCACCGGGTTGGCGACTGGTGCCACTGGGCGCGGCTGCTGCCTCTGCCGAGTAGGCTGAGCCGCGGGTTGCCGAGAAGAACCCGGATGCGCGGCTTCTCGGGCACGGCTTTGAGCTTGATGGGCTTGAGAGCCTGCTCTTACAGCGTTGTGTTCCTGCCCGGGCTGCTGCGGCACAGCAACCTGTTTCGCGGCAGCAGCCGGGTCATACACCTGCATTTGCCTGTCTCTACCCGAGCGCCCGCTGCGGCTCTTCTCGCGGCTAGGATGCGGAGACGAGGCCTGGTCGTTAGATCTAGCCGCGTGCGAGTGAACCACCTGCGAAGCTCCAGCTCCCGGGTTGGCCTTCCGGAACTCCTCGTTCTGCCTAGCGGCCTCCAACCAACTCGTTGAGCCTCTCCTGCTGCCTGATACGCGCCTCTCCATCCAGGCGCGGCAACTCGGCAGCCACGACCTGTGCAGCTCTGAGCGTCTTGGCGGGTGTGCTGTACCTTGGCCTTGTGAAGGTGTTCGCGGTGGCGGACTGAGCGGGCACCTCCGCAACCGTTGCCATCTCGACACCCAAGTTGCGCCGCGTAGCGCCTACTCTGCTAGGCCTCCTGGCGACTGGCGTGAAGCCGTGAGCCTTGTTGTACTCGAGCTGGTCCAAACTCAGCTCAAGCCTGATCTTCTCCAACTCCGCCTGCTCGGCAAGCAGCTCCTGGCGTTGCCGCTCGAGCTGCTCCCTCGCGGCTAGGAGCTCGATGTCGGTGGGAGTGGGCATACCGGCTCGCGCAGCAGACGCGGGGATGACCGTAGAGGTGGAAGGCGGCAAGTTTCTCTCCTTCTCGTAGGGCCGGTGAGTCCTGCCACCAGCAGGCGGTTCGTCAACCTCTTCGACGACGGCCGCAGCGCTAGTAGCAGCGGCGCCAATGTTCGCCGCCAAACCCGTCACCATCACCTCAGCGCAGCTTGCAGAGCTGCATGCAGGCCTTCCGCGAGCAGCAATCACCGCAGGAGGATCCTCCGCGTCATGCACCAGCTTGGGGTAGGCGCTGTTGGCGATGGTGGCGACGTAGACGAGGTGAGAGCCGAAGGAGATCACCGAGCCGCCCTCCGGCATGGCCATGCCGCCAAAACAGCCGGCGTTGTCGGTGACGAAGTCGAAGGAGCCGAATCTGTGGACAAGGCCACAAACTACGCGCTCCGCTGAAGAAGATCCCGTCCGAACAGAAACTCCAGCCAGCGCCGCTGGTTGCCCCACGGTGGGCGCCAACTGTCGTGGTGGTGTCACGGCAGATGCCATGGGATGGCTAAAGATGTGGGAACGAAGGACGCTGGAGGTGTTCGGGGAGGGATCACGCGACGAGTAGCCGCGTGAGGTAAGAACAATACACTGCAAACAACACGATCTACCCAGGTTCAGGGCCCTCGTGAGGAGGTAAAACCCCTACTCCTGCCTCTCTGTATGTATTATGATGTTTCTCCGAGTAGCCACAGTACAAATGATATCGCTACCGAGTAGCCACTCTCCTTCCTGCGAGTAGAGCTAGGTCAAGAACTTAGGGATTCTAGGGTTCAACGTGAGCATGTCTTCGATCCTCACGCAGGAGGCGGCGGGGCACCTTATATACCTGGTGCCCAGCCGGATACGATCAAACATGGACAAGTGTCGACATAGTGTGCACACCGTCCTTCTTCCGGGTTCCCGCTGACAGCTTTGGTTCCTAACCTTGGCTTCATCTGGAAAGTCGTTGGGCAAAACTAGGGGACAGACTGGTATTACTGTACCTAGGCACAGAGTAGGCCCCCCTTATCCTGCCACGGCCTGCTTCCATGCTGTCACTGTCAGGCAGGCCGGTCCCAGATGAACAGTAGTTCGAATGCTGCCAAGTACGGACCCAGGATACGCGGGATCCTGTGTCAGAACGGCTCCTTTGACTTTCTGGCCCGAGTAGGTTCCCGCCAATTGTTCCCGCCAATTGTACTCGGGCCAACTCTTCTACTCGAAAGGATAGAACTTGATTGATATCTCCTTCTGGTCATCTTGAGGTGAGACCGAGTAGCAGTCGACCGGGTAGCGAGTACCAGGTAGTCGGCTACTCGACCAAACCTCTCTTCTGTAAGCCGCCTTTACCACTTGCCTTTACCCTACTCGGGGGTAACCCCCCGACAATGTCAATGAATCAACAAACATACAATATAGTAAGTCACAATCTAACTAGACTTTACAAGAGCGGCTCTCATTGAAGGACATCCTTTCTACTAGGGTCAGTAGATCATCCATCTTCTCTTTTGTTTACACAACTATGCTTTAACTGGTGAATTATGGTTAAAAAGAGTGAAGAGAATTTATAGTTACCAAGTTTGGGGTTGGGCACCCCATTGCCACCTCTTCTAGAAGTTGGATAAGCGGATGTGCCACTAGTCCAGGTGTGTAAAGTCCAATCATCGAGTGAAATAAAGACTGTCTACCCACGTCCTCATGAGCTAAAACAGAGCACAAAATAGGTATAATTTTGAAGGCTTTAAAGGTAGAACACGAGCAATTTACTTTGAGTGGCGGTTAAATACCACATATAGGTAGGTATGGTGGACACAAATGGCATGGTTTTTGGCTCAAGGTTTGGATGCACGAGAAGCATTCCCTCTCAATACAGGTTTTGGCTAGCAAGGCTGGGTAGCAAGCATAAGAGTTGAGGGAAACAAACAAATATACATGTGATCGAAACAATCATGCAATCTTCCTTGGAAGTAAACACGATCTTCACTTGACAATACTAAGCGTATGAGCCAACAAGAAAGAAAGATAATGGAATAATATATCTACATGCATCTCCCTCTTTTCTACTTAAGACTCAAAGTATTGTTGCTACTGACCAATGCTAAGTTTGCCAAAACCAAATATATTAACTCAATGCTCCCAAATTGATACCAATACTAACAACAAGATAAATCATATAACAGAAATTGAAAACTAAAATAATGTGCGCAGAAAGTAAATGACAAAACTTCTCATTAATATTTCATAACGACAACTCACACCAAGGGATATATAGATAACCAACTAAAAGGAGAGATACTTCCACACTGCAACCCTTCCTATATGATAACTTCTCTACTCATGATATGACGCTACTAAAAAGTAAAAAAAGTGAAAGATAAAGGTGTGATACCGCGACACTTCCCCCAAGCTTGGAACAAGCCAAGGGGATGCCAATACCAATGACGAATTACTTCTTTGATGGTGATGGTGAATCCTTCTCAATAAGCTTATCAACCAACTCCTTCAATTCATCAATATTGTAGGTGAGAATACAAATCAATTCCGTGTTGTACTCGATACAGTTCGCGAACTTGTCAGACTGTGAGTCCCAACTCTTGGAATTATTCCCCCACACCTCTTCAAATTGGGAGCTTTTCCCTGCATTATTAGAACGATCCATATCCCAGCTAGAAGGAAATCTGCCTCAGTTCCCTCTAAAATTGATGCTAATGGATTAAAGTATGGAAAGGGTTTTTGATGCCTAAAGGTGGTGTCATTGAAGCTAGGAAGTGACGTGGAACCTTCCCTCCAGTGCTCATCTGCGCCCCTTGCTTGAATTTGGAGGGGTTTTCTACCACTGCAATGCTTGCAATGGTGGTGCGTGGGTATACACGCGAGTCTTCTTCTACATCTCCTTGAGCTCCACTATCGATCCCCTCCTCCAGTTTAGAGTCTTGGAGATCATCTTCCATTGGTCCCTTCCCCTTGTTGTTGTTGGCGGAGACCATGTGCTTCTAAAACTGAAAACAAATCCTGACATAAATAGATTGAAACAAAAACACGACGAGAAAACGATATACGAACCTCAAGGGATCCGGGGGATTATATAGTGAAAAGTTACGTAACAAAAGGAAGGAGCAGGGCGGAAACGGGTCGGAGACGGGCTCCAAGGCTCCCACACCATGTGGTGGCGCGGCCAGGGGTGGGCCCGCGCCACCAGGTAGTGTGGTACCCTCGAGCACCGTTTCCTACCCTTTTTCGGCTCATTATTTTCTATATTTCCTAAAAACAGCAAAAATATAAGTAAGAAGGTAAAACGCGAATTTTTCTTACCAAAACTGTTACCTATTCAAAAACGGACTCTGCAGTTTCTGCAATCTTCTCTTTACTAAAATCCTCTGGGGTTACCACTTGAATAGTATCAACATCTTCATTCTAAGAATCTCCAGAAATATAATGTTTGAGTCTTTGCCCATTCACCACTTGTGTAGTGTTATCTTTGAATGACAAAATTTTGATTGCACCCGAACGATACACCTCTTCAATAACAAAAGGTCCTTCCCATATCGAGAGTAATTTTACTGCAAAAAATCTGAGACGAGACCTATACAATAAAACTTTATCACCAACATGAAACTCTCTCTTAATAATTATCCTATCATGGCATTTTTTAGGTTTCTCTTCAAAGAGTCTAGAATTTTTATAGGATTCACTTCTCTATTCATCTAAAGAACTCAAGTCAAGCACCCTTTTCTTACCGGCAAGTTTAAAATCTCTATTTAGTTCTCTCACTGCCCCATAAGCTTTGTGTTCTAATTCTAATGGAAGGTGACAAGCTTTTACATAAACCATTTTATAAGGAGACATACCCATAGGATTTTTAAAAGTAGTTCTATAATCCCATAAAGCATCATTCAACTTACTAGCCCAATTTTTCCTAGATTTATTAACTGTCTTTTGGAAGATAAATTTAATTTATCTATTTGATAATTCTACTTGCCCACTTGTTTGAGGATGATAAGCTGAGACAATTCTATGATTAACATCATATTTAGCAAGGGTTTTTATAAAACCACCATCAATAAAGTGAGAACCTCCAACAGTCATAAGATATCTAGGCACACCAATCCTAGGAAAAATAACATCTTTAAGCATTTTTTATTAGGTTTCACCATCATCACTCTTTGAAGGTATAGCCTCTACCCATTAAGTAACATAATCAACAACAAAAAGTATATGGGTATAACCATTAGAAGGAGGAAACAGACCCATAAAGTCAAAACCCCAACTGTCAAAAGGTTCAATAACAAGAGAATAATTCATAGGCATTTCATTGCGTCTAGAAATATTACCAACTCTTTGACATTCATGACAAGATAACATAAACTTTAGTGCATCTTTTAAAAGAGTAAGCCAATAGAAACCTTATTGTAGAACATTTTTTGTGGTTCTTTCTCCAACGTGATGTCCTCCATAAGCAATAACATGACACTTTCTTAATATCTCTCGTTGTTCATGTTCTGGAACACATCTTCGCATAATACCATCTAATCCTTCTTTATATAAGTGTGGGTCATCCCAAAAATAATTCCTCAAATCATAAAAGAATTTCCTTCCTTGCTGAGCTATAAAAGTTGGATGAAAATACTTGGAAACAATAAAGTTAGCATAATCTGCATACCAAGGACTATCTCGCAGTTTACTTTTATTGCAGCCAGTTGTTCATTCCGAAAACTATCATTAACATGAATAGGGTCATAAGAAATGTTTTCCAATCTAGACAAATTATCAGCAACAGGATTTTCAACACCCTTTCTATCTAAAATATGCAGATCAAACTCTTGTAAAAGGAGCACCCATCTAATAAGCCTAGGTTTAGCATCTTTCTTTTCCATAAGGTATTTAATAGCACCATGATCAATATGAATAGTAACTTTCGAATCAACAGTATAAGGTCTAAACTTATCACAAGCAAAAACTATAGCTAGGAACTCTTTTTTAGTGGTAGCATAATTCTTCTGAGCAGAATCAAGAGTCTTACTAGCATAATGAATAACATTCAACTTATCTATTTATTGTCCAAGAACAACACCTACAGCAAAATCACTAGCATCACACATAATTTCAAAGGGAAAACTCCAATCAAGTGGTTGAACAATAGGAGCAGTAATTAAAGCCTTGTTTAGCGTTTCAAAAGCTTCTCTGCAATCATCATCAAAAACAGGCTTTGATATTTTAGATAAATCTTTAATAAACCTCCTATAGAAACCAGCAACCAAGAACACTACGAATATCTTTGACATCCTTGGGGTAGGGCATTTTCTCAATTGCTTCAACTTTAGCTGTGTCAACTTAAATACCTCTTTCAGAAATTTTATGTCCAAGAACAATTCCTTTATTAACCATAAAGTGACATTTCTCCCAATTAAGAACAAGATTACTTTCCTCACATCTCTCCAAACATTTATCAAGATTGTGCAAGCAATTATCAAACTAGGTTCCATAGATGGAGAAATCGTCCATGAATACTTCCACAATTTCCTCACAATAACCATGAAAATAGCATACATGCATCTTTGAAACGTAGCAGGAGCATTACACAAACCAAAAGGCATACGTCTATAAGCATAAGTTTCATAAGGACAAGTAAAAGTTGTTTTCTCTTAATCTTGTTTCCTGACAACAATTTGAGAAAACCCAGAATAACCATCAAGGAAGCAAAAAATGAGTTTTGTTTAGACAACCTTTCTAACATTTGATCAATAAAAGGTAAAGGATAATGATCTTTCCTAGTAACTTTGTTAACTTTCCTAAAGTCAATGCACATTCTATAACCAGCTACTACTCTTTGAGGAATAATCACATCAGTTTCATTTCGCACAACAATAATTCCTCCTTTCTTAGGGACACAATGCACATGACTCACCCGTCAACTATCGGCAATAGGATAAATAATACGAGCATCAAGGAGTTTTAATACCTCATTTCTTACCACTTCCTTCATCTTAGGAGTTAAATAGCGTTTATGTTCAACAACTGGTTTTGCATCAGGTTCTATTTGATAGCATGATGACATATAGTAGGGGAAATCCCTTTCAAATCATCAAGAGTATATACAGTAGCTCCATGGTGTTTCTTCAATACTTCCAATAACCTTTCCTCTTCTTTAACTAAAAGTTAATAACTAATAATAACATGATATGTTTTCTTACCATCAATATAAGCATATTTAAGATCATCACGTAAAGGGTTTTAATCAAAAAAAAAGTATCCTCCTTGGGTGGTAGTGTGGTACCCAAGTCTTCCACAGGTAAATTGTGTTTCAGCATCGCTGGTTGACGAAGAAGAATATCGTCAATCTCATTTCTTTATTCCATAAATACCTTACTTTCGTGGTCCTCCATGTATTGCTTCAAAGCATTGTTAGGAGCAACAACAATAGAGGCAAGTTGTTCAACTCTAAAATCTTCATTAGGAAATTCAGTTTCATAAGGAGCTTTAGAAAATTTAGAAAAATTAAACTCATAAGAGTTTCCATCAAATTTAGTTACTATTTTCTCCTTCTTACAATCTATAACAGCACTACAAGTGTTCAAGAAAGGTCTACCAAAAATGATAGGAAAAGTTTTACAAGCAGCTGCACCAAGTACTAGAAAATCAGCAGGATATTTAATTTTACCACATAAAACTTCTACATCTCTAACAATAACAATTGGAGAGATAGTTTCTCTATTAGCAAGCTGAATAACCACATTAACTTCTTCAAGTTCACAAGAGCCAACTTCATGCATGATTTGTCTATAAAGCTCATAAGGAATAACACTTGAACTTGCACCAATATCACATAAACCATAATAGCAATGATCACCTATCCTAACAGAAAGCACAAGAACACTAGTTTTACTAGATCTACTAGGATGTGAAACAATATTAAAAGCATCTTCATAGAAGATAATGTGTCCATCTTCTACATTTTCAGTGATAAGGGCTTTTACTATTTCTGCTGTAGGTTCAACAGTTATTTGTTCATCAGGTTCTATAGATTTCTTTGTACTTTTGTTAACCACACTAGCTTTAATACAATGTTCCTTTACCTTAGCAGGAAAATACATTTTCTCAATATAAGGTTCAGGCACAGCAGGAACACAATTAATAGTATATTTATAAGGTGCATGGTAGTTGTTCCACTCCTTTTGGGTAATATCAAGATAGGAGGTAAAATCTATAAAACAGTTTGCAAAGATTTGAGATTCAAGGCCATAAGCAGCACTAACTTGGTTCATTGAAATACCTTCACATCTGAACAACTCGCATAATTCATGTATAAAGACTAAATCATCACCAGGGTGGATAGTTCCATCTTCAAAATAGCAGTTATCCATAATACGTTCAACAATTTTCATAGGTATTTTAAAAGGATCCAATTGAGAAGATAATGGGTCATCTACTACCCTAGCAGAAGCAGCAATACTCCGAAATAGGGAATCAAATGGATATCACTCCATAATAAAATAAAGCAACAGACAGAAATAAAAACAACACTCACCGTAAAAGTTTCCCTTACCAATTCCACTTATCAATAGTGCTTCACTCCTCGGCAACGACGCCATAAAATAGTCTTTATGACCCACAAGTATAGGGGTATCATGGTACTTTAGATAAATAAGAGTTTCAAACCCAACAAAGAGCAGAAGGTGTTGACAACCAGGTTGGATAGAGGATTCACTATAAACACTAGGAGATGGGTTTTTGGTGATTTTTGATACAGCAGATAAATCAATTGCGAGTAAATTAAAGACAGTAATAATAATTGCAGCAAGTGGCCCAATCCTTTTTAGAGAAAAGGACAAGCCGGTTGGTTTACTTATGATGACTAAACATTCTCGCAGACACATGGGAATTTCGTCAAGTGCTTTTGCTTCATACGGTTGATTAATATTTATTGTTTTGATATGTGTTGTGTGGGTGAACCTATGCTAATGCACCGCCCTTCTAGGACTAATACATACATGTTATTTTACCCCTTGCAAGCATCCGCAACTACAAGAAAGTAATTAAGATAAATCTAGCCACAACCTTAAACTCTGGGATCCTGCACTCCCTCGTGCATCAGTTTCCTAATGGGGGTTTAGGTTTATGTCACCCCGGCAACCCCACAATCAGTACCCAAATACACAATGCACCCCTCTAGGCCCATAAAGGTGAGTGTCATGTAGTTAACATTCACATGACACCACAAGAAGAATAGCACCACAACTTAAATATCAAACCTTTAGATATTACTTCAACCTAATTCCACTACTAACATCTTGATTTCTCCCATGTCCTCAAGAACTAAACGAACTACTCACAAGACATCATATGGATCATGATCAGAGGTGATATAATGATGAATAACAATCTGGTCATAAAGTGAAAACACCGATAAATCTCGTAAGCATCAACTACAAACAAGTAATCCACACGGGGAGAGAGATCTAGTGGAAAATAACGATATAGAACCCTAATTGTTACATCGGGATGAAGGTGGATGGTGAGGATGATGGTGCTGGTTTTGATGAAGATGATGATGATGTTGATGATGCCCATAGCGATGACGGTGATGATGGCGATGATTTTCCCTCTCCGGGTAGGAATTTCCCCGGCAGATTTCTTTCTGCCGGAGAGCTTTTTTCTCTCTGTTGTTTTCCACCCCGTGGAGGCAGCGTAATATTTCCTCGATGGTTCTCTGGGTCTTAGGGTTCTCTGGGGATGAATTGAGTGAAAGGGGGTTGCCAGTGGTGGGCCAGGGTGGCCACACCATGTTGCGGCGCGACCAAGGGGGGCGCCACCAGGTGGTGTGGGCACCTAGTGCCCCCCTCTGGCTCCCCTTCTAGCTAGCTCCGTCATCTGGCAATATAAGAACTCTATGATGTCCCCCTTCTTCTTCTGGTCTTCATAAATATAGTATCTCGACGGTGCTTTTTACAGCAGATTTTTGGTCCGGTGAATTATTCTCCAATAATTGTAAAACATGCAAAATGATGAAATAACATAAATATCATCTATGAATAACAGTAAATTATGATATTAAATAGTGATGTAAAATGGACGTATCAGCCAACGTCCGAGTCTATTCGGTTCCACGTTCTAGAGGAATCAGAAACGCATTAGGATTAACATATCCACTAATTACTAAATTAATGACTCATTAAATTTTCCTAACCGGACAAATAAACTTTCTCGGCTCATTTCCGCAACCCACGACGAGGCGGGCGGCGAAGGAGGAGCACGTGTGTGGCACTCCTCTCCTCTTGTCACACCAACTCATACATGAGGTGTGATGGCTCACCTTATAAGGTGGTGCCACTCTCTCCAAACTACCAATGTGGGACTAAATCTAGTCCCACTCTCTCCACTTGATTTCTTCATGAATGGGACATGACAATTTCATATTTTTGTTGGGCTTTGGGGTTAGACCGAAGTATAAAATCCAACAATCCCCACAAAATTTCATTGACACATCTCATAATCTCAGTTCCAAAACATTGTTTGTATATCGGTGCTTAGTGGAGACTGTTAAGGTTAACTTCCACTTAAAGTATTATACTACACTAATTACAAACTTGTATAGTGGACTACACCTTGAACTACAAGTTTGTTGTGATACCAGTTTCACACAACGTCTAGACCGATACTACACTACCGCAAGGCTTCCCCACGCAGGTGGAGCATATACTTCATACTCCTAAAGCCTTTCATGAGTTTATTAGAGAATACCCAATTCTAAGAGACTGCATCGTTTAATAATCAGACTCATATAGGTGAGTTCTCGAGGAGATGTTCTGCACAACACATCTCTGCTTATATAAGTAAGCCACTTGGAACAAATTAAGAAAAATGTCAACCTACCATGCAGATTTGGAGAGTATTGCATCTTCACGGAGTGGGATAAAATATACGGATACTCTCCTCTAAGTCGACCAACAGTTTGTCTCCCACTTCTACTTCACGATATGCAATCACATAGAGTATGTTACCACTATGGAAAACTCATACCGTTGGTCTCAAATCCGTCTCCCTCGATACATTATTTATCACATTAACCCTTTCTGAAGGGATCTGCCAAGATTTTCTAACAAGTTTCAGTCTCCTCTTCACATGTACTGATGACTTCATATTATACTTAGAATTGTTTAACTTGATGATCACAGTTTGATTATCACAGTTCATTAGGATTGCGAGTATTGGTTTTTCAACCACAGCAAAATCCATCAAAGGCTCATTAGGATTGCGAGTATTGGTTTCTTTGAGTTATGCTTCCATTGTTGACCTCGTTAAGATGGTCTGCTTGCAAGACTTCTAGGAAATAACGCCACCACCAAGTGTAAAAATATAACCACTAGTGGCCTTAATCTCATCAGCATCAAATATCAAATTAGAATCACTATAACCTTCTAGAACCATCGGGTTTCCGGTATAGTGAATTCCATAGCTCGCAGTGTCTTTTAAATAGCACATAACTCTCTCAAGGGCACGCCAATGATCATCTCCCGGGTTGGAAATAAATCGGCTCAATTTGCTCATAGCAAAAGATATTCCAGGCCTCGTGGCACTCGCCAAATACATAAGCGAGCCAATGATCTGAGAAACCCTGAGTTGATTTCTAGCAATCCGTCGATTCTTTCGAAGCAACACAGTAACATCATATGGAGTTGGAGAAGGCTTGAAGTAACTATACCTGGAGGACTCAAGACTTTCTACACATTGTGAGAATGAAAAAGTGTGATCACAACATTATCATCTCTCAACAGCTAGATGTTCAAGATAACACCAGCTAATCCCAGATCCTTCATATCAAAATAGCAAGATAAAAAATCCTTAACTTCTTTTATTAACTAAAATTGATCCCAAAGATCAATATGTGGTCGACATACAGATATAGAATAACTCCCTCGCCCCCACCATGACGATAGTACACACACTTTACAGCTTCGTTTACAACAAATCCTTGAACAGTCAAAATCCTTTCAAACTTCACATGCCATTGCTAAGGTGCTTACTTGAGGTCGTGTAACGACTTCAATAACTTGTACACATTTCCATCCTGACCGAGTACTATGAAACCATATGGCTGCTCCATATAAATTTCCTCGTCCAACCCTCCATTAAGGAATGGTGTCTTAATGTCCATTTGGTGAACGAGAAGACCGTGCGAGACAGCCAGTGAAAGTAGCACACAGATAGTGGTCAGTCTAGCCACAGGTGAGTAACTATCAAAGAAGTCCTCACCTTCTTTCTGGGTATAACTCTTGTCCACAAGCCTTCCCTTGTAATTTTTAGTTGTACCATAAGTTCTAAGATTTTTTTGAATACCCGCTTACATCCTACAGGTTTGTACCCGTAAGGACGATCAGTGATCTCCCAAGTTCCGGTATCCAAGATGGAATCCATCTCACAACTGATAGCCGCCTTCCAGTAGTCAGCACCAAGAGATGCATCGGATTTTTAAATACTCCTACGTGTGCCATCATTACCAAAGTACTTTGCAATCCTCTGTCTCTTGGTCCATACAAGAACTTCATTGTAATCCTCCACTGGATTCTCAAAGTGTTCTAACGAAATGGTGGGTTCAGGAATCTCAGCTAATTCCTAACTACATGAACAAGGTTTCTCCTGATTTGATAAGCTAGGCATATCCTTCATAGGGAATATGTTATCAAATAAATTCGCATCATTCGACTCCTTAATCATACCAACATGCATGTCGTATACCTCAAATTTAACTATTAAAAATCTATAACCAATGTTATTAAAATCATAGCCCAGAAGAACACAATCTAAGATTTTTTGTCCAAGCTTACGCTTCTTGGGAATTGCTATATTGACTTTCGCCAAACAACTCCAAGTACGTAGGTAAGAGAGTTTCAACCTTTTCTTTTCCCATTCCTCAAATGGAGTAATGGTTTTATTCTTTGTGGGAACTCGGTTTAGGACATGACATGCCGTCATTAGCGCGCCCCTATCATTCCTTGGAAAGACCAGAAGTATATAACATGGCGATAACCAAATCGGTTAGAGTTCGGTTCTTTCTTTAAGCCACACCATTTGACTGGGGTGGGTAGGGAGACATCATCTCATGAATAATTCCGTGTTCCGCACAAAAAAATTAAATTGATTAGAAAAATACTCTCCACCACGATCAGACCTAAACCGTTTAATTTTACGATCAGGTTGGTTCTACGCTTCGGCCTTATAGTTCTTGAAATAAGTTAAAACTTCATCTTTAGATTTCAGAAGATACACATAACAATATCTAGTGGAGTCGTCAATAAGTGACATGAAATATTTCTTTCCACCTTTTGTCAACACACCATTCATCTCACAAAGATCAGTATGTATAAGCTTCAGTGGTGCCAAGTCTCTCACCTCGACTGTCTTATGGGACTTGTGAGGTTACTTAGCTTGAACACACATTTGACATTTAGAACCTTTGACAGTACTAAATTTCGGAATTAAACTCATATTTCCTAATCACGTCATGCAACCAAAGTTAATATAACAAAGTCGTGAATGCCAAACATTAGAATCATTACCGTGACAAACATGATTAATAACTTTAGTGCAAATATCTGACAAAGATAGGCGGAACAAGCCTTCTCACTCATAACCTTTACCAATAAATTGTCCATACTTGGAAATCACAATTTTATTGGACTGGAAAACCAACTTAAAACCATCTAGACACATACATGAACTGCTAACGAGATTCTTATTGATGGAGGGTACATGATGAATGTTCTTCAGTAGCACGACCTTCCCCGAAGTAAACTTCAGATTGAGTGTAACGTCCCAGGGTTTGGGAGGTTATAAGGATCATGATATAATATGTGCATTTGCAAAGCATGCATAAAAAATACGGGAAATTTTGGCGCGAAAGTTTAAATGAAGCAAAGTGACCAATGTTTCTCTCGACATTATGAAACAGGCCTAGATCATTTGTTCGAGAGTATATTTGGAATGATCTTTATAACAAGTATCTCACAAACTAAATCATTCGATTAAGCAAACCACAATTGATTATGACGAACACTAACTTTCAACAACCTTGACCACCAGTTTATAAGTGACTTTAGAGTATCCGTCTATGTATTTAGAACTCAAAAAGAGGTGAGTATCCAAATCATAGAGTTGATGATCTTACTTCCGCAAGTTAGTCAGGCATAATTGAATGATCTCATCCAAAGGAAGTACCTAAACGAGGAAACAAATCTTCTTAAACCAGTACCAAACCCTGATCACTACTTGTGATCTTCCCAAACCTCTATGTCTGCATTCCTGCATGACCAAGGCTACAAAAGAAGCAACATAAAAGGAAACCAATATAAGGAAGAAATCAAGTTATGTGGTGAAATCTAGGTGTTTGGTATTATACAAGAATAATTTCATTACAAGACCTGATCAATCTTGTAAGCAGATTATTTCTGAGGGCAATAAACAATTGAGTTTCATTAAGTCAAATTATACGAGAACCAATTGGTAATTGACTCAAAGGAAATATAAGACTAGAAGTGGCAACTAGAGATCTATTCGTGAATACTAAACCGTGGAGGAACCAGAGATTCGTCGACTTCCTGTCTTAGTATTTAGAGTCGAAGAGGGAAGGTGGAAGGAATTTCTACATGACTTATAGGTGTTTTTTGATTTGGGGATTCAATTTGAAATTTCAAACAAAAGAACTTTTGTATTTCGAATTTGAATTCAACTCGATGGTCAAGATATTTTGAATAATTAATTAAGTTGAAACATTTATTTAACAAAAAATATATTCAATTCAATTTAATCAAGAGATTAATAAAAGAAAAACAATAAGTTTTATTTAAAACAATATTATAAAGTATTTACATTATTCAATAAATAGAAATTTACAAGTGTTATTACAAATTGATGTTTACAAAAGGAATTGATAAGCTAAAAATCTTGTAATCCTCAATCCTTACAAGTGACCTATCATCTCTTCCAAATTGTTCCTGTAAAATAGACAAGAAATAAAACAAAAAGGAAAGAGAAATGTTAGGGTTAATTACTCTCAGCTTGGTAGTGAAGTGCACTACTAATAATATCATCGAGCTAATTAGGATCAAGTTTAGCATCTGTTCAATTTTAAAATGTTTGCCTCAGTGCAACATCATTGGCAGGCAACACTCAAATCCATTTGGCAAGTTAAAAGAAATCCATCGCAAGGATAAGACCAAAGCAATCGAGTCCATGCTTCGTGGTCAAAGAGTTGGGGCATGCACACAAGCACACCGGTGACACAACACGGCACAACAATGTGCTGTCACCACCACACACTGGATAGAAAAGGGAGCCGCAGAGGAGGAGGTGCAAAGCACCAGTTCACTTCCTCCACAACAGGTCGATCTACACAACTCAAGCACACGAAGCAAAAACCTTCACCACAAGTTAATCCAACCACCAGGATCGAGTGAAATCACAAATCTAGTAGAATCATCACAATGCCAAGCCAGGGGCTGGAGGAGCAGGCCTGGAGCAAAGCAAAGCAAGCAAGCCTGGAGTAAATCAAAGCAGGCAAGTCCACAAGCATACAACCAGCTAAAGCATCAACACATATCAGGTTGATTCTCTACACACAACTTAGCAACAAATTTCTAAGTTATGCACAAAGAATTGGACCGGGAATTTCCCTCAGCATCGCATAGTGTTGCTATGCTAAACACATCACAGGGAATTAATAGGAAGCGCAATATCTGTTCTTATCTTAAACAAACTGCCTTAGAACAACATCACAGGCTTAGTCCAATAAAAATCTTGTGTAATATGTTCTTGTCAGCAAATAGACAGAAAAGGAACAAAGTAGCAATTCCTAAAATTATATCAACAACACAAATCATTCTTGGCATGAATCAAACCTGGGCACTTACAAAAGGGGGCACCACAGGGAGATAACTTTCCAAACATGCAAGTTCATGGGAACAAAAGTAGGAGAAAACAGAACTGGCCATGGCTAATTCACAAGAACATGTTCACCGATAATATTAAGAGCCTCCGACTTTGCATCACTAGCCAGGGACATAATCAAGATGTAGGTACCTGTTCCTATCAGATAATAATTCCAAGGGCAATAAGATCAAGTAGACAACTGTGTTGGAACGCGTAGAGATAAACGAAAACTTTTTCCTACGCGGTACTTCCAAGATCTAGCCGAGGTAGAAGGCCACAAGTATTACCACTAGACGCGCAGGTGCGGATTATCGATGCAGCGCGTCGGGGCAGTGCAGTCCCACGATCCGGTCCGGTCGATCCAATCCCTCGAACGTCGAAGTGCTGAACGTACAACACCTCTGCCGGTATCCACATGTACGAGGAGGAGCTCCGACGGCAGACTGCTAGGTCTGGTGCGACGGCTGGACCAAGTGGAGCTAGGGTTCCCAACGCATGGGAGTGGGCTAACATGCCCGCTGGGCAACCTGCGCCCCTCTTTATATAGCGAATGGTAGTGGGCTTCACAACACTTGTGGCCCATTCCCTCTGTGAGTCCGACTCACAAAACCAGTCCATTTCTGGTTCGGATCCAACCCGACCAATACTTGCTCCCGCTCTTAAGTGTGCGACCCAGCAGACTCATGGCGACTTGGACACGATTGGAGTCCGACTCTCAATCGATCAATCGGTAGCGGCTCCTAGCAGAACATGCCGACTCCCAAGTCCCATTGAGTCATGAAGACATACCTTTCAATGTGATATTCATCTTAGTCCTTTTTGCCTCACGATATACCTTGTCGAACTATAGGCGATTTATCGTTATCCCTTTAATAGTTCAACTCTCTTCTCGATCCGTGATATGTGATTCATCTGACTAACTCTTAGTCAACAAACACAGTTAACACTTAACTGAGTCGCACATGGACATGCTTCCTGAATCATATCACTCGAGAGGGCCCAGAGAATATCTCTCCATTCGGAGGGGCAAAATCCCATCTCGATTATCCACATCACGTAGCTTGCTTCTCATTCGACCCGAACTCTGCCTTTATAGTTGCCTTGTCACAGAAAAAAGGTTTGACAGAACCTAAGTCGGTGATCCACAACTCGGATCGTGCGACAATCTCAGGTCTAAGGATTACATTGATTGAGACATGCAAATGACGACTTGCTCGTTGCATCTCAATGTGGGTCAGTCCGACTTGCTAAACTCTTTAGCCAAGTCCGTGAGCGTTGGAATGGCATCACCATGCCCATGACAAGTGGAACCATGTCATCAGCCAACACTGACATTAGTCTAGGATGTGTGTCCAGCACAACCTAAATGACCAAGGACAATCTAGTATGAACAACATGAATATATAGTTCCACAATCGAATCACATATTCAATGACATATATCAGATGTTCAAAATAAGGATAACTTAATAACTTTATGAATACATTGGGAATACATCATACATGATTGCCTCTAGGGCATATTCCCAACAAACTGTTCTTATCAGATAAATTTCTTAGGGGCTGTATAGCAATAGTACCATGTTCTTATCGATTAAAGGGCTACCAGGAGAAAAAATCACAGGCAAATAAGCCAATAACGTTTCCCTAACTCACAAGCATGTAGTAATCTTCAGCTGGGCACAAATCCATGGGAAAGGCACCTCATGTGTTCGTGTAATTACAATATGAATCAATTAGTCCAGACAGAAGGGAACTCAGGGCATGTTTCCAAGTAAATGGAAAACCCAAGAGTGGCAGTGGCATATTCTCTGAATTAATTAGACGAACACACATTGTGTGTTCTATGTAGAACATAACAGCAAACAAACCTACTGTCATACGCATCAGGAAATGGTAGCAATACCACATATCACTACACAGCACCAGGGGCAATTATAGGGGTTAGCAGGAAGAATAAAACTTACACAAAATCCATCCACACATGGAGTAGAATCCCCAATTGCTAGAAGTTATGAGCACATGCTCGATGGCCGGCTCGAGAGCACGGAGAGATGGGAGAGTGGGAGCAGAGAGGGTGAGAGGAAGAGGGAGGAGGCAACAGGTATATACAGGTGACCACCAGCATGGAGGTCACAGCCAGGCGGAAAAGTAAAGTCGAGGGGCGACGTGGCACCGTGGTTGCTCGTCAGGAGCTGTCCCAACAACACTCGCAACACCACAACAGAGTAATCAGCACCGTGAGGTCACCAGGGCGGCCCTGAGGTCACAGCACCACGCCAGAACTCGGGAAGGCCACCAGAGAGGCGCAGGGCGACGATACCTGGGTTCGCACCGAAACCCTAGGTTCGGCTCAGGGTTGCGCATGGCTGATATGGGAGGGGATTTTAAAATCTAAGATATGGAGTGGGGTGAGAATTGGGTGGCGCATCAATTGCCTCCAGAAACTGCGACGGAATTCACCGGAGTGGGGCTAGGAAATACGACGACGGCGGCGGCGTTTCCTTGTCTCCAGAGGACGAGAGGGGAGAGGTTAATCAGAGGAGGTCGCGAGTAAGGGAGGGCCGAGTGAGCACTTGCTCGAGTTCGCCCGAGTGGGTTGAACCTAACCCACCGGTGGGTGGCCGACCAGTCAGGTTGGGGGATAATGGGTCTTTTGACCGCAATTCAATTAAAAGATATGGTTAAAAATTGATAAAATAGATAAAATAAATATTGCACAAATAAAATTCATAAAAAGTACAAACTCAAGTATTTCAATTACTTAAAATTATAATTACCCTAAATTTATTAATTACAATTGAACTCCTTATTATTTCTAATAATTTTTGACAATTCAAAGAAGTTTTAATAAAGGAAAAAAATAATGTTATTATTACGTCTTTTAATTTCAATTAAAAAACCCTATACCATTTCAAGACATGATTTTTCTATTCCTAAGTTCAATGAATTCTTTTAAGTAATTCTTTTAATTGGCAACTCAATATACTAACAAAAAGAAAATAATTATTCTTAACATTTCTCTTAAAATAAAAGTTCCCATAGTTTAAAAATTAAGCATACAGTTTAATTTTTTGTTTTTGATGATTAATACATTGTCTAAGAGAGATGAATATAACCCTTACTCTACTATTTTCATGATTTTAAATTAATGTTTCCAAAATAATTGAAGTCATAAATTATCTTAAATAATGAAATATGATCACTCGTTTAACTTAAGACCTTATTATGTGATTCAAATAGGTATTTCAAGGGTTCAATTTCACCCAACTTATTATTTATGTATATACAAATTTGAATATTCATAACAAAAAAAAATTTTTCTTTAAAAATTATCCTTATTATGATATTATCTTATTACTTGCATAAAAGTGAACAATACTCAATTCATTAATGCATAATATTTTTGAAATGTATAATAACCAAGTAAATCATGAGGACTCAAATCATCATAAGGCTTTATGAAGCCAATCAACTAACTATTTTACCAACTCCTTAAGTGATGCAAGTGAGCACAATAAGAACTAATATAACAACTCTAAGTCAAATAAACCTACTGAAATCAAAGTATCGTAAGACGAAGCTTAATCATTTAAGCCTGGGTATTTTTGGGGGTATATCATGATGCATCTCATTACTATGCATAATAACATCTTGCCAGTTTTTTCAGTAGCCCTTATCAGGACTACTTTTCTATTTTCAGATCTCGGGATTTCCACGCAACCTCAAACCTGAAGAACATGGATTATTATTATTTCTATCTCAGGCAAGTTCATCACTTACTCATATCCTTTGAAGTATTTCCTAAAGAACTACTTGCAAAACCCTATCATATTACCACCTATTCTCAAAATAATGCATGATCCTATTTGTATAATAATATGACTACTTGAATGACTACCCGAGTGGTAGTGTTTTGTTGGGTGGGCGGATGGGACCATGGTAAGATGAATAGGTCAAAGGAAGGTTCCATCTACATGGGAAAGTATTACCTAGGACTTAACAACAGACGTCGTCAAAGCTCAGTGCGTCGTAAATACCGCGTTAACCATGGGTCTTATATGGGGCGAGTAAGCCAGCTATGATCTTTTCCCGTTCGCATGTCAACGGACTGCCAGAGACGTATGTTGTAGGTCTTGCGGGGCTACATGCACATGGGTGGGAGCCCTTACGTCCCACGGACTCTAGGGTCTATGAGTGTCTACCCGGGGCGCCTAGATATCTATCGTGAGGGGTAGAATCAGGGGTTCAACCTGTGTGGCAGAAATGGGTGGGAATGCATTGTGCGGAGAAGCATGGTTTGCTTTGGATCAACAATCGGGCCCCACACCTAAGTGGGAGTGGACTGGAATGTTCACCTAGTTGGGAAACATGGTCTTGATCGCCTATGGGTAAAGTAACACACCTCCGCATAGTGTAAAAGTATGTGACATGTTACCCCCTGTTGTGGGAAGGAGATACATACGCTACAGGAAAGGCCACTCCATGAAGTTCTAGCTGCTGTGATGATTTGGCGGACATAGTTTTCAGTATTAGAAGCAACCTCTTGAAGAAAGATTTACAAAACAATTGCTATAGCTTATGACTCGTTCGAGTCTAAAGCTGTAGCTGGTGCATCATACTACCCAATGTATATCATGAACTTGTTGAGTAACGCTCGTTACTCATTCATTCCTTTTTTGACCCCCTGCTTAGAGTTGAAGCACTTAAGGAACTCTTCATCGGGAATCCATCGCTATCTCATGAAGCCAGGAGGAGTCTTATAATACTTAACCAATGAAGTGGCATCATCAACAATGCTGGTGGAGGACAAGATGCCTAGTTGAAGGAGGAGACCATTCTTGGACTTATATTCTCACAAGCCATTGATTAGGGATGACATCCACCGTGGTGGATTAGGTTTTGAGCTAGAGATATTCTCCAGCTTGGAGCTTCAAATTGCTTCTTCTGATGTTTAATTTGCATGATTTATTCTTTGATTAATCCTGTAGCTTTGTTTGGACTTGCTATGTTTCTATTGTACCACTCACCACTCTGAGGGATGTAATATTCACAGATAAGTCCTTCTGTGAGTATGATGTCAACGACTTTGCACTACACATGAAGTGGTGTGCAGGGTCACCGCAGCTGGTATCAGAGCAAAGTGACCTTAGGTTTAAAACCTTTTAGGGGGTCTGTAGGTTGGTAAGACTATAGGAATCCATCTTATCTAAACCACATTTCCTACAACTATGATGATCATTCACTTGAGAATGATACGATCATACTTGTATAGAATGTTCTTACTCAAGTAGAGTAAATCTACTTATGTATTTTCTTTATACCTAGGTATGATAAGTTAGAAGTCTAGAATATATCGTTTTTATGCGAAAAATAGTTCTGACATAGTCAGTGATGACTAATTCAGAGTCATGATTACCCATTCTATTAATGTATAGGATGGAGTAGAACATGGTACATGGTAGTATAGGAATCATCAAGAAGGGATGTTTCAGAATCACGAAGAGTCATTAGACCATGGTAACTATAGGTTACAAACCATATCGTTAGTTATCAAGAATAGAATTGAACTACTATAGTAAAACTATAGAGTTAGGAGAAGACATAAGCATTGATGGAAGCTACATTACAACTCCTAAGGCGTGATCAACAACATGAAGGATCTACAGATGCCATGAGAAGCTTATCATAATGAAGATGAAGTAATTCAATTGACATGGTAGTGAGTCCTATATGGAACCAAGTTAGACAACAACTACTATAGGATCATTTTTATATCGTTATTACATTGCACTATAGCATGAAATTGGAGTAATTACCGAGGCAAAGAGTGGTGCTGTAGAATAGGATTATAAGGTAATATTTACCTACTTGTAGTGTATAGCATTTAAGAGCCTTGGTACTTGATATTTTTTACTCAAAGTATTACCATTTTATGGGCTTTTGATGCATGAGTGATATATAACTGCATTTGGGGTTTATTGGATCTTATTTAGATTTTGATTGACTAGACCTGTACATGAAGTTTGAACATGATGTGCAAATGCATGTTGCAAACACCAAGTTCTCTCTTGATGTTACTTATCTAGAAGGTATATGTTTGGTATGAGAGCGGTTTGAGTTATCAGCAGATGGAAACAACCACAAAAGTCCAGGAAGATCATGAAGCCAAGAAGGAAGAAGACAAGGAAGCCATTGATGGGAATGGACCACATTCCACATATTGCTTGCATTTGGTTACATACTACATCAACACATGGAGATCTACCACAAGTGATGCGAATAAAATCACATGAGTCATTATATCCAAAAAGGAAATAGGTAGTAGTTTGGTTAATCAAATTATAGAGTCTTCCCGTAGAAGTTAAAACCAAAAGATATAGAAGGACCATATGAAGTCACTAGTGGAATAGGTTATAGTCACATGTAGGAAAAAGTTAAGACTCGAATATATTTTTACTAACTAGATGAGTCTATGTCAATGTACACTATGTTGTACAAGTTTCTTTGAGCAGTCTTTCTCTTGAGACCATTATATTGAACCAAATGGAATCCTAACCATATACAATATCCAGGGTACTGTAATAATTTTATTGTTTGTTCATGACATGGTGGATGTGCCAAATGTTCTTCAGAAAGTTGGGAGATGTAGAAAACCATAATTATTCATTGGAGAACGAAACTTGGTATCCATTATGTGGTGGAAATACCACATGTTCTTCGTGAGACCATTAGGAAGGTATAGTAACAAAACAGGGTTGGCATAGTAACAGGAAGAATATTAGATCATACTGCAAGACATTGGAAGATAAGCAATCAAGACAAGAGCCTACACATATCAAGGTCAACACGAGAAAACAGTTTCTGAGGAATCAAAGGTCTACAGAAATTCTCTCTATCTATCTTTACGTGAGAGAGGATGAACTTCGGGAGAAATTTCTTGTTAAGGGGGAGATACTGTAACATCCCAGTGTTTGGGAAGTTATAAGGATCAAAATATAATATTTGCATTTGCAAAGCATGCATCTGACGGGAAATTTTGCCGCGAAAGTGCAAAAGAAGCAAAGTGACCAATGTTTCCCTTGACATGATGAAATAGGTGTAGACCATCTGTTCGAGAGTACATTTGGAGTGATCATTATAAGATGTATCTCACAAACTTAATCATTTGATAAGACAAACCACAATTTGTGATGACCAACACTAAATCTCAACAACCCTAATCTCAAGTCCACAAGATAGTAGTTTATGATGGAATAATCTCTTTCACAAATATATATTTTGTGTTTTCTAAAACATGAACTACTTGAGTTATCAATCAATTCACATAACACCTTAATTATCTCACAACTATTAAGTAAGCCTTTAGATGGGAATAACAAAGGTTCAATAGAACACAAATAATACAAACAAGTGTTACCTCAAAAACCACAAGTGGAAAATTACATAATTTCTATTGTTAACATATTTATAAAATATGTACATATATCAAAATAATAAAGAGAAGAATATAAAGTAACAATATGACACTTTGAGAAACCAACTAAAAACATTGACTTAAGTCATCAAACCCCCAATAACCTTCACATGCTCATTGTCCCATTCATCTTATACCCATGAGCATATGATATCTCAACACATTAGGGCCCACTTGATCAACTTAATATCTTAAGTCATCATTCCATAAGCACTCCACACTTCTATTCAAATCAGAATTCAACAACTAAAGTATCTCTGGATAAAACTATGAATAAGAACAAGTTATAACCTCTATTAGAGGAATTGAATTGATAACTAAGTAAAACCAATCATTATATGAAATAAGTACATATCTTATTGGAGAGGGGCCACCAGGTGGCCACACCATAGGGCGGAGCCCTCCCCCCTTGGTCGTGCCACCACGTGGTGTGGGCCCCTTGGGCGCCCACCGACATTGCCCTTTCGCCTATTTATACTTCTTCGGGAAAACCCCTAAATACCCAATCCTCCATCCATGAAAAGTTATGTAGCCGCCGTTCGTCAACCCTAGTTCGGGAGGGTTCTGAAGCTCTCCCCGGCACCCTGCCGGGAGGGAAAATCATCACCGGAGGGCTCTACATCACCATGCTTGCCTCCGGGGTGATGCGTGAGTAGTTCATCCTTGGGCTATGGGTCCATAGAAGTATCTCAATGGTTGTATTCTCCTCTTTATGCCACCATATTTAGATCTTGTGAGCTGTCTAACATGATCAAGATCATCTATCTGTAATGCTACATGTTGTGTTTGCTGGGATCCAATGAATATTGAATGCTATGTAAAGTTGATTATCAATCTATCATGTTTATGTTATTTATGATCTTGCACGCTCTCAGTTACTAGTAGATGCTCTGGCCAAGTTGATGCTTGGAACTCCAAGATGGAGTATTTATGCTCGATAGTGGGTTCATGCCTCCCTTTCATCTGTGCTCGAGTGACAGAAACGTGACGGATGGGGGATGTGCTGTTGCCATTAGATAGAAAAAAACAATGCTTTGTCTAAGGATAATTTTATTGTTTACATTACGGACTTTACTTAATGAAATAATTTGTTATTTGCAACTTAATACTCAAAGTCTGCTTGGATTACGTTCCGAGGGTGGATTATTAGTCATAGATGTAGTTGGATTACAGTCTATGTATCATATTGTAATGCCTACATGAATCTCATACTAATCATCATGTCTTGCAGATGCACTATGGTGCAGCCTTTATTTCTGTCAATTGACGAGCTGTCATTTGTTATCCAGCATGTTATCTATCTTTTATGGAGAGACATCACTAGTGAATTGTGGACCCCGGTCCATTCCTTTACACTCATAATACAACCTACTACACGCACCTTTCTTTTTACTGCAATCATTGTTCTCTTTTCATTTACTGCAAACAAGCACCATTTTCCACACTATACGTCTAATCCTTTGTTTTGAGCAAAACCGGTGAGATTGACAACCTCACTGTTTCGTTGGGGCAAAGTATCTTGGTTGTGTTGTATGCAGATTCCACGTTGCTGCTGAGCCTGGTAGTGCACCCGCCGAGCATCAGTTGTCAACAACCTTCACATGTGATTTATTTCTCCTACTGGTCGATTCAACCCTGGTTTCTTTTTGAGGAAAACTTGTTGCTGCACTCTTCATACCTTCCTCTTGGGGTCTCCCAACAAACGTGTGTCCACACGCATCAACCCATCCTTCTCTAGGCTTTGCAGAAGATTCAATGCAGTGTTGCAATGACTCCAATTGCCGGCGTCACCCCCTTCATCTTCCTCGCCTCTGGCGGCGGCGTCGCCTTCCGCATCCTCGTTGGTGCGAAGAGTTTCTCCGTCTCCCGAGTTGGGGACAGGCGGAGGCAGAGTTGTTGAGGGTGGTGGCGGCGTAGATCCGGTGGCGGAACTAGGGTTTCCGCCCACCGACGCGCTCGTGAGGATCTCCGGCGTCGCAGTAGGAATGCTCGGAGAAGTTACCGAGGCAGAGGAAGATGAAGCTTCCGCCGTCGATGCAATGGCGGAAGTGTGCGCGAGAGGAGCCGGTGTGATGATGTTATCTCCTCGTCTCTCACGCCAAATCTGGCAGAGATTCGTTTCCAGTCTTTGACTGAAGATAAGTGGTCGTGACGTAAGCATAATTTTCTCGCTTACCTCACAAGTTCCTTCTAAGCGAAGATTCGTGGAAGAAATGCCGGATTCCGAAGAGCCAGGTTTGGCATTAAAATTATGTCAAGAAGAAGATTCAAGACCAAATGCCGACTTTACTAAAAGTATGAAAACTAGGGAAGGACGGCGAAACGGAAGTCTTAACTCTCCTTTGGGGCTACTGTCGGATATATGCCAAATGAGGATATATCTGGCATCGTCCAAAGGCCGGATTACCAAGGTGGTTAGAAGGTAATGGAACAAGATCCATTGGGCGGCCCAGTAAGCTGACGCACAGGAAGCCAGATTCTAGAAGAACTCAGATTACAACCCAATGCGTGGTCCGGCTTGTAGAAGAAGTCGGATGCCTTGCTTTACAAGAATAGGAGTACTTTCCGTAGTCTTCTAGGTTTCCTTCCTGTAATCTCTAGTCCGTCTATCTATATAAATCCGTAAAAAAGCTGTCAAAAGGCATGACAATCAGAGTTAGAATAGCTACAAGCCAACTCGTCGGGAAGTTCATCCTCGCGTAGTAAGCGAAACCATACTCACATTGTTCTTTGTATACTTCAAGCGTCAGTCCTGTTTTAGTGAGATTGCAGGAGTAGGAACGTCGCCTTAGTTGCGACCTGCCGAATCTGGGTAAACCGTGTCCTCGTTTCCAGCTCTCCCACATTTCCACCCATGGCTCTATCAGCAGGCTTATGGCACCCCTTGCCATGAACCTAACTAAGAACACTCGACAAGCACCCTGGGGGTATGGAATTTGATTTTTGGCTAGCTAGTTTATGACCTGGATCAACACTTGGTTGATCAGGCCATGGCTGAGAAGCAAACAGAGATCAAATGCAAATAAACCAAGAAGATTTAGATTCACAAGTGAAAAATAGTGAGTATGGTAACAATGCAGTCGAGTATTGGATCACAAAGCCATCAGTAGCAAGTACACAAGTGACAAGAGGCAATGACCCCAAATTCTGGCAAATGAGATAGCCAGGAAAATCACAATTGAGATGCCAATGACAAGAAGTGATCAGCAACAGTATCCAGTGCATAATTGAGTATAGATATGACTAGGAATATTAACCACAAGCTCCAGGAAGGATTCATAGTTGTCATACCATGGAATGCAAGTACCAATAGAAAATTACAGCTACAAGGCAAAGATTACACAAGAAATAGGGCCTAGAAGCCAATGCCAATAAGTATAAGAATATAGCAAGAGTAATACAATGGCAACAAGTACGAGAAAGCTATCACTGGGAAAAAACAGAGAAAAACATATAGAAATGGATAATGCAGAAATTTTATAGGGCCATCGGGGCCAAAACCTGCAAGATTGCACATCAGTAACTTGGACCACAAGTGAATCAGGCTTACATGGAAGCTCGGGTCCAACACAAGCAAGTTCAAGCACAAGGAGTGAGATATCTTCATCTCGAGGTTCATTGCACCCACAAGTACAAACAGAAATCACATGGAGTCAATCAAGGAAGTAGGCAACTGACTCCAAAGGTCAAAACTAGGGCCAAGAGACCCACATGCATTTATCTAGGTGTCATGCCCTAGATAACTGCAAAACCTTATAAATAGGGAATCTCAGTCGACCGGGACATAGCACACACAGATAAACAACAATAGTTGATCACACCAACATCCTTAGATTTTTCCTTAGAACTAGGAAACTGACCAAGCAGCTAGGAGGAGCAAGCTAGCCATAAGAAGAAGGTTTTGTTCAGAATCCAGAAGAACAAGCTGCTCTTCAACTACAGAAGGTTAATTCTACCAGTTTAGTGAGGGGAAAGCATGCACATGTCAAGTTACTACCATATTTGGTTGGTAGTCATCCTTGACAAGGGCATATAGAGAAGAGAGAGTTATTGGGGAGAGATTGGCATCATATTTGTTTAGGCCATGCTATCCAGACATACCTATGATGTTTTCATCATTTGCCAAGTTCTTAGGGTCTATAGTATATGTTCTTATCTTGTCTCGGCCCTGAATTAGGTACCGAAGCAAGGTTATGGTCATAGATAAATTTGGAGAATTATTTAGGAGCACAAGAAAGTTCATGAGAGGAATTTATGCATGTGTACACTCCTAAGAGGCATCATTATGCATAAAAACCTAGCCTAGAAATTCCTACACTCACTAGAGAAGATACACATGCATTAGTGACACAAGAGAGTGAGATCTTTATTGCAAAGCTTCATAAGGAAGCATATTACATGGAATAGTAAAAGACGGAAGGTGTGAAGGATGAAGCTAGGAGATATACTCCTTCAATTTTTAAGCATGCACCTTCATCTATTAGACAGTTAAGATAGCAAATAGGATGATGCAGGTCTTAGACCTACACCATTCGGCTGCACTGTTTACTAAAGAAGTGATAAGTCACATCAAAAGATAGTTCAAATAAAGGAAATTGCCATTCTTTTATTTATTAGACCATCGAAATAACCTACACAACATGTACACTTGATTTCAGTGGATAGATAGCAAGTTCAGTAAGCACATGACCGACAGAAAATTCAGTTAAGCCACGGAGAATGTTTAGGACAGATCAAGCTTGGATTTCAACTCTAGAGTGTTACCTGTGGAAGATAAACACTAGGTATAGCTATTTCATTAATTGAGACAGTGCCAACATGCATAAAAAATAATAAATTTCAGTTAAGGGCCACTGTTCTACACATGCTAGATTATTCTCCAGCTAGTGAGGTAGAGTTTAGTTCTACAACTAGTTCTTTAGTGTGTGAGAGAGAGAGAGCCAGATTGAGTCCATGGTAGTATGTACCAGGGGAAACCCTAGGTCATCTATCTGTGAGAGAGAGCAGGGCCAGAGAGAGACCAGAGTGAGTGAGAAAGAGCATGGAGGCCATGGAGGTCTTACCCATGAGCTTGACGACGAAGGAGGCGACACGGTGGCGAGTCGAGGCAGTGGAGCTCGAAGCCATGGAGGCACCCATCTTGGAAGTGAGGGATACCGTCCATAGCCAGCACCACCACCGCCACCGCAATCCCATTGGAGGCGCAGCAGCAACCCAAAGAGCCCAGGGAAGCAGCCAGAGCAATAGCACCATGGAAAGCGCCAAGTCCGTGAAACCCTAACTCTCGGGCAGGGTCGATTACGTGTGATTCAATGGAGGAAACCCCAATCATGTGGAAAGGAAGGTGGAGCGGAACAAGGCAGTTCAACTGAATCCTACGGCGACGGCCGAGGAGGCCGGAGCACACCGTAGCGCGTCAGCGACGATGATTTTTCATCACCGGAGAGAAGGGGATCGAGATCGTGTGTGGAGAGAGGGACAGAGAGGGGTGTGAGACTGATGGGTGGGGCCGAGTCATTGACTCGTGCCCTAGTCACTTATGTGACTGACCCCACTATCAGAGGAAGAGACTGGTAATTTTGGAATTACTAGAAATTACAAACAAGTCTGTTAAACTTTTAAAATCTATAGATTAAGTTCTAGACACTAAAAAAATTATCACACACTCCTAATAATATGAGGGATTTGATTCTGAATATTATTTTAATTTTCAAAAAAAAATCTTTGGGTGAAAATTCAAAGATTCTTAAGTGGAAATGATTTGAATAGTTTAAAAACAAAACTATTTTGTAAAAAAAATAATATGGGAAAATAGTACTTAATCCAAATATTTGGATTATTTGAATTTCAAATCACTTAGTGTTATTCCTAATTATAAATTGTTGTGAAACATATATACTCATTAATTCGGGAAAACTTGATGAATTTGAGTGAAATAATTTTAAGAGTTCTGCAAGGGCATATCATATATGCATAATAGTATGCCATTGGTTTTCAAACATTGTCTTATAAGACAGTGATGCTGATTTTCAGAACAAGGAGTTCATGAATCACTCGAAGCTTAGGATGCACTTTATCTCAGTCTCAAGGCAAACTCAGTCTTGCATGTCCGATGGATTACTTTCTGAAAAGTTTACAAATCGTATCTATATCTACTGCATTCAAATATAATTCTTTTATGAATGACTGGTTGACGGTGGAACCACACACTAAATGTTGTGG
This sequence comes from Alopecurus myosuroides, assembly GCA_028641055.1. Taxonomy (NCBI): domain Eukaryota; kingdom Viridiplantae; phylum Streptophyta; class Magnoliopsida; order Poales; family Poaceae; genus Alopecurus; species Alopecurus myosuroides. The sequence continues at coordinate 215,199,986 of CM054063.1, read as the reverse complement.
TGGAGGTTCCGTCGTACGAGAAAGCTACATTTAATATCGAACGTTCCGTTGCTTGTCCAGCGTCGTACTTACGCGTCGACCAAAGGTTCTGGTATGGGCCAGAGGGGTCATAGTGCCTTCTTACTTATCATATATTTTCGGATGCGCTAGCTAGTTGAGTCATGGATGCGATCAACATGCGTGGGAGCGCCGTGAACTTCCCCCAACGGGTCGAGGGAAGGTAGTGGTATCTTGGATGGGGTGTCAGAGATGGATCAGGACCCTTGTTGTGACAAGAATCTGGTCTGTCACGACTTTGGGTAAATATGTGGGGTTGAAGAATACTCGGAATAAATTCAAGAACCTTACGCTAGACAAACCACATAGCTTAATGTGATACTTGTAGCAAGGCTAAGACTACTTTTGGGAAAAGTGACGCACCTATGCATAGTGTACTAAATTGTGACAATTACATCCGTGTTCCTGGAAGAAACTACATTCGCGGCGGGAAAGGAATCTTAACTGATTTTTATACCCGCGAGGGCTGAGGAACATAGGTTTTAAAAGCTAAAACCAACCTTTTGAAGAAATCTTTTGGAAAATTTGCATCATGTCTACGACTGTTGGTTAGGACATTAGCTAGTGCATGAAAACCAAAATCTTATCTTATCTGAGCTTGCTGAGTAACGCTCGTTACTCAACCCTTCCATTGACCTATTTCTTAGTCTTTGAGGAGGCCAGCCATGACGTCAACTATCAGAATTCTGAGGCCGGGAGTTCTACTATGAAGCCTCGGATCTATCTGGAAGAGTAGAACGAGACGACTACATCATCGCATACGGAGCCAACGACGATGAAGAAGAAGAATCTGAGTAGTTCGGCGAGTCTAGACCAGTAGTAGAAGGGAACCTAGTTGATCATCCCTAGGATCTAAGTTGTTGAGGTATCATGGTTCTCTCGTTAGTGTTATCAATAGATCTTCAACTGTCTTAAGTTGACGTTGGATCTTTTAATCTTCCTGATATGACTCGGGAGGAGTTTGAAGAGCTTACTCGTTTTTGGCTTCTAATAATAAGTAGTGTGAACTAGTGGACCCGCAATGTTTCTGTTGTACTACTTTGAGAGATATAATATTTATGGATAAGGACTTCTGCAAGTGTTATGTAACTGATTTGTGCACTATGTACTGAGTCACCGCACCTATACGAATATATCATTGAGTAAATCACATGTGGTAGATCTGGATCTAGGCAGCCCAACCGGTTGCCCAAGCATCTGAGACATCCATCAAGCTAATTTTTTTTAATGATTTTGCTTTCTTCTATTTTCTCTTATCAAGTTTAAAAGGTTCTTGTTCTATATATTCCTTTTACGAACGGAAGCTCTTATTTTCATATTCCCGTATCCTTTCTTAAACTATGAATATAATCTTTTTGAAAAAATAAGTTCTCTCGGTTCAATTTTTGAACTTCAATTTTTTACCCTAGAAAAGAAGAAAACCTAATCCTTTGAATCTGTAGTATCCTTCAAATCTTCGATACCCTTTGATTCTTCGATACACTTCGAATCTTTACGGGGAAGTCTAGAAATTATACGTCCCTTGCTTGAATCATAACGACTTACTTCAATTTTTACCCTATCCTCCATCGGTATTCGTATAGAACTAGAACGCATCTTTCTTGAAATATAGCCCAGGATGATGGTATCATCTCTAGCCGAACGCGGAACATTCGGTCGGGTAGGGCTTCCGTAACCAAACCTTCGAAACTGACTTTTGCTTCTCTCGGGTTTTTTTCTCTCTTATTTTTTTCTGTCATTTTTCTTCTCCTATTTTTCCTTTTTTATTTTCAAAATAGGAAGGTCAAAATAGAATTCATAGGAAGGTCGAGATAGAATTCGGGCACTATAGGCACGGCGATTACCATATATAACATAATACTTCTCCAATTCTGTTTAGTCGAGCCTCTCGATCTGTCATTATCCCTCGAGAAGTAGAAAGAATAGCAATTCTCATTCCACCCAAAACTTTAGGAATTCCTTGATAGTTGGTATAAATTCGTAAACCGGGCCAGCTTATATGCTTTAAAAAGGTTCTTGTTCTATATATTCCCAGATTTGAGTCAATCGCCCTTCTCGACTTTTTGTGATAGAATCGAGGCTTCTAGCCTTTTTGTGATAGATTCTGGACTTCATAGTAGAACTCCTAGCCTTTTTTACTTTTGTGATAGATGCAGGGCTTCATAGTTGAACTCCAAGCTTTAAGAATTCTGATCGTTGACATCATGACTGGCCTCCTTAATTTACTCATACAATGTCAGACTACCTTTTGTCCAAATACATATAAGCAATCTGGAACTTTTTTTTATAGTAGGAATGTGGAATCTTTTAATGTTTTCATAATACAATATGGCCACCTTTTTTTTTATGCACGCGGTCACAAGGCAAAAAAAGAGTGTCAGGCATTCAACTAGCAACATTATTAACATAAACAGAATTGTGTAGAAACTTGATATGCATTGCATGTTACAATATTGAGCTCAGCCACATCCTAACTGCGCCTAACGATTCACCACATTTGATCCATGGTGTATGCGCATGCTCACAATCGATGGCGATACGGTGATTGATAGTGATAGGCATAGCATCGTAGCCGCAAACTTGTAACTCCCCCGTAATGTGGAGACATTCTCCAAGTGGCACAGCCAGAATAGATCTCACCAAAGGAACGCTCATGCAGGTGTAACCTTCCATGCTTGCATCGTCAGGGCACGCCACCAGCGCCACTGCCTCCTTGAAATCTTTGTTGAACAAATTAATCCCGATATCAAACTTCTCAATGCGTGCCGTGATGAGTCCATAAATTCTGGCACGCGCAACATCGCTCCAGTGACTAGGTAATTGCAGCAAGACCTTGACAAAGCCTTGCATAGCCTCAGGTAGCACCGAACAGGTCACATATAGACAGCCTCTGTTAGTTTTCAGGATGTAAGTTTTGAGTTTGTTGTGCAATCTAATATTATTCGAGCTACACGTCCGTCTACAGATTTCACCAACTTTCCTCTTTTTCCCAGGGATATAAACTGTAATAACAAACCCCTCATCTGCAGTTGTGGCTCGAGATGGTCCAATCAACTCAATTTTATCCTGCATGTACGATGCATATAAGCCAGTATAACACGATTCACAAGGGCATGAAAATATTGTATCAAGCTAGAATGATCATTTTCAGCGTGTGGCAGTTTCCTAAGCCCAAGTCGAGCAAATGCATTGACAAAAGGTTCTGAATCCAACTGAAAACAGGGCAAAACCGACAAAAGATTTTACTTATGTCTAAGCTGAACCAGGAGCTCCACAATCTAATCTCACTTTTTGAAAACAGACCCGCAACAAATCATCACAGGGAAACTAGAATGAGAGATAAAATTTATAAGAAAACAACAATTGTGATTTTGTATATCATACCTTAAATGGAACCGCTGCATTTCCGCTTGATATCCATTTAGCTCTTCTAGAAGAGAAGTCCTTGTATGATTGGGCCCGGTTGTCTTTGTGACAGATAGTCTTGCTCGAATACATATCACAAACCATTATGGTCCCAAAAAAGGAGAAATTGGCAGACACCTCAAATATCTCAACGAGGAACTGACCTATCAAACCCTCCATGTCAGGTGGACTTGAATCTGCCGTAGGCTTGGATCCATATGGGAGTATGCCAAGCCCTAATGGTATGGAAACAGAATATTGTCTGGTTAAAACTGTCATAGGCTTGTTTACATGTGTGACAAGATCAAGCAGCCCCCTTGATGACGAGCAAACTGTTTTTTCAAATATTTCATTCTGAGGACTTGAACACCTGTTGGGTCATCCTACAATTTGGTAAAAATAGAACATGTTATAGTACTTTGTTTTAATTCATAAAGTAACCTAGCCATAATTGATGCACTAATCCCGTGAATAGCTATCTCAAAGGATAAAGGAGATTCCGTATAAAATCTTGTGTTAAACAGAGAAATTGAAAATTGAGCACGGCCGCATACTAACTTCTCTATTCCCCTAAAAAGATTCTTTTTTGTGGATTTCTAAAGTTCATTTACGGCCTAAATTGTTTAATGAGTGTTCGCCAGATGTATGAGTTGGGGACATTCTTTGCGTGCATGTGGTACTCGTTTCCTGTTTGTCCTCTTTGCGATTTTGGTGTCGCCGGACAAGGGAGCATCCTGCCGATCCACGGATCAAGCATCACCCGCTTCTCCTAACCAATGGGGGTCTGCCTCGATCTTCGTCACAGCGATGTCATGAGAGCAGCTGCTGCGGTGCATCAGAAGCGACGACGCAATAGCACGACGCCTCACCACCACAGCCTCTCCTCTGCCAGCCAAGCTTCTAGTCACAAGCGGCTCGATAGTAACCACATCGTGTCGGAGCCCATGGCCCAAGCCTTCTATTGCCACCGAGGTCGATGAGACGATGGCTGGTCTGATGTGAAGGGCAGTGCGGACTAATGCAAAGTGCGGCGCTCTCCTACCCCTCCTCCAAAACCGTAGCCGGTCATATCCATCGTCAGCATGTTGCTTCTCGGCCCTGACACCTCACTTCTCTCATCCGGGGCCTGCAGCAGAAGCATGTCCCATCATAATCTGCACCTGCAAACCATCCTCATCCAAATTCGTGTCTGCTGTTGTGATTTGCTATGCGTATGTAGCTTCAGGCTTGGCTTGCCCCATATCACATAATTCATGTATTTTGCATATAAATTTCAGAGGAAGTACATGCTACTGCAATAGCATGCAAGAGGGTTCAGGCCATTGCACATAGCAGGTTTCAACCATTCTATATCTTATTTACAGAGATGATTAGAAGTTTCTGAGAAACATATAATTCATAGCATGAGCACATAGTTATGAGAGGTTATTGTAGCAAGATGCCTACTTCAGATTATATGATGGTAAACAAAAGTATAGGCGTTCAGATCTCCCTCTTAGGCCATGCTTACAATCTAGTACGTACGGAGTATTCTTTGATTGAGCTTACCACCTCCTCCGTAGCACGAATCGCCCTGTCAACTGGGGTATCGCCATCCGCCGCATCTCCACTCGCCGCGGGGAGTGCTGGGCTCCTTGAGGCGGCGGTGATTCCCGCGACAGCGGCGGGCAGAATCTTGTGTAGAAGCATGAGATTTGCCACTTCGAGTGGGTGAGCTATACGCCGCGCGGCAAAAGCAGCTACGGCGGGGACTCTGCCGGCGCTAGGGTTTCGGCACAACCCCGCGTAGTCTCTTTTTTTTTGTTATTACCCCGCGTGGTCTCTTTAGTCGAGAGCAGACGGAGAAAGAGGGCCGAGGCCGGACAGATTTTTTTTCTTTTTTTGGTGCGAGAGGCCGGACAGATATAATAACCCTACACGGATAGAAATCGGTCCGATCGCAAAAGAAACACGGCATAAAATCGGTAAGACTAGCCACAATGGGAGTAACATAGGTGGTATCATAAGTGCCACATAGGCAAAAAAGATGATGTGGCACATATTTAATGAGGAGAGAGGTGTTAGTGGTATCATAGGTAGATACCGTAACATAACGCTTCCCAAGATAAGATGAGTCTATAAGCTAATAAATATACTAGTACATGATACCACAAATATGTTATTATGCATTGTGGAAGTGGTAACATAGACTAGTATCATATGCATGATACTAGTATATGATACTCCCCATTGTGACTAGTCTAAGGCATCTCCAATGGGTAGAGGTGGGCATAAAAAAAACGAGGAAACCGAATCCGAACCGAGTCCGAACAGAACAAACCAAATTAACCAGGCATAAAAACCGAGGAAACCGAACCCGAACCGAGACCGAATCGAACAAAACGAATTAATGGTAAATTCGGTTTTCGGTCCATATATCGGTTCTCAACTTTAGAAAACTGAAATTATATCGGTTAGTTCGGTTTTTAGTCCATGTTAACCGAACTGACCGAAAGGACCGATTCATCATGCAATCAAATATTTCAAGACACCAAATCCTATTTATTGCTTTCTCTTATGCAACCGTAATTAAAGTTCGCAACAAATATATAACCATCCGTATGTCGTGTAATATTAGCTGCCGTGACACTTGGTTCACACGTCAATGTCGTCCCGGCGAAGCTCGACAACCCTATCCACACGTTTTTGCTATTTAATTCTTAATTTGAATTTTTTGCATGTTACAATTTCGGTTAATTCGGTTTAAACCGAAAACCGAACCGAATTTCTGAAGAACCGAATTGTCGATTTCTGAAAAATGATAGGTTAATTCCGGTGTCACTTTCTAAAAACCGAATTATTATAAACCCAAAAAACCGAACAGAAAAGGACGAAAGAACCGAATACCCACCCCTACCGATGGGTCTCCTGGAAATCCCTTGCCATCCCTCCGGCGATTGTTGTTCGCCGTTTCGCCCGCGCGAGTGGCTGGCTGGGCAGGCCCGTTTCGTACGTTTAGTTTGTCTTCTTTAGAACACGGGGCAAGCATCATGGTTAGGTGGTTCACATACTCTGGTTCAGTTTTTCCGACTCCTTCGTCCGTCTGAACGGAAAAAACCTATATATCGTGTAGCGCGGCCGGCGTACGAACACCCTAGCTCTCTAATGGATCGTGATCTGTTTTTTGTGTGATTTTTTTCTTTTTTTTCGTTTATTCGTCCTTTTTTGAAAATATTCAAATTTGAAAACAATTTTGGAAATATTCAGATTTGAAAACATTCAAATTCAAAATGTTTAGAGTATGAAAATGTTTAAATTTAAAATTTGTTCCGATTATAAAAATGTTCAGATTCAAAAGAATTCAAATTTAAAAATAGTTCAGATTCGGAAAATAGAAAAATAAAAGAAGAGAAAACACACTACCTGTTAATGGGTCGCATTCGGGGCGGCCTAGGAGAGGAACCGCTGCAAGCGGGAGCGATTCCCTCCAGCGCGGGTCGGGAGATAGGAGTATCTCGTCTCCTTCACCACTGATATGATAGGAACTAGAAAGGTTAGCGCGCGCTTTGCTTCGCGTCAAGTGGATCATTTTCAAAAGGAAGTGAAGTAGTCGATCAATCACCAAAGACTCTACTACGTGCGGAGTCACCGAAACCACTTTTGAAACAAACTGCGCGCACGCGAGGACCTCAAGGAGCATATCAAAGTACAACCCTACTCACCGGACAACTTATTTGCACCTATACATTATCAGTAAGGTTAACATACATAGAGGTGTTCACCTACCGAGCACACGACCACCAACCAGTGTTGTCTCCTGAATTCTGAGCTACTCCCCGATGTCCTGTTATATGTACAGCTTGGCGCATGGAAGGTATTAGCCGAAGTTGACGGTGACCATCGTGGTGAGCAGCCAGTAGAGGTTATCCGACTTGGAGGCGTTCATGTTGTTCGGCATCCACTTTGTTGCGCGCATCACAATATTCATGAGGGCTATGCTGAGATAGAACCCGAGCGCGACGATGATGGCCATCAAACCCGTGCCGGTGTTCTTGAGCGACGAAGGGAATTCCTGGTAGTAGAGTGTAAGCTGTGCCGGGAAGTGAAGCGCCTCGCCCGTCCCAGACACGGCGAACGGTAGGAGCAGCCACATCGCCGACAACAGCGACACCCAAGTTGAGTTGCCTTCCTCTCTGCGCGGCGCGCGCGCACGGTGTCGTGTAGTGGCGTTCGACGATGGCGGATGCGGCGGTGCTCAGCAAGGTCAGCACGTGGCGCACGCTCACGCACTGCAGCGGCGTCGGCGTGTGCCTGTTGAGCCGCTTCCAGAGTGGGAGGAGGATGCGATCGAGGAGCTCGAAAAATATGACGACGGAGAGTAGGCTTCCGACGAATATGGCACGGTGAAGCGGGTGACAACGCGGTCCATGGCGAGTGCCTAAAGAACGGTTGATCTGCATGCCGATGGAGATACTCAGGACGAGCGGCAGGATGCGCAGCTTGAAGTCCTCCACCTGCTCCACCCTGAGACGCCACAGCCGCACCACTGAACAGTCCGCTGCGTCGGTGATGAACGCAGCACGGTTCAGGAAGTTGCACGCCAAGGGCTGACACGCGGGCCATAGCTGAAGATGAACCACACCGCAACGATTCATGCTTGGTTAGATATTAGCAGCAAAATTTAGTATGACCGGCACGAGGTGAGGCTCTCCGGCAATGCATACCTACGAAAGGACGTGGCTTGATAGCACATCTGTATACCCTGGCGCGAGGTGGGACCAGTTCAAGAGAGGCCTTCGACGCCGACATGACGCACGGCAGCACCCGAACGCGCGGCTCCGAGCGGCGTTGTGCCTATTTGGCGTGCGACTCATACTGGCAGCGAATGAGGCACATGGCCTCATAGCCGGTACGTGTGGCGCGGCCTCACATTCATCATGATAGCAGCGTGCTCGACATACAGACCTAGTTTCTTTGTTTGTTTCTATTTATTGGACCGATACGGCGGGGAATGAGGAGGAGAAATTTTTGAGGGATTTTTTTTGTAATGGGAAAGGAGAAGTTTAAGGAGCCGTGAGTCAAAAAAAAAAATTACACGTGGTGACCCGCTAGTGGTGCGGATGGGGGCCGGAGCAGCAAGGAGAGGCCTCCAATTCTTGCATGTTTAGATATTGTAGAGACCGATACGGCGCGGAATGAGGAGGAGAAATTTTTGAGGGATTTTTTTTTGTAAAGGGAAAGGAGAAGTTTGAGGAGCCGTGAGTCAAAAAAAAATTTACACGTGGTGACCTGCTAGTGGTGCGGATGGGGCCTGGAGCAGCAAGGAGAGGCCTCCAATTCTTGGATGTTTAGATATTGTAGAGATTTCTATTTATTGCACCGATACGGCGGGGAATGAGGAGGAGAAATTTTTGAGGGATTTTTTTTTGTGAAGGGAAAGGAGAAGTTTGAGGAGCCGTGAGTCAAAAAAAAATTACACGTGGTGACCTGCTAGTGGTGCGGATGGGGGCCGGAGCAGCAAGGAGAGGCCTCCAATTCTTGCATGTTTAGATATTGTAGAGACCGATACGGCAGGGAATGAGGAGGAGAAATTTTTGAGGGATTTTTTTTTGTAAAGGGAAAGGAGAAGTTTGAGGAGCCATGAGTCAAAAAAAAAAATTTACACGTGGTGACCTGCTAGTGGTGCGGATGGGGGCCGGAGCAGTAAGGAGAGGCCTCCAATTCTTGCATGTTTAGATATTGTAGAGATAGGTGACGTGCTCCCTATGCTCTAATTTCTTTTGTTTTTCTTTTTGATTTTTCCTTCTTTATTTTATTTTATCTTTTTTTCCTTTTCCCTTAGTTTAGTTTCTGATATTTCTATTTTCACGTAATGTTTTCGCCGTTGATTTTTTTCTTCTATTTATACTAAAATTCATTTCTCCGTACTAGTAGCCGAAATCCATTGATAATTGTGTTTTGTTCCATCTGGACTAAATTTATATCTCATAGTTAGTCTTAAATTTGCGTCCTATCTTTACATGACCGACAAAAGGTTTGCTCAGTCTGGACCAAATTTGAGTTACGCTTACGGTCATGGTGTGTTCCATGTGTACTAATTTTCACTCCGCATAACCTAGCTCTTTCTTACCCGTGATTTGTTCTAAGCTAATTTTGTTGCACAACAGTTCTAATTCTTTTTGTTCCTCGTATATATAAATTTGTTCTGCTTAGTATATAATGTTATTCCTCTTTCTGACATGGCTTGTTACTTGGGTACTAAATTTTGTTCCTCGTATATATAAATTTATTCTGCTTAGTATAGAATGTTATTCCTCTTTCTAACGTGGCTTGTTACATGGGTACTAAATTTTGTTCCACGTAGTGTAAAATTCTGTTTCAAATAATTTGCGAATTTTGTTCCTCTTTATGATATGGTTTGTTCCACGAATATTAAATTTTTTATGCTCGCCTATTGAAATGTGTTCCTGTTTGTGACATGCTTTGTTCCATGGATACTAAATTTTTGTTCCTCACGCATTGAAAATTTGTTCCTTTTGGTGACCGATACGTTGCAGACGTATCTATATTTTTTATGCTACATGCTTGTTTTCTATCCAATTCTCTTATGTTATTATCAGATTTTCACATATTTTCCTTCGTTTTTGTAATGTTTTTATTGACTAACCTATTAACAAGATGCCCCAGGACAGTTGTTGCTTTTTGCTGTTTTCTATTTTAGAAAAGTTCTGAAGAGAATATTCTTGGAAAGGGCTGAAAATCCATGGAGTCGTTTTTTACATGGAACGAAGACGGAGTCCAAAGATGAGCTAGGGCTAAGCCGCGCCTGGTGGGCCCATGGATCCTCTGGCCACCGCCTCTTCACCTATACCTAAAATCATCGGGCACGGATTTATTTTCCACAAAACATACAGAGAGGTGTTGTCACCTCAAAAGTTCAATCTAGGGCTTCTGCATCTCTGTTCTCGCACCCTGCCGGAGGGGGGGGGGAATCGCCATTGGAGGCCTCTTCTGTTGAAGAAACCTCCTCTTTGAGTGATAGGCTTCATGCTATTATGTCTATGCTTGTGAATGACCATGTTCCTACTGATTCAAACAATGTTCCTTTAGCCTCTTTGGTTGCTCAAGAAGAGCATGTTGATGTGAACTTCATTAAAGATAATAATTTCAACAACAATGCCTATAGCAATAATTTTGGTAGCAACGACTATAGGTCATATCCTACTAATAGTGGTAATAACTATTCAGAAATTGAGAGAGCCACTAAAGACTTTATGCAAAAGCAATATGAGCAAAATAAATTATTTACTAAGACCATGGAAGAACAATCTGCTATGTTGAAAAATATTAGTTACCAACTAGAAAATTTAAATAGGGAGATTGCTGGTTTGCAAGGTAAAATTGCTCGCTGAAACCTGTATTTCATCCATGTCTGAAGCACAATCTTCTTTAATCAATAGAATGACTGCTAGAACTGAAACCATAGATGAAAATCCTTTTTCTTCTACTAATTCCATTCAAATATGAACTGATGACAATGTTAGGATGTTAGAAAAATTGCATACTAGATGGGAAAGAGAAGATGAAATAGCTAGAAAGAATAATATAGCTAATTTTGGTACTATTACCACCACTAGTAAAACCAAAGATTCTCATGCTAGTAAACCTTCTACTATTAATGGTAAAGTAATTGGTGTTGGTAATGTCTCCACTTCTTCTGCTAAACGTTCAAAATTGCCTACAACCACTAAAACTGTTCCTGATAAAAGTGCTAAAATTTTTCTAGCTATGAGAGACAATGGTCCCATTAGTTTCGATAAGAACGATCTTGACTTTGATAATTGCAACCTATCTGAAGTAATTATGTTCTTAAAAAATCTTGCTAGTAATGCTTATGCTAATGCTGTGAATATGGCTTTTACAAAACATATTACAAATGCTCTCATGCAAATTACAGAAGAAGAATTAAAATGTGAAGCCTCTATTCCTAGAAAATTAGAAGATGGTTCGGATCCCATCATTAAAATGAAGTTGAATGATTTTTATTGTAATACTCTATGTGATCTTGGTGCTAGTATCTCTGTTATGCCTAAGAAACTTTATGATATGCTTGATTTACCACCATTGGAACACTGTTATTTGGATATTCGTCTTGCTGGTAATGCTAGAAAGAAACCTTTGGGGAGATTTGATGATGTTCTTATTATGGTTAATAATAACCTTGTCCATGTTGATTTTGTTGGTATGAATATTGAATGCAATGCATCTTGTCTTATTGTTTGGCAAGACCTTTTCTTATAATCGTTGGTGTTGTTATTGATATGAAAGAGGGGGAATATTAAATATCAATTCCCAAAGAAAATAACATGCAACTAATTTAAAGGAACATGCAACTGAATATTAAATAATGATAATTTTAATCCGCAATGGCCGCGGTTATTGAGAGCTTATATTTAAAGGAACTAGAATTGTCGGGAAGACAATATACATGGACAAGCAGGCGAGATGTGCCAACTTTGGAGAAGTTGGATCACGTGCTTTCTAGTATTGAGTGGGAACGAAAATACCCGTTAGTGACAGTGCATTCTATGCCTAGGATGGGGTCTGATCACTGGTCGCTACTTGTGGATTCTGCTTCTGCTGCTCACATTGGGAATAAGTCGTTATTCTCCTTTGAGCTAGCATGGCTTAGAAAATCGGGTTTTCTGAATTAGTAAAGAGGTAGTGGGAGTCCATTTCAACTGGTTCAACCCCGATAGAGAGTTGGCAGAATAAGATTAGACATCTTAGAAGTTTTCTGAGAGGTTGGACGAAGAATCGTGCGGGTGGGTACAAGGCTCTGAGAGATAAGTTGTTGTTTCTTACCAATGAGCTAGAACTAAGCTAAGCAAAGTCCACTTTCCGAGGCTGAGAGGGCCGCAAAGTCAAAAGTGGATCTGTGTCTTGCTAATCTTCACCGTGAAGAGGAGTCTAAGTAGGCTCAACGTGCGAAAGTGAGGCATATTCAGGAGGGGGCAACCATACTCGTTACTTTCATTTGATTGCCAATGGTAGACATCGTAAGAAATGAATCTTCTTGTTGGAACATGACGAAGGAACTATTGTTGGGCAAGAGAATTTAAAGGTTTTTATTTCCGAGTATTATAAAATTTTGTTTGGACAATCGACTCCATCTAGCTTCTCACTGGAGGAGACAAGGACCAATGATATTACTCAGGTGTCAATTTATGAAAAATGGTTTATTGACACGTCCTTTTAAGGAAAAGGAAGTGTGGGAGGCCATTTCTCAGATGGAACTTAATAAAGCTCTGGGTCCGGATGGGTTTCCGGCTGAGTTTTATAAAAAATATCTGGGTGGTCATTAAGTCAGATCTAATGGCCATGTTCAATCAGTTGCATGGTGGTGATCTTGACTTGTTCAAGTTGAACTTTGGGGTATCACCCTACTTCCTAAGAAGGAAGATGCGAGTAGAATTGAGCAATATAGACCTATTTGCGTGTTAAACATCAGTTTCAAGATTTTTACGGAAGTAGGAACGATTTGGGTGACCTCGACTGCGCAGAGGGTTATTCGTCCCTCCCAATTAGCATTCCTCCCAGGGAGGAACATTTTGGTAGGGGTAGTCTTTCTTCATGAGACTATTCATGAGTTAAAACGGAAAAGGTTGGATGGTGTCTTACTCAAAATTTATTTTGAAAAAGCGTATGACAAGGTTAACTGGAAGATTCTCCAACAAACTCTACGCATGAAAGGATTCAATCCGCAATAGTGTGATTGGGTGGCTAGGTTCGTGCAAGGAGGGAGTGTGGGGATTAGAGTAAATAATGAGATTTGTCATTATTTCTAAACTCTAAAGGGGTTGAGACAAGGTGATCCGTTATCACCCATTCTTCTTAACATGGTTGCCGATAAGTTGGACTTCTTATTGCAAGGGAAAAAGAGGATGGCCAAGTTGGAGGTTTTATTCCCCACCTAGTTGAGGGGGGTGTTTCTATTCTCCAATACGCTCATGGCATTATTCTGTTTTTAGAACATGATGTGGAGAAAGCGGTAAATATGAAACTAGTTCTATCCATTTTCGAGGAATTGTTTGGGCTGAAAATTAATTTCCATAAAAGTGAGATCTTTTGTTTTGGAAAGGCCAATGATTTTTAGCAACAATATAGAAATATTTTTGGGTGTGAGATTGGTGCTTTGCGTTTTAAATACTTGGGAATACCAATACATTATCGTAAACTTTTTAATAGGGAATGGAAGCCGGTGGATGACCGGTTTGAACAAAAACTGAGTTCATGGGTAGGAAAATTTCTCTCACATGGATATCGTCTCGCTCTTATCAACTCAGTTATCTCAAGTTTACCAATGTTTCTTCTCTTTTTTTTTGAAATACCTGCTGGGGCGAAAAAGAGTTTAAACTTCCATTGATCCCTTTTTTCTAGCAAGGTGATCACACTAAAAAGAAATATAGGCTCACCAAGTGGAATATAGTTTGTCGCCCCAAGGATCAGGGTGGACTAGGGATTGAATGCTTAGATGTTAAGAATAAGTGCTTGCTAAGCAAATGGATTTTTAAATTGCTGTCCGAAGAAGGGATGTGGCATGAACTATTGCATAATAAGTATATCAGAGGCAAACCGCTCACGCAGGTGGACTCTAAGCCCATTGATTCCCCCTTCTGGAAGGGTATTATGCGAGTCAAACAAGATTTTTTCCAATATATTTCGTGTACACTGGGCAATGGTCATAGTATTCGATTTTGGGAGGACCCGTGGTTGGACGGCACGTCATTAGCTGTTCAGTATCCTACCCTTTATAATATTGTGCGCTCTAAGAATGGTTTGGTTGCTGATGTACTTAGACAAGAGCATTTAAATATTGCGTTTAGACGCTCTCTGTATGGAGATAAGTGGGTGGCCTGGCTAAATCTGGTGGAGAGATTGATGGTAGTCTCTCTATCCGACGAGCAATATACTTTTATATGGAAGTTCACAAGCTTGGGGGTTTTACTATTAAATCTTTATATGAGAAGCTTATGAATGGGAATACAAGATTCTTACATAAGTACCTCTGGAAATTAAAGGTCCCTCTAAAGATTAAAATCTTCATGTGGTTTCTTTATTGAAAGGAACTACTCACCAAGGATAATCTTTCTAAGAGACGATGGACAGGCTATATAAGTGCGTGTTTTGTGACTCTGACGAGACGGTGTATCATTTGTTTGTTCATTGCGAGTTTGGTAGAAAAATATGGAGCTTAGTCCATTTTAATTTTAGCATAACTCCGCCATCTAGTGTCAATAACATGTTTGGAACATGGTTAAAGGGAGTAGATAAGTCTACCAAAGCTAGTATAGGCATTGGTGTATGTGCTTTTCTCTGGGCAATTTGAAATTGCCGTAATGATGTTATTGTTTAACAATTTGGTGGTTGGAAACTTTTTGCAGGTATTTTACAGGGCTACGCATTGGATCCATATGTGGTCTTACCTGCTGCCAGGCGACCAACATGGACATTTGGATGCCGGTTGCTCTCGGCTGACGACGGTCGTTCGGGCTATATTCAGCAGGGGTGGATGACTACATTGTAAACGACTACAATGGCCAGTAGATTAATGTTTTCGCTGTTCTGGTGGCTGATTTTTGTAGCCACCTTGGCATATCTTTAAGATCTTTTGTTGTAATGATTTTAGAGATTGCATGCTTTTTATATTAATATAAAATTCGTGTGCATCACTCTGCATCTGGGTTAAGCATTTCAAAAAAAACTCAAGAAAGGTATGGAATAATTTCCTAGTAATAGAATAAAGTTGCCTTTTGGTTCTATTATTTGAACAAGTTACAATTTGGATGCTTCTTCACTTGAAAACACTTGATTTTCTCTTCCTATGCCTAGCTGAAAGGTGTTAAAGAAAAGCACTTCTTGGGAGATAATCATGTTTTTATTTTTGCTTTGGTTTTCTCTATTTTCTTTGAGTCAAGGTGTTGTATACTTCTGTATCAACTCCTTTGTATCTTTATTTTCATGTATTAGTTGTGCCAAGTAAAGTTTCTAGAGAAAGTTGGTGTTAGTTTTTGATTTCTGTGTAGTAAACAGATTTCTGCCGTCCACCGCAAAAAATCGCATAATTCACAGAAGATCTACATAACCTGAAAATATTTGTGCCTATTCCTCAGCTAATTCCAAAACTTTTTCGTTCTTTTCATTTTTTGATTTGAGCTACTTAAGTGCCCCGAAAAAATTCGTCATCATAGAATGTTCTGGTTTTGGCAGATTCTGCCTTTTTTACTTGCATTCTCTCTTTTACTATGTAGAGTGGATTTCTTGGCTTCAAGAAACATCAGTGGCTGTAGATAATGTTTAAAAGTATTAATAATACTTGTGCTCATACAGAACACATGAATTTTTTTTTGTGCACTAACCCTCTAATGCGAATTACTTTGAGTGTGATGTGAAGAAAGTTTTGAAGGGTCAAGAGAAGAGGGTGATATAATGTGATCAAGAAGAGTACTAAGACAAAGCTTGGGGATTCTCCCGTGGTTCATCCCAGCAAATTATAACAATACTAAATTGTCTAAGCTTGGGGATGCCTTGGGCATCCCCTTCTTCATCAACAATTTATCAGGTCACTTCTAATGAAACTATATTTTTATTTGGTCACATCATATGAATTTTATTTGGAGCATCAGTTTTTTTTCTTTTTGTTTTCCTTTATAAAATAAATACTGTTGGAACCCAGCATTCTTGTGTGGGAGAGAGACACGCTCCTCTTTTTCATATGAATACTCGTTATGCTCGTATTCTTAGTTTTTCTTCTAGTTGTTCCAGTCTTTTTAGCTCCTGTTTTTCATGCATCTCTTATTCAGAGTTGTTAGTTCTATTAGAGTAGTATTAGTAATCTCTTGTTTCATTTCTATATTATTTGAAGAGTCTGTGTTAAAATATATATTGAATGGTGCTTGATGGAAATAGAAAAGGCTACATGTGGTAGATGGTATAACGAAAAAAACTTTCATATTCTTGTAGATCACTAAACTGTTTCACTTGATCTTTTGCTGTTGTTTTGAGGTATGAATATGCTTAATGGTAAACTCGCTTGTTTCGTAGAGTAAAATAATTAATGGTTGGTCTAAAAGCTTGAAACTATGCCACACTCAAATAATCAGTTCATGGGATAATGGTATATGACTTCCTTTGCTGATAGCAATCGTGATGGCTTTTGTTACGCGCTACGGTCGGGGTAGCTAACAGTGACTTGTCACTGCGACGGACCCTCTTGGAGTAATTTTTATTATACCTTGTAAGATCATGATTTTAGTTGTAATCTTTTAACTTGTGAGTTCTATGTTACGGTTTTCTGGCACTTGCACCATCCAGATTTGCTAGCCTCTTAGGTACTGTGCATTGCTCATTCTCACATTGAGAGTTGGTACAAACTTTGCCAGTGCATCCAAACCCCGTAGGAGAACTTTGTTCTTCTACACATAAGGAAAAAATTATCTTCCTCAAAACAGGCACCATACCTACCTATCATGGCATTTCCATAGCCATTCCGAGATATATTGCCATACGGCATCCATCTTCATGATGTTACTTGATGTCATGCTTCACTGATATGTTGCATACTCCTACACTGGCAGGAGTATTTAGTTTTATATACATCAGATATTTCAGTTTGAGTTATGAGTCATAAAAGTGTGATGATTCATTATAAAATAGAGTGTTGCCCCTACCAGTGAGGTTATAAATAAAAAAAATAAAGAGAAAAAGCCCAAAAAAGGCAAAGGATAGATAATAAAGAGAGAGGGGGCAGCATTACTATAATTTATTCCACACTTGTGTTTTGTTAACACCAATACTTCAGTTTGGAGAGAGTTTTCATATTATGACTTGCATAACTATGTCAAGAACTTAACGTTATAGAACTTGGCTTGTATATTCTTATGATTAGCCTCCTCAAAAGTGCTCTAGTTCTTCGTGAGCAAGCAAGTTGGATGCACCCCCACTAGTTCCATTGGAGAGCATTCATACACTTATAGCTCTATGTGCATCCGTTGTGTGGCAATCACTACTCCTTGCATAACTTCGATTATAAGACTTTGTCTTTTCTAATGATCACTTTTAGTTGTGTGAGACTTTCTTCCATTGACCATCCAAACCCCCATAATGTTATTTTAGCCATAACATCCTGGTTCCAGGGACCAATACAGAATGCTTGCTCGTTTTGAGTGCACAAATATCTTAATGATTTTCCTATGTTCATATTGTTATTGCTTGACTTGATCCTGACAGGAGTTGTTGTGAGAGTTTAATGCCTTGGATGATTATATTGTTGTTCTTGAAGCTTAAATCATCTTTAATAAACCATTGCATGGTTGATTTTCTTTTAGTATTGATTCATTCAAAAGTTTTACTTTGTTATTCTTAATGGTTTGTACATCATTCTATTTGATATCAACTGTAAACCACAACCTTTATTTCATTTGATCCATGTTTACATGCTTTACATTATTATGATGATCAAGTTTATGTTGGTAGCATGTCACCTCAGAAATTATTTATTTGTTTTTATCGTTTACCTACTCGAGGACGAGTAGGAACTAAGCTTGGGGATGCTTGATACGTATCAAACGTATCCATAATTTCTGATGTTCCATGTTGTTTTCATGCTATATGCTACTCCCTCTATTACAAAAAGTAATACGTTAAACGAAAAGTAGTTCAACTTCTGTCACGTTACAAGATTTTTCTCCTTTCCGATTTTACCCTTCCGCACAGACACGTCTCTGTGTCGCTCCTGTTGTCTCGCACTCGCTCATGGCTCACCTCACTCTCACTCCGTCGCCGCCCTCTCCCTCTCCACAGAGACGCTCCCGCTCCAGATCCCGCTCTGTCGCCGCCCTCTCCCTCGCTCTCCCGTCCACAGAAACCCCTTTTCTCTCGGCCTCCACCCGCGGCAGAGGGTGAAAGCTCCAATTTTTATACGCCGGCGAGGTTGTCCTCGGCGAGAGGGCGGTTGATCTGCAGCGGCTGGAGGTGTGCCTCGGCGAGAAGGTGGTGGATCTGCGCCGGCTGGAGGTGTGCCTTGGCGAGAAGGCGGTGGATCTGCACCGGCGTGGTGTGTATCGTCCTGGAACCACAGCATGGCGGCGAGCTTGCCATGGAGGCCCTAGGCCCTGCCCTTGGGCTGAATACGACCGACCGGGATCACCACACAACCGTCGATCTGGTATGTGCCCCCTCTCCTCTAGCCGCCGCCGGCCACCTAGCCTGCCGCTCACCATCGCCTTCTCCCCATCCCATCAGATCGACCACAGCTCATGCGCCTCATCCGTCGCCAGTCCAAGCAACACTGGAGATGGATGATCTCCGCCTTGTCATGCTCCAGACCGTGAACATAAAGAGGAGGAGCTACCGCTGCTGCTGCTGCTGGTCCCATGTGCGCCAAGGAGCTGCAACTCTTGAGATGGAATGTCCGCTGACGACGACGATGACTCCGACCTGCAGATGTTCGCGCACAAGACGCGGCCGATCCCGCTTCCCGGGAGGCACCCGCCCGCCGCCGCCGCACCCCATTCCCCTCGCTCCTCCTCCCCGCCCTCCAGGTACATTCCCATCCCCTCCCTTCCCTTCTCCGTATCTCTTTCCTTTTTTACCCTTGGACCACATCCTTGGTTAGTCCCTCCTCTCCCCTCCATTGTTACTGAAATCTTGAATGCCATTGTTACTCTGAAATCTTGAATGCCATTGTTACTCTGAAATCTTGAATGCCATTAGAACATTGTCTTGTTTCCAGTTAAACCTATAAACATGTAGTAGAACGGTTCAGGCCAACATATATTCAGACTGGGAGTAGATGCCTGTCTGCACTGCAATTCATGCGCTTGCATTCTTGCAGAAAAACCAATCGATAAATGCATGCTTTCATGTGATTGTGATGCTATATAGTCTCTGGTATCTTGGTCGCCGCTATGCACTCGTGCGTCGCTGCTCTGTACCTGCTCGTTGTTGGTCTGTACCTGCTCTGTACCAACCAGAGAGCAAAAATATTTGATGCATTAGATATTGTTTGTGTTTTCGATGATAAGTGTACTTGCAAGAATAGTTCAAAAATTGCCGGTATGTTTGTGCCGTCCAACTGGTTTGTACTCTGAGGATTCAGGGTAGGGCTAGGCCTGGTGATCCTGTGAATTTGTGCGCCCGAACTAGTAGTAGATTTAAATGCATTTTGTACACTGGAGTACAAGTATTGTTTGCTGCTCAATTAGTCTGCTTGCTTGCTTACTCTCTTCTCACTGTTGTTGCTTACTTGATCTTCAACTTGGAGTACTGTATGTGTCTACTGCTGTTTTTTTCAAAAATGGCTGCACTGCAAATACTTGCATCCATTCATTCTAATTTACCTTCTTTGGATCCTAATGAACTTTATGAAAATGCCAGCAACATGCATCCTTGTCGCTGTAAATTTTAATGACGCTGAGACGTGGCAAACCTTGCTAAAAAAATGTTGACAGTAAGTACTAGCTTCTCTCCAAGATGAAACCAATTTACCAGGACAGTTGAATTTACTTTATCTGCGATTATTAACAATGGTATGCCAATAGTTATTAGGAGGATTAAACTATAACATTTTAATCAATTGGTATTTGTGAAATGCCATTCCTATTCATTGCATTTCTTTGGCTGTTGCTTGCTTCCAGTACATGCTAGTATCAGTAGCAACTTAGTTGCATCTGCCAAATAGCAGTCCTTCTAGCAATAAATGATTGTTTATCTGTGTATATACTCTATGTGCAACATAATGTCTACTCCTACTACAAATACTCCCTGTATCAACTTAGTTGCATCTGCCAAATAGCAGCAGCAGCAAGTGCTTGCTAGCTACTCCTTGAGGCAGCAACTGGAGTAACTATAATTGCAAGTGCTTCCAAATAAAAACACAATTAAGCCAAATACTCGAAATAGCAAAACACAAATATCGATAAATTACACCCAACGGTTTCTTAGAGTCTCAATAAATTACACACAGGTACTCCTTGAGCTGTTGGAGTCACAGTAAATTACACACAACAACCATTTGAACATAAATTACACACAACAAATACTTGAGGAATATCTAAGCCTTAGTCCTCACTCTTGTTGTACCCTTTCTCTCTCTTGATCAACATCTAAGCCTAGCACTTGGAGAGCATTGGCATAAACTTCTGGAGGGCAATGAATCCTTAGAGGTAGATACCCTAGCTCTCTTTGCACCATTTCCTTATGCAGATGGGGACGCTTGTAGTCATTTCCTCCACTATGGTTCATGACTTGCACCATGCATGCTTGGAGGCTTAGGAAAATATTGTTGAGCTTAGTAGCATCGTAACACTCAAATTCTTCCATAACGCCTTTAATTAGATCTTGTAAGGTTGTTGGGCTTCTACGATCTGTTATCGATTGTAGAGAGTTGAATAACTCGAGATCAAGGACATTTAAATCCGGACTTCTTGCCGGTTGTTGAATCAGTTTGATATCAAGTCCAGTCTTAGCCACAGCTGCAATGAATTCTGGATCATTGGGCAAAATATGGGGCTTGGCATTGTCTTGCTGGATGAAAATGGTTTCCCCAGCATCTTTATCAGGCCAAGCATCCACTATCGCAGGTAAGACCTTGTAGATAATGAACTCTCGCATCACTTGTCTGTCGACTTTAATCGCCTTCGTCTCCATTGCACCCTTAGGTCTATTATCACTGCTTCGTTGTGCTAGAACTTCTTTTACAAAAGGCCACATACCAATTCTACCTGAAAAGGTCTCATTTCGTGCTTTATCGAACCTAGGTCTTGCCACTACAGTAAGGAACATAACTTTGCCAATGCTGTTTTTGTTTGCAACTGATCTTATTGGGTCTTCTTCACTAGGGTGTAGGTAGTAGTTCCTGTCCTCTTTGGTCATGTTAAAAAATTTCTCATCAAGATGCGCAATATTCAGCATTTTAGCCATTTTGGGTCTTGCATCTATTATAGTTTTCTCGTCTACGAACGAGAAGCAAAATTCCACCCTAGTCTTCATATGTTTTTCGGTTAGAAATGGCTTCACTGAGTTTGAGTGCCGCCTTATTTCCTTCATTTGGAAGCGCCTAAAAAGTGTTGCAGGGCTGCATCTTAGCTGCCAAGCCAATGATCGAATGGTTGATCTTTGATTCAGAGGTATTGTCGGGATTAGTTCCATATGAATATCGACTGCTTTTCTTTCGCATCTTCCCTTTCTTTTATTTGCGACGTCAACCTCTAAACCAGCTTCAATTTGTCCCATCGCCTTTTGCCAAATCCGCTGGATAACTTGAATACCCACTCCAAAAAATTGTGCAATCATTTTCTTGTCATCTCTTTTAAATTTACCACCCCTGCTCATACAAACAGTATGCATTGCCACATAGGCAGCGTATTTCTGACAATCATCTAGTAATTTTCTTTTCTTCTTGGGCTGCTACCAAACTACAAGTTGATTTGCTTCTTCTTCTTCTTCTTCAGGGTGAATTGCTTCCTCTTCTTCGGGCTGAGTTGCTTCTTCGGACTGAGTTACTTCTTCTTCCATATTGACATGACTATGTTTGTCGACATGGCCTTCTGCACCTGTATTCATGACAAATAAAGTGTCAAATCTACTTATTTGAGTTGATGCAGCTAATCTAAGCAAGGAGTAGAATATGCAGCATCTGAATAAGCTATACTGTAATTGAACTTGCACCAAAAGAAGTGCCTTTCATCCCCATAGAATAGGGTATTTATTTGTGTACAAAATTCATTAGCATGTGCCTTTCTGCCCCATGGATAAAATAGGTTTGTTAAATTTCATACAATAAGCAGTTTACTGTTTTATCCATCACCAACATCAAATTGCTCCTAGTTTAACTAGATGCCGAGGTAATCTTGCTCAGCCATCTGAAGCCATGATTTCATAATGTAATTTAGACAGGGGACATCTATCCATTCTTGTAGAGTACTCCATTGATTTTACTATTGTTCTTTAGCATGAACTGGAAAAAAAGAAGCAGAGCCAGACCAACATGAATGCAAGAAATATGCTAGTGCCTTCTTGATTTTCAGTTCATGCTACAAATGGAGTAGCAGTAGCAAGAAATTTTGAACATAACTGAAATTTTGCACTAAATTTAAACTTCAGGAATGTACTGTGGCACACCTGAATCGTCATGTTCTTTGATTCCTTGTTCAATATTCATTGCTTGTTCAACATTGATTGCTTGGTCATCATGGATAACTTGTCTTGCATTACTTCGTCGTCGTATACCGGTGGCGTACAGTTGAGGTCCAGGACTGCCATATTGTTGTTGATGCTGCTGTTTTTGATATTGCTGTTGCTGATACTGCAGGGATCAAGATACTGCTGCAAGTGCCCAGGAAATTGCTGCTGTTGTTGATACTCCAGGTAGTATTGAACTGAATTCAGGAATGCAAAAAGAACTAGTACTGAAACTGCTGCTGCAAACAGAAGATACACAAGATACTACTGCTGTTGTTGATGCTCCAGGGAGCAGTTGCTCCTGCTGTTTTGATTACAACTGCACTGGCTTCACTTGTTGATGACGTGCCAGAAGATACACCAGGGAGGGATGCAATTCTTGTTGATAGTACTGCTGTTTTTGATTACAACCGTACTGGCTGCTATTGTTGATGATCTGATATTGCTGCTTTTTTGATGCACCAGGGAGGGCGGAGGGGCATCAGGCTGGCGCGGAGCTCATGCTACTGGGGCGGAGGGGCATCAGGATGGCGCGGAGCTCATGCTGCTGGGGCGGGCAGGGCATCAGGCAGACAGGGCATCAGGGCGGGCGCAGGGCACCAGGCTCGCGGTCGCGCTGCTGGCTCCTGCTCGCGGAGGGATGCCCTATACGCTGGATGGTACAGGATGTGCTCGCCGGATCTGCGACTAGCGGGATCTGCGGCTGGAGTTGCGGCCAGATCAGGGCGGAGTTAATCCCGACGTCTCGCGGGATCTGCGGCTGGACTCGCGGGACCTCGAGCACTGATGCGCCGGAGTTAATCCCGGTGATGCGCGGGATCTGCGGCCAAATCGGGGCGGAGGGATCTGCGGCGGACGGATCTGCTCACGGAGGGAGCGCTGATGCGACGGAGTTGATCCCGGCGCTGATCGCGGATGGATCGCGATTTCCTGGTGCTGATAGCTGGCCGTGGAGGGAGCGCTGATGCGATGGACCTGGAGCTGATTTCAAATTTTGTACATGTGTCGTTGTGTTCCGACAAGGACAAAAATGTCAACTTCCCCAATTTTCGGGCTTGTCTGAAAACCTTTCAACGTCTTACTTTTTGACACGGAGGGAGTACATTCTTGCTATACACTTTATGCCATTTTTATCGATTTTCTGGGACTAACCTATTGACAAGATGCCACAGAGCTAGTTCCTCTTTTCTGTTGTTTTTAGTTTCAGAAAAGTTGTTCTGGAAATATTATCGGAATTGGACGATTCAAATCCCTAAGGTCTTAGAAATATGTCGAGCACACGGAGTCCGGAGGGGGCCCAGAGGGAGGCCACAGAGGCCCCACACCATAGGGCGGTGCGACCCCCCTTGGCCGCGCCCAGGGATGGTGTGGGCCCCCTGGCCGCCCACCGACGTTTCCCTATCGCCTATTTATACCTCTCGGGAGGTTAACCCTAGAAACAGAACCCTTTTCCACGAAAAACACCCGAGGCCGCCATCATCGTCAACCCTAGTTCGGGAGGGTTCTAGAGCTCTCCTCGGTACCCTCCGGGAGGGGAAATCATCACCGGAGGGCTTTACATCACCATGCTCGCCTCCGGAATGATGCGTGAGTAGTTCATCCTTGGACTATGGGTCCATAGCAGTAGCTAGATGGTTGTTCCCTCCTCTTTATTCCTCATGTTTAGATCTTGTGAGCTGCCCTACATGATCAAGATCATCTTATTGTAATGTTGCATGTTGTGTTTGCTCGGATTCGATGAATATTGAATGCTATGTTTCGTGATTATCAATCTATCATGTTTTATTCATGTGTATGTTATTTATGATCTTGCATGCTCTCCTTTGTTAGTACATGCTCTGGCCAAGTAGATGCTAGTGACTCCAAGAGGGAGTATTTATGATCGATAGTGGGTTCATGCCTCCTTGCATCTGTGCTCGAGTGACAGAAACGTGATGGATGGGGATGTGCTGTCACCATTAGGGAGAAGTCAACGATGTTTACATTACACACTTTACTTAATGCGATTATATGTTGCTTGCAATTTAATACCCAAGGTTTGCTCGGATGACATTCTGAGGGTGGATTATTAGTCATAGATGCAGTTGGATAACGGTCTATGTACCTTGTTATAATGCCCGAATGAATCACATAGTAATCATCATGTCATGCATATGCACTACGGTGCAGCCTTTATATCTATCAATTGCACAGCTGTAATTTGTTTACCACACATGCTATGTTTTGGAGAGACACCACTAGTGAATTGTGGACCCCGATCCATTTTCCTCATAGTGATAATACAACCATTGTCACCACTGTTTTCACCATTGTTACTATTGTCTTCATATTGTTTTCCTACTGTTTTCCACACCATACGTTTAACCTCTTTGTTTTTAGTACAACCGTTGAGATTGACAACCTCACTGCTTTGTTGGGGCAAAGTGATTTGATTGTGTTGTGTAGGTTCCACGTTGCTTCTGAACCGGTAGTGCGCCCTGCCACATCAGCTACATCAACCTTCGGAAGTGATTTCTTTCTCCTACTTGTCGATTCAACCTTGGTTTCATTCTGAGGGAAAACTTGCTGCTGCACCCTTCACAACCTTTCTCTTAGGGTTTACCAACATCAGCCATCAACAAGTTTTCTGGCGCCGTTTCCGGGGATTTCAAAGTCATCAAGAAGCAACCACTCCCCCGTAAACTCTTGCACCATGACCCTACCCGGGCCCCCCTGACATTAGTCCACGAAGCTGGCGTAGTCCAACAGACTTGGATGATGGGCCGCGGCAGCTTAAACAATAACCATATGTTGCTCAACCGACATACTTCTTATGTCGGTCCCAACCTCAATCTCGGAACTGATCGCAATCAGATCCAAGGCTTGCACCGAAGACCCCGACGCAAACTATGTCGGGTAATAGTTCCTCCGAGATTCAACACTTAGCCATTTTCTCTTTAGGGTTTGAGCCCAACTGTTGTGAGGTGAGGACGCCTCGTTTCCTCCGCGATGTGGCCGCACCACGTGGAAGTGAACATCAACACGTCCCCTCGATTCCTATGCACGACTGTATGCACTCCGTGCGCACTGGACCCACGCGATGTCAAATATCCACAACACTCGAGTGGATTCTCGGGGACTCCTTGGATTTACTGCACCACACCCTACAGTTACCACACTACATGGCATGGTGGGAGCAGTTAATTTCATTCGTGCGATCGTGGGCACATACAGTAACTGCAGAATTACCACCCACGATCAATCCTGTGTTGCATCGTCTCCCTCCGGTATAAATACTAGCGCGGGCGCCTACTGTTCCTCTTATTCCACATTCGCCCCCTTCCCCTCTATGCGCAGCACATAGAGCACGAGCCCCGCGCAGCACCACGCACAACACTACGCTCCGCCGCCGGAGCGTGGACATCGTCGTGCCCTAGCGCTCCATCGTCCCGGAACGCCATCGAGCCAATCTCCGCCGCCAGAGATCTGTGTGTGCCCCTCTCCGACACCGGGAAATGCACTGCCACCGTCGCCCTCAAGCTCATCGTCTTCAACATGGATGTCGGGCCATCTTCCTCTCCTCCCCCTGTTCTCCATCGGAGTCGAACAACCGCAGGGAGGTTCTCGTCAAGCTCCTCTCCTCCATTGGAAATGGACCTCCCGGAGGCACCAAGCACGCCCCTTGCTCCGATGGCGTCCCACTCCCTCGTCGCTGCCAAGTAAGAATACAAGTTCTACGAGGAAGAGTCCACGCGTGCCGTGTGGGAGGGCTCACGGGTCAAGGCCTCCGAGATCAAATGGCTTTATGATACCCGGCGGATCCCAAAAGGGGTTGCATGCCGGGTTCCCGCCGACGAGATCTACCCCGAGCCCGCTGAGCTTGTAGTTTTCCTCACTCACTGATGACCCACAAGTATAGGGGATCGCAATAGTCTTCGAGGGAAGTAAAACTCAAATTTATTGGTTCGAAACAAGGGGAGCCAAAGGATATTTATTAGCCTTAACAACTGAGTTGTCAGTTCAGCTGCCCCTGAAAGTAGACTTGCTCGCAACAGTTTATCAGTGGTAACAGTTTTATAGCAGCGGTAGAAATAAAATAACAGCGGTAGTAAAATAGTAACAACAGTAGCAATCGCGAAAAACAACAGGATGTGAGTACCGTAGGCATAGAGGGAATGGATGAACATGTGTTGCATGGATAACAAGGGTCATGTAATAATAATAATGTCGGAATTGTAGATACTAATAATAAAGCATGAAACATTGAGGCAAACCATAGGCATGTGTTCCAATATAGTCATTCGTGATCGCAGTGAAAAACTTGCACACCATCTTTTTTCCTACCAGCCCGTGGCAGCGGGGCCTCTAGGGAGACTACTTGTAATTAAGGTGCTTCTTTTAATAAATCACCGGAGCAAAGCAGTAACACTCCGTGAACACATGTGATCCTCATATCACAGCCATCCCCTTCGGTTGTCCCAATTTCTTTCACTTTGGGACCTCGGGTTCCGGACAACAATATGTGTAAACAACTTGCAGGTATGATCAAGAAACATAATTATACTCATGAAACAATAACACGTTCAGATCTGAAATCATGGCACTCGGGCCCTAGTGACAAGCATTAAGCATAACAAGTTGCAACAACGGTAGAAAACACTAACAATGGATACTAGGCACTATGCCCTAACAACCTGGCATTATTACATGATCAATCTCATCCAATCCCTTCCATCTTACTCACTCATGGACGGGGGAATCATGGATGGTTGATGGAGAAGGAGTGGTGGTGTCGATGTCAATGATCTCCTTCCAATCCCCGTCTCGGCAAGATGCTAGAACAGGAACTTCTGTTCCCCGAATTGAGTTTCGGGGTGGCGGCGGCGCTCTGTTGTGTTTCTGTGGAATATGACGAACCCCCTCACATTTTAGGTTTATGGGGCATATGTAGTCGAAAGGGATTCCGAGGGGGTTAGGGAGTGGCCCACACCACCTGGCGACGCGGCCAAAGGGGGGCGCTAGGGAGTGGTGTGTCCCCCTCCTGGCCGCTCTTCTGGCCTCCTTCTGGCTTCCGGGTCTTGTGGTGTTTTAGGACCAATGGGGTCTTTTCTGGGCAATTTCCCGAAAGTTAATTTTTCTGCACAAAAATGAGACACCAAGGTAATTCTGCTGAAAATAGTGTTAGTTCGTGTGAGTGGTATCCAAAACTCACAGGTTTAGTGGAAAACAATAAGAAAAGTGTTCGGAAAAGGAGATACGTTTTGGACGTATCACTCACTTTGAGTGAGGATTCGGTCTCCCCCTTTCCGACTTAATGCATAGGTTCTTTGAGAAGTTTGGTCTCCAACCACATCACCTCCCGGCTAACGCCGTTAGCACCCTCTCTTATTTCATTTCTTTCTACGAGGGATACCTTAGTCTTTGGCCCACCATAAATCTCTGGAACAAATTTTCCAGTTCCGGAAACAGGTAATCACGGATATGGAGAACCCGAACGCTCCGAATCGGATGACCCAGTGCGCGGCCGCCACTGTGATCCCCCGCCAAAACTACGCATTCCCTAGAATCCAGGGTATGGAGTCATGCCGCAAGTGGCTCCGATCCTTTTTCTATGTCAAGAACACCACCAAAGTTGATCTTATCCGGCTTCCAAAATTTGACATCAACCCTCTGGTGGCCATGACGAACTGGAAACATAACCCCCGAGATTCCATGCCCGAGGTCAATCAGATCCACCAGATCCTCCTATCTCTATCGCCAGTTTCATTAGTCGGCAACTCCTGCCGCTTCAGTGTCGGGTTCATAAGATATGCTACATGAGCGGATCTCGCTATTGAACTCACCAAAGAGCAGGTGCGAATGCACGTGAAGGCCATAGCCCGGACCCAGCTAACTGCCGACTAGGAGTGGGGCCTTGATCCCTACAGCAAGGCACGCAAGCCACCGGCGGTAAGTATCCCAGATTCTACCGAGATAAGTCATGTTGTGCAACTCATTTTCCCCTTTCAATACACTTATGCTTTGATTTGCATCTATGTGGATATTCGACCCCCAGAGGGTCGAAGACGGCATCCTCCCCTCAGCCACATGGGGCCCAGACCAGGTCATTGATGATGTTGAGGACCTCGATGACAAGGATAACTTGCCCATCCCGGACGCCGGGATTGCTGCAGGTGCTAGGATGTTTTGCATCTCAGGCTCGATCCGAGATTGGTCCGAGGACGAGGACGATGATGATGATTGTGAAATTATAGAGGTACTCGACCCTTCGCCACTTGCTTATGATGTGTTTCCTATGCCGTCGGCATCAGATGATCAAGACGAGAAGGTCTTGGAGGTGCCGACGGCGGTGATGGCCGGCCCTTCCAAGACTAGGAAGCGAGCCGGGACTGAACCAAGATGAAGAAGAAGCCCGCGGATAAGCCGCAGATCCAAAGTTAGGCCAATCTCGAAAGGGTACGTGACTTCTCCGAGATACATCCTATCTGCAATTTCTCATTTCTTCCTTTTTCACCCGAGTTTACTCGGTTTACTTTCCTTGTGCAGTGATACGTCATAAACTTATCCCTCATTTCCGATGTTCCATGTTGTTTTCATGTTATTTCCCACATGTTTGCTATACACTTTATGTCATTTGTATCGATTTTACAGACTAACCTATTGACAAGATGCCATAGAGCCAGTTCCATGTTTTCTGCTGTTTTTAGTTTCATAAAATTTGTTCTGGAAATATTCTCAGAATTGGAAAATTCGAAGCCCGGAAGTCTTAGAAATCCCGGAGGTCCCACGGAGTCCTGAAGAGACCCGGAGGGGGCCTCAGGGGGCCCACACCATAGGGCGGCCCTTGGCTCGCCAGGGGGTGGTGTGGGGGCCCCAGACCTCCACCGCCTCTGCCCTTTCGCCAATTTATTCCCCCCCCCGAGGCGTAAACCCTAAAAGGACCCCACTTTACCCCGAAAAACACCCAAGGCCGCCGTCATCGTCATCTCGAGATCGGGACGGTTCTGGAGCTCTCCCCGGCACCCTGCCGGGAGGGAAATTCATCACCGGAGGGGTCTACACCACCATGCCCTCCTCCGAAGTGATGCATGAGTAGTTCATCCCTGGACTACAGGTCCATAGAAGTAGCTAGATGGTTGTTCTCTCCAATTTTTACCTCATGTTTAGATCTTGTGAGCCGCCTAACATGATCAAGATCATCTTTATATAATCCTACATGTTGTGTTTGATGGGATCTGATGAATGTTGAATGCTATGTATTCTTATTATCAATCTATCATGTTATCATCATGCTTATGTTATTTATGATCTTGCATGCTCTCCGTTATTAGTAGATGCTCTGGCCAAGTAGATGCTATTAACTCCAAGAGCGAGTATTTATGGTCCATAGTGGGTTCATGCCTCCTTTGCATCTGTGCTTGAGTGACAGAAACATGACGGATGGAGGATGTGTTGTTGACATTAGGGAGAAAACAACAATGCTTTGTCTAAGGATGATGTTATTGTTTACATTACACACTTTGCTTACTGCAATTATCTGTTGCTTGCAACTTAATACCCAATGTTTGTTCGGATGATATTCGGTGGGTGGATTATTAGTCATGGATGCAGTTAGATAACGGTCTATGTATCTTGTTGTAATGCCCGCATGAATCACATAGTAATCTTTATGTCTTGCATATGCACTACGGTACAGCCTTCATTTCTGTCAATTGCCCAGCTGTAGTTTGTTCACCACACGTTATTTATCTTTCACGGAGAGACACTAATAGTGAACTGTGGACCCCGGTCCTTTTTCCTCATACTGATAAACACCTACTACTTTCATATGCTCTCATACTTCTGCTACTTTTTTCATACTGTTTTCCACACCATATGTTTAACCTCTTTGTGTTCAGCAAAACCGGTGAGATTGCCAACCTCACTGCTTCGATGGGGCAAAGTGATTTGATTGTGTTGTGTAGGTTCCACGTTGCTTATGAACCGGTAGTGCGCCCTGCCATCTCACCTCGTTCAACCTTCTGATGTTACTCCTTCCTCCTACTGGTTGATTAAACCTTGGTTTATTTCTAAGGGAAAACTGCTGTTGTGCTCATCATACCTTCCTCTTGGGGTTTCCCAACGAGTGCAAGACTTGCACCATCAAGCTATTTTCTCTCGCCCTTTCCGGGGAGGAAGAGAATTTCTGCAAACGGGAGTCTCTCAGTTCCAATCTCTTTACTTTGTTTCAGTTTTGCTTGTTTTATTTTATTTTATTTTTTGTCTTGTTTGCTTCTCTTTACCAAAAACACACAAAAAAAATTAGTTCTTATTCTAGCTGTAGTTTTATTCCTGTTTTTAGTCTTGCTAAAATGAGTATTCCCGAAGTTGAAGTTTGTTCCTTTAAGCAACAAGGGGAGAAAGTTTGGAAGATGCTTGGTATAGGATAAGTGATGCTCATCATAGATGCACTAAGAAATATTCCACTTTAATCCTTCTTAGGAATTTTTATGTTGGTATTACTGGCTGGTATAGGTATGTTCTAGACACTCTTATAGGCGGTAATTTTCTAGGAACACCTGCTTTGGAGGCCTGTAATTTGATTGAAAGTTTAGTTGGAACACCACCTACTAAGGATGTTAAAACTGAGATCACATAGATGATGTTATTAAAAAGCTAAACTCTATGCAGATTTTTTTTTCCAAAATTCCTTGATAATACTAGCAAGGTTAATTAATCAATAGTAAGTATCAACAAGAAAAACACTATTTTAGAAGTTAGCAATATCCATGACAGTCAAAATATGAGGATTGGTAAATTAGAGGAGGCTATGGAAACTTTAAGCTCAACCTTTTCTACTCTTAAATTTAAAAGGGAGAAACCTTTTGTGGGGAAACAGGAAAAAAATTATGTATGTCCCAAAGGCACCTAAACCAAAATCCCCTAATGTGCTTAAAACTAATAAAACTTTTAGTGAATGATCATAGCCAAAATTGGGGTTTAGGAGGAAATTATTGATTTGGATGCTTCTTTACTCGAAAATACTTGATTCCATTTTTCTGGGCCTAGCTAAAAGGCGTTAAAGAAAAGAACTTGTTGGGAGATAACCCATGGTTTTATTTTTGCTTTGTTTTTTTCTGTTTTTTTTAGTCAAGGGGTTGTATACTTCTGTAGAAACTCCTTTGTATCTTTCTTTTCATGTTTTAGTAGTGCCAAGTAAAGTTTCTGACGAGAGTTGGAGTTGTTTTCGGATTTCTACGGAGAAAACAGAATTCTTCTGTCCACCATAAAAAATCGTGAAAAATCCAGGAAGATCAGAATGACCTGATTTTGTTTCTGCTTATTCCTCGGCCGATTCCGCAACTTTTTAGTTCTTTAGGTTTTTTGATTTGAGCAACGTAAGTGCCTCGAAAAAATTCGTCTTTACAGCATGTTCTGGTTTTGACAGATTCTGCCATTTTTCTTGCATTGGATTTTTTGCGATGTCAAGTGGATTTCTTTGCGTCAAAAAACATCAGCGGCTGTAGCTAATGGTTAAAAGTATCAATAGAACTTTTTCCGTACAGAACCGATGGATTTTTATTTGTTGCACTAACCCTCTAATGCGAATTACTGTTTGAGTATGGTGTGAAGGAAGTTTTCAAGTGTCAAGAGAAGAGGTGATATATGTGATAAAAAAAAGTGCAAGGTCAAATCTTGGGGATGCCCCGCGGTTCATCCAAGCATATTTTTAGAATAATCAAGCATCTAAGCTTTGGGATGCCCAAGGCATGCCCTTCTTCATCAACTATCTATAAGGTCACTTCTCGTGAAACAATATTTTTATTCGGTCACATCATATGAAGTTTACTTGGAGCGTCTGTTTGTTTTTATTTTGTCTTCTTTTGTTTTCATTGCTGCAATAATATCATTGGACCTAGCATCCTTGTTTGGTAGAGAGACACGCCCCGCTTTTTCATTTCAATACTTGTTAGGCTAGTATTCTTAGTTTTTCTTCTAGCTGCTGCAAAAATTTCTATTTAGTAGTATTATATGAGTACTCTCATGTTTTCTTTCTGTAGCATGTATAGCATTTTTTTAGACATATTTTCGATGGTGATTGTTGGGAAAAGAAACTGCTGCTTGAAGTAGAATTTTTAACGTTGCAAGTAGAAGCTTGTATAGACTGTGGCTAGAACTTTTTCATATCATGCTAGATGTTATTTTAGTTTTAAATCCTTGTGTTTATTGAGTAGCATGATCAGCCGCCAATAGATGAGAGTGTTTAATGTGCCATTGAAAGAATCATGAGTTGTTCTTGTCAAATTGAAGCATAAATTTGTGGTATTCTCCTTTGAATGTTTTATTTGTTTGACTTGGCGTATGCTCACACCATGTTTATGAATATGAACCAGTCACTAATAGCCTCTATGATCATTTAGTTTTAGAATCTATGGTACCACTTATGCTTTGATTAATGATGTTTATGTCGCTATGCATGATTATGGCTCTTATGCTCTCTTGATTTGTCGCTCCCAGTTTTTTTGTTAGCCTCCACCTGTACTGAGTATGGAATTCTACTCGTGCATCCAACTCCCTAAAACCAAAGTTTTCCAATTGTGTCCACCATACCACCTACATGTGGTATTTAACTGCCACTCCAAGTAAATTGCTCATGTGTTACCTTTAAAACCTTCAGAAAAAATCATGCTTTGTGTTCCTGTTTTTGCTCATGAGGACGTAAATAGAGAATCTTTATCTCACTTATTGATTAGATTTCACACCTTGTACTACTGGCTTCATCCACTTATCCAATTGATAGAATAGCTGGCAGCAGGGTGCCCAGCCCCAAATTAATACGCACAATCTCTCTTCACTATTTTTGCCCCCGACTTATCAGTCAAAGCATAATTGTGTAAACAAAAGAGAAAGAGGGATGACCTTCTACACCAGTTGCGTTCTTCACATGGGAGACACTCTTGTGAAATATAGTTGGCTTGTGACATACTGTATTTTCTGTTTACCATCTGTTGACATTAGCATACATCTCCCAAAATATAGACACTCCTCCATGGTATGCAATTGTTCGCGGGCACCCGAGGATTCGGTTAGCCATGGTTTGTGTAAGATGGATTGGAGGAGTGTCAAACTTTTAACACCTCTATTAATAAAATAAAAGCTCTAGCACATGAGTGATCCATGCTTCCCTCTGCGAAGGGCCTTTCTTTTACTTTTATGTTCAGTCTCCATCTTCTAACTTTATGCACAGTTGAGAGAGCATTTTTTTTCCATTCTGAGTTTCATGTGCATTTGTCCCAGAAACATTATTAATTGATTCATGATGCGTTATTGCTTGTTCTCTAATTGTTTGTTCTAGTCCTCCTCGTGAAAGTTTGAAGGTGTCCTGGCATTTATGCTTTGCCCCACTCTTAAGGACTTGCGAAATATCACTTTGCCATGCTTTCTCTATACTTGAAACAAACGTATATCTTTCTTTGCATTGTTATTCATGATATTTTTGAGTTACTTCTCATGATGCAAAGTGATTGCTATGCTTTATTATTAATGTTCTATTTTGCATGCTTGTGTATAAGGTCTATGATCTCAGCTTGCATATGCTTTTACATTATTATGATCAAGTTTGTGTTGGTAGCATGTCACCTAAAAAATTATGTGTTTTTATCGTTTACCTACTCGAGGACGAGTAGGAACTAAGCTTGGGGATATTAATACGTCATAAACGTATCCCTAATTTCTGATATTCCATGTTGTTTTCATGTTATTTCCCACGTGTTTGCTATACACTTTATGTCATTTTTATCGATTTTAAGGACTAAACTATTGAGAAGATGTCATAGAGCGAGTTCCCTGTTTTCTGCTGTTTTTAGTTTCAGAAGAGTTGTTCTGGAAATATTCTTGGAATTGAAAAATTCAAAGACCAGAAGTCTTAGAAATATCGGAGGTTCCACGGAGTCCCGAAGAGACCCGGAGGGGGGCCTCAGGGGGCCCACACCATAGGGTGGCGCCCTCCCTTGGTCGCGCTAGGGGATGGTGTCGGGCCCCCAGACCTCCACCGCCTCTGCCTTTTTGCCTATTTATTCCTCTGAGACGTAAACCCTAAAATGATCCCACTTTTCCCTGAAAACACCCGAGGTCGCCGTCATCGTCATCCCGTGATCGGGAGGGTTCTGGAGCTCTCCCCGGCACCCTACCGGGAGGGAAATTCATCACCGGAGGGGTCTACACCACCATGCCCTCCTCCGAAGTGATGTGTGAGTAGTTCATCCCTGGACTACGGGTCCATAGCAATAGCTAGATGGTTGTTCTCTCCACTTTGTGCCTCATGTTTAGATCTTGTGAGCTGCCTAACATGATCAAGATCATCTTTATGTAATGCTACATGTTGTGTTTGCTGGGATTTGACGAATGTTGAATGCTATGTCTTCTGATTATCAATATATCAAGTTATCTTCATGCTTATTTTATTTATGATCTTGCATGCTCTCCGTTATTAGTAGACGCTCTGGCCAAGTAGATGCTAGTAACTCCAAGAGGGAGTATTTATGCTCAATAGTGGGTTCATGCCTCCTTTGCATCTGTGCTCGAGTGACTGAAACGTGACAGATGGAGGATGTGTTGTTTCCATTAGGGAGAAAACAACAATTCTTTGTCTAAGGATGATGTTATTGTTTACATTACACACTTTGCTTATTGCAATTATCTGTTGCTTGCAACTTAATACCCAACGTTTGTTCGGATGATATTTGGAGGGTGGATTTTTAGTCATAGATGCGGTTGGATAACGATCTATGTATCTTGTTCTAATGCCCGCATGAATCACATAGTAATATTTATCTCTTGCATATGCACTACGGTGCATCCTTCATTTCTGTCAATTGCACAGCTGTAATTTGTTCACCACACATGTTATTTATCTTTCACGGAGAGACACCACTAGTGAACTGTGGACCCGGGTTCTTTTTCGTCATACTCATAAACACCTACTGCTTTCATACCGCTGCTACTGTTTTCATATTGTTTACCACACCATACGTTTAAACTCTTTGTGTTCAGTAAAACCGGTGAGATTGAAAACCTCACCGTTTCATTGGGGAAAAGTGATTTGATTGTGTTGTGTAGGTTCCACGTTGCTTCTGAACCGGTAGTGTGCCCTGCCATCTAGCTACTTCAACCTTCTGAAGTTACTCCTTCCTCCTACTGGTCGATTAGACCTTGGTTTCTTTCTGAGGGAAAACTGCTGATGTGCTCATCATACCTTGCTCTTGGGGTTTCCCAACAAGTGCAAGACCTGCACCATCATGCAGCGCACCTCTGGAGATTTCTCAGAGCACACCCTCCATGTTCTTGTGAATGCCGACATCGCCAGCCTCGGTTCAAGGTGAAGCCAGAGGATAGAGCTTGTCCATGATGAGCCCGCCTCCGGCACAAGCTCCCGTGATCATATTGCAGGGACCAGAGGGATATGTCGGAGAGGAGAAGGAGACTTCGGATGTCTAGCCTATGGACAGGCCCGAGACGTCGGCTCCCGACCTTGGTGGAGACCTCAGTGCAAGCGACATGCGCACTGAGGTAAAAAGATCCAAGACTCTGGAAACTCTGGAGAAAACCCAAGAACAGAAGCAGCAGCAATCTCCTCTCAAACAACCACAAGCCCCACCAGAACAGCAACCAACATAGTAATAGCCATCGCAGCAGCAACAAGATCCATTAGCACAGCCGCAGCAGCAAGCGCCGGTCCAATCACTGCCACCAGCACAAGAGAAGCCAGCGCAATAGAAGAAGTGTCCGCTGTAGGACGCTGGGAAGGGGACAATGGAGAAAAAAGGCATAAGTCCAAGCAGAAGAAGACCGCCTCCTCCGACGCAGATTAATCTCGACATGCGGGTTATCGACCACCAAGGGCTGGGCACTTCTCTGGAAAATCTGGCAGCCAGAACCACCAATGTCGGATTCATATCTGGCACCATGAGTGGGAAAAGCCTGGGCTCACTAAAGCACTATTGTGCCGAGTGGAATGATGACGATGAAGTGACTAGCACGCGTACAGCAATCTCGGGTACACTCGCGCAGAAGATGCAAGCCCTCAAGAGTGCAACTAGAGAAGCCGAGATAATGTCCCGAGTAAGTACGTTGCTTCCCTCGATTTTCTCTAAGTACTTGCACAATACACTGAGTAGATACCTCTGAGATAAATGCATATCCACCCAGTCCCCGAGATTTGGGTCGAGTAACCGACACTCAACCGAGTTAAGGTTACTCGGCGCGAATCGTCAAGACTTCACTAATATTGTTTCTTTCTAGGTTTGCACCTAGGCTCGGGCGAGGCTGTTCCAGAAACTTCTCTCGGCGTACCGGGATCTGCATGACCACACCAAGCGCCTGCAATTGGACGTGTCAGGCAAAGGTAAGGCCTCTACCACCGAGATATCGAGTATGCTTCATAATGCACCGATTCACTAACTTTTTCTTCTTTTGGTATGTACAGCTGTGCTGGAGGAGCAGGTGGTCGAGCTGGTGACCAAAGTCTCGATACTTGAGAGTAAGTCACTTTGTTCATTGGTACTTTGCATCAGTGCACTTGGTTTCTTGCTGATGATACGTCCAAAATGTATCTACTTTTCTGAATACTTTTGCTGTTGTTTTCCTCTAAACTTGTGAGTTTTGGATATTAATAACATGGACTAACATTGTTTTCAGCAGGAATACCCGCGTGTCTCTTTTTGTGTAGAAAATCAACTTTCAGGAAAATGCCAGAAAGGATCCCGAAGTTTTTATTTTACCCGAAGACCCCCCAGAGCCAGAAGATGACATGGAGTGGGGCCAGGAGGGGCCCACACCACCTGGCGCCCCCTAGGCCGCGCCACCACATGGCGTGTCCGCCTCGGGCGCCCCCTCGGTCTCTCCTTTCGACTAATTAACCTTTCTGACCTAAAAACACAGGAAGGGTTCGTCATATTCCACAAAAACACACCAGAGATCCGCCGCCACCTCGAAACCCAATTTGGGGATCAGAAGTTCATGTTCTCGCACCTTGACGGGACGGGGATTCGGAGGAGATCATCGCCATCGTCATCCCCACTAGTTCTTCATCAACCATCCATGTTTCTCACATCCATGTGTGAGTAATCCTCGTTGTAGGCTGAGAGGGATTGGATGAAGTAGATCATGTAATAATGCCAGATTGTTAGGGCATGATGCCTAGTATCCGTTGTTAGTGCTATATATCATTGTTGCAACTTGATATGGTTAATGCTTGTCACTAGGTCCCGAATGCCACGATCCCATACTGGAACATGTTATTGTTTCATGAAGATAATTATGTTTTTTATAACACCTGCAAGTTGTTTACACATGTTGTTGTCTAGAACCCAAGGCCCCAAAGTGACAATAATTGGGACAACTCGAGGGGATAGTTGTGATGTGAGGATCGCATGTGTTCATGGAGTGTTAATGCTTTGCTCTGGTGCTTTATTAAAAGGAGCACCTTAATTACTAGTAGTTTCCCTTGAGGCCCCGCTGCAAACGGGCTGGTAGGACAATATATGTTGTGCAAGTGTCCCATTGCGAGCACGTACGAATAAATATGGAACACATGCCTATGGTTACCTAGTACTTGGATGCTTTATGATTATTTATCTGCAATGCCCATGATTTGATTATTACATGAACTATCTTATCCATGCAACGCCTATTCATTCATTCCCTATGCCTAGGTAAATCCTGCTATTTCCCGCAATTCTTGCCGATGCTTCTATTTTATTCCTGCTCCTATTTTACTACTGCTACTACTATAAAATTGTTGCTACTGATAAACTGTTGCGAGCAGGTCTACTTCCAGGTGCATATGAATTTCCAACTCATCTTTTAAGGATTATAAATATTATTTGGCTCCCCTTGTGTAGAATCAATAAATTTGGGTTATACTTCCCTCGAAGACTGTTGCGACCCCCTATACTTGTGGGTCATCAAGACTATTTTCTAATGCCGTTGCCGGGGATCATAGCTTTATTTACAAGCTCACTTGAACATTATCTTATTTGCTACAAATTTTTCATCATGGGTAAAAGTCGTGATGGGAAAGTACCTATATTGCCATCCACTACATGGAAAGGTACAACTCTAAATACCTCGGTTGCTCTCTATTCACCGTATGTGATGAGTAAACTTCTTACACCACCATATACACATCCTACAAATGCTGATACTTCTGCTGAGTCTGAGAATACTTCTGATAATTTTTATTATGCTTCTATTGTGCTTGATTAGAGTAGTTCATTAGGTCCTTTCTTAGATGCCACCACTGCTAGATCTAAACAAATTTATAACACTAAAATTCCTACAGAAAATCTTGGTACACCTGTTAGTTCACCCGAGTCTAGTCCTAGTAATGATCTTGAGGAAACCTATATTGAACTTAATAATGAATTTATTGAAGAATGCCATGCTACCACTAGTGCAAGTGCTATTAAGAGTCTTCTGGCAAGACGTGTTGTTAGATATAAACCTTCTCTTGATGCTAAGTTTGCTACATCTCCGATACACATTAAAGATAAGGATTATGATTTATCTCTAGATTTATCTTATATATCTATTGTTGAGGGAGAATATTTTTGTGGTACTGAAAATGAAAGTGCTATGGAACACACGAATGAGCTCTCATCTTTGAGTAGATTATTTTCTGATGATATTAAGAAACGTAGTTACTTCGTTGCGAAAATTTTCCCTTTCTCATTGAAAGATGAAGCTAAATCTTGGTTTAATAACTTGTCTCCTGGATATATTGATAGTCCTATTGGTTTGGTCAATGCTTTCTTTCAGAAATATTTTCCTGCTAGTGCTCAACATGCTGCTTTACAAAGAATCTTTAACTTTAAGAAAATTGAAGGAGAGAAAATGTGTGAATCTTG
Organism: Alopecurus myosuroides; assembly: GCA_028641055.1. Lineage (NCBI taxonomy): Eukaryota > Viridiplantae > Streptophyta > Magnoliopsida > Poales > Poaceae > Alopecurus > Alopecurus myosuroides. The sequence goes on along the minus strand of CM054063.1, from coordinate 215,160,438 downwards.
GGAAATATTTTGTTCTTTACTTAGAGCTAGTCCTGTACATCAAATATCTAAAAATGAATTCCTTGATGTATTTTATAATGGACTAACTGTTGAATCTAGGACATACCTGGATAGTTGTGTTGGTTGTGTCTTCAAGAAAAGAACTCCTGAAGAAGCTGAGGAATTACTTGCTAAAATAAGCAAGAATCATGATGATTGGACTATACCTGAACCTACACCAACACCAACACCAAAGAAGAGATGAATGATTGAATTAAATGATGAAGTGATGAGGGAAGCCAAGAAATCTCTTAAAGAGAAGGGTATTAAATATGAAGATGTGAAGAATTTACCACCTATAGAAGAATTATGTAAGCTAATTCCTCGCCCATCTACAGTTGAGGTACGCTCCCTCCAATATTTTTATAATATAGATATTCCCTATGCGAAACCACCTGATCAATGCTTAGATGAACTTGATAATTTCATTGTTAAGCAAGATAACTTTAATATAAGAGTGTAGAATCATATAATGGGAAATTCTAGAGCTATTGATAACTTGCATGATACTATTGAGAGAACCTCTAATGATGTTCAAATGCTTGTCAAACATTTCCATATGGTTCAAACTCAAATTGATCAACTCACTAAGGTGCAAAAAGATTTGCTAGTTAATGCTTCTAGAGAAAAACATGTTTGTGAAATAATTACTAGAAGTGGTATTTTACTCAAGATCCTTTGTATCCTGAGGTTCATCCTAAAAGTTTTGGACAAGATTCTCAACAATTTAAAAACAATAGTGCTACTTCTAAGAAGAAGGAGAAGAAACATAAAACTGTTGTAGAATATGCTAAACCTGCTAAAGATCCTAATAGTATATCTATCTGTGATGCTGAAACTGAAAGTGGTAATGATAAGAGTGATGCTTATGATAAAGAAGAAATTGAAGTTGAACCTGAAAACGAAACTAAAAAGGCAAAGTACCCTAAGGAGGATTTCATTGCTGATAAACATGGTAATGAGAGAGAACCTTGGGTACAAAAATCAATGCATTATTCTAACAAGAAACATAAATCAAAGGAAGAAGAACATTATAATAAGTTCTATGAGTGGATGAAACCTTTGTTTTTTGCAAAATCCTTTGACTGATACTATTAAGCTGCCTCCTTATTAAAAATATATGAAAGATATTGTCTCTAATAAAAGGAAGATTCCTAATGAGGAAATTTCCATTATGCTAGCTAATTACTCTTTTAGTGGTAAGGTTCAAAAGAAGCTTGGAGATCCTGGTATACCCACTATTCCATGCTCCATTAAAAATAATTATGTTAGAACTGCTTTGTGTGACTTGGGAGCAGGAGTTAGTGTTATGCCTTTTTTCTCTATAAGTGACTCTCTCTAGAAAAATCAATACCAACCGATATATCCTTGCAAATGGTTGACAAATCTACTGCTAACCCTGTTGGTATTTGTGAGAATGTTCCTAATCAAGTGGCTAATTGTTTTATATTAACTCACTTTATTGTGTTGGAAATGCTTGAAGATGATAATATGTCTATTATTCCTGGGATACCTTTTCTTAACACTTCAGGGGATGTTTTTGATCGCAACCAAGTAAAGGTAACTTTTCATGTTAATGATAAAGAGCACACGGTTTATTTTCCCAAGAAGATTGATAGGAAATCTGGTCTAAATTCAATTGAGAATATTGAGACCATCAAGATTGGAGAATTTTATTGTCCTATTCCAATGCCACAGAAAGAATATGAAATTATTATGATTGGGACTATGTCTATCAAAGTTGAGGTAACATAATAATTTAGTGATACACACAGTTTTGCTTCGTGTAAATTGTTTTGGTAACAAGACTTGATCAACCTTGTTAACAAAGTGGTTTTGAATGAAGGAAGCAATGTTTTCACTATGTTTTCACTTCCCCAATTATGTTTTCACCATGTTTACTTTTGTTTTCACCATTTTTTCATCATGTTACTTTAGTTTCACTATGTTTTCACCATTCACAGTAATGTTTTCACCTTCCCAATTTTGTTTTCACCATCTACCATTTTGTTTCACTACTTCCATCTTTGTTTCCACTGATTATTTGCACATTAGAATGTTTCAGAACTTCTGTAGAATTGATCTGGATTTGTTTTCCATCATTCCATAATCATATTTTGGATTATAATCATTTATTAAATTATGAAAACTACTCGAAATAAATTTTCTCTAAAAATTCCAGAAAAAATATATTAAATTTCTACGTTGAAAATTAGGCAGAGAGGCACCTGGGGAAACCTAGGGGTACCCACCATGCCACCACACTACCATGTGGCACGGGCATCCCCTAGGGTGCGCCAACACATCGTGTGGGCCCCGTGGCCCTCCACTTGCTCTCCTCCCAACCAAACAATCCTCTCTCTCCCCAAACTCGAGAACATTCCTCAAACGCGAGCACTTGTTGTTTTTTCTTCAAGAATTTTTGATCTCCTTGCTCAACCCATCTTTGTTGCTGAACTTTGAAGGATTTGTTCTCCGGTTTGTGAATCCTCCGATTATCCAAGTAGAATTTTGTTTGGTGGAGTATTTCTTGAGTATTTTGGTACTGTAGGTGACAGGTTATATGAGTTTGCATGTTTTATTTGTGTGAAAATAAATTAGTTTTGATGTAGGTATAGCTCTCTTTCAAGTCTCTATAGTAGTTCCCATCATATAGTTGCATGAAAATCAATCTTTGTAATGATTGTTAAAAATTTCAAAAAATGAAGATGCACGCCTTTGCAGAAATCTTTGAGAGTGATGCACCTAGGAGATCAAGTACTTCAAGATCAGCTACTGTGTTGATACCATCTTACAATGAGAATCTCATTGCATCGATGGAGATGCACATCCATCTACTTTCCCTTGTGATAAATTTTCAAATGATGCAGGAATACTTGAGGATTTCTTGTTGCTTGTTGGTAGGGTTGGTCTAACAGGTTATATGATGATGAAAGTGTTCAATATGCTATACTAACAAAAACTTTTGTTGAGAGCTTTAATTTGGAAAACTCTCCATATAACCCATTCATTGCAGTCAAAATCTATGATAGGCCTTTCACCATGTCATTGGCAAGATTTTGCAGCATCACAGGTATTAATACAATGGGACAACGAGGAGGATTCAAGTATAACCTGCTGATTTGCTGGAGCTCTACGAAGGGTGACAAATGATGATGACCGCGTAGCCCATCGCGGAAAGATAAGAAACATTCAGTTGCCAGCCATTAGATACTTTACTTACTATCTTGCTACTAGTGTTCTTGGTAGGGAAAACACTAGTAATATTTAAAATTTCCATTTGGCTTTTCTGGATGCTGCACTTAATGATAATCATAAGTACAACCTTGGTGCTCTCATTTCTCGCCGCTTAGCTGCTAGAGGACCCATTTATGGGGGTATTATTGTTGTGTGTATTATAGATGCTCTTAACCTTTCTATTGCTCTCAATGATGAGTTGTTACCTCCACAGAGACTTGATCTTGCTGCCATGAAAGCTCGTCATTTTGTTATTGCTTACTCCAGTGCTGGAAATCTAGTCTATAGAGTTTTATTTACTGATGGAAATGAAAGGTAAGTTCCTTTTCCATAGCCTGGTTTGTTTAGTATTGGCAGGGGGCATGGTCGCGTCCCAAGGAGGAGCTGGATGAGCAGCTACGTTTTCTTGGTTTCCATGAGCAGCACGACCCCGAGTAACAGGAAGGGCACAATGCGCCCTCCGAGGACTACACCGTACATTACACCGAGGCATCCTCGAGTTTATAGCAGGAGGATGGTCCCTCCTCGTTGCACTATGGAGGCGCCACTTCTTGGCCCTCTTAGGATTAATCTCCACTTAGGCCAAAAGCCTAAGCTTGGGGGAGGTATGCCAACATCACACACATTTACATATCATGATTCTGTCGGTTCTTTGTATATCCATGTTTTTGTTTCTTTCGTTTCATTGGTTTTTCATGTTTTGTTTCTGCTTTCCAAAACACAAAAGACCAAAAATATTTCTATTGTTTCTCTTTATTTGGTTATTTAGTTTCTTTTGTTGGTTTGCTTTACTTTCTAGTTTTAGTTTGATATTCAAAAACCCAAAAACATTTTGCTTTGTTTGCTTGTTTCAATCTGTTCTTGTTTTAAATTCGAAAACCAATAATATTTGTTGTTCTTCTTTTTTTTTGGAAAGTTTGCACGGTATTCCGTGTCTCCATTGGATTTTGGTTATTATTTCATATTATTTAAGCCACCCAAGTGAAGAGCAATTATGATGATTTACGACAATTCAAGTTGTGGTGAGAGGCTGGTATGAACTCTATTTGTTTTCATTTTTGTACATATACTCATCCATGTGGACATGCTTAGTTTGTTTGTTTAAGGTGTATGTTATTTAATGACTTCTTGGTAGTTCGTGCTCTCTTATGATTAGTTCCAACTTACTAATAGTAGATAGCATGTAGTACAAATGTTTGCTTTCATTGTTCTATTCATAGGAGGGTATGACATCCTGGTATCTTCCTCTGAATGTTTCGCTTGAATTGACTTAGCGCATTCTTGCGCATGCTAAGAATAAAAACAAAAAGTTAATTAAGCCTCCACTATTTATGTTGTCTCGAAGTATTTGTATCACCTTTATGCCCCCATTAATTTTATTTTGTCGCAAGCATGATTATGAAGGTTACTGCTCTCTTGATTGTCGCTCTCAGTCTATTGCTAGCCTTCACATGTACTGAGTATGATCTCTACTCGTGCATCCAACTCCCCAAAACCAAAGTTTGCCAAATGTGTCCATCATACCTACCTATATGTGCTATTTAACCACCATTCCTAGTAAATTGCTCCGGTGCTACCTTTAAAACCTTCAAAATCGTACATGTTTTGTTCCCCTGTTTTAGCTCATGAGGACGTAAATAGAGAATCTTTATCTCACTTGTCGATTGAACTTTACACACCTGGACTAGTGGCACATCTGCTTATCCAAATGCTATAAGAGCTGGCAACGGGGTGCCCAGTCCGAAAATATGGTTATTAAATTCTCTTCACTCTTTTGCCCCTGATTTATCAGTCAAAACATAATTGTGTAAACAAAAGAGAAGAGGGATGATCTAGTGACCCCAGTAGAAAGAACGTCATTTAACGGGAGCCGCTTTTCTGAAGTCTAGTTGGCTTGTGACGTACTGTATTGTATGTTTACCATTCATTGACATAAGCATACACCTCTCAAAATTGTTTTCAATACCTCTGTTTTAATGAAATAAAGCACATGAGTTAATCCCTGCTTCCCTCTGCGAAGGGCCTTTATTTAACTTTTATGGTGAGTCTTCACCTTCTAACTTTATGCACCTTCTCGAGAGCATAGCTGTCATTTTTAGTGTAATGTGCTTGTCCCAGGATACGGTTAATTGTGGTATAACTTTGATGCTTTTATCTTTGATATATTTACTCCTAGTCTTGACTTGAACCTCAGAGGTGTCCTAGCGTTTATTTTTTGCTCCACTATTAAGGGAAAGCGAGACACCACTTTATCATATCTTATTATGAACATTGTAATCTTGTGAATTGATATATTTCATGTTGCTAGTTATTAGTTTGTTGGAATCTCTTCATGGTTTGCATAACTATTAGGTGAATTTATTTGCATACTTCTTATTATGAATTTCCTAAGCACTTGATCATATAGTGAGAATATTTACATCATATGAAGCAAATGTGTTTGTAAAAGTTCTTTTATCGCACTCAGTTGTTAACTTAATTGCTTGAGGACAAGCAATAAGCTAAGCTTGGGGGGAGTTGACACGTCCGAAATGTATCTACTTTTCCGAACACTTTTGCTGTTGTTTTCCTCTAAACTTGTGAGTTTTTGATAGAACTAACACGGACTAACGCTGTTTTCAGCAAAATTACCCTCGTGTCTCGTTTTTGTGCAGAAAATCAATTTTCAGAAAAATGCCCGGAAAGGATCCTGAAGTTCTTATTTTACCCGAAGACCCCCGAAGTCAGAAGATTAGATGGAGTGGGGCCAGAGGGCTCACACCACCTGGCGCGCCCCCATAGGACGTGCCACCACATGGTGTGGCCGCCTCGGGGTGTGGCCACCTCGGGCGCCCCCTCGGTCTTTTCTTTCGACTACTCTACTCTCCTAACCTAAAAACATAGGGGGGTTCGTCATATTGCAGAGAAACACACCAGAGGGCCACCGCCACCTCGAAAACCAATTCGGGGATCAGAAGTTCCTGTTATGACACCCTGCCGGGACGGGGATTCGGAGGAGATTGATGCGCGTGTAACACATGTTCTGTAGCGTTCCCACGATTAGATAATGCAAGAACCCTGTGTTATTGTGCTAGTCCTTGGATCAAATGCTAGCACCACATTTTAAAATTAAATATCATGCAAATGCGTCAAAATTTTATTACATCGCATGATCGAGTCTTCACAGAAATAGCTTTAGAACTTGCATAGTCTTAGAGGACTAGCATGAAACAAAATTACAGCAGAAAACATAGTACAACATTGAGCCTCATCTTCCTCATGTGCCACGGGCAAAACATGTTGGTTGTAGACTCCAGGTCCTGAACAAAACCTCACTCGTCTTCATATTTATCTCCAGGATGGAATATGCAGCCACAAGGGGTCAATACAATTTAATGTATTAGAAAGTAACACTACGGTGGATAGAAAATGGCAAGACTAATACTACATGCATATTTAGCTGAGTGGAGTTTTGGATAAGTTTGCATAAACCAAGTTTTCTCCTATCTCTTTTGTAAAACAAATGTTTCTTCTCAAAGGGTGGTAACATTGGATTGAAATCCAAGCACCACAACTACTGTTCACTTGGACAAAATTTTACTTATTGAAAATGGTGTTGAGATTCTTCCTCCATTCCTTGTCCAGCTGCTCGAAGTCGTCTTACCAGGGACATGGCTAAGATCTTAGTTTCTAACTTTGCAGAGGTTGTGCACTTTCACCCTTTATCTTCAATTATCCCAAACATCCTATACACGCGGATTCTCACAGAAGCAAGAATCCAACCCACATGCTACATCATCTTGTCAAGCACGGGCTGAATTCTCACAACTTAGTTGATCAAGACAGAGCCCATATAGTCAAAAGGATGCACGGAAAGCTACTAGATTTAGAGGGACTTAGGAATCTCTTTGTTCCTGGGTGGCCTAACACAAGTGATAACCTCAAGTGGAATAACCCTTAGACAAGGGCCCTGAGGCAACACTCAACATAAACCAGTCTTTCCACTTCCACCCAGGTGGTTCATTTATTAGTTATAATTAGAGTTTTTCCTCAACATCTAGTAAAACAATCTTTAATCATTGCATGGCATCTACTAAGCTCTAAGGCTATAAAAATAACAAGATTAAAAGAGCTGGAAACACACTACTAGTATAATAGCATAGCATAATATAACTCATTAAAATTTCCTATCATGCATACTACTCAAAAATCAAATAATGCATATAGAAAATAATTGGTAGTTGATGGTGTGTTACTTGCCTTTTAAGTTAGTGAAGAACAAGCACCTTGTCTTCACAAAATAGAACGTTTCTCTCTGTAACATCTAAACATTGAAAACACACAACAAAATAGACAAGCATGCTACAAACATACAAACAAATAAAGAAAACATACAAAGCAACAAACAAAGCAAAAGGAAACATGTGAAAACATTTAGTTTCAATGCACAAAAGAAATTAAGTCATTGTAGTTAGTATTTGCCATTTTTTACTAAGGGTCAGTCTTTGATCAAAATATCACACAAGGTCTAAACTATTTTTGTTGTTTTCTTCAAGTCTTCTTTTGCTTCCTGGAGTTGCTTCTGATGTCTGAGTCTTTATGCCTTCAATGGTCTTCCTTTAGTCCTCCTTATTGATTAGATGAAAACATATAAAGTATCTATCTAGGATTAGGATTAGGGACTTAGTTATATAGAATAATAGAGGTAGTAGAGATTATTGGAGTTACTTAAGAAAGAACTTGTAAAAATCTTCTCTTCTTCTTCTTCTTCATCTTCTGGGAGAGTATTTCTTCTTGAGTTGGCTTCTTGTTGAAGTTGTTCTTATTGATGAAAAGATCCTTGTTGAAGTCTTTATAAAAAACTCTCATCTCACTTGGAAAACAAAATCCAATTCTTTGTCAAAACACACTAATCACCTTGAAAACAAATTATAAGTCTTGGAAAACAAATCCTTAGTCTTCACATGATTGGTATAATATTCAAGCTCCTTTGTAGTTTTCTCCTTGGTGTGATGTCTTCATTGAATTTGCAACACTTGATGGTTTTGGTACTAACTAGGGGCTGGTCTTTATCTGACTTATCCATAGCACAAGTTCTAAGGGAACAGAAAAGAGAGGGAGAAAGACTTAGAGAAAAAATGTGGTTTGGTCCTCTTGAAGTTCCTCTTGATATTTCGTTCTAAGCGCTTCTAGTTCTTGGAGATGGTTCAGAAGTTGGTTTTCTTTGCTAAGTCCTTCATTTTTCTTCTTGCTTCATGTTGAAAATCTTCAAGTTGACAATTGTGGCATCCTATCCATGGCTTTTCACTAATCCAGACTTAGTGGTTTTCAACTAGGAGGGCCAACTAGCATAAATTTACATGGACATGGTTTCCATACATCAAATAGCTTAGTTTTTTGTCTCTCTAGTCTAAGGTTAGTACTTAGAACATAATTGCTCAATAAAACATATTAAAATTATTTACAGAATTTAAACTAAGTCAAAAACACTCAAAATGCCAATTAGCTCTAAATTTAATTTTAATTAGTTCAAAAAAATAATTTGGGACAAAGAACATGAAAGTATAAATCCTAAGGTTTCCAGGGATATTTTATTTGTGATTTTTATATTTATAGAATTTAAACTATGCCAAAAATCACCAAACAAGCATATTTAAATTTGAACCAATTTAAGTTTGTCAAATTTCAATTTGGATAGTGCTAAAAGATTCTACATTTTGTGTTGATTTCGAATAGTCCAAGTTTGCTTCATTTTGGATCTACGGTCAAAAAGTTATGATAGATCTAAGTGGCAGGGGTGTTTCTGTAAAACTCCCAATTTAAATCTATTCCGAGAAAACAGAAAAATAGCTCGCTGACGTGGCTGCTGACGGGTCTGCCACATGGTGATGACTGGGTACTGACATGTTTAAGTGGATGCATGTGGGACACTCGATCTAGATCTAACGGGCAGCAATGTACCTCTTCTTGGTCTAATCCTGACCATTCGTTGAGATCGGACGGTTGAGGCAGGGTAGAAAGCTCACCGGCGTGGTTCCTCGCTAGAGACAAAGTTGACGGCAGCGCGGCTCTCTGCCGCGGACCGCGGCGAAGCTCCGGTGCACTCAGAGCCTGAAGGAGTAGACCACGAGGTGCACCGTGCTCTAGGGAACACGATGGTGGCGACTTCATGTTTCCTGGACATCCTAGAAAACATTGGCGTGCGGTCGGAGACGGTGCAAGAAGACAGTCGGAGATGGCGTGCGCTCTAAATAAGAGATGCATGAAAAAAACATGAGCTAAAAGATTGCAGCAGCTAGAAGAAAAACTAAGAATAAGATCATAACGAGGATTCATATGAAAAAGCGGAGCGTATCTCTCTCCCAAACAAGAATGCTAGGTTCCAATAATATTTATTGCAGCAAGTAAAAATAAAGGAAACAAAACAAAACAGAACAAAAAAATAAAAGACGCTCCAAGTAAATTTCATATAATGCGACCAAATAAAAACATAGTTTCACTAGAAGTGACCTGATAATTTGTTGATGAAGAAGGGTATGCCTTGGGAATACCCAAGATTATACACTTTATTCTTCTTAGAATTAGCTGGGATGAACCACGGGGGCCACCCCAAGCTTTGCCCCTGCACTCTTTTTGATCACATTATATCACCCTCTTCTCTTGACCCTTGAAAACTCCCTTCACACAACACTCAAAGTAGTTCACATTAGAGGTTAGTGCAATAATAAAAAATTCATGGGTTCTGCATGGGCACAAGTTTTATTGATACTTTTTAACATTAGCTACAACAACTGATGTTTCGTGAAGAAAAGAAATCTAGTTGACATAGTAAAAGTGCAAATGCAAGAAAAATGGCAGAATCTGCCAAACCCAGAACATTCTGTAATGACGAATTTTTTCAGGGCACTTAGGTTTCTCAAATCGAAAAATGTAAAGAGCGATTTAGTTTCGAAATTACCTGAGGAATAAGGAAAAAACGTTTCAGGTCATTTCGATCTTTCTGTGGATTATACGATATTTTACAGTGGACAGCAGAAATCCGTTTTCTACGCAGAAATCCAAAACTAACACCAACTTTCTCTAGAAACTTTACTTGGCACAACTAATAAATGGAAATAAAGATACAAAGGAGTTTCTACAGAAGTATACAACACCTTGACTCAAAGAAAACAGAGAAAACCAAAGCAAGAGGTAAAACAATGGGTTATCTCCCAAGAAGTGCTTTTCTTTAACGCCTTTTAGCTAGGCATAAGAAGAGAAAAGATGCTCACATAAGAAACATGAATTAACCAAAAGAGAGCATAAAGAAGAAATTATAAAACAAATTTAATTCTAACCCACTTCATATGCATAGGATTCTTGTAAAGAAATAAATTAAAGAAGCTCAAACTAAAAATCATGGGAAGGTAGACCAAGAGATTTTTCAAAACTTTGAACAAAAAGAGAGGTGTTTTAGTAACATGGAAATTCCTAAAACCATATTTTTCTTTCTCATAATAATTTTCAATACCACCATTGATGTAGCCCACCCAACTCCTCCAAGTGCACCGATGACAAGATCACGCGCAAAGGCCATTCAGGATAAGGTGAACTCGCTCCTCTCTCTATACTTTCGATCACGTGGCGGATGGTGCGCTACCTCATGGTTCCACACTTTGCGTGCTCAGGTTCAAACCCACCACGGAGGCCCCGGAAAGCACCCAAGATGATGCGCGAGAAGGTATCGAGAAGGACGGAGAAGACAGCATCGAGTTCGGAGCCCCGATGGAGAAGATGGGGGGAAAATCCCCCTCTCGGCCTCAGGACCTGGCCAGGCCGGCCTCCATCCTCCTCAGGCCGGCACCCCTCCCGAGAGACCCGGCCTCCACCCCGGCCTCAGGCCGGCCTCCTCCTCCTCTAGGCCGGACCCCCACCTGAGAGGGCCGGCCTCCACCCCGGCCTCACGCCGGCCCCTCCAGGCCGGCTGCCCCCCCTCGCCCACCACGGCCTCAGGCCGGCCGCCCCGCCAGCCCCAGGCCGACCCCTCCCAGGCCGGCGCACCTTTCCCACCACGGCCTCAAGCCGGGTGCCAGGCCGTCCCCAGGCCGGCGCGCCCTGGGGACGCCCCTCTGCCTCCACCCCGGCCTCTAGGCCGGCCAGGACGGGCTCCCAGGCCGGCGTGGCCCCAAATGCACGGATTTGCCCCCTTTTCGACCCCGTTTGCACCTACTTTGACCCCTGGCTATATAAGGACGCCCCCGAGCTAGATCTAGGGTTTTAGAGTTGAATTTAGAACATTGTGAGCTCAACTCTCTCGTATCCCTCTTTGAGGAACTACTCCTATGGTGTGCACCTAGAAACGTATCAAGGCTACTCCTCCGACTTCGTCGAGGATCGTATCAAGATTCATCCAATTACTTGATCTCTCCCCTTGGGTTTCAATCAAGAATTGTCCAATCTTCCTCTCGTGAATCCTTGAGGTTCTATTGGCGTAGTGGACCGGCTACGGGTGTGAAGCGGTTTCATACAAGGTGAGTTCAGTTGGATCGATCGTCCCGTAGGCGGCCCTCGGGGTTTAGTTGACGGGAGATTTGGGGTTCTTCGGTTCTTACTAGTTATCTCCCTTGCGTTTCCCTGCGTTTGCCCATGATTCCCCCCTCGATTCCCCCTCTCGTTTTCATCGTGTTCATCATGTTCTTGAGCGTTCTTCGTGTTCTTCGTCGATTCGTGAAGATCGGGCCAATCTAGGAGTAACTCTCCACATCATCTGGTATCCAGAGCTAGATTGACACGAATCCGACACCCACACCACTTCCCATCCACCATTTTTTCTTTTTCCACCCTAAATTTCGAAAATCATCAAAAAATAGCCAAAAGGGAATTTGACCGATCTGTTGATTCGTTGAGTTTTTCGTGGTTTTTCTTCATAGATTTGTTGCCAAACACCATTCCACATCTTTCTATTCAGCCAAATTTTCCAATTTCGCCCAAAAAATTTCTTGATTTTGAGGGAATTTCGAATTTGAGCCAAAAACTCAGAATATCTCAGCTCGTCGATTTCCCGACAGATTTTGGAACTTATTTTTCTTTGTCGTTTGTGATCCAAATTGAGTGCAACAAGTTGTCACGCGACGCCCACGACATCACCTACGCTTCCACATCACCGGATCGCCACGACATCGACATCCACCGGCCGCAAGTCCGTGATCATCAATAAGAGAGGTATAACTTGCTTCCGCTTGAACCACCCCACCCCATTGTGTTACTTACCTATTCGGACTAGTTCTTTTTACACCGCTTGGGATCGCATTTGTGTCATCGAGAGTGCGAGGTTGGCGCTTGTGAAAGATTAGCTACGAGTAGGCATTGGCATTTTGGAATCCGTCAAAAGAGAAAATAAAAAAAAAGAGAAAAAGAGAAAATAGAAAAAGAAACAAAGGACCGATGCCAATAGCTTTCCATTGTAGGAACGTGTAGCATTGCGTCGCAAAAGAGAAAGAGTGACCGATTGCCACGATGCGAATCTTGTTGCCTTTTCAAATTTGCGGTTTGAGCTAGCGTCCTCATTGTGTTAGTGTGGCATTGAGCATTAGTCTTCGTTAGGTTCATTTCGTCTTCGCTCGTCCATTGGTCGCACTAACCCCATTTATCTCTTGCGTGTGTGTGTTCCACCATATTTCCATCCACTAGGTTTAGTCTTTGTGTTAAATTTTCTTTGACGTTTCTCCACGTTTGACAATAGACGTTTCTTCGGTTTTGTCGATTTTTTCCTTGCCACTTTTCCTAACCCATTTTCCTTCCACATAAAGCGTGTGTGTTGTTGTTTACGGTTTCTTTCGATCTTTTTGGATTCGCTCTTGACATACCGCCCTACACCTAGGCTCGTCCACTAGCCTCAATACGACCAAAAAAGGTAACGTTGGGTAAGTGAGACATCAATTTCTTCAATATCACCCTTATGTGTTTGAGATGGCTAGGGAAGGAGTATTCTCAAGTCCGAGTTCGGAAGATGAAGGAAACCCATTCTACAACGACAATTCTAACTCCAACTACGTCACCCGCAATGACCATTTCCGACTCCGTGAACTCGTGAAGGATGGATTGCAACTCTATGAGCATCGACTCCAAGAGCAAGAGGCTCGATTGAATGATCAAATGACGCGCATCAACATCAACTTGGCTAATCTTGCCAATCGCCGTCATTCATCATCGTCCTCAAGGTCTCGTCTCTCAAGCCACAACAATCTAAATCTTCACCAAACTCGTCGCCATGATCGCCATGATCGCAACAACAACTTGGAGGAGGGTGGACACCATCAACAACCACAACTACCTCCTCCCCAACCTCAACAAGCTCCGCGACGAAATTGGTATGAGGATAGCTCGCCATCACCACCACCTCGACATCGCCAAGGCCGTGGTGACCCTCTTCAAGAACCGCAACGCCCGGACCTTCGGCAACATCATCATCCACCTCCTCAAGGCCACGCTCAAGACTTACTTTGGAGTGGCAGTTAAATACCACATGTAGGTAGGTATGGTGTACACAATGGGAAAACTTTGGTTTAAGGAGTTTGGATGCACGAGTAGAATTCCATACTCAGTAAAGGTAGAGGCTTAGCAAAATACTGGGAGCGACAAATCAAGAGAGCATAAGAGGCATAATCATGCACATCGACATAAGAATCATTAATTAAAGCATAAGTGGTATCAAAAGTTCAAAAACTAAGTGGTCATGGAGGCTATTCGTGACTGGTTTGTAGTCATAAACCTGGTGTGAGCATGCGCCAAGCCAACCATATAAAACATTCGAAAGAGAATACCATATATTGATGCTTTACTATGACAAGAACAACTCATGAATCTTTCAAGACATATTAAACGCTCTCAGCTATTTAAGGCTATTCATGCTACTCAATAACCACAAGGATTTAAGACTAAAATAACATTTAGCATGGCATGAAAAAGTTCTATCCACAGTCTATACAAGCTTCTACTAGTACTGTTATAAATTCTACATAAGGCAGCAGTTTTCTTTTCCCAACAAGCAACATAAAAGATATGTTTTAACAAAAATACTATTTATGATACAAAAAGCAAACATGAGAGTACTCATATAATACTACTAAAACTAACAGCTCTTATAAGAGATGCATGCACATGAGCTAATTAAATGCAGCAGCCACACAGAGACTAAGAATACAATGTATTCTCATGAAAAATCGGAGCGTGTCACTCTCCAATAAAAGAATGCTGGGGTCCAACCAAGCTTATTATTAAAATAAAAACAAACTGAAAGAAAACTGAAAACAAAAATAAAATACGCTCCAAGTAAAGCACATAAGGTGTGACCGAATAAAAATATAGTTTCACTAGAAGTGACCTGATAATTTGTTGATGAAGAAGGGGATGCCTTGGGAATCCCCAAGCTTAGACGTTTGAGTATTCTTGGAGTTTGCTGGGATGTACCACCGGGGCATCCCCAAGCTTAGGCTTTTCACTCTTCTTGATCACATCATATCATCATCTTCTCTTGACCCTTGAAAACTTCCTTTACACCAAAATTCTCACAATCTTCATTAGCAACGTTAGTGCAATCAAAATATTAAATTCACATGGTTCAGTTTCAACACAAGACTAGATCTCAAAAACACATTAGCTACTGTCACAACTTCTTTTAAGACTCTTTTTCTCAAAAGAACACCAAAATAAAGAGATTAAGATGCAAATGCAATAAATGGCAGAAATCTGCGAAAAAACAGCAGGCAGAGATCGTTTTTTTCGAAAATCTTCTGTTGCTCAAATAAAAAAGTGTTCAACTAAAATAAGTTGCGTATATAACCCAGGATTCAGCACAAATAAGCTCAGGTCATTTTTTATTTTCTGTGATTTTATACGTAATTAACAGTGAACAGAAGAAATCTGTTTCCTGCGCAGAAATCCAAAATATAGTCTCAACTTTCCACTAGAGGCTTTACTTGGCTCAACAAAAACAAAAAATAAAAGATACAGAGGGGTTTCTAAGGAAATATAAAACACCTAGGTGCAAAGCACACAAAATAAAACAAAGGAAAACTTAATGAAAAGAGAGAAATAAAACGGGTTGTCTCCCGGTAACGCTTTTCTTTAACGCCTTTCAGCTAGGCATAGAAGATCAACTCAAGTATTTTTCAAGTGAAGAAGCATCCAAATTAAGCTTAGAAATATCCTCAACAATTAATGGTATTTCATCTATAGAATTTTTATATGTCCCTTTATGAGCACTTTTAGGCACACTACTTTCATCAAATGGGTTTGCAGGAACAATCGAATCAAAATTCTTTTCTAGAGTATCATGCATTCCTACCAATTTGAAGGGTATTGGTATTTTAATTTCCTTATCGTTGGTTTTACCCGGTGTGCTATTAACATCTACACATGAGCCTGACATCTCAAATTGATAAAAACTTTTCTAGCCTCAATGGCAACATCACCAATAGATTTAAACAAAGTTTCTAGGATAAACTCTGTTTTTTCGCTATCCTTAATGTTATCAAGGTTGAGGAACATTTGTTGTATTATGGGATTAAGGTTAACAAACCTAGCTTCTAGCATACGAACTAGAGATGCTGCAGCAGTTTCGTAATCTGGAGCAAGTTCAGCTAAGGATCTATCCTCAAATTCTCCGTGCTTACTAACATAATTAAAGAATTCTCCAATATTATCTTTCCCAATTATATCACCGCTACCTACTGGTACGTCTTTCAAGGTAAACTTGGGTATAATCATGATTAGAGATTTAACTAAGAGTAGAAAGCAAAAATAACAGCAAGCAAATAAATAACAACTATAAAGTAAACTGATTTTTTGTGTTTTCAATATAGAGAAGAAAAACAAGACAAAAATAAAAACAAGACAATAAACAAAATAAAGAGGTTGAGAGTGATAGACTCCCATTTCCAGAAGACGTTTTCCTCCCCGGCAACAGCGTCAGAAATTCTTGATGCCCTTTGATGGTGTGTTGGAAATCCCAAGAGGAGGGTGTGATGAGCTAGCGGCAAGAATTTCCCTCAGTTAAGAACCAAGGTTATCAATCCATTAGGAGGAAGAGGATCTCGGGAAGGTTGATGCCGCTGACTGTGGTGATGGCGCCCAACTGGTGTCAGCGACAACGTGGAACCTGCTACACAACACAACCAAAATACTTTGTCCCAACGGTACAGTGAGGTTGTCAATCTCACCGGTCTTGCTAAAAACAAAGATTAGACGTATAGTGTGGAAAATGATGTATGCTTGCAGTAAGTAAAGAGAGCAGGAAATTGTTGTGGTTTGTTTAACAGTGTGGAAAATGGACCGGGATTCATAGGTTCACTAGTGGTGTCTCTCCATAAAGATAACATGTTGGGTGAACAAATTACAGCTGAGAAATTGAAAAATAGAGGTTGCACCGTAGTGCACATTATAACATGATGACTACTATGATATTTAGTGCGGGCATTACAACAAAATACATAGACCGAAATCCATCTGCATCTATGACTAATAATCCACCCTCAGGTTATCATCCAAACCTCCTTTGGTATTAAGTTGCAAGCAACATAAAACTGCATTCAACAATGTGTATAATGTAAGCAATGATTGTACACGTGGGCACTCTCACCACTGTTTTCTCCCTAGTGGCAACAACACATCCTCCCCCGTCATGTTTCTGTCACTCGAGCACGGGCGAAAAGGAGGCATGAACCCACTATCTAGCATAAATACTCCCTCTTAGAGTCACTAGCAACTACTTGGTCAGAGCAACCACTAGCAACGGAAAGCATGCAAGATCACAAATAACATATGCAATAAAGACTATAATCAACTTGGCATAATTTCAATATTCATCGGATCCCAGCAAACACATCATATAGAATTACATAAGATCAATCTCGATCATGATAGAAAGCTCACGATATCTAAACATGGAGGCATATGAGTAGGAGACAACCATCTAGATATTGCTATGAACTCGTAGTCCAGGGATGAACTACTCACGCATCATTCCGGAGGCAGGCATGGTGATTTACAAGCCTCTGGTGATGATTTCCTCTCCGGCAGGTTGCCGGAGACAGCTCCAGAACCCCCCTGATCTAGGGTTGACGACGGCGGAGGCTACGGAACTTTTCGTGGATGTTTGATCAGGTGTCTAGGGTTTTCCATCCGGGGGGAATAAATAGGCAAAAGTGCAGAGCCGGTGGAGGCCGGGGGGCCCACACCCATAGCTGGCGCGGCCAGGGGACCGTGCCACCCTATGGTGTGGACCCACTGATGCCCGTCTTCGACTCCTCTTCGGTGTTTTGGATGCTTCCGGGGAAAATAGGCACTTCAGGATTTGTGGGGTCCAATTCCGAGAATGTTTCGAGAACAAATTTTCTGAAACAAAAAACAGCAGAAAATAGGGAAGTGGCACTTGGCATAATATGAACACGGAGCATCAGAAATTATAGATACGTTGGAGATGTATCAGGCACCATGCTGCTGCTGAGCTTGGTTTGGTGCTGGATACCGAGGTGGGATATCTCGGTTGTTACCATGCCCAGCCGGTTGAACTTGGCTAGGGCCGCGACCAGCTTCACTAGAATTACCATGAACGACGTGGCCTTGACCGGCATTGCCATGCGCAGCTAACTGTTTTCTGACACAAGCCGGATCATACACTTAAAGCTGCTTGTGCTTCCAGGAATTCACACTCCGGGCACGTCCTCCACCAAGATGAGGCGTAGAGTCCTGGCCACCGGATTTACCACCGCCTGAATGAACCGCCTACGATGCACCTACACCCAGGTTTGCCTTCCGGAATGCCTCATTTTGCTGGTTTATCAGAAAGACTAATTCATTAACTCGGTCCTGCTGCCTACATTGAGCTTCACCGGACAAGTTGGGTAACTCGGCTGCTGCTGCGTCCGCGGCTCTAAGGTTCTTAGCAGGAGAGTTGTACTTAGGTTTACCAGCTGACACAATACTAGCAGATCTACTAGTTGTAGTGTTACCATCTTTAGCCAGCTCGGCATTAAGGGATCTATCTCGGTTGCGCACAACATCTATGCGACTAGGGTTATCTCCAATCGGAGTAAAACCATGAGATTTATTATACTCACGGAGATCGAGGCCGAACTCTTGCCTGGCGCGAGACATCTCGACGGCCTCATTCGACATGTTCTGTCGCTGTTCCTTTGGCTGGGCATGTACCAGTGCCAGATCCGTACCGGTAGCCACCAGCATAGTCAGCTTTTCGATGATGTCATGGAAAGGAGCCGGCCTTGTGGATGCAGTAGAAGGAACTACATAATCCGTTTGATTCGTGGGCCTCTCCATGGGCTTATGGCCGCCCGGGTAGACTTGATGCCGACATCAGTATCACCGGCCGCACCTTTTCTAGCTTCCGCAACAGGCGAGGTCATCATAACCTCCACGCAGTCCGCGGGGCGATCGATACGCCGGTTGCGGACTGCGCATACCGCAAAGGGATCTTCATCCACGTGCACCCTTTCGGGATACGCGCAGATGACCTCAGTGGCGACGTAGACCAGATGAGCACCGAAGCCGATGACGAAGCCGACCGCGGGCAGCGGTTTGCCGCTGAAGTCCCCCGCGTTGTCGCTGACGAACTCGAGCGAGCCGAACCTGTAGACAAGGCCACAGAGCACGCGCTCGCCCAAAGGAAGGAGAGGTCCCGTCCGAATAGAAACCCCAGCCAGCGCCGCTGCTGGCCCCATGGTGGGCGCCAACTGTCATGGTGGTGTCACGGTAGATGCAATGGGATGGCTTAAGGTTGGGGTCCATGTACGTTGTTGGTATCCGGGGAGGGATGGCGTGCTAAGAAGCACACACGGAACACACTAAACACACCGATGTACCCAGATTCAGGGTCCTCGTGAGGAGGTAAAGCCCCTACTCCTACTTGTCTTCCTTTATATTTGTGGGTAACTGAGTTACAAGCTTGCTCCTTGAGCTCTTCTAGCTAGAGGAGGAAGATGAAGTTCTATCTCTCTCTCTTTCTCTGAGTGAAGAAGGAAGAATGAGTCACTGGGATCGTCCCACCTTATAACCGGTGGCCACTGACAAAGAGTACAAGAGCTAGGCGGAAATCACTGTGGCGTATCGCACGCCGTCCGGCACGAGGCCAAAAGTGTCCTCTGCGGTATGTACGGTGTGCCATGTCCCCTCTATCAGAGACACGACATGGCCTCGCCCATACTTGTGCACTGTTCCCATGTACGCTCCGTGTCAGCCGCTAGTAAGTTGAACCGCACGTATGTACGTCTCCATGATCTCAAAGATTCACCTATCCCATTGAGTTTGGTTCGGGATGACATGTTCTTCTCCTAACCCGATCTCTCCAAGTGTAACTCGGATAACCCGGGAATACTCATTTGCAAGATAATGAACAAGATAACACATACCAACATACTCTATGTCGTTTAATGTATGCCGGTATGGCACTGATGTCCGTCAAATTTGACTCGGTGTACTCCTTGCACACCATTTCACACATGTCAGTACCCTACCTGGGGGTATCCCCCCGACATCCTGTGGGATCCCCCACCGATGGAAACACGGATACACACAGATACGTTGAGGAGGATTTATGACGACGTTGAGGCAATAGAGATGGCAAATGAGGCTTGTGCCAATGCACCGTCTCTTAGCACGTTATCATATGTCCAATAAAGAAAATTAAGAAACAACAAGTACCATGCATTGTATCTTATGTGTTGTATCTAAATTAAGGATTTTAGGCTCATACATGCATGTGATTAGGCTAGAGCCTCTTTTTGCCTATGGTCACGTGCCAATGTTCTATCGTAGCTAAGATACAGCCCACTATCTCTCTTTCTTAACTATAGTGCCACATAAGTAAGATGCCTATAAAACCGCGTTAAGAGACTTGTATTTGCATAAGCCTGATGGTTCTTCCGTATTTACAAAAGACATATTTGGAGAGAACATCGAGAGATAGTCTCAACTAAGAGAATCAAAGTTTTTTTTGACAATTAAGAGAATCAAAGACTTTACGGCATCTCCAACCGTGTCCATGTCATCGTAAGATAGCAGTGACAACTTAGAACATCTTTAGTGGGTTGTAAGATAAACTGTATGATAGTAGTTCACCTCATCAACCAACAATGCATCATACAACCATCTCAATGGTTTGCTGGTAGAGTTGTTGCTAAACTAGTACAATATATCCAATCATATAGTCAATTGATGAATACATGACAAGTAAGAATGAGGTGGGAGAAGATGGATTGTATGATATGCAACCAACAAGATAGCACGCATGCCAAAATATTTTTCTTCTCTCGTCCCACTAAAATGACTATATGATTGTCTATAATCTACTACTTTACCAACAACTTTATCGATAAACCATTATGATAGTTGTATAAGGGCATCTTTAATGGGTTGTAAGATAAACCCGTATGATAGTAGTCCAACTCCTCAACCAACAAGATATCATACAACTATCTCAATAGTTGTTGGTAGAGTTGTTGGTAAAGTAGTACAATCTATCCAATCATATAGTCAATTTAGTGGAACCAGAGAAAAATGTATCTTGGCACACGTGCTACCTTGTTGGTTGCATATCATACAACCTTTATTCTCTCACCTCATTATTACTATGACATGTACTCCCTCCGTTCGTTTTTACTGTACATTCTGGCTCCTGGAAAAGTTCGGAATTAGTATACGTTTTGGGTGGGACCAAGTGAGTAATTAAGAGAAGAGAGAGAGGGCACCGTCCAGGAATTACTCAGCCACGCACGCACGAAGTCTTCCCCAACTGCTCCATCTCCTTCCACATTTCACAGACGCCGCCCCCATCCTCGATTCCGCCCCAAGCTTTACCTCGCCTTCTCCCCGTCCTTAATGGAGATGCCAGCATATAAGCCCCCACTTCCCCTTGCTCTCATGCGGAAGAAAGAGGCAGACGGAGGGTGGAGATCGGGATGGGAGGAGGCCAACGCCGCCGTCGATCTGAGGAGGCTCGCGCCGGCAGCGGCGCCACTGGGTCTCGGCAGAGGCGGCGCGGCCAGGCTGCGGCTCAGCGCGGCCAGGCTGCAGCGCCAGAGGGCCGCCCAATCGATGGCTGGGAGTCCGTGAGCCATGGATTGGGGATGGACCATGGACCCTTGGCGGATGGAAGCGCGGCGGGCTACGGCGAGTCGAGTGGTCCTCCGCTCGTTCGGAGCATCGATTTTGCCCGAGACACCCAGGAACCTGACGCGGTGGGGGAGGTGGAAGATGATGCTCCTGCTGGATTGGAGATCGTCCCCGATTCGGAGGATGAGAGGGGCGACTGTGACGACGTGTTGTTTGTGCCCGACTCCGACGACGTGCTCTTTGTGCCCGACTCACTGATTGGGGCAGAAGAGGAATTTGTTCCTAATTCCGTCCTTGACGATGGAGTTGATGGGGAGGAGGCAGATGGAGTCCATGCAGATGAGCTGATTGTATCTCCGGAAAGAGTTGCTGCGGAGGTAGCGGCTGAAGATCATGTCGGTGCTCAACTAGATGACAGTGAGGTTTGCTATAGTATGCTTAGGATTTTACTGCCAGCCTATTTTAGGATCCCAGGAAATGAAAACTTGGGGATGTGATCATGCTTATTGTTGTCCTAGCTGAAATGATGTGTTTCTGTTGCCATGGGTAGATCATCCTTCTTATTCTCATGAATGAAGTGATCTGATTGTTGTTCTGGGTACATCATCCTTATTGTTCACGAATGAAATGAAAAGATTATTGTTGTCATGAATAATATGATCGTTGTGTTATGATGAAAATATGCTTAGTTAGCTAACATAGTAAGATCTTCGGCAATTTAAATACTACAAGCAGCCACGGTATAAGATAATCACTCCAAGTTGCTAAACCAACTAGCTAGATAACATAGTTCGGTTTGAAACAATTGAACTTGTACAATCAGCTAGGTACAACAATTAGTGACCATAGCATCTCTAGATCGGTTATCGCTTCTCCTTCGTGCTGGTTCCTTTATAAGAACAGATAAGAACAACAAGTAAGCTAAAGAACATGCTATTTGTCAAACAATTTGAAAGGTCAAGTATAGGCTAGTGTACCTCGATAACCATTGCTTCAATTGCAATCAACCACACTTCAAGATCAGCATTGCTATTAGCTCAGCCGGCTAGATAGCTAACAACCTCATCATACAATGCTTTGTCACAATAGAGTCGATCAGGTAGTGCATTTTGTAGCATAAGGCCCCCTTTGTTCATATGAGGGATTTTGTACCAATTACCACCCCGTAGTCTCATCACTTGTAACATGCATGATTGGAGAGTAAGAAAAATTCTGTTGATCTTCTCAACTTCATAGTTTCTGAACTCGTTAACCACGCCTGCAATAAGCTGGTTGATAGTGGTAGGATTTAGCTGATCCGTGAATGATTGCAGAGACCTAAAAAATCCTAGATCAAGAATATTCAAGTCGGGCGAGTTGGGAGGCTGTTGTAGGATCCGAATATCACGTCCCGTGAGTGCAATGGCATTTAGCAATGCCTCATCATGCGACTTAACATGGGACGGTGCATTGTCCTGTTGAATATAAATAACTTTCCCTTCATCCGGCCATCGTTGATGAATAGCCGGTATTACTTTGTTGACCATAAAACCTCTCATTGCATCTATGTTTATCTTCAAATTCTTGGTGACCATAGTGCCTCTAGGTCGTTTGTCGCTCCCTCTTTGTGCTGGTTCCTTTATAAAAACAAATAAACACAAAAAATTAAGGTAATGAACATGTTATTGGTAAAAAAAATTGGTGAAGTAGAGGATTGTGCACCTCGGTGACCATTGCCCAACAACCAATTTTCCCATCAAATAGGAGATTCCCTTCATCGTCATATCTAGGCCTAGCCACGGCTAATAAGAACATAACTTTGCCTATGTAGTTTTTGTTTTGAATAGTACGGACTGGATCATCTTCGTCTGGCATCAAGTAGTAAGTTCTGTTATTTTTAGTCATGTTAAACCATTTTTCATCAAGATGAACAATATCCTCCATATGAATGAACTGCGGATCAATGTGGATTGTGCTTGGATCAATCATTTTGAAGCAAAATCGAACTCTTTCTTTCTTGTTACTATCTTTCAAAACTGGTTTCAAACTATTGGAATGTCGCCTCAAATACCCTTGCTTAAACCTCAGAAAAAGTGTTGTCTTCTTCATATGAATAGCATGGCACAGTGCCCGCAAAGTTTGCCCCTTTCTTTTAGGAATGGAGCGCACTAGTTCAAGCGGAGCTACTATTCTCTTGCGACCACAGTTTTTGGTTTTCCTGTGACTGACATTAACCTCCCTTCCTTCTCTGATGCATTTCTTTGCATATTTCCAAACATTTTGAACCTTCCTTAAACCGTGTCCAAGTTTTGCTGCCACATGTGAAGTGCTAGTTTTCTTTAAAACACCGTTGTTACTATCTCGGAGTAACTCTTGATAGACTCGCCACCTTTGCTTGTTTGTCAACATCTTCCTGTATTCCTTACGAGGTTGGTGGGGCTTGTGAGGTCGATGACCACCAACAGGAGCAAGAGGTACATCTACAACAAACAGAGGATCTTATGGTTTTGTTTGTTGGATATAAAAGTTGGTGACAATTTTTTTTGATGTAATGCAGGACTAACCAGGAAGGGGAGCTTGTGGTGGTGGGTTTCTCCGTTCCGCATCTTCAAGCTCAATAGCACTTCTCTTACTGAGAAAAATTGCTAGCTGGGAGAGAGTTACTCCAGAACGCCTTCGGTATGTATCTATAGAACATACTACTCGAAAAATTTCATCTTTTGAGTAACCAGCCATTAACATGTCCGCATAAATCATCTCGTAACACTCCTGTGATCCATCTAAGCGCAGGGTGTCTTCCTTGGCGCAAAAGAAGGATGATGATGCTTCTAGAATGACTTGAAGATCACGCGCTTGATTAATCCAATGGGAGTCTGGTTCTGATTCTTCATGTGCGAACAGAGAGGTTAGAACAACATCAGCTAGAAAATGATTTCAGAAATTCTTTTACTTGCAATTTGATTGAACATGAGGCGATTTGTTCTAACCTGGTGGTACATCTTGAACATGAGGTGGAGGATTTTCATTGAGATCAATGGAGGAATGATCTTGCATCCCTTCATGCGGTCTTGAAGAGCTTCCACGCAAGTCTTCTTCAAGAACTGCCACCTCCTCGGGCCTTCCATGTAAGTCATCTTGAAGAAAGCCATCACTCAGTAACTTGCAAAAAATCTTTTACTTGCAATTTGATTGAACCTGAGGTGTTTTTGTTCTAACCTGTTGGTACATCTTGAACATGAGGTGCAGGATTTTCATTGAGATCAATGAAGGAATGATCTTGCACCCCTTCGCGTCGTCTTGGAGGGCTTCCACGCAAGCCTACTTGAAGAACTGCGACCTCCTCAGGCTCGGCACCACCTCCCTCATCGTCTTGTGGCAAGGAGTTCAAGTCCCAGAGCATGGATGTGGCTGGTGGTCTGATTGGATGCTATAGCTAGATGCTGGATGCTGGATGTTGTAGCTGGTATAGCCGGATGGTGTATTGGATGGACTACTTATAGGACATGACTGCTTAGCTTCTAATTTTTGAATTGTAGTTGGCGCTGTGCATTTTTCTTTTCAGCTTCACTCTGGTATAAAAAATGGCGGCAAGCCAAAAGTGAAGTTTCCATCCTTATGTGTTTTGGCGGAAACAAAACAAACGGGAGTACTACTAGGATGCAAAATGCATGCTTAGCATTAATTAAACAGTGGGTACCGTGAAAATTGCTTTGTATCATGTGCTCAAATACTGCTACGCATGCATGTGTGAGGTAAACTAGGTGGAATAAGTGCTTGCTTATTTGGTCTGGATTTTTCAAGGATGTACAGTAAAAACGAAAGGAGGGAGTAGGATTTTAGCTGAGTTGTTATCTTACGATGCCATGGATATTGTTGGGTGATGAGTTGGCTACTCTATCACACGGTGTATCATACAACCTATTGCGGATGCGCTTAGCAATGTCTAACTTGTGGACAATAAGGTGGATCTTGTATCGATTTGAAAACTTAAAGCTGCAACGAACAAGTTCAATATTTGTGGCTTCAATCATGGAATCTACATCCAACAAGAAGACGACACCCATCACCAACCTAGTAAGGCCTTGCCGCTCCACGGAATTGATGAATTCGTAATCAAATGAAACACAATAGTATGATAGTGTATTAGTAAGTCATATAATAGCCACCACCAACGTGCGATCTCACATGGAGGCAGCAAACCCATGGAGACGATGAACCGCATTAGGTCTTCCATAATGGTGGTATCTTAGCGCGGTATCATAGGCAATATGCTGATGTGGCGCCATATTTATTGAAGAAAGAGATTGGGGTTGTATCTTATACTAGACAATTCCCCGCGCGTTGCAGCGGGATATTTGGTGAAAACCTTCAAACAACATGTGATTTCTTTATGGTATGTTGTATGCATCAGATAGATATATACATCGGCAGGTATGTATAAATGGATTCTATGGTTTAATAAAAGGTTATCAAGCAATTGTTCCCTCAAATTATGACATAGACAATAAATAATATTTTATGGAAAAATGATTAAATGTTTCTGTTGTAAATCTTGATGCATAGTGATAAACATAAAAATGTATATTTGACAAAAGAAGAATGCGTTTAGTAATTGAAATGCATTTCCATGAAGAAATGAAACCATATGTACTGAAAATCCTTGCACAAATTTTACATAGGAGACCAAGAGTACTGCTCATGACACGGTGTACATAGTGTGTAGAGAATTATCTCATAAAGTGATGCGACACAATAAGGGGAAACCAATTTTGGAGGTGACCACTGAAATAAAGTTTCATGTCATACCATGGCAAGTAGAAATACACAAACCAAGTATTGGCGGTGTGAAAAGAATAAGTTAATATCCACCTTAAGTTAATATCATCCAATCATTCCTTTGAAGTGCTGCAGAATGCTTGGTAAGTTCTCTATATTTCATCAAGATAAAAATCAATTCATCCTTGTTAATGGTACGCCATGGTAGTCGATTTTATTGGTTGCTGTAGAACACAAATCTAATACACAAGCCTTAGTTGGTAGCATTGTTTACCTTCCCGTAGTACCTGCGGTTCGGGACAACGAAAAGACCACTCAAAATAATCTTCAGTATGGAGATGAAATAACAACCAATAGCAGTAGTACTGGTAGTGGAATTCAAACAAAAAAGAATGCCTTTGGCAACTTGGCGAGATCATAATTGCGTTTTTACTACTTCACATCATCTGAAAATATCTCAACACTTCAATATCCAAACATCCTACCATGTGGAAAAGCAAGGATGAACTCACATGTACATAGTTCCAAACTGTGTGTGAGAGAAGAAAACCAGAACATACAATGTTTGCTTTTACCAAGCAATATCACACCAATCCACAACAAACACCCATATATGGAACCAGAACTGAAAAAGGAAGCCACAACTTACCTACAGAATAAGACAGAACCGAAAGTAAAGTAGACCTCGCAAATTGTAGGCCCTTGCATTTGTCCAGCACAAGAGCAATTATCCACATGCCCGATCCAGCTTGTTGGCTGATTTGAACACACAGCCTAAAAATACACGTGCTACATCCTGTTGTACTCCTCCACGGCCTTCTATCGCCGCTCTGCTCTTGGTATTCCCCGTCAGTTTTAAGGGTTAGAAGAAGAGAGACAGCTGCGTGGGGGAGAGGAAGAAAGTCAGTTTTGTAGGGGCAGAGGAAGAGAAAGCGTTGTCACAGGAAATTAACCTTGCGTGACTGTGTAACTTCACCAGACTTCATCAGAGATAATGTAAAGCGTGCGGATATTAATTTGTAGTTGTGATTAATCTGATGATGTGGCATGCTGCACGTGAGGGAGGCGAATGGATGGTGCATGGTACCTATTAATGATAATCCACTAAAAGAAAAGAATCTGATACTACAAAAAAACAAATATATAAAATGATGATGTGGCATATCTGCATGTTGAGAGAAATCAAATAGTGGGGATGATCTACTTAGTTATATAGGATAAGCTACGGCTCTAGCACGATATCATAGGCAAAAAATGTTGTTAGCCCAATCACATATAAGGATAAGGCCAAAATCATTTAATACAAGTATGCTTAGATACACCTCTTAAGAAACAATGCATTTTATGCTATGTTTGGATGCACAGAATTGAGCTTCGAATTGAATTGGCAATGGAAAACCAAATCAACCAATTCAATGGAATACCACAAAGAGTGTTTGGATGCGTGTGGTATTGAGCTGTAGAATTTAGGTTTCAATGGAATACCAAATCCTGTTTGGATGTCACATGTGTGGAAATGAGAATATTTTTGACTTTGAACAATATAACCTCTATAAATATGAAATAAAATATACCAGTATATTTCAGATGTTTCTCAATATCATTTATCACACAATAATATGTTAATAATCCAGAAAATAAAAGACACATGACAAAAATATCACAAAATAGATATGGAATGTCTCACAAATAGCACAAAGTGGATAATTATGTCACATAGTAGAAAGTGCATACATTATGTCTCACAAATAGCACAAAGTCGATACATTATGTCTCACAAATAGCACAAAGCAGATATATAATGTCTCAGAAATAGCACAAAGTGGATACAGAAGTCGATAATATGGTAGCAATCATCAAGGCAATGTCATGAGCCATGCCCTCCTCATATCCATGGGTAGTGCCATCAAGGTTAGTCTCTGTTCACGGTTATGCAAGCAAGCAAAATTTTCGGTTAGTCTCTGTAGACGTTAGATATGCAAGCAAGCAATGGTTACAAGCACATATAGGTATGCAAGCAAGCAATGGTTAGTCTCTGTTCAAGGTTATGGAAGCAAGCAAAATTTTCGGTTTATTAGTCTCTCTACACGCAGGTATGCAAGCAAGCAATTGTTAGTCTTTGTTCAAGGTTATGGAAGCAAGCAAAATTTTCGGTTTATTAGTCTCTGTACACGCAAATGCAAGCAAGCAAAATTAACAATGGAAAGTCTCGGTTTATTAGTCTCTGCACAATGCCATGTCCATCCGTAACGGCAAGGACGAGTACCAGCACTGGATCAACAAGGCCACTTGGGAGATGGAGCACAGCATCCAGGGAGATGGAGCACAGCGCAACAAGTACCAACATGTCTCCGTACACCATCCAGGGAGATGGAGCACAGCATCAAGGACGTGCCTTCGCCATGGTCAATGGGGGCGGTGGCCGTCTCCGTACAACATCCAGGGAGGGGACGCGGGAGGGCCTCGCCGGCGTCTGCGTGACGAGGGGCGCGCAGCGGATCACCGCCGTCTGCGGGAGGGGCGAGGGAGGGTGGAGGCGACCGGCCGGAGGGCATCCCGCCGCCGCCTAGGGTTAGGGGAGGGCCGGGCTAGATGGGGAGAAACGGAGGCGGGGCGGGGGACCGGGATGCGCAACGTACCTGTCTCGACGGCGGCGGGGCGGGGGTGCCGGAGGAGGGCGGCGGAGGAGACGGTCTCGGGGAGGGCGTCGGGTCGAAGGAGGGCGGCGGAGGAGACGGTCTCGGGAGCGAGCGAGCGGGTGCTTTCCGAACCGTTTCGGAGGTCTGGAGCTCGGAATCGAGACTAGGCCTTTTTCCTGGACGCGTACCCCCCTGGTGGAATTGGTGGGCTAATTCCAGGTCCAATTCATAGTACATACAAACAAGGGAATTGGGGCCTCAATTCTAGATTGTCTAATTCCAATACCAATTCTATGCATCCAAACATAGCATTAGGGATGTTGTCTCTTAGGCTAGTCACAATGGGGAGTAACATAGACTAGTAACATACTGTACACGTTATTCTAGGCTATGTTACCACATCCATAATTGGTAGTAACCAACATGTGGTATTATGCAAAGCCCTATTAATTAGCTTATAGACTCACACTGTCTTGGGATATGTGATGTTACAGCTAAGTTACCACAACCCTCTCTCTCCTTATTAAATATTTGCCACATCAGCTTTTTATCCTACGTGGCATCTATGTTACTAGTGAAGTTACTCCCACGGGAACTAGTCACAATGGGGAGTATCATATACTAGTATCATGCATATGATACTAGTCTATGTTACCACTTCCCCAATGCATAGTAACATATTTGTGGTATCATATACTAGTATATTTATTGGCTTATAGACTCATCTTGTCTTGAAAAGCGTTATGTTACGGTATCTACCTATGATACCACTAACACCTCTCTCCTCGTTAAATGACTGTCACATCATCTTTCTTTCCTATGTGGCACTTATGATACCACCTATGTTACTCCCATTGTGGCTAGTCTTGCCTTGGCTCACCACGGTGAATGGCCAGTAGGCAGCGCACTTGGTGGCCGGAATCCCGACGCACAAGTGAACTGAATAATGATGACGCAACATAATCAATGGTTAAGGACAACTATGGCATATACTGATATAAATTGGCCTTGTACCGTACTCCGTATTTTATTTCATTTGTCAATGTTTCCACACTTGTCAGCTAGTGTGCTAAGTTGGCAGGAGATGGTTTGCTCGTCTTCTTCATAGGCTCACGAATTGATATATGCAGCTGTGAATCTTGCCTCTTGATTTTCGTCTTCAATTCCACCAGACAGTCAGGTATGTCCTGATACTCATGAAACATGAGCCCTCTCGCCCTACAATTACATAAGAAGGTACACAAATTAAATTAAGGCGTCAAGTGGTAATCATCCTAGCTAGGAAGAGGTAGTAGTACAAGGTATACCATTCAAGATGATTGCAGTAAGTGATGAGATGATCGACAATGGTGAATGGCCGCACAGAGCGCAAGGCTGCAAACCATTCGCGGCCGGCGGGGCCACCGCCAAGAGTGAAGCACTCGACACCGTACTGAGATGAGCAGTAGACAGAGTTCCCGCTGATGGACGGCAGGTCCCTGGCCGAGACGGTCAGGCACCTGTCCGCGCCGAGGACCAGCGCGCGTCCGCCGATGCCGATCACCGGTTTTAGATGCCGGCACTCGAGGTCCACCTCGAATACCTTGAAGGCAGTGTGCACCGTCGGCATGAAGGCATAGTGCCGGACGGCAAGCAGCATTCGGCCGTCGGACTCGACGAGGAAGTAGAGGCACGAGGACGGGTCGCCGAGCGCGTCTGGGATAGGGTTGTCCAGCGGGAAGGTATTGTTGTAGGTCGGAGGGTAGACCTGGAGGACGTTGGTGGAGGTCTTGGTGGTGGCGTAGAGGCGGCCGCGGAAGGCGAGGACGCTCTGGAGCTCGAGGTCGAGGACGACGGCGTCCCAGGCGGCGTCGCCCGGCTTGGCAAATAGGACGGCGCGCGTGCCCGGGAACCAGGCCACGACGGCATCGATGGAGGAGGCCACCGCGGTGGCGGCGGGACTCGTGAAGACGGCGGCGTTCATGCGGAGGAGGGAGGCACGGGTCCCTCCCACGAGGCGGAAGGCGGGGGCGAGGCTGGGGAGGTCGAGGAGGATGGCGCGGGTGAAGGGGTGGAGGACGTGGACGGTGGTGAAGCGCTTGCGGAGGAGGACGACGAGGCCTGCGCTGAAGGCGACGACCCTGTGGCCGCGGAGACGGGGGAAGCGGACGCGGATACGGCGGCCGGTGGTGGGCTTGAAGAAGGCGATCTCGCCGGCGTCGTCCGGGCGCGCCGCGTCGCCGTCGCAGAGCGCGACCCAGCCGCGCGGGCGGAGGTAGTGATGGCCGCCGCCGCCGCCGAGGCGGGGGGAGTCCGTGGTGACGCGCCAGCCGGAGCAGGCGGCGCGGAGGGCGATGTAGTCGACCACGTCGCCAGCGATCAGCACCCGATCGGCGACGAGGCGGACTAAGTCGTCGGGGAGAGAAGCCCAGCCGCCGGTCTCCTCGGCGGCGATCCTCCGGCGCTTGCGGCCCTCGCGTGATCGGATTGATCTACTACGCCTTGCTTCTTTCGCTGCCGCGCTCGCCGGCGCGGTCGTCGCCATCGACGCCGCGGTTTGGGCGATTGGAAAGGGCGGCGGTGGGTTATTCTCCATCGATACGATCCGCGACTAAGTCCTAGCTAGTAGGACCCAACGGAATCCTCTTAAGGCCCCGCCTCCGCTCATTACTTCCCTTTGAAGTCATGTGCGCCAGAATTGCTCCTGTTTGCGGCCGGTTTATATGTGGTGCGATCGCTCTGATCCGCCGGGATGCGGGTAAACTAATACGGTCGACGTGTGGGTTGGGTGTGTCACGTGTTTGCGCTGCCGCCGACGTGGTGGCGCTTGTCAGCAATGACCGCCGACGTGCGGTAAGAGTGCTTTTGCTGCGGCCACTTCCTTGGTTTGGTAGCAACCTTATATTAGACAAACTAGTTGTATGCCGTGCATTGTCACGGGATGACAAATAAAAACTGAAAAGATTTTTATTAAATGATTATTCAATTTTATGAATATGTCTATCAAGAGAAATTTGCATGTGATGTCTCAAAATTATCGCTTAACATTCACCCCTCAATCATTTCTCCCCGCAAATGTCCGACAGCCTCAATCCTCTCTCCTCACAAATGTCCTACATCCCCACTGTGGTTCTAATCGTGCTTGTTTCATAACCGGGGTAAAAAAGCTAGGGCACGAAATCGCCGAAGGGGGTGTTTCTGAAACACATAAATACGTATCGTTGAGATATGGATATTTGGAACAGGAAGTGGGAGGGAGAAAAAACGTACTTACAAACGAAATAAAAAACCTAATACAAAAGAATGCAAGTAGCAAAAGTTTACACAAAATGTGCTTTTTGAATAATCAAAGGTTTCATAAAAGGAAACTTGAAAAATATACATGGTTATATAATACAATACAATATCTTCTTGCGATCATGAAAAATGTCATGGAACTTGTAAAAATTAATCTGTTTAGTAAAAGATGTAAGTTTTGAGTCCAAAAATATAGAGCATCGATCCTTTCAAAAAAAACGAATAGAACAAACAATTGAAGAGCATTTTGGTGCAAAGAACGAAAACTCTCAAGCTGCCTAGTGCGAGCTAGAAATATTTTTTACATATTTAAATGAGTCACAGAAAGGCACATGACTTAGGAGAATAACGGTAAAGAGATTAGAAATTTGCAACATCATGAATAATATTTGCAAGTCTGTACATCACCTACTGGACCTTCCAACTTAATTCCCCGTGCGTTGCAACGGGAGACGGGGCATATTTTAGTGGTTGAGAATCAATGTAGTAATATATATACTCAGAGGATTATCATGCATATCAGATGGCACTATCATCTCTCTCTCTCTCTCTCATCAGATGGCACTATCAGCTCTCTCTCTCTCTCTTTCTAAGGCACTCCCTCTCTTTCTCCCTCTCCCTCTCCCTCTCTCTCTCTCTCTCTCTCTCTCTCCATATCCTAATTGCCCTTCCCTGTAATAACCCCGCCAAAATAATCCGCAGTCTCTCAATATGGCGAGAACATCATATTAGTTGGAACAAGATTTTTTTAACAAAGAAATGTAAAAGCGCAAAACAGAAACCAAACATTTGAGAAACTAACTTGAGTAGAGATTTGTTCTGTTCTGTTTTATCACTCTCAACCAAAACAATCAAGTGCTTAGAATCCATCGCAACTATAACTTCTCCACCCAACTCTTTTACATGACATAATTGAGTATTTGTTTAAAACCGTTATCCTAATTTTCTAAGGTTATCTACATGACATGATTATCACTCACATCAGAAAAAGAGAATTCAACATATAGCAAGGATTGTCCTTGAGAAGCAACTACTTCCATCAAGGATTCTTCTGTGCTGCTTTCGCTGCCGCGCTCGCCGGCGCGGTCGTCGCCATCGACGCCGCGGTTTGGGCGATCGGAAAGGGCGGCGGTGGGGGGTTATTCTCCGTCGATACGATCCGCGACTAAGTCCTAGCTAGTAGTAGGACCCAACGAGATCCTCTTTAGGCCCACCTCCCCTCGTCACCCCCCCCCCCCCCCCCCCCCCTCCCCCGGAGTCATGTGCAGCAGAATTGCTCCTGTTTGCGGCCGGTTTATATGTGGTGCGATCGCTCTGATCCGCCTGGGATGCGCGGTCGACGTGTGGGTTGGGTGTCACGTGTTTGAGCTGAGTGCTTTTGCGGCGGCCACTTCCTTGGTTTGGTAGCAAACCTTATTAAACAAAATATACACCTCTACAAGTTTGCTACATGGAAAACTTCCATTTGAACTCTCTGATTTAGAAACCTTACAAAATGACGGAGAATGCATTGTCAATAAACTCAGTCTACCAAACACACAGGTCAAGTCAACTTGATAAGATTTTATGCAAAAAAAAACTCGCAAAACAGTAAATTATCCAGCCCTTTTTCCCTCGATACTAACAGGAGCCTGTGAGTTCGGGAACCTACGCATCAAAGTACCGCGAAGGAGCAGTGTGAACATAACTCTTTCTAATCAGCTCATCGATACATATAGCCTGCGGTTACAACGAAGGTGCAGCATGAACCTTTCTTCTAGTGGACTCATCGTACGTGTGTAGACTCAAGCAATGAACGAGTACGGCGAGGGAGCAACATGAACATAATTCTCTTCTAGTCGGCCCGCTCATGCGTACCTTGTACTAGCAATGAACAACCAAAATTAATTTGGACAGTACTCACCATAGTAAAGACCAACGGAAGGGCAGAGTCTAGGTATGTGCATTGCATTCATACATGTGAAATTCAAAATGTTTTGATCGAGGTATCACTTACGTTGCCGAATTAGGGTTTAGATCGTCAATTTGACTACGATAGATTTTTGACATGAATTTTGTTTAATTTTTAGGATTAGGAAACATTTGAATTAGATTAAAAAGTTGAAACCGACACAATTGTCATCAAGACATCATCTCATATAGGAGTATATGAATTTGGAATAATTCAGACTTGGTTATTCCAAATAAATAATGTTCATGTAAAGTACAATTATGAAGAAATATTATAATATGAGAATATCGAGATAAAAAATGTGAGTAAATGAAGTTTATTGATCTCATAATGATTTTTACAGCGAGTCTTGAATATTACAGTGTCTCAAAATAACTACAAGCACAAAACTACATATATCAAAATAAATAAGAAATTCCTTAACTGAAGTATTGAGCTTAGCTCCTCATCTTCAAAATAGACATAAAAAGAAAAGAGATGGTTATGGTTAAAATGTTGTCATCCTCTTATGATAAGGCATTCTAGTATTCAGATCTAGCCATTAGAAAATAAGAACTTGTCTCAATCCATAAATGGTGATTAGAGGCAATTGTGTATCATTTAGGCAACATAGGGATTTCGATCATCTTGGGTCAATCGGTCGATGGATCTTAACGAAACATAAGAAGGCCACAAGAGAAAAGATAACATGATTTGATCCAATTATTAGAGACGTGCAACAAATCATGTGTGGGAACCCGGACTAGCAGTCCAAGACCTTCATTATGCATACATTCACGTTCCCGGGTCAATCAGTCGTGAACAATATATTTAGAGCTGGTAACAAGAGTACATCATCCATTACACGAATTTAAACAAGTCTTACTTAAATGGTCGCATGACCAAGCCTTAGATAGCTGTCACGCAGGACAGGAGATCCAAACAAGAACGAAAGGCAACAAAACACAATGCGGTAGATCCCATTTTCAAGCCTTAACACGTACATGCTGCTGATCGGAGGACGTGCCCAGTTTGCAGGGTCGTCAACATACTTCTCCTCATAGAACTCCTCCTCAGTCTGCTCCTCAAAGTCTGACCAAGTAGAGTCAGCGATGAAACCAATGTGAGTATGTTTGATTGTACTCGCAAGGCACCCCCAAAATAAAGCTAAGTAAATGCAAATATGCATATAAGACTATGGCAGGTAGGCTATACTTAGGCTCACTAGCCATGATGAATGGAAGACTCGCCATGGTTGCACAACCTATCTATATCTTTGTTGAAAAAGATACTTCAAAAGATATTATAGTTTCCCTTGTAGATATCATATATCAACAAGTTTTTGGAAAATATAACTTTAAAAAAAATCTTTGCAAAACTTCTTGGAACAAAATACTTCTAGGCTTCACATCATTCCGGTACCCCAAGGTACATTATTCACTTTCCAATTACCTCTCAGCTACTATGTGTCTTTCTATCACTTATCAGTACAATCCTTGTCGGATATATACTGATTAGGGATATATCCGGCATTGTCCTAAGAGCCGGATTACCAGGGTGGCCTGTTGGTAATGGATCACAGTCCATTAGGCGGCCCAGTAAACTGACGCGTAGAAGACGAATTCTAGAAGAACCCAGACAACAGCCCAAAGTGGTGCGACTTGGAGTAGAAGGCGGGTTCTTGCTTTCCAAGTTAGATACTTTCCGTGGTCTTCTAGGTTTTCTTTCTGTAAGCCCTAACCCTGCTATCTATATAAAGCCGGACGGGAGAGAAGAACACAGACAATTAGCTAGAAGCTAACTCGCCGAGAAGTTGATCCTCGTCGAGTTAGCGAAACCCTACTCACGTTGTATTTTGTATACTTCAGGCTTCAACCCTAATTTAGTGAGATTGCAGGAGTAGCAACGTCGCCTAGCCGCGTCGTACCGAACCTGGGTAAAATTGGTGTTCCTTGTTGTCGTACTACCATGTCCCCCCACGTCTCTACCCGTAGACTCATGGCACCCCCGTCTATGAACTCTACTACGATGTCTCGACAGTTGGCGCCCACTGTGGGGCCAGCGACGTCGGGCGTTATGTTTCGATTGGGGATACTCGGCGGAATCGGCAATATCATAATTGTCGGAAGCTTGGAATTCGACAACCACGTCAGGCGCTTCCTCGACAACGGATCGTACATGCCAGCACGGAATCATCTGGTAAGTGCCTGCGTTTTACCGGTTGGATCTGCAAACATATTTATCGTATTAACTGCGGAAGCAATGGAATTCTGTGGTGGAAAAAAAAATTATCCCACCCGCCCTATACTCAGTTGAAGAAAACGATGATGCCGGATTTTGCTCAGATCGCCAAAATTCTGAATTTGCTGCCTCTTCGGAGATGCCTGCAATCATATCTCACTTCATTGGCATGGTGCAGTCCGAGGTCACTGAAAACACGGAAGTAAGTAATCCTGTGGAAGAGGCAGAAAATAACAATCCCACAGAACAAGTGGAAGATCTGATACCCTCCAATCAAACGGTAAACTCAGAAGCCGACTCCGTACTAGCTGCCATAGAGGAAAGATTGGAGTCGGAACCTAGATCTAAAGACATAGATTCAGAAGATGAAGATGAAGACGCTTTCGAAAGAAAGGTTAAATATATGCAGGGGGCTTCCATGAAGTACTTATGGCAAAACCGACTGATAACTCGGATGCCGAAGAAGATGAAGACCCCAGAACACCTCCACCAAATGAGTAAAGAGAGGACTGCGAAACCAGTCCCATCTATCCTGGTGTCAAAGAATTGATAGAAGAAAAACCTGTCAAAAAGCCTCCCTCTTCCAATAAGAAAAAGAAGACTGCCAAGAAACTCTAGTACAAACCCCAGAAGAAAAAGTTGGCAGATAATGCTAACCAAAACCTGGAAGCAGGAGGAGCAAGCAGAGTCACACCCGTGGAGAAGAAAAGGAAAGAAATCCCTGTTCCTGAAATGTCGGAACAGGACGAGATCGATTTTATCAAAACCCCTGTTGGACCATACGAGCCACCGAAAGTGCTGGAAGCCAGAAGGCAAGCCATTATGCGGCAACAACTATTCCGATCACAAGAAAACCTCCTCAAATCCCAAGCTACTGTAAAATCAAAGCAGGAGGAAATTGAAGAATTCGAAAGACGGAATATGTCTGGGATAAAACCCACGAGATTACCCGGAATCGTTAGGCCGGATGTACTGCCAGCAAAAGAACGGTTGCAAAACCCTTCCTGGCAAAGACATGTTGACGGCGTAAACGCTAAGGTTGAACGTATCTACAAAACCGCAGCCAAAAACGCGGAAGCCGCGTACGCCATCCTTAATGATGATCTGTACTCCAAAGACGAAAAGCTGCAGGGAGTGTATGCTTTCCTGGGTAAATCATTGCAACAGCAACAGCGAGGACAGGCAAGATCAGGGAATTTGCATGACGACTCGGCCCTATGAAAAACTGTCACTTGCGCCGCTGGAGCACCTGGATCTAGAGAACCTAGAGATTCAGGCGATTCTAAGGACAAGAAGGGAGATCCTAAGAAGGACAAGAAAATCCTGGAAAATAGGGTTGAAGCGTCCAGAACGGGATCCCATATGCCGAAAGGCGGAAATAAACCCCGTGATCATAAAGATCGGGAGGAACAAAACCGGAAAGACGGAAAAATGATGCCGCCTCCGAGACGCCCAGCTGAAAAAGCCGGAAGATATGAAAATCATCACAGACGTGAGAGATCCAGCACTCCTCCTAGGAATATAGAAAGGGCAAGGAGTAAAACTCTGCCTCATTCCAAAGGACACGATAACGAACGAAATAGGGATAATCCCGGAAGAACGCATTCGCGCAACAATGGGCCAGAAAGGAGCAGATCCCCTTCTCTCCATTCAGCTGGCAGATATTCCTCACACGTCGATAAGGCGGAAAGAGATGATCTACACTTTGGAACTAAGTGTTTCACTGACAGGATACGAAGAATAACCTTACATTCTAGCTTTGCCAAAGTTGGTCCAACTTACCAAAAGTACACCGGAAGTACAAACCCGTATACATGGCTCTCAGCTTACTATACTACCGTTCAGATCAACAAAGGGACAGACCTGGAAGTAGTGAAATTTCTCCCCCTAATGTTGTTGCATGAAGCCAGAGATTGGATCAATGGGCTCCCGTCAAGAACAGTGGATAGCTGGGATGATATGGCTAGAGTATTCGCTCAACACTTTCGGGCTACGTACAAACTCCCTAAGGGCATCAACCAGCTAAATCGTTGCGTCCAGTTTGAAGAACAGTCGTATGTCGACTTTATATCAAGATAGAAAGCAATGAAAAATAGCTGCTCTGGAGTAAGTGATGAACAAGCAATGCATGCTTTCATCAATGGACTAAAACCTGTCCTCCTACCATTCATGGTTGGTTCAAAGGAGCACAAAGATCTCGGATCTATGCTTACTACCGCCAATGAGCATGCAGCGGCCGAAGATGACATCAGAGCGAGAGGTGGAAATATTGACGCTTTGGTTCAGGCCAAAAAGACGCCTTGTTCTGAAAAGAAGACTACTCCAGAAGCGCAGACAAAACCCAAAGAAGTAAATTTAACCTTTGGAAAGGATACTAGCGGCAAATGGAAAGGAAGAAGCACAAAACCTATCTCCTATTCTAAGGAAGAATGGGAAAAGATTAAGTCGGAAAACTGTGTCCACCATTCGCAATTTGGGAAACCTACACATACCAATGCGCAATGCCGGCTTAACAAGCATATGAAAGGCACTGCAGGATCCGGGAACAAACGAAAGAACTCCCAGAAGAAATTCTCCAAGAAAAATCCAGATGCTGAAAAAGAAGACAGTGAATCGGACACTGATGAAAAAATCCAGGAACAGCAGCGAAAAGGCGAGCCAAAATTCCCAAGAGTTGATGGAGAATGCAACCTAACTTTCCTGACAACTCCTTCAGGAAAACAGGCAAAGAGAACACTTCGAGAAATAAACGCGGTTGTTTCACCAACTCCAAAATTCTTGAAGTATTCCAATACACTAATTACCTCGGATCAGTCAGATCATCCCGGAAATATCTCAGAACCCGACACGCAAGCTCTAATTGTAAGCCCTATTGTTCAAAACACTAGGCTAAAAAGAGTGTTGATGGATGGAGGATCCACTATCAATATTATGTACCTGGATACACTGAAACATCTGCAAATCTCCGAGACCCAGCTCAGTCACAGCAACATACGTTTCCACGGCATTCTTCCTGGCAGACAAGCACATTCCCTAGGAGAAATTTCCCTAGATGTAACCTTCGGAGAAAGAGAGCACTTCCTACATGAAAAAATCTCATTCGAGGTGGTGCCGTTCGAAAGTGTATACCATGCAATACTCGGACGTACAGCTTTCGCCAAATTCATGGAAAGATCATGTTATATTTATAACAAGCTGAAGATGACAGGGCCAAAGGGAGGAGTAATAACCATATCGGGAGACTTCAAATTGGAAAACGAGATGGAAAAAGGAAACGCCCTTTGCGCCGAAAAAGTGATAGCACAGGAGGAATTGAAAGAGCTTGCAAAAGAAGTATCACCGAAAGAAATGTCGGCAAGAAAAGAAAGCCGGAAGCCGGCAGATAGTTTCAAATCTTTCGAGAATACAAGACAGGTTATCCTAGATCCCAAAGATCCGACAAAGTTTGTCGTAGTGGGTGAAAGTGCATTTCGTTTTCCCGGTGTTTTGTGTGTTAGTTAACAATGCCAAGTACACTATTTATCGAGGTGTTTAGTGTGCAGGTGTTATACTTAACATCGACATCGATCACCGAAAAGATCGGTGAAGATGGGCCTAAGAGATTTAAGATAGTGAGCAACCGGATTATTTGAACCGATTATTCAGGGGGACCGGATATTACGGTTAGGATGGTTTGGGGATCCAAATTCGGGACAGAGATGAGCCAGATTATTGGTACCGGATTATTAAAACCATAACGGATATTCCGGTTGAGAAGTTTCTGCTCGAAAATTGGCTATGGACTGGAGTTGTGACTCATAGAAGTGAACCGGATTATTTGAACCGGATTATTCCGGAGGAGCCGGAATATCCGGTTCAGCTGCCTACGCGGGACAGAAGCCAACCGGATTTTTGGTACCGGATTATTCAGCACCTACTGGATAATCCGGTTTAAGTCAACGAGCTCGAACAGATCTGAGGACCGGGTATTCCGGGTCCAAACTTGGACCGGATATTCCGGTATGAGTTTTCCTGCAAAACGGCTAGTTTGAGGAAGGGGTATAAATACCCCTTCTCTTCCACCTTGATCTCTAGTTCTTCCTCTTGGCATTCAATAGAATTTAAGAGCTCACCGAATCCGCAATAACTCCCAATCCCTCCCACCAAACTCGACGATCTTTGGAGGACTGAAGGAGAAGGCCCCGATCAACATCTTCACCGAGTCGTTCTTCATTTCCCCCTCTCTAACTTGAGGGATCTAACCTAGGGTTTCCTCTTGTGGAGAACCTAGGCATCTTGCTACTCTTGGTGATTCAAGATTGTTGGGAGCCACTAATTTGGTTGTCGGTGTGTGCCCCAAGTTGTTTATAAAGGATTCGATTCCCGACTCAAAGGGGATCAATAGTGGAAGGTGGACTAAGCCTTTGTGGAGGGGTTCATCGGAGAATAGGGTGAGGCCTTTGTGGCGTTGCGTAGGCCTTCATGGCGAGCTCACACCCCTCCAACGAGACGTACTCCCTTAACAAGGAGGAACTCGGGATTACATCGTGTCTCCGCGTGCTTCATATCGGTTACCTCGTTCCTTTCTCCCTTTACGCATACTTGTATTGTTATTGTGTTATCCTTGTCATATAGGTAAATTCACCTTAGTTGCATTATCTAGAGAATTTACCTTTGTGTCAAGCCTAATTGTGTTAGAAAAATTAAAATTGGTCGTAGCACCTATTCACCCCCCCCTCTAGGTGCCCATACTTTACTTTCAGTGGGGACCGGGATGACCAACAAATAGGAAAGCGCACTCATCAAGTTCCTCCATGAGAACTGGGATATTTTTGCCTGGTGTCCTGCGGACATGCATGGAGTACCCAGGGAACTTGTTGAGCATCAATTGAAGATAATTCTAGGTTCAAAACTCGTCAAACAAGGTCTTTGTCGTTTTGATGGAAGAAGACGGAAGGCTATAGGAAGGGAAATTATCCGGCTTTTAGCAGCTAATTTTATCCAGGAAGTTATACATACTGATTGGTCTACGAACCCAGTAATAGTCCCGAAGAAAGACAATATTGTTCTTAGGGTGTGTATATATTACACCGGATTGAACAAATTGTGTCC
The DNA here is from genome assembly GCA_028641055.1 of Alopecurus myosuroides. NCBI lineage: Eukaryota > Viridiplantae > Streptophyta > Magnoliopsida > Poales > Poaceae > Alopecurus > Alopecurus myosuroides. The sequence goes on along the minus strand of CM054063.1, from coordinate 215,119,146 downwards.
AAAGGATAGGTTCGCGTTACCGCGAATCGATCAAATAATAGATGCCACTGCTGGCTCTGAGCTTTTATGCTTTGTGGATGCTTATTCCGGGTACCATCAAATACATATGAAGGAAGAAGATCAAATCAAAACTTCCTTCATAACCCCGTATGGAACATACTATTACATAACCATGCCTTTTGGCCTGAAGAACGCGGGTGCTACATACCAACATTGAATGCAACGTTGCTTGCATAGTCAAATAGGCAAAAATGTCCATGTTTACGTGGATGGCATTGCGGTAGTTTCCAAGGAAAAGGACACACTCCTTGAAGATTTACGAGAAACCTTCAAAAAATTTCGCACCTACAAAATGAAGTTGAATCCATTAAAGTGTGTATTCGGGGTTCGCTCAGGAAAGCTTCTGGGTTTTATCGTTTCTCACAGAGGAATAGAAGTAAACCCGAAAAAGATCGAGGCAATTTTGAGCATCACAAAGCCTACGTGTTTAAAAGATGTCCAAAGATTGATGAGTTCCACAGCCGCGGTCAGCAGGTTCATAAGACGGCTAGGAAATAAAGCTCTGCCATTATACAAATTGTTGAAGAAACCTGACAAATTTGAATGGACAGAAGAGGCGGACAAAGTATTAACCCAGCTGAATGAAACCTTGATGAAAGCTCCGATTTTTGCATCCCCAGCGTTGTGATAATTGTGGAAAGGTGGAAAGATGAACAACGTATACCAGCATCCAGTGTACTATGTTAGCGAAGTATTCTCCGAGTCAAAGCAAAGGTACCCACATTATCAAAAGCTAGCATATGGCGTGTTTTTCGCATCTAGAAAACTCCGCCATTATTTCCAAGGACATTCCATAACAATGGTAAGTAAAGCACCACTAGCGGATATCCTTAACAATGCGGACGCAACTGGCCGAGTAGCCAAATGGGGCATTGAGCTAGCTGCGTTCGACATTAAGTACCAACCCCGGACGGCAATAAAATCCTAGGTGTTGGTAGATTTTGTCGCTGATTGGACAGAAGCAATGGAGAACACACCAATGCCGGAGTCGGAATACTTGGTCATGCATTTTGATGGATCCAAGATGAAGGAAGGCGCTGGAGCTGGTGTAGTGCTGAAATCCCCAAAAGGTGACATTGTGGAGTACGTATTACAAATACACTTCAACACCAGCAACAATGTGGCATAATATGAAGCTCTGCTTCACGACTTGCATATTGCAAAAGAAATGGGTGTCAAACGTATACTCTGTTACGGTGACTCAGATTAGGTGCAGCATCAGCTAAACCAAACATGGGATGCTATAAAACCCATAATGGCCGAATATCGGAGAACTGTGGACGAGTTTGCAATTTGTTTCCTAGGATTTGAAGTACTTCATATCAAATGGGAAGAAAATTGGAACGCGGATGCATTAGCCCGCATGGGGTCGGAAAGAGTGAAAACCCTACCACCTGGTGTGTTTGTCCAACACTTGCACGAACCATCGATTAAAGGTGGAGATGTTGATTATCCTCTCGTTTCCGGGTCAATCGAACTTCTGCTCATTAACCCGGATTATACAATTCCATACTTAAACTTCTTAGTTGATCGGAAGTTCTCGGATGGATCAGATGAAGTCTTGCAAAGGCAGATACAACGCCGATGCAAAGGATACACATAATTAATGGTTGCCTGTATAAGCGCAGCACTATCAGAATTTTTCAGCGATGTATTTCTCCGGAAGAAGGCCGAGAAATCTTGTGTAACATCCCAAGTATGAAAATATCCCTTAGAATGTTTGATTTCCTGTTTAATTAAAGTATTGCATCATGTCATCATGTTTAATTATTTGTTTGCATTTGTTTACTATTTGGTTTGCATCTGTTTTATCTTGTTTTCATAATGAAACTCAAACATTTTCAAATGGTTATTTCATACTTGCTCTGTTACAACATTTCAACTAAAAATCTAGAATAAAAACAACCCTTTTGTTGTCATATTATTCCATGTTGATCAACTAATAAAATGGTGATTTTATTTCAACTAATTAATTCCAACTTGGTTTAAAATTCAAAGCAAATCATCTGCAGCACCTAATTTCGAAATTATAAAAATACCAAACCATTCTAATGTTTTAATCCACTTAACCATAGGGGCACCCTAATAAAAATGGATTGTTTTCATAATGTTTACTTAATATGAAAATTCACCCAATTTTGGTTTAATTACAAACAGCAAGTTAAAACTCCAACTTTCTGAAAACAAAAGTTAACATTTGTTTTCTATTAACCTAAAAAGCTTAACCTAATTTTTCTAACATTTTTACTAACCTACAAACCCTCCTTTTCTTCCATTTTTGTTTTCAGCAAAAAAAAATAAACAAAACGAAAAAAGGAAAAAGGAAACGAACCTGCGTGGGGGGGGGGGGAGCCAAAGTGGCCCAGCCCACTTACACTGCGCGCGCTGGCCCGGTACCCCTTCGGAGCCGCCCGCGTCGTCTTGTTCGCGTACGGCTCGTCATCGGAGCATGCCACGGCGGTAGCCACCGCGCGCCGACGGCATCTATCGACTTCCGCGCCCTATAAGTACCCCTACGGACCCTAGACACGAACCCTAATCCCTAGGTCACCTGTCCCTCCTCGAGCCGCCGCCAATTTCTCCTCCACGTCGCAGTTTCCCCTCTCTGTTTCCCTCACCGGAGAAGCACGCCTGAACCCGCCACGATCGCCGCCAATCCACCGAGCCACTCCCCTACCTAACTACTGGAAACGAAACCCCACTCCTTCCTCTCCAGTTTGCACACTGCAGCAGCCCCGGAGATCAACAGAGCCCGCGCCGCCGTCCACGACCACGCCGCAGTCGCCGTCAGCCGTACGTCACCGCGCCTCTGCATCGTCTACCTCCGGTGGTGAGCAAGCCACCGTCTCCTCCTCCTCTCTGTACTCCTTGCATCGCATCCATCCTGCACGCACACATCCAGATCCAGCACTCCACGGCGCAGCAGCCCTCAGCTCGTCTCCGGCGATCATCGAGTTGTTCTCTGTCAAGGTTCAGACGGCGCGCGTTCTAATTCAGTTAACACTTGGATCTGAAGAAATAACCTCACCGCGTCGCTTACACTGTCACCAAACTGAATCCACCGCAGTGGTAGCACTGCACCTGTCTCGTGCGCGCGGTCGTGGGATCGATTCCCCGCGGCTGCGATTTATCCAACCCCTTTTTGCACGCACCGCTGACGGGCAGGACCCACTCATCAGTGGCTCACACTGCCACGCACGCGCAGCACGCCACGCTGGCCCCCCAGGCCCACGCTGCAGTGGCAGTGGCTAGGTTCCAGTGTGGTGTAAAATGTTTGAAACAGTTTCTGTTTTAAAAACCAGCCCCTTAAAAATTGCAGAATGGTCCCTAGATTTAAATTGCTTATAACTTTTATTTTATAACTCTAAAAAATAAAAATAAAATATGCACACTACTCTAAATTAAATTGTCTATCTTTTGGTACCAATTGTTTACTGTTTTGAAATTTCCAAATGCAACTCAAATTTGAATTCAAATAATTCAAATGCAAATTTCTAAATTCCATAAAAAATTCATTCTTAATCCAATAAATGCAAATAAAATATGTTTTCCATGCTATTTTGAATAACCTTTTCAAATATAAATTTTGTTTCATGGTTTGAATAATTTAAATTGCCTAAATAATTTAATCCTTGTTTAATTCATTTAAATTTTGCTAAAATCATATCTTGCTCAAAATAAAATATTTTTGAACATGCAAAATATGTTTTCAAACTAGGAAGGTATGAACTTTTCAAATATAAATTTGAATTTATGTTTTGAACAAATAAAATTCAACTAAAATTCACACTTGTTTTTAAATTCATTTAAAACTTGTTTAATATTGTTTAAGTCATAATAAATTCATCCTAACTCCTATTTCAAAATTTGAAACATGTAATCCAACTAAAATTTGATGTTCTTTTCAAATATAAATTTTGTTAATTGTTTTGCACACTTTAACTTGAGGAAAACAACAATTGGTTGTGTGACATGTTTAAGTAACCCAAAATTTCTAAACTTAATAAATGATTTCCAAACATGTTAAAATCCTTTTCACTTGCATCTATTATTGTTACTTGTTGTTATTTGTTGTTATCATCATGCATGCATCATGGTAATCAATTTTCACATGGTAACTAAATTGTAGATCATTTGTTTCCACTTAATCCATGGACCTTTGCCATATGCAATCCAATTGCATATGGGTCCATTTAAATTGTGTTATCATGTTAGCTAGTTTATTTTGATGCAACCATTAACTTGACATGCATCATCCCATGATTGTGCACTATGCCATGATATTGATTGTTTATATTTCTGCCTTGTTTGTTTGCTTCTTCTCGGATAGACGACGACGTTGATACCGACGATCTTTACGACACCCCTTCTGAGGATCTAGCTCAGTACCCGGCTACTGGGTTTGCAGGCAAGTTATCACTCACATGAACCACTGTGTTCCTTTCAACATTGGTTACCGATACTTTCCGTTGTTCTTTTTCTGCTAGCCTTAGTAGTAGTTGTTCTGTTACGAACCTATCACATGAATCCCGTAACCCTGATATTGCCTCACCTCCAATCCTACACCCCATTGTTTGAGCCAGTGTCTTACTAGCATGCTTAGGTTGTTTTGCTCGAGTCTGTTACCCGTTACTCTCAGTTACTATACTTTTATCATGTTCTGGGGGCTCGATGTTAATCAATCAACCTGTTATTAATAATATGCTGATAAGGCACCGGCAGGAGGCCCTTTGTGGTTTTGAGGCCTGCTAGTGTCGACCCTAATAGGAAAAGGGTCTTGTCTACTGATCCATGATGAGCGCACTACCCTCATGTGGGAAGCGAGTATGGGCGCCCCCCTCAATTTGATTCGATTCGCATCTCGTCCAAATCATCTCATTTAGTTCGTGTTTTCCATTTGCCGCATGCATGTTTTTGCGAGCCCAGCGCAGGGTGGAACTTTTGTAGTCGGCATATAGGGGGACACGGTCTTAGAGTGCTATGAGGGTCCCTTTTCTTCGGGGCTTGATTAGCCGTGCGCCCAAGGTGCTTTGGGCTTGATGCGAAGAAGAGTTGAGTTGTGTTGAGTGCCACGCTTGGTGGGAGGCATCCCATCTGGCGGGGTATTCTTACGTGTACGGCCAAATTGGTGCAACCCTGCAGGGATAAATCTTCTCGAGAAGCCGTGTTTTCCGCGGTTATGGTTAACTTGGTGAAAGTACTGGCTAACAAGTACTCAGAACAACTTACACCTAACTATTGATGACTTGACTAGTAATAGACTTATTGACATAACAACTTGATCCATCATTCATTAATCCAACTGTGTGAGTTATCCTCGGATTGCTTCTTTGGATAAGGGGCGAGATCCAGGATGGGTTTGTTTGGAGTTATCTTTCAGTTGGTTACAATACTCGATCTTATGTCCTTTCTGTAGCTGGAAGTTGTAGTTTTCTGTCGTTGGTTAGCGCAGCCAGTTGCAGCATCTTTCATATCCCCTTTCTTCCGTTGAACCCAAGGCATCTGTACTTGGTGTTGACGGGTTACACTTTGGTGAACTGTGAGTCTTGCTTGCCAGTACTTGGATGTACTGACCCCTTTGGGGCTGTGGTTTCCGCAGACTACGCTTACGAGGATCCAGGTGACGGCTACTACGTGGAGTTTGACGAGGCTGCTGACGAGTAGTTAGCGGACCCGGGCAGGATCCGAGACATCGTGGATGGGCTCCGTCTTTCTTTTCAGTTCCCGGCTTCTTAAGCCTATTTGATTTTGTCTGTACTCAGACCCTTTGAATGCTTCCGCTGAGATGTAATGATGTTATGTTGGGACATGTGTCCTCTAGATGATTGTATTTGCTATTCTCTGCCCTAGTGAGGGCCAGTTGCAACTTATTTCAATCTTTTGTGTCTTAGAGATAAGTTGTGTTATCAGTTTGTTCAAAGCCGTTGACGTACCATGTGTGTATGGTATGAAGTACGTCAATGGTAGTGTCCTGATTTCTACGGGATAGTTTACATCGACGGTGAACAGTAGCGATGGGTTGTCACACATAAGTGTTGGCCTACTTGTAAGAGGACGCGGGTGCCGGTAAGCCCCGTAATCCCATCAGAATACTGTTCAGTTCGTACGGTGAGTATCCTCTAGAAATTCCGGGTGCGACAAATGGTATCAGAGCCTGTCTGCCTGTAGGATCCCTTTTTACTGGTCGCAGTTGAGTCTATAAACTATTTTGTAGCTATATAGGAAAAATGAAACGTGAGAGTAGGAATTCTGCCATTTTTCTTCTTTCCCCACCCACCCACCCTTTTTCTGGTAAGGAAGTGCAACGTTGTTTTCTGTTCTCACCTAAACTTTCAAGTTAGGATTTCACGTGTTTTGGGTTCTCCGTAGTACCTCAGGAGTTTTTGGTCTCGTTTTCCCGATGTTGCTTCGATATCCTGTTCTTCTAAAGAACCTTTCGTCCGTTGAAATCTTGTTGTTGTTTTCCACTTCAATTCTTCTACCGGCGTCTAATCAAAACCTCCCAAATCATCTGCAGATGGATCTCAGGTTCTACCCGCAGGTGGTTCGGATGACTCGCTGTGAGAGCACCGCCGGTTATCCGGAGATGCTGAGGGACATGGTCACCTATCTGGGGTTCCATTGGGCACCAGAGTACCAGGTCTACGAGCAGCAGCGAGAGTTTGACCAGACCTACTACCGGGCTATCGTCTACATTTTGTCAGATGATGGCATGAGCGTTGTCCACCGCTACGAGGCAGTAGGTTCCACAGTGGATATGGCCGTGCAGCAGGCAGCTTATGTGAGTCTCACCGTCCTTTGTGCTGACTACTGGGGGTTTGACGATTCTATCTATCGCCACATCCCCCGTGGTTACATCACTACAGCGGGAGCTCACTTCACTCTCTACGACAACTTGGATATTTATGAGCGTGATAGTTCCAGGCTGCACACCACTGCTCAGTTTGTGAGGCACAGTGATGCTGTTGCCATCACTATAGCTCAGGAGTTGGCTACAGTCAGGGAGCAGCTCTACCTTGCTCTCACTCGTCTGGCGACGTACACCACAGACTTTGTTGGAGACGAGCGCTTCACGCGTTTCCAGCAGCCAGTTGGGCGTACTCTGCCAGATGCCGGAGGTTACGAGCCGATCAGAGGTCCACTTCTCGACCTTGGTCCTGGTTACACTGGGATTCCCCGCTTTGGAGCACAGGGAGACGACGCTTTCTACTTCACCACACCGAGAGTTGCTCTCAGAGCAATCCCGCTCTATGTGGATCGTCGTTCTACTTACTTCCGTGGGATTCCTCCTCACCGTATCTCTCGTCGTACTACTCGCCGCCGTCCTGCGTGATGAGCATGTGAGTACCGATGTATCCGTTCCTAGCTATGTTTAGTTATCCTTTGGCATTCGAACCATGTATTGGTCTGTTGGATATTCTGATATATTTGAACATGTGATGATGTACCTGTTGGTTATCTATTCATGCGTCGGAATAATCTATCTTTCGGTTACCAAGTCTATCCTTTTCTATTGTTGTGCTAAAATGCATGTCTATTCAGGATGCCGCCAACAAGGAGCAACCCGCCTGAACCACCTCCGCTCACGGAGCTTTTGACTCAGATGACTCAGGTCGTGGCTCAGATGGCCCAGATCCAGGCTAACTAGCACAACAACCAGAATGCTCCACGGGTCAACATCAAGGAGTTCCTCAGTCTGGGCCCAAAAGCTTTCGTGGCAACACGCGAGCCCCTGGATGCTGATGACTGGATCCGTGACATAGCCAGGACTCTCGAGATTGCACATGTTGCTGAGGAAGATAAGGTCAAGTATGCCACCTACCTACTGAAGGGTCAGGCAGCTTCCTGGTGGGAGAACTACCAGACCATGAGAGATGGCTATCCTATCACCTGGGGTTGTTTCAAGGATGCCTTCCTGAAGCACCACATCCCAGATGGTCTCATGGAAAGGATGCGTGAAGAGTTCTGCTCTTTCAAGCAGGGCAAGCTGGACGTTATCAGCTATCAGACTGAGTTCAATCGCCTCGCTCGATACGCTGGTGACGAGGTGTCCACTGAGGCCAAGAAGATGGCAAGGTTCCGCCGAGGTTTTAACCCGGAACTGAAGTACGCTCTCACAAACATCAAGTGCAAGGACTTCGAGGAGCTCGTGAACACCGCGCTCAATGAGGAAAATGGGCGCAAGGCGTTCGAGGAGTCCCGCAAGCACTCGCGTGAGGGTGGTTCCTCCTCCAACATGACCACCCCTCCGCAGAAGCGCCGCATCTGGGTGCCAAATGGTGCTGTCACTCGGGCTCCATATGCCCAAGCTTCTCCAGGCTTTGCTCCCCGCCCACCCAACCCATCTCAGATGCAGGGTCAGAGGGTTCCAATGGGGCAACCAAGGCCAGGCACTCCTCGTGTCGTCACTTGCTTCAAGTGCAAGGAGACTGGGCACTACGCTGATAAGTGCACTCAGAGGCAGCTACCTCCACCTCCTCGCCCCAACACCAACCAGGCAATGGTTCGTGCTCCCCCGGCTAAAGCCTTCAACTCCAACAACAGGCCCGTCGGGAGGACCGCGAGGGTGAATCATATCAAGGCCGACAAAGCTGAGGAAGCTGCTGACGTCGTTCTCGGTATATTACCCGTAAACTCTTTTCCAGCTAAAGTGTTGTTTGATACCGGAGCATCGCATTCTTTTGTGTCAAAGATCTTTGCTACAACGTACAATCTAGCTCAGCGTCCACTAAGCAATCAAATCTATGTTCACTCTCCGGGAACTAAAATGATTACTTCCAAGATAAGTATGGACAATCATATCCTAATTGGAGGTCGCATATTCCTTGCTTCACTCATGTTGCTGGGAAATTCTGACATTGATGTCATTCTGGGCATGGATTGGTTGAAGACCCACAAAGCAAAAATTGACTGTGCTCAAAAGTCAATAACTCTCTCGCACCCTTCTGGCCAGATAGTCTATTCTCCATATGGATCAAGTTCTGTTCAGCTGTTCAACCTCGATGCAAAACCTCTTCCTGCAATTGAAAATGTTCCGGTGGTTTGTGAATTCCCTGACGTCTTTCCAGAAGAGTTGCCAGGGATGCCTCCGGACAGAGCAGTTGAGTTCGTGATCGAGCTTGAGCCAGGTACTGCTCCAATCTCTAAGCATCCATATAAGATAGCTCCTCCTGAACTGAAATTGTTGAAGGAGCAAATCGATATGTACATGGAGAAAGGTTACATTCAGCCTAGTTCCTCCGCTTGGGGTTTCCCAACTCTGTTTGTTGCCAAGAAGGATCAAACAAAAAGACTCGTGGTTGACTATCGTCCTCTCAACGAGAAAACCATCAAGAACAAGTATCCAATTCCTCGTATCGATGATCTGTTTGATCAACTTGCTGGAGCCTCAATATTCTCAAAGTTGGACTTGAGGATGGGTTACCATCAAATAAAGATCAGAAAGGAAGATATTCCTAAGACAACCTTCACCACTCGGTACGGTCTATATGAATACACCGTCATGTCCTTTGGTCTCACCAATGCACCGGCAACGTTCTCAAGACTCATGAATTCTGTCTTCCATGAATACCTCGACAAGTTCGTGGTGGTATATCTCGATGACATTCTGGTCTACTCAAAATACGAGGAAGAGCATGGAGAACACCTTCGTCTCACTCTCATGAAACTTCACGAGCATCGTCTATATGCCAAGTTCTCCAAATGTGAGTTCTGGATTCCAGAAGTTGCTTACCTTGGTCATATCATCTCTGCCAAAGGCATAGCCATTGACCCAGAAAAGGTTAAGTCAATTGTTGATTGGAAACCCCCTAAGACGGTGAAGCAAGTCAGAAGTTTTCTTGGCTTGGCTAGCTATTGCCGTCGTTTCGTCCAAAACTTTTCCAAGATTGCCAAACCTCTCACTGATCTCACAAAGAAGGACAAGAAGTTCGTTTGGACTCCACAATGTAATGAGAGTTTCAATCTCTTGAAGACTAAACTCACTTCTACACCTGTTCTGGTTGGCCCAGATACTACCAAACCTTTCCAGATATTCTGCGATGCATCTCTCCAAGGTCTAGGTGCAGTTCTTATGCAAGAACGTCAAGTTGTGGCTTATGCTTCACGTCAGTTGAATGCACATGAGCAAAACTATCCCACACATGATCTTGAACTTGCAGCAGTTGTGTTTGCCCTCAAGAAATGGAGACAATACTTGTTGGGTAACAAAACTGAAATCTTTTCCGATCATAAGAGTCTGAAATACATGTTCACTCAACCAGATCTAAACCTCAGGCAAAGGAGATGGATTGAGAAGATTAAATACTTTGATCTCACCATTTCTTACACTCCAGGCAAGGCTAATGTTATGGCCGATGCTCTCAGTCGCAAATCCTATTGCAATAATCTCATGATCATGGAAAGCCAACCTCCACTTCATGAAGAATTCCAGAAGCTGAACCTTGGTCTTGTTCCACAAGGTTATCTTGCTAGCTTGACAGCCAGTCCAACTCTCGAGGACAAGATTCGTTCTGAACAACTTCGTGATGCTGAAATCAAGAAGATTGTAGAGCACATCAAAGAAGGCAATGATAAATTCAAGTCCTTCTCAGTTGATGACAAGGGAACTGTGTTCTTCGAAGGACGCATTGCAGTTCCTCAGATTCAAAGTCTCACAGATGTCATTCTCAAGGAGGCTCATGAAACTCCTCTCTCCATCCACCCTGGAAGTACAAAGATGTACCAGGATCTCAAGACTCTGTATTGGTGGCCTGGCATGAAACGTGAAATTGCTCAATACGTTTCTGAATGCGACGTTTGTCAACGTGTTAAGGCAGTCCATCAGAAAACAGCCGGTCTACTCCAACCTCTGAAAATTCCTGAGTGGAAGTGGGACATGATTGAAATGGACTTCGTTACTGGGTTTCCAAAGTCCAAGAAGGGCAACGATGCAATCTTCGTTGTTATTGATCGTCTCACTAAAGTAGCTCACTTCTTTGCTGTCAAGGAAACTATCTCAGCTAGCCAGTTAGTAGAGCTCTACACAGCAAGGATCGTTCCTCTTCATGGTGTTCCATTGGAAATAAGCTCAGACCGTGGAAGTATATTCACTTCTCATTTCTGGAAGAGTTTTCAAGAAGCATTGGGCACCAAACTTCTGTTCAGCACAACTTATCACCCTCAGTCTCAGGGGCAAGTCGAAAGAGTCAATCAGATTCTCGAGGATATGCTCAGAGCATGTGGTCTCTCCTTTGGCATGAAATGGGAGGATTGCCTTCCATATGCTGAATTCTCCTACAACAACAGCTACCAGGCAAGCCTAGGCATGGCACCATTTGAGGCACTGTATGGTCGCAGATGCAGGAGTCCAATCAATTGGTCTGGAGCTGGTGAACGTTCACTCTTAGGCCCTGACATTGTTAAGGAAGCCGAGGAGAAAGTTTGTATCATTCGTGACAATCTCAAGATTGCTCAGTCTCGTCAGAAGAGCTATTATGATAGCAAGCATAGGGATATGATCTATGCACCTGGTGACAAGGCATATCTCCGTGTAACTCCCCTCAGAGGCACTCATCGTTTTGGTGTGAAAGGAAAGCTTGCACCAAGATACATTGGTCCTTTCAACATTCTCTCAAGGCGGGCAGAAAATGCTTATCGTCTTGAACTTCCAGAAAAACTATCCAAGGTGCACGATGTGTTCCACGTGTCAGAGCTCAAGAAGTGTTTCAAAGATCCAGATCGTGCAGTTGATCATGATTCCATTGAACTGCAAGATGATCTCTCTTATGAGGAGCACCCGTATTCAAATTCTCGATGAGACCGAGCGTAAGACTCGCAACAAGAGCACCAAGTTCTTGAAAGTGCAGTGGTCTCATCATTCCGATAAAGAGGCAACATGGGAGACCGAAGAGGATCTTCGAAAGAAGTATCCAGACCTTTTCACTTCTCAGCAAGGAATCTCGGGGCGCGATTCCTTCAAGGGGGGGCGTTTTGTAACATCCCAAGTATGAAAATATCCCTTAGAATGTTTGATTTCCTGTTTAATTAAAGTATTGCATCATGTCATCATGTTTAATTATTTGTTTGCATTTGTTTACTATTTGTTTTGCATCTGTTTTATCTTGTTTTCATAATGAAACTCAAACATTTTCAAATGGTTATTTCATACTTGCTCTGTTACAACATTTCAACTAAAAATCTAGAATAAAAACAACCCTTTTGTTGTCATATTATTCCATGTTGATCAACTAATAAAATGGTGATTTTATTTCAACTAATTAATTCCAACTTGGTTTAAAATTCAAAGCAAATCATCTGCAGCACCTAATTTGGAAATTATAAAAATACCAAACCATTCTAATGTTTTAATCCACTTAACCATAGGGGTCACCCTAATAAAAATGGATTGTTTTCATAATGTTTACTTAATATGAAAATTCACCCAATTTTGGTTTAATTACAAACAGCAAGTTAAAACTCCAACTTTCTGAAAACAAAAGTTAACATTTGTTTTCTATTAACCTAAAAAGCTTAACCTAATTTTTCTAACATTTTTACTAACCTACAAACCCTCCTTTTCTTCCATTTTTGTTTTCAGCAAAAAAAAATAAACAAAACGAAAAAAGGAAAAAGAAAACGAACCTGCGTGGGGGGGAGCCAAAGTGGCCCAGCCCACTTACACTGCGCGCGCTGGCCCAGTACCCCTTCGGAGCCGCCCGCGTCGTCTTGTTCGCGTACGGCTCGTCATCGGAGCATGCCACGGCGGCAGCCACCGCGCGTCGACGGCATCTATCGACTTCCGCGCCCTATAAGTACCCCTACGGACCCTAGACACGAACCCTAATCCCTAGGTCACCTGTCCCTCCTCGAGCCGCCGCCAATTTCTCCTCCACGTCGCAGTTTCCCCTCTCTGTTTCCCTCACCGGAGAAGCACGCCTGAACCCGCCACGATCGCCGCCAATCCACCGAGCCACTCCCCTACCTAACTACTGGAAACGAAACCCCACTCCTTCCTCTCCAGTTTGCACACTGCAGCAGCCCCGTAGATCAACGGAGCCCGCGCCGCCGTCCACGACCACGCCGCAGTCGCCGTCAGCCGTACGTCACCGCGCCTCTGCATCGTGTACCTCCGGTGGTGAGCAAGCCACCGTCTCCTCCTCCTCTCTATACTCCTTGCATCGCATCCATCCTGCACGCACACATCCAGATCCAGCACTCCACGGCGCAGCAGGCCCTCAGCTCATCTCCGGCGATCATCGAGTTGTTCTCTGTCAAGGTTCAGACGGCGCGCGTTCGAATTCAGTTAACACTTGGATCTGAAGAAATAACCTCACCGCGTCGCTTACACTGTCACCAAACTGAATCCACCGTAGTGGTAGCACTGCACCTGTCTCGTGCGCACGGTCGTGGGATCGATTCCCCGCGGCTGCGATTTATCCAACCCCTTTTTGCACGCACCGCTGACGGGCAGGACCCACTCATCAGTGGCTCACACTGCCACGCACGCGCAGCACGCCACGCTGGCCCCCTAGGCCCACGCTGCAGTGGCAGTGGCTAGGTTCCTGTGCGGTGTAAAATGTTTTAAACAGTTTCTGTTTTAAAAACCAGCCCGTTAAAAATTGTAGAATGGTCCCTAGATTTAAATTGCTTATAACTTTTATTTTATAACTCTAAAAAATGAAAATAAAATATGCACACTACTCTAAATTAAATTGTCTATCTTTTGGTACCAATTGTTTACTGTTTTGAAATTTCCAAATGCAACTCAAATTTGAATTCAAATAATTCAAATGCAAATTTCTAAATTCCATAACAAATTCATTCTTAATCCAATAGATGCAAATAAAATATGTTTTCCATGCTATTTTGAATAACCTTTTCAAATATAAATTTTGTTTCATGGTTTGAATTATTTAAATTGCCTAAATAATTTAATCCTTGTTTAATTCATTTAAATTTTGCTAAAATCATATCTTGCTCAAAATAAAATATTTTTGAACATGCAAAATATGTTTTCAAACTAGGAAGGTATGAACTTTTCAAATATAAATTTGAATTTATGTTTTGAACAAATAAAATTCAACTAAAATTCACACTTGTTTTTAAATTCATTTAAAACTTGTTTAATATTGTTTAAGTAATAATAAATTTATCCTAACTCCTATTTCAAAATTTGAAACATGTAATCCAACTAAAATTTGATGTTCTTTTCAAATATAAATTTTGTTAATTGTTTTGCACACTTTAACTTGAGGAAAACAACAATTGGTTGTGTGACATGTTTAAGTAACCCAAAATTTCTAAACTTAATAAATGATTTCCAAACATGTTAAAATCCTTTTCACTTGCATCTATAATTGTTACTTGTTGTTATTTGTTGTTATCATCATGCATGCATCATGGTAATCAATTTTCACATGGTAACTAAATTGTAGATCATTTGTTTCCACTTAATCCATGGACCTTTGCCATATGCAATCCAATTGCATATGGGTCCATTTAAATTGTGTTATCATGTTAGCTAGTTTATTTTGATGCAACCATTAACTTGACATGCATCATCCCATGATTGTGCACTATGCCATGATATTGATTGTTTATATTTCTGCCTTGTTTGTTTGCTTCTTCTCGGATAGACGACGACGTTGATACCGACGATCTTTACGACACCCCTTCTGAGGATCTAGCTCAGTACCCGGCTACTGGGTTTGCAGGCAAGTTATCACTCACATGAACCACTGTGTTCCTTTCAACATTGGTTACCGATACTTTCCGTTGTTCCTTTTCTGCTAGCCTTAGTAGTAGTTGTTCTGTTACGAACCTATCACATGAATCCCGTAACCCTGATATTGCCTCACGTCCAATCCTACACCCCATTGTTTGAGCCAGTGTCTTACTAGCATGCTTAGGTTGTTTTGCTCGAGTCTGTTACCCGTTACTCTCAGTTACTATACTTTTATCATGTTCTGGGGGCTCGATGTTAATCAATCAACCTGTTATTAATAATATGCTGATAAGGCACCGGCAGGAGGCCCTTTGTGGTTTTGAGGCCTGCTAGTGTCGACCCTAATAGGAAAAGGGTCTTGTCTACTGATCCATGATGAGCGCACTACCCTCATGTGGGAAGCGAGTATGGGCGCCCCCCTCAATTTGATTCGATTCGCATCTCGTCCAAATCATCTCATTTAGTTCGTGTTTTCCATTTGCCGCATGCATGTTTTTGCGAGCCCAGCGCAGGGTGGAACTTTTGTAGTCGGCATATAGGGGGACACGGTCTTAGAGTGCTATGAGGGTCCCTTTTCTTCGGGGCTTGATTAGCCGTGCGCCCAAGGTGCTTTGGGCTTGATGCGAAGAAGAGTTGAGTTGTGTTGAGTGCCACGCTTGGTGGGTGGCATCCCATCTGGCGGGGTATTCTTACGTGTACGGCCAAATTGGTGCAACCCTGCAGGGATAAATCTTCTCGAGAAGCCGTGTTTTCCGCGGTTATGGTTAACTTGGTGAAAGTACTGGCTAACAAGTACTCAGAACAACTTACACCTAACTATTGATGACTTGACTAGTAATAGACTTATTGACATAACAACTTGATCCATCATTCATTAATCCAACTGTGTGAGTTATCCTCGGATTGCTTCTTTGGATAAGGGGCGAGATCCAGGATGGGTTTGTTTGGAGTTATCTTTCAGTTGGTTACAATACTCGATCTTATCTCCTTTCTGTAGCTGGAAGTTGTAGTTTTCTGTAGTTGGTTAGCGCAGCCAGTTGCAGCATCTTTCATATCCCCTTTCTTCCGTTGAACCCAAGGCATCTGTACTTGGTGTTGACGGGTTACACTTTGGTGAACTGTGAGTCTTGCTTGCCATGTACTGACCCCTTTGGGGCTGTGGTTTCCGCAGACTACGCTTACAAGGATCCAGGTGACGGCTACTACGTGGAGTTTGACGAGGCTGCTGACGAGTAGTTAGCGGACCCGGGAAGGATCCGAGACATCGTGGATGGGCTTCGTCTTTCTTTTCAGTTCCCGGCTTCTTAAGCCTATTTGATTTTGTCTGTACTCAGACCCTTTGAATGCTTCCGCTGAGATGTAATGATGTTATGTTGGGACATGTGTCCTCTAGATGATTGTATTTGCTATTCTCTGCCCTAGTGAGGGCCAGTTGCAACTTATTTCAATCTTTTGTGTCTTAGAGATAAGTTGTGTTATCAGTTTGTTCAAAGCCGTTGACGTACCATGTGTGTATGGTATGAAGTACGTCAATGGTAGTGTCCTGATTTCTACGGGATAGTTTACATCGACGGTGAACAGTAGCGATGGGTTGTCACACATAAGTGTTGGCCTACTCGTAAGAGGACGCGGGTGCCGGTAAGCCCCGTAATCCCATCAGAATACTGTTCAGTTCGTACGGTGAGTATCCTCTAGAAGTTCGGGTGCGACATCTTGCAAGAAATCCACGCAGGAGATTGCGGACATCAGGCTCAATCAAAAAGCATAGTCAAAAAAGCATTGCGTGCAGGGTTTTTTGGCTAACAGCCAAGACAGACGTCGAACACATAGTAAACACATGTGCCGGATGTCAATATTACGCCAAGCTGACGAATATGCCAGCTCAAGCACTGAAAACTATCCCTATAACATGGACGTTCGCAGTCTGGGGGCTAGATATGATGGGACCATTCAAAACTGCAAGAGGCAGACTTACACATCTACTCGTTGCAGTGGATAAGTATACCAAGTGGGTGGAGGCGCAACCCACCAAAAAACTTGACGGTGTGATTGCCAAAAACTTCATCATTGACGTAGTCATGAGATACGGCGTTCCACACAGCATAATCACCGATAACGGGACAAATTTCTCAATTGGAGAGTTGGCAAACTATTGCCGACAAACGGGAATACGCCTAGATCTTGCATCTGTGGCACACCCACAGTCCAATGGGCAGGTTGAAAGAATGAATATCTCAATCCTACAGGGAATACACCCAAGACTCGAATCTCCTCTCCATAGAGCAGCTGGAGCATGGGTAGAAGAATTGCCTTCCGTGCTTTGGAGTATTCGAACAATGCCAAATAGATCAACAGGGCAAACCCCGTTTTTCTTGGTTTATGGCGTAGAAAGCAATGCTTCCAACGGACATGCTCCATGATATCCCAAGAGTGCAGGCTTACGATGACTCGGATGCCGAAAGCTAACGACAGGATGCCGTCGATCTTTTAGAAGAAGAACGAGACCTTGTGCTTCAAAGATCCGCCATTTGCCAGCAAGGATTGCGACGCTACCATAGTCGGAAAACCAGAGACCGTTCCTTCAAAGAATGTGACTTAGTGCTAAGATTGGTGCAGGTAAGAAAGCACAAGTTAGCCCCAGTCTGGGAGATACCATTTGTCATTAGCAAGGCTGTGCAAAATGGATCTTATTATCTTGTAGATATTTGGGATACGGAGGATGATCCCAAAAGACCGAATCGCAAAAGAAAGAGGAAGATAGATGTCGAACTAGGAGAGACAAAGAGACCTTGGAGCATCCAGCAGTTACGTCCCTTCTACACTTAGTTCAATTTCTATGTAAACATCTTTGAAATTATGAAATAAAGTTGTCGGAATTCATGCATTACTGTTTTATCTGTTTTCATACAAAGCATAATGATCTTTAAAAATACTCAATGTTAACCTGAATTGTGCCTGCGTGCTCGGAGTTATAAAATTGAATGATGTTCAGCCTAAGGAGGCTTAAGGAAACCCAGATTGTGCCTGCGTGCCTGAGTTTCATAAAGTTTCAAAATTCCTTACTTTTCTCTAAGTATTATCTGATTGTTTATGTGTTGGGTCACTGAAATTAGTAAGTAAAAATGCCTTAGTACAATCAATGTTTCTGATTTTTGACTAATCGGTTATACCCAGTCACTTGGCATGAAGATTAAGTACTATTGAGCCATTTCAAACACTAAGGACAGTTAAAGCATATAAACCAGAGAACTTAGAAGGCAAAGGAATTATAACCCAGAAAACTTGCAAAGACTTATAAATTAGACTGCAAAAGCGGAGTACTTGTTTATACAAATGATAGATAGCATTACAATAAATATTACATTGTAAGAATAGTAATGCTTCCATTTTCCTATCTTCTACCCAGAACTCTAGCATCTTCTTCGGGATCCGAGTCCCCCTCCTCGCTGCTGGACTCCTCAGGAGTTGTCGGAATTTCCTCCTCGGGCTAGAAGCTGGAGATGTTCACCATTTGCGCTATTTTGGTGACGTGGCCTTTGACGGATTCAAAGATGTTGGCCCGCCTGAGCGTCTGTGTATCCTTGAGGGATACCCGACGCCACTCGCCAAGACTTGGCGGTGGTATAATGCATACGCATGAGCCCAAGGGCATGCGCGCACCACGAAAGCCGTGGAACGGAACCATGATTCCTTGCGGTTCGCCACCTCCTCAATCGCCTTCGGAAGTTTGCTAACTTCCGAGAGTTCTCCTGCTTTGTCGGGAATGTACTAATTGATAAGTAACATCCCCGCGGACTTCAGCGCGGCGAATATTCTTCTGAAAGCCCGGATTTGATCAATCCGGGTAAGCAAGGGGTTCGCTTATGTTTAAACCAACAAAAGAAAGTTAGAACAAATAGAGGAGGAAAAGGGGAAAATCCGGTAAAAGTTTAAAAACTTACCGAGAATCATGTCCATCTCCGTGCCTTCCTCAAGGCGCTAGTTCAGGGAATTCTCCAAGTCCCTGATGGTGGCCTGGTCCTTCTCGGCCTAGCTAGAGGCCTTGGACTCGGCAATGCTGACAGCTAGTTGGCTGGCCTCCAGGTCCATCTGGAACTTCACATTGATCTTGTGAAGTTCCATATTTTCCTTGCAGAGGCTCTCAGCATTGGCAGCATCTTCAGCAATTTGTTTGGCTTTCTCCAAAGATGCAGAAAAGCAAGTAAAATGAAGAGTTAAAACTCGGGAAAATGCTTAGAAAAAATTCTAAAAAACAACAGAGAAGAAAACTACCTGTTGATTCATCCAGCTTTTGCTGAACGGAGGCCAGCTCTGCATCCTTTTCTTCAAGAATGCTAAGGAGAGTCTTCACCTCCTTATTTGTGATTGTAAGTTTGCTGAAAACTTCCTTGTTGATGTGTCAGCAGTTTGCTGAAACAAGGAAAAGAGACACAACGCTTAAGTCGGAAAACAAGTAGGGTCATAATAAAACCATTAAGCCAAAATGTATACATTTAACAAAATGCTTGGGGGCTAGAGATATTACCTGGCTCATTTTTGTTAGATTTGCCAGATTTTCGTTGAACTCTTTTGCATAGTTTGCAAAAAGAATCCCGACGTGGCAAAGGCCGTCCTGGATGACCTGCCGAGGTGAAAATACAAAGTTATTCCTAACAATAAGTCCGCCTTGCGGCCAAGAACGGATTAAGGGAGCTGGAGCGAAGTGCTTTGTTGCCCACGGATGGATGTACCCGTGTTCGTCAAAGGGCTCCTCCTTTACCTTGAACTCTTTGTCGAATGTTGGGATAGGCTTCTCCTCTGGAACTCGAGAAGGACCTCCCGTCTCTGGCACCGCCCTTTCCCTCGCGTCCGACTCGGACGCAACGGGATGGCTAGACTGCAAAGGGTATTCTTCCTCCCTTGCAGTCGAGTTCTCTTCTCCTGCGGCAACCAGAGTGTCGGGAGCTGCAGCGGGAGACGGATGTGCTCCTCTACTAACCACTTCCTTATGCTTCTTCCGAGCTTTCGGCTTCAACATGGTAGCAGCAAGGCTAAAAAGGAAAGGGCAAGGAAAGAAATTTCGAGAAATAAGAATCCAAGAAAGAAAAGATGTTCCTGCGACAAAAAGCAGAGAAAAGAAAAAACCCGGATGAATTACCTGGAAGTTGCGACGGGAACTCCGTCAAGATCAATCACCTTCTGAGTGGCGGAGGGATTCTTTTGCTTCCGCCCGCCAGCAAAGTTGGCACGCAGAGCGTCCAACTCAGCGTCAGAAGCAAGATCCGAGTCTGGAAGAGTCAGAATCTGTCAAAAAAGACAAAGTCCGGGTTAGTAAAAACATCCAAGAAAAAAGAGACTCAAAACCAATGCCCAAAATGCTAGAAATTTACCTTTGGAGCCGGGTTTGCGGCAGTATACATCAGCCGGCTTTTCTCATATTGGTCGCGAGTTGCGACCAACTGGTTGACGCATTTCTTCAAGTCCTTCTTCGACAAGGACTTGTTCGTCGCCCTCATCGCGTCCTCGGGTCCCGTGTATTCACACATTAGTCGGGGACCGCGGTGAGCCAGAGGCTGGATCCGCCTTTCAAGCCAACATAGAACCCTGTACATGCCAGTGAGAGGAGGAGAGGCAGAAACCAGCTTGGTGATGCGCCGCTTGATTCTCATCAGATCCGGCGGCATGGTCTGGACCGCGTCCACTGCCCAATTCTCTTGGGGAGTGGCCGCGGAATTGACGAAAGGTGGGATTCCCGTTTCCTTTCCAGGAAACGGGACATCCTCATGATAGAAGAAGGAACCCGTCCAAAATTTGACGGATTCCGAGGTTTTTATCTTGGGGAACCAGTCCTCCCTAAACCTACGGAGGGTGAAGGAGATGGTCCCACAAGTGGGGAGAGCGCCCTTAGAGGGGTTTCGCTTGACTCCGAAACAATACTGCCAGAAGTCTAGCCTAGGCTCTAACCCTAAACAACCTTTGAACAAAGCCTAGAAGCCGGCAATGTATAGAATGGAATTAGGAGGGAGATTGTGTGGCTGGATCTGGTAATGGTCTAAGACCTGGACAAAAAAGGAGGAAGGTGGAAGTTCGATACTTCGGTTAATGTGCAACGCGAGGAGGACTCTATCGCCGGCTTTTGGCGATGGCTCCAATTCCCAGAACTTTCCTCCGCTTCTTCTTTGGCTCCAGCAGCGCCCGAAGCGGCGAGCTCCTCACCGCCGCGAGCGAGGTTTTCTTCCGCAGGCTAAGTGGCGAGGGGCGGAGTAGGCGCGGTGGAAGACGACGGAAGGCTTTCGGCCGTGGGAGGAAGATCCCCACGAGCCAGATCGCCTACGTTTCCCTCCGGCGTGCCCGCGGTGGCGCGGCCGGGAGAATCCAATAGCGGGTCGATGTCGTTGATAATGTTTTCGATGTAGAGGGCGACAGAGCTCGTTTCCGCGGCGCGGGGTGATCCTCCGATGGTTCTTTCCGGAGAGGGCACTCGTTCTCTACTCACTCTCGCAAGTTCGAGGTCGAGCTCTATGGCTATGGCGCTAGGAGTTGGGAGGAGAAGAGGGAGCGGAAGGAAAATCTGGAGGGACGAGGCGGCTATTTATAGCCATAAATGCATTGAGATTGGCTACGACGGCTATTTTAGCCGTTGGATCCTTGATGTGTGTCACGTCCGGTAATTCCGGGAATCGAGAGGACGGGGCGATAATGGCTATCTCCTCATTTCCCGCGAGAATCCTTGAGAGATACGTTTCAGGATTTTGACTGAACCCAAACGTCTGTGGTGTCAGCACATTTTCATCGCTGACGTCACGAAGTTCCTTCTCCACGAAGGCTTGTGGAAGAAAATCCGGATTCTGGTAAATCCGAGTTTTGAGTTATACATCAAGAAATTCCTTCTCCACGAAGGTTTGTGGAAGAAAAGGACGGATTTTGATGAAATCCGGGTTATGTGTTATGAAGTTTTGGGAAAAAGAAGAATCGAGATTAAGCGCCAACATTTCTCGAAAAAGAATACAAAGTGACGAAAGGTGGCAGAATGAAGTCTCAATCCTTCTTGGGGGCTACTGTTGGATATATACTGATTAGATGTATATCCGGCATTGTCCTAAGAGCCGGATTACCAGGGTGTCCTGTTGGTAATGGATCACAGTCCATTAGGCGGCCCAATAAGCTGACGCGCAGAAGCCGAATTCTAGAAGAACTCGGACCACGACCCAAAGTGGTGCGACTTGGAGTAGAAGGCGTATTCTTGCTTTCCAAGTTAGATACTTTCCGAAGTCTTCTAGGTTTCCTTTCTGTAAGCCCTAACCCGACTATCTATATAAAGTCGGACGGGAGAAAAGAACACAGACAATTAGCTAGAAGCCAACTCGCCGAGAAGTTGATCCTAGCCGAGTTAGCAAAACCCTACTCACGTTGTACTTTGTATACTTCAGGCTTCAGCCCTGATTTAGTGAGATTGCAGGAGTAGGAACGTCGCCTAGTTGCGCCGTACCAAACCTGGGTAAAATTGGTGCTCCTGGTTGTCGTACTACCACGTCCCCCTACGTCTCTACCTGTAGACTCATGGCACCCCCGTCTATGAACTCTACTACGATGTATCGATAATCCTTCTTTGTTAAAACATCGTGACCGTGGACGCGGCTATTCGAATAGTTTTAACTCTGCAGAGGAGTACACTTTACCGACATCAACCAGTGTCACCACCATGGAACATCCATGAATTGTCGGACGACAATACATAAATGTTGGGACTCTGATCAAGAGTTTCTATTATGTCCATGCTAGTACAAATATACCTCTTCGACTAGGTTGGTTCTCCACGGCACCGTATGATCCAGTTGTATTCATCTGGTTTCCCCTGACCTCATAGTGCCATAACAGGAGACCTAATCGTTGCACCTGGTAGCAACTTAATCTACAATTTAAATGCCCCTCTCTCTTAGGAAGCAATTAGTTCAGGTCCCATATCCACCCCTATAGCATATTGAGGTGCCTTCGTACTAAACAATACAAGCTTCCGGTCAAGCCCCAGCCCATGTGGGTGTAACATGATGTACTGTAAGGTTCCCATTGAATACTAGGTTATGTGTCATTTTCAGAAAAAACACCTTTGTATAACATTTCTCTTCAACAATCTCCCAAGTACAAGGTCCCACCTTTCAAAGGGTTTTTCATAAAAGCCTTTGTTTTTCCAAAAACAACACTAAGAGTGTCCAACTTAGGGACTTTGCAGGTGGCTTGAAGAGGATGTGACCTCAACAACCCCCATGGTGAGGGACCTGATGTTTCGTAAGGGAAACAAAGCTGGAAGAATATTCGGCTAGACGGGTTAGTGCTTGTCGTATTCTTATTAACTCGATGAACAAATTACAGGGGTGCCGCTTAGATTAAATCTAGCGCAAATTTGGATCTAGGGCTGGGTCCTGCTACGACCCCTCCCTTCCTTTATATAGGTAGTTGAGTATAGGGGCCTTACACTAGTAGGACTTGACGTTTGATTCGGTTCTAGTCTTTCCCAACTATCTGGATAAGTTCTTCCTTGCGCCTGCTTCAGCTTGGGCCTTGTTATGGGCTCTAGTGCAGCAGCCCAAAGGCCTTTCATAGATACCCCCTATCAAGCCGCACCTGATAGGCCAATCGTGGGGGAGGGTCTCTCATGTACCCCCACATCTGTAGCCCCCGAGTGCCTGATGGAGTCAAAGACTCGACCAAGGGACTCAAACTCTGGACTCATAGTGACATGAATGCATTTCTGTGCTTAGTTTTAAAGGATACGACTCAATAGGTTTGATCTACTCGACTGGTCGAGGTCAATTAATCTCATTAAGGAGAAAACATCATGGGCCTACTCAGGCTTTGAGTCCTCACGCTCGAACCCAGAAAAACCTGGGGTAACTTAGCTCATGCCGCTAAGGTCTTATCAAGTCGAATTTCAGTTGTCGGTTATTTTACCCAACGCGTCTGTCGGGATTTTTATCACACCTGCTGGTATGGAAAAAATATCGGGTAGCGCAGCAGAGGTGAAACTTACACCCAAGAGTAACAAGCTCACAAACTTCTCAGTCATGAATCCATGGGAAAGTCAAACCGATGCACCTAATGCAATGGCAAGAACACACAAAGTGGTCAAGTCCTTGATACGTCCATTTTGCATCACTATTTTATATTGTAATTTTCTGTTATCCATCGACATATTTCATATTATGATGCATTACTTATGTTATTTAATCTTATCTTGCATGTTTTATAATTATTGGAGAATAAACACCGGGACCAGAAATCTGATGGAAAATGCACTGTCAAGACACCCTATTTCTGAAGATCAGAAGAAGAAGGGGGCGTCGGGGAAGTCTTAGAAGTCCAGAAGAGGGAGCTAGCCACGAGGAGACCCACAGGGGGCCACCAGGGGCCCACACCACTAGGGGGCACCCCCCTTGGGCGCGCCTAGGGGTGGTGTGGCCACGCTGGCCCACTAATACGTCATAAACGTATCTATAATTTTTGATGTTCCATGTTGTTTTCATGCCTTATACTACATGTTTTCCTTACACTTTATGTCATTTTTATCAATTTCCTAGGACTAACCTATTGATAAGATGCCACAGAGCCAGTTCCCTGTTTTTTCTTTTGTTTTTAGTTTTAGAAAAGTTGTTCTGGAAATATTCTCGGAATTGGAAAATTCGAAGCCCGGAAGTCTTAGAATTCCTGAAGATTGCACGGAGTCCCGAAGAGGCCCGGAGGGGGGCTACAGGGGGCACACCATAGGGGCGGCCCGCCTTGGCCGCGCCTGGGGGTCGTGTGGGACCCTCGGGCATCCACCGCCATCGCCATTTCGCCTATTTATTCCCCCCGACACGTCAACCTAAATATATACGACTTTTCTCGAGAAACACCCGAGGTCGCCGTCATCGTTAACCCCAGATCGGGAGGGTTCTGGAGCTCTCCCCGGCACCCGGACGGGAGGGGAATTCATCACTGGAGGGGTCTACAGCACCATGCCCGCCTCCGGAGTGATGCGTGAGTAGTTCATTCCTGGACTACGGGTCCATAGGAGTAGCTAGATGGTTGTACTCTCCACCTTATGCCTCGCGTTTAGATCTCATGAGCTGCCTCACATGATCGAGATTATCTATTTGTAATGCTACATGTTGTGTTTGATGGGATCCGATGATTATTTAATGATATGTCTGTTGATTATCAATCTATCATGTTATGTTCATGTGTATGTTATTTATGATCTCGCATGCTCTCCGTTGCTAGTAGATGCTCTGGCCAAGTAGACGTTAGTGACTCCAAGAGGGAGTATTTATGCTCGATGGTGGGTTCATGCCTCCTTTGCATCTATGGTCGAGTGACAGAAATATGACGGATGGAGGATGTGTTGTTGCCATTAGGGAGAAAATAACAATGTTTACTTCGTTTACATTGTTTATATTACACACTTTGCTTACTGCGATTATCCGTTGCTTGCAACTTAATACCCAACGTTTGTTCGGATGATATTCTAAGGGTGGATTATTAGTCATAAATGCAGTTGGATGACGATCTATGTATTTTGTTGTAATGCCCGCATGAATCTCATAGTAATCTTTATTTCATGCATTTTTTTTATCTATCAATTGCCCAACTGTAATTTGTTCACCACCCATGTTAGCTATCTTTTATGGAGAGACACCTCTAGTGAACTATGGACCTCGGTCCATTTTCTCATTCTGATAATACACACACTGCTTCCACTATTTTCACACTGTTGCTATTGTTTTCATATTGTTTTACTAATGTTTTCCACACCATACATTTAACCTCTTTGTTATCAGCAAAACCGGTGAGATTGACAACCTCACTGCTTCGTTGGGACAAAGTGAATTGTTTGTGCTGTGTAGGTTCCACGTTGCTACTGAACCGGTAGTGCGCCCTGCCATCTCAGCTGCATCAACCTTCTGAAGTTACTCCTTGATCCTACTGGTCGATTCAACCTTGGTTTCTTTATGAGGTAAACTTTCTGATGTGCTCTCATCAAACCTTCCTCTTGGGGTGTCCCAACGAACGTTTGTTAGACGCGCATCAAGCACTTTTCTGGCGCCGTTGCCCGGGAGGAAGAGAATTTCTGCAAGGGGAGTCTCTCACTTCCAATCTCTTTACTTTGTTTTTGTTTTTCTTAGTTTATTTTATTTTATCTTGTTTGTTTATCTTTATCAAAAACACAAAAAAATAGTTAGTATTCTATTTGTTATTTTTCTTTATCATGCTTGCTATCAGTGGTTGATGTATTTGAAACTAGATCTTATTGGCAATATGGGTTCACGGAAGGAAAACAAAAATATTATAAGGAACACCGCTTGTCACAAAAAGGGATACACATATGGGAGAAAATTAATAAATTGCATATCATCGCTAGAAACTTGTGATCTACTTATAATGTTACTTATTGCTTTGATAAATCTTGTTGCTGTAGGAGGTATAAACACCTCCCTTTTCAATGTGAGTATAATGATGATGTTACCATATCTTCTTATGTTAAGGAAAATGACTTTGATGATGTGGAACAAATTGAGGAATTTATTCCTTGGAAGGGTGCATTCGAAATTGCTTATTTGCTTGAAAATATTGATGATGCACCTTATAAATATGAGATTTATGATATACTTGAATATTTCTTTGATAATTACAAGGATTATAATTACTACATAATTCAATATCTTAATAGATGCTTTCCACAAAGGAGGAGACTAATGACATGCAGGTACCTATAGAAGAAGAAATTGTTGAATCTGGAAGCTCATTGGATGAAAAAGAGGAGGAGAGTAATGATCAAGAGGAGGAAGAATGGAGCTACCCATGTCTACCTCCCAGTGAGAGTAACTCTTTAACTCATAGTTGTGATGATCCTATTGATTCTTTTGAAATATCCCTTTTTGATGAGTTGATACTTGCTATAGTTGTGACACTACTATGGATGAAACTTGTGAGAATGATATTGCTACTGTTATTTATGATAATCCATGCTACTTTGATAAATCCTATGATAATCTTCTATTTATTCCAACTATTGATAAGCATGATAATGAGGAAGTTTGTTTACAAAATATATATGATAATGCTCTAGATGATGGTCCTATGTTACTTGATGTTATAAATTATAATTCTACTGAAAATAGGATTGCTATAATGTGTCATATACCTTTTATGAGTGATCAATCATCTCGTTGTGGTATTACTAAAAGTGGGAAAGAAGAGGTCTTTATTTTTAATTTTGATCCTACTATTTTTTAGCTTGATATGAATTGTGTGCTTCTAAACCATGACAAACATGCTTTATGTGATAGTTATGTTGTTGAGGCCTCCTTTGATTCATAGGGTGGAATAAGTAAAGGATTAGGTAATGCGTAGGAATGGAATGCCCTGCTAAGCTGAATCCTATGGGCAAAGGAACTTTTGCTAGGAATTTTCCATGAAGTCTGACTTCATTCTATTTTTCCTATGAAAACACACTAGCAAGCTCCTACATGATTAATTCTTACAGTTTGCAATCCTGTGAATCAAATAGCATCGGAAGGAAAAATTCCATAGAGTCCTGATCCTATAAAAATCCTGAGAAGATCCTATGAATCAAAGGAGGCCTGAGTTTGGTCATGATGCTACTAGAAATTATTATGAGACAGGAAAATATGGTCGTAGGAATTTTCATGTTGCTAAAACACCTCTCTTTTGGTTGGAAGTTTTGAAATTGCTCTTGTTCTACCTTCCCATGATCTCTAGTTTGAGCCTCTTTGATTTATTTCTTGACAAGATTACTATGCATAGGAAGTGGGTTAGACATAATTTTTTTATACTTGCTTCTTGATGCTCTATTTTGCTTAATTCATATTTCTTATGTGAGCATCTTCTTCACTTGAAAACACTTAATTCCATTTTTCTGGGCCTAGCAAAAAGGCGTTAAAGAAAAGCACTTCTTTGGAGATAACCCATGGTTTTATTTTTTGCTTTGTTTTTTTTATGTTTTCTTTGAGTCAAGGGGTTGTATACTTCTATAGCAACTCCTTTTTATCTTTATTTTCATGGTTTAGTTTTGCCAAGTAAAGTTTCTAGCGAAAGTTGGAGTTAGTTTTGGATTTCTCCACAGGAAACAAATTTATGTTGTCCACCGTAAAAAATAATATAAATCCCAGGAAGATCAATATGAACTAAAATGTGTTGTGCTAATTCCTCAACTAATTCCGAAACTTTTCCGTTCTTTATGTTTTTCGATCTGAGCAATGTAAGTGCCCCAAAAAACTTCGTCTTTACAGAATGTTCTGGTTTTGGCAGATTCTACCATTTTTCTTGCATTTGCTCTTTAACGATGTCAAGTGGATTTCTTTGCTTCACGAAACATCAGTGTCTATAGCTAATGTTTAAAACTATAAATAGCACTTGTGCCCATGCGGAACCCATTAATTTTTTATCGTTGCACTAACCCTCTAATGTGAATTACTCTTTGAGTGTGGTGTGAAGGAAGTTTTCAAGGGTCAAGAGAAGAGGGTGATATAATGTGATCAAGAAGAGTGCAAGGTCAAAGCTTGGGGATGCCCCCGTGGTTAACCCCAGAAAATTCTAAGAAGACTCAAGCATCTAATCTTGGGTATGCCCAAGGCATCCCCTTCTTCATCAACAATTTATCAGGTCACTTATAGTGAAACTATATTTTTATTCGATCACATCATATGAAGTTTACTTGGAGCGTATGTTTGTTATTCGTTTGTTTTCCATTGTTTTCTTTTGTTTTACTTGCTGAAATAAGATAGTTGGACCCTATCATTCATTGTGTGGGAAAGATACACTCTCCACTTTTTCATATGAATACTTGTTATACTCGTATTCTTATTTTTTCTTCTAGCTGCTACAAAATTCTTCTTTAGCTCCTTTTTTTCTTGCATCTCTTATTTAGAGCTGTTAGTTTTAGTAGAGTTGTGTTAGTACACTCTTGTTTCATTGCTATATCTCTTGGAGAGTTTTTTGTTGTTTGGTGTTTGTTAGAAAATGCTACGCGTGGTAGATGGTATAAAGAAAAAACCTTCCATATTCTTGTAGATCATTAAACTGGTTCACTAGATTATTTGTTGTTGTTTTGAAATATTAATATGTTTAATGGTAAACTTGCTGGTCTATTAGAGTAAAAACAATTAATGGTTGGTCTAAAAGCTTGAAACTGTGCCACACTCAAATAACCAGTTGATAGGATAATGGTATATGACTTCCTTTGTTGATAACAATTGTAATGGAATTTTATTACGCGCTACGGTCGGGGTAGGTAACAGTGACTTGTCACTGCCATGGACCCTCTTGGAGTGATTTTCATTATGCCTTGTGAGATCATGATTTTATTTGGAATTTTTAAACTTGTGAGTTCTATGTTGCGGTTTTCTGGCACTTCCACCATCCATATTTGCTAGCCTCTTCGGTATTGTGCATTGCTCATTCTCACATTGAGAGTTGGTGCAAAATTCGCCAGTGCATCCAAACCCCGTGGGAGAACTTTGTTCTTCTATACATAAGCCAAAATTTAGCTTCCTCGAAACAGCCACCATACCTACCATGGCATTTCCATAGCCATTCTGAGATATATTGACATACAACATCCATCATAATTATGTTACTTGTCATGCTTCATCATTAGTTTTGCATACTGCTACACTGGCAGGAGCATTTAGTTATATTCGTTAGAGATATTTCAGTCTGAGTTATGAGTATTAAAAGTGTGTTGATTCATTGTAAAATATAGTGTTGCCCCTACCAGTGAGGTTATATATAAAAAAGAGAAAAAGCCCAGAAAAAAGAGAGGCAAAAGAGAGAAAAAATAAAGAGAGAGGGGGCAGCACTACTATCATTTATTCCACACTTGTGCTTTATTAGCATCATTACTTCAGTTTGGAGAGTATTTTCATATTATGACTTGCATAACTATGTGGGGAACTTACATTATAGAACTTGGCTTGTATATTCCAATGATGAGCCTCCTCAAAAGAGCTTTAGGTCTTTGTGAGCAAGCAGGTTGGATGCACCCCCACTAGTTCCATTGGAGAGCTTTCATACACTTATAGCTCTATGTGCATCTGTTGTGTGGCAATCACTACTCCTTGCATAACTTCGATTATAAGACTTCCTCTTGTCTAATGATCACTTTAAGTTGTGTGAGACTTTCTTCCATTGACCATCCAAACCCCCCATAATGTTCTTTTATCCATAACATCCTGGTGCCAGGAACTAATCCAGAACGCTTGCTTGTTTTGAGTGCACAATTATTTGAATGATTTTCCTATGTGCATATTGTTGTCACTTCACTTGATCCTAATAGGAGTTGTTGTGAAAGTTTGATGCCTTGGATGATTATATTGTTGTTCTTGAAGCTTAAATAATCTCTAATATACTTTGCACAGTGCAGTGTCTTTTAGTGTTGATTCATTGAAAGGTTTAATTTTGTATTCCTAATGGTTTATACATTACTCTTTGATATCAACTATAAACCACAGCCTTTATTCATTTGATCCTAGTTTACATGATTTACATTACTATGATGATAAAGTTTATGTTGGTAGCATGCCACCTCTTATATTATTTGTTTTGTCGTTTACCTACTCGAGGACGAGTAGGAACTAAGCTTGGGGATGTTGATACGTCGTAAACGTATCAATAATTTCTGATGTTCCATGGTGTTTTCATGCCTTATGCTACATGTTTTGCTTACACTTTATATCATTTTTATTGATTCCCGGGGCTAACCTATTGACAAGATGCCACAGAGCTAGTTTCCTGTTTTCTGATGTTTTTAGTTTCAGAAAAGTTGTTTAAGAAATATTCTCGGAATTGGAAAATTCGAAACCCGGAAGTCTTAGAATTCCCGAAGGTTCCACGGAGTCCCGAAGAGGCCCGGAGGGGGGCCACGCCATAGGGCGGCGCGCCCCCTGGCCGCACCTGGGGGTGGTGTGGGCCCCTCGGGCATCCACCACCATCGCCCTTTTGCCTTTTTACTCCCCTCGATACGTCAACCCTAAAGATATATGACTTTTTCCCGAGAAAAACCCGAGGCCTCCATCATCGTCAACTCGAGATCGAGAGGGTTCTGGAGCTCTCCCCGGAACCCTGCCGGGAGGGGAATTCATCACTGGAGGGGTCTACACCACCATGCCCGCCTTCGGAGTGAGGCGTGAGTAGTTCATCCCTGGACTACGGGTCTATAGCAGTAGCTAGATGGTTGTACTCTCCACCTTATGCCTCATGTTTAGATCTCGTGAGCTTCCTCACATGATCGAGATCATCCATTTGTAATGCTACATGTTGTGTTTGATGGGATCCGATGATTATTGAATGTTATGTATGTTGATTATCAATCTATCATGTTATCTTCATGTGTATGTTATTTATGATCTTGCATTCTCTCCGTTGTTAGTAGATGCTCTGGCCAAGTAGATGCTAGTGACTCCAAGAGGGAGTATTTATGTTCGATGGTGGGTTCATGCCTCCTTTGCATTTGTGCACGAGTGACAGAAACGTGACGGATGGAGGATGTGTTGTTGCCATTAGGTAGAAAACAATGATGTTTACTTCATTTACATTACACACTTTGCTTACTGCGATTATCCGTTGCTTGCAACTTAACACCCAATGTTTGTTCAGATGATATTCGAAGGGTAGATTATTAGTCATAGATGTAGTTGGATGACGATCTATGTATTTTTTTTGTAATGCCCGCATGAATCTCATAGTAATCTTTATGTCATGCATGATTATTTATTTGTCAATTGCCCAGCTGTAATTTGTTCACCACGCATGTTAGCTATCTTTTATGGAGAGACACCTCTAGTGAACTGTTGACCCCCGTCCATTTTCTCATTCTTATAATACACACTGCTTCCACTGTTTCCACACTACTGCTACAGTTTTCATATTGTTTTCCACACCATACATTATACTCTTTGTTGTCAGCAAAACCGGTGAGATTGATAACCTCACTGCTTCCTTGGGGCAAAGTGAATTGTTTGTGTTGTGTACGTTCCACGTTGCTGCTGAACCGGTAGTGCACCCTGCCATCTCAGCTGCATCAACCTTCCTAAGTTACTCCTTCCTCCTACTGGTCGATTCAACATTGGTTTCTTTTTGAGAGAAACTTGTTGTTGTGCTCATCAAACCTTCCTCTTGCGGTCTCCCAACGAACATGTGTTACACGCGCATCACCCACCTTTGGCCGCCTGCTTTCGCGTACTTGTCCCCCCGGGAACCTTAAGCCTCACAGAATGTCGAATCCCTGACTCAACAAATCCCTTCGATGAACCTATCGGGTTTCGATTAGGAGAACCCATGAGCACTGGTGGAATCGTCGGCTAGACAGGGGG
Source organism: Alopecurus myosuroides (assembly GCA_028641055.1). Lineage (NCBI taxonomy): Eukaryota > Viridiplantae > Streptophyta > Magnoliopsida > Poales > Poaceae > Alopecurus > Alopecurus myosuroides. The sequence goes on along the minus strand of CM054063.1, from coordinate 215,087,037 downwards.
CGAGATTTACCCAGGTTCGGGGCCCTCGTAGAGGTAAAACCCTTACTCCTGCCTCTTGTCGATCTGTATTGATGATTAGATCAGTTACAAAGATGGTGCTCGAATCGAGAGTAGGTCTCGAGTTCAAGGCTTTAGGTCGTGCGGTATTGCTTGGTCCTCTCTCGGGGGCTCTCCTGGCCTTATATAGGCGGCCAGGTCTCGAGTTCTACCCGGAGAGGACTCGAACCCTAGCTAGGTCGGTTACATGCTTCCTAGCTTTAACCCGCAAGTTTTAGTGCGGGTGGGATTCACGTGGGACTTCTGGAGTATTCCAAGGGCTCCTCTTCTTGGGCCCTCACCTTGGGCCTGAGAGGGGGTGTCCTTATCCGCAGGGTCTAGAATCCATATCTTCGTCAGTAGCCCCCGAACGTTTGCTCGAGTGGGATTTTTCCAGTCGAGTAGATGGTCAAACCTTTCTTGGCCTTTTTTCTCTTGAATAAATAGCTTGACTGCTTACTATTTTAAAGGGTGTGTTCCCTGTGCAATGAGTCCTTATGCTCGAGTGTCGAGCGACTTAGGTGCCTGTTATCGCGGCTTTATTTGCAGAAGGATGCGGCACAGTAGCTTGGCTCTCCCGAGAGATCAGGGCCAATTAATTGCGACTAGGGCAAAAATATTCCTGGCCTACACAGATTCGAGACCTCCGACTCGAACCCGATAAGGTGATTGTTGCGACTGGGCCGTTGTGGACTTATCGAGTCGAACTTAACCTATGAGGGTACCCGGCGCGTCCGCTAGGATTTTTCTTCGTGTTGTTGACACGGAATTATACCGGAGGACGCAGCTTTCGAGTGCGATTCCAGGCCCTTAAGAAAGATCTTTTTGGGTCTTACCTTCATATTCGAAGAATATGGCATCCGGACGTGCCTAGTCGGCTAAACAATCCAGGTTTTTATGATGTAGAAAATATCATGTGTGAATGGAGGTAGGTTCTTTCTACCCGAGTGACTGTTTAAGATTCAGTCGAAAGAATTTTCGTACTGTAGAGAGTCGTGCCCATATGAAAGAGTTTTCATGTTTGGACTGTTGTGCCTATACGAAAGAGTTTTCGTGTATAGGGTAGTTCTCTTGTTTTAAAGAGGTCTTGCTTCATGATTTATTCGTAAAAGAATTGCCTTTAGTCGAAGGAATTTCATACGAAGCTATTTTCGTGTTTGAATTTTCCATTCGAAAGTTCTTGAATTTGCTGATGCGTGCCATGACGTCATGGCGCACTTTTCTTCTCCCGATGGGACGTGACGGAGTGGTAACAGATGGGCTGGCCCACCTAGTCTGCTTTTTGACCGGGAAACGAGACGCCACTTCCGGTTTTTACGTGAGCGGTGCAGTAAATGCGCACGATCTTCTGTTAAGATCGTGGCACGGAACATCGTTTCACCGTCTCCTCGTTTCATCTTCACACGTGGTGGCTGCGATAGGCGCCACGTAGCGCATCGAATGGCTGGGGCTGATTTGCTCCGTGTATAAATACGGGACTTAGCGCTGCGGTAAAAACTTCCCAACCTTCGTCTTCAATCCATCTTCTTCCTTGCGCCCATCTTCTTCCTCGCGCTCGAGCTCGTGCTGTCAACCATGGCTGGAGGCAAAAGACGCGGCGCTGCCACCTCTGCAACCGGAGAAGCTTCCGTGCAACCTGCGCCTCGAGCTGGCGACTGGCGCTCGCCCAATACCACCGCGAAGAGCATCAAGGAGATGCAGCGGGAGGGGATGCTGCCGGCTGAATCTGAAAAACGGGTGCGCCTCGGGAAGAAAGAGGAGGTACCAAACCCGCAGTCGAACGAGCGCGTGGTCTTCGCGGACCACGTGTCTCGGGGCCTTTCCTTCCCTCTCCATCCTTTTCTCCTCGGGTTGCTGTATGTCTACGGCATACAGCTTCACGATCTTCCTCCGAACGCGGTGCAGCACATTTCGTGCTTCATCGTGTTCTGCGAATGCTTTCTTGGCATTCGCCCTCATTGGGCGCTTTGGAAAGCCCTCTTCAAAGTTCGCATCTTCCGCGAGAGATCGCGGGTGGACTCCGAGCCTGGCGAGCCGCTACGCACAGGTGGCTTCGGGATCCAGGCGCGACTGGAGAGCAGCTACTTCAACATGCACTTCGTCGACTCCGCCCAAGGCTGGCGAAAAAAGTGGTTTTACTTCATCGACAACAGCTCGGGTGGGATCGTGGAATTCCACCCGTTCGCTGTTTTGAATAGGCGGAAGTCCTGGGCGCACAAGTTGTCAGCCGAAGAAACCCAGGTTGTCACGCCCCTACTCAAAAGAGTATCCGCTCTCCGGGATCAAACCGCTGGAGTGGTACTCAACGGGCTGCACCTGGCGAGTATTTTTCTGAAGCGCAGGATCCAACCGCTCCAGCAAAGGCCTTCCACCATGTGGGAATACCAAGGCGCTGAAGATCCTAGCCGAGTGAGCCGCGAGGAACTTTCGAACGTTGAGTTCGAGAAGAAAATCGCGGCTGTCACCAGCTTGAAGGTGGGGGAGAAATTCCCCGACTGCACAGTCGAAGCCTTCGACGCTTCGAAACCTCCACCAGCTGCGGTTAGTTTTCCTGTCTGTCATTATTTTCTTCTTTGCTTTGAGCTTTGGTCAACTGAAATTTTTCTTCCCTTCCTTGTAGAGCTTAGCAGTGGCGAACTGCTACCCGCCAGTTGCGGGAGAGGATGCCTCGGAGTTATTGGCGAGTCACCTGGACGGTTTAGCCGATACCAGTGTAGCCGATGCTTCTTCGAGCTCCGAGGACGATTCTTCGGATGATGCGGAGGGCTCGAATGGCGGCCTTCGTCGTTGCAAGCGTCGTCGGGTAGAGGACGATAACGAGGCCACTTCCAAGGATAATTCCTTAGAGCAATCGCCCGGGAAGGCCACTATCTCCGCGACTCCACTTTGCTCCCTCGCCCCTTCACCTTCATTCCCAGTAATCGCAACCGCTTGGAACGCGGATTTGCTGGATGAAGATGAAGATGACGAGTAAGTTATTTTCCTCGTTCTTAGTCGAACGTTCTTTCTTCTGCGCTTATGTTTGATTCCTTGCTCTTTTTTTCTTGCTGCAGTGTGCAGGCCATCAGCCCTCGCAGGTACGCTTCTTCTGTTCCTCCCGAAAAGAGGAACAAAGCAGGAACTGCGGGTGAAACTCCCAATGCTGGCACCGTCCAGAATTCTCCCAGTGCAGCCCCCAATGCGGCGACTGCGGAACGTGAAGCTCCTAGCTTTGCCGCCAGGACTTCAGCTTCGAAAGAAGCGACGGACAGCTCCGCAGATCCTCTCTCCCGCGCCACGGGCCAGGTAAACTTTGTAGTTTGTCTTCGAATTTTTATCGGGTGCACGACAGTGCTCCCGATGGGAGTAGCCCCCGAGGCTGTAGTCGATTGCTTGCGATCGGCTACAGGCTCAAAATCTTGTTTTATTTTCTTCGTCTTGATTTTTATCGGGTGCACGACAGTGCTCCCGATGGGAGTAGCCCCCGAGGCTGTAGTCGATTGAATTCAATCGGGTACAGGCTCTAATTTATATCTTCTAATTCTTCTACTTCAGTACTTTTGCAGTCGCTTGTTGACTCGCTTGCGGCGATTGGTCGCCACGTTGTTCTTGCCGAATCGGAATGCGAGAGGCTTCAGTCACACTGCAGTCGATTCCACACCGAGAACGAGCTCCTTAAGAGTAAGTCTCATTGTCTTCTTTTGTTTCTGTTCTCGTGTCCATTCTTGATGTCTAACAAATGTTATTGCGCAGCTCAACTCGAACATTCGGAGTCCGAGAAAGTCAAGCTCTCTGAGCGGGCAACCACTCAGGAAGCTGATTTGGCGGCTGTTCGACCAGAGCTGGAGGCCTCCCGCATGCGGTCGGAGGATCTTGATAGGCAACTCGCGGATGCGAGAAAAGCTTTGAAGGATCAAGAGGAAGCTGGCAATAAGGCCGACTCTGACCTTGTCACGTTCCTCCGTCCCCTTGCTGAGCGTTTCACGGGTAAGTGGCCTAGGCTCTCGCAATTGTATCTTTTATCTTGGTGAACTTGCGAAATTTTGACATTCTTTCCCTTTGCAGGTCTTCTGGATGTTCCTTTGGAGATCCCTGGGATCCAGCGAGTAGATGTGCTAACCGACACACTTGCTCAACTCAAGAGGCACGCCGAAGGAGTGTGCTCCTTGATTGGCGATGCCACCCAAGTGTTGTGGCAACTGCATAGTCGCTTCCTCGCCAACGCTGTACCTCCATCCGCGCTAGACGGCCTGTTGAAGATCTTCTCGGAGGGCAATCTCCTAGATGCTTACGCAGTCGCCCAGTCGGAGTCTGGCGCGAAGACTGCGATCCAGTTCGCGCTGGCACACGGAGTCAACGGTTTGGAGGAGGCCTACTCGGCTCTTCCAGTCGACCCCTCGACGGGCAAAAAGGTACGGCTCTATCGTTTTGGCGAGCAGGCCACCATTCTCGCTCGGAAGCTGTCTGAGCTATTTGCTCGACTGAAAGGAGGGGCGACTGCCGCTAGTGGGAGCACCACTGTAGTTTCTTAGTTTTGTTCTTCTTTTTCCTTTCCTTCGTGAATGTAATGAACCTTGGGATGTATTCCCGTAATTTCATCGTCTTTAATCGAAGTGTTCGTTCTGGAAATTGCTTCCCGTAGTTTGTGTATTTACTCCCGATGGGAGTAGCCCCCGAGCACATTTTGTTGGATGTGTGACTAGAAATACTTCGAATAGGGCTTATTACTTCTTTCCTTGTGTTCTTCTAGGCTACCGGGGTAGTTGCAGAATCTTCGAGTGGACATGCTACTCCAGTAAATCCCTTTGTTGCCACCGTTGGCACCTATGATGGTCTTCGTGATAAGATCCGGGAGGGTGAGCGTCAGCTTAAAGCTCTGCGCGGTATAGCCGATGTGGCGAAGTCCAAGCAGAAACTGGCGGCTGAACGTGAGCAGTTTCTGATGGATGAATTCTCGTTGGTTGCGAGGGATTTGCTGTGTAAGTAATACAGCCCCCGTGTCTTCTTTTTGCTTTGTTTCCTTAGCTGATCAAGCATGCTTGCTCTTCAGTTGTCAGACCTGATGACAGGGAAGAAAAGCAGTGGGTGGAAAACCACATAGTCCAGGAGGCTGGTAGCTCAAATCCTCATGCGAGTAACTTCTGGCCTGATCGCAGTCGAGGATTTGTGATGGCCACCCTGAAGTTCCGTGTTCTGCAAGCGAGAATTCTCGTGAGTTCTTTTCACGAGGTCCTGATCGCGATGAACGCTGCTTTCTACCCACTCGAAAGGGGTCCCGAAGACTGGAGCTATCTTCTCAGGTTGTTTCGACGTGACGGAGAGGTTCGCGCGTGTGTGCGCAATCAAATGACATGCGGCGCGGTTGTAGCTCTATCCTTTGTCCGAATATGGTATCCTGAAGTAGATTTTAACTCCGTAGCCAGGCTCCCAGATGATCCAATCGATGATATTTCCCCCTTCTATGATGTTGTTCGTCCCGCAGCGGAGAAAATCATCCGATTGTCTTCTGAGGAGGTAGATAGAGTTTTGGCGACTGAGAATGCTCAGCGCTTTGATTGATTGTCGGATGTGCATATCCTGTAACTTTGTATAGTTTGTAAAAACTGTTGTAAGGTGTATAACCTTGTATGTATGCTTTTTTCCTGTAATGCTTAGTTGTAGGTGTAGCCCCCGTGTGTTTATGGGGTGTGTTCCTGTAACTTTTGAGCGTGTAAAAATAGGAAGTTGCGAGTGAATATGATGGAGAAACCATGTTTTTATTGCGATGACTGAGAAGCCATGTATTCGAGCTACAAGAGTGGCTAGCATTGCCTTATTTGTTGTGAGAACAAGTAAACCTAGGGATAAAATTTGCGGAGGTGTGCAATATTCCAAGGATTGGAATAGATTCCTCCAGTCGATGGATTCTTCAATCTGTAGGCTCCACCTGGGATGACTTCGTGTATGATGAAGGGTCCTTCCCAGGGTGGTTCGAGCTTATGTCCTTCCTTCTGCTTGAGTCGCAGCACTAGATCTCCAGCCACAAATGCTCTGTGGCCTATGCGGCGACTATGATAGTTTCGCAGGGATTGCTGATATACTGCGGATCTTACGAGTGCGATGTCCCGCATCTCGTCGAGTGCATCCATATCTTCCGTGAGTGCCCTGTTAGAGGTTTCTTCGCTGTAGGCCACAACTCGGGGGACGCTGAATCGAACGTCCTCGGGGAGGACTGCTTCTGCCCCGTATACCATGAAAAATGGCGTGTATTTTGTAGATCGGTTAGGAGTTGTGCGGAGGCTCCATAGTACGGAGGGTAATTCGTCTGCCCAATGTCCTGCGGCGGGGTGTAGACGATCGAGTAGGCGTTTCTTGATGCCAGCCGAAACTAAGCCGTTGGATCTCTCGACTTGTCCGTTCGTTTGCGGGTGGGCAACTGAAGCAAACTTGAAGTTGATGCCCTTTTCCTCGCAGAAGTGTTGCGTTTCCTTTGCTGTGAAGTTTGTACCATTGTCTGTAATGATGTCGTGTGGCACACCAAATCTGCATACAATGGAGTCGAGGAACTTGACGGTGCATTGGGCACTAGCCGAAGTTACTAGCGTGGCTTCGATCCATTTGGTGAATTTGTCGACTGCGACCAGCAAGTGTGTATATCCTCCAGGGGTCGACTTGCGTAGTGGTCCAACCATGTCTAGCCCCCACTGTGCGAAGGGCCAGGCAATGGGTATCATGTGCAATTCCGTAGCAGGTGCATGTGGTCTTGGTGCGAATCGTTGACAGGCATCGCATCGTTCGACCAGGTTCTTTGCATCGGTAGCTGCTGTCAGCCAGTAGAATCCTGCTCGGAAGGCCTTTCCCATTATTGTTTTCCAGCTAGCATGATGTCCGCAGTCTCCTTGGTGGATGTCATGGAGCAATTCTTTGCCATCCTCGGGTGCGATGCAGCGCTGAAGTATTCCCGAGATGCTTTGCTTGTATAATTCCCCATTGACTACTCGAAAGGATTTGCTGCGTCTAATTATTTGTCGAGCCTCGCGTGGGTCAGCCGGGAGCTGTTTGTTGGTCAGGTAGTCGAGATATTTCTGCGTCCAGACTGGCTCGACCAGAAAAACCTGTCGTGATATGTTATGAATGAGCTCGATGAGGGCGATTTGCGGGATGACCTCTGTTTCTGGCACTGCGAGTGCTTCTGTAGCTTTCTTGATTTTGACCGATCGCTTGATCATCCGTTCGAAATATATTCCTGGTGGTATGGGTGAATTCGTGGAACCCATGTTTGCCAGTCGGTCTGCTTCTTCGTTGCTGGATCTTGCGATGTGCTTTAGCTCGCATCCTTTGAAACTTCCTTCGAGTAGATTGTACATGTCGCGATATGCGATCATGTTTTCGGCGATTGCGTCACACTCTTTCATCGTCTGTTGCACAATGAGGTTGGAGTCGCCGTAGATCATTAAGCGAGTAGCTCCACAGGCGATTGCCATCTTCATCACGTGCAACAAGGCTTCGTATTCTGCGTCGTTGTTTGATGCCGGATCATCTGGTGGAAAGTCCAATCGTAGGACGTATTGCAGCTTGTCCCCCCGAGGGGATATAAGGACGATTCCAGCTCCTGCTCCTTCGTTTCTTTTGGACCCGTCAAAGTACATTATCCAATTGCTCGTGTACTCGGGTGGTCTGGCGTTTGCAGCTCTGTCCATTCGCTTAGAAATTCAACAAGTACCTGGGATTTGATTGCGCTGCGTCCTGCATATGTGATGTCCCAAGCGCCCAACTCGATGTTCCACTTTGCTATTCTTCCGGATGCCATAGGGTTGTTCATGATCGTCCCGAGTGACGCATCATTAACCACTGTAATGGCGTGTTCCTGGAAATAATGTTTGAATTTGCGGGCTGTAAGGACGACTCCATACGCGAGCTTCTGGTAATGGGGGTATCGTTGCTTGCATGGTGAGAGCACTTCGCTGATGTAATAGACTGGACGTTGAACTCCGTAAGCTTTGCCTTCCTCAGGTCGTTCGACCACGATTGTTGTGCTGATGACCTGGTTTGTGGCGGCTAGGTACAAGAAAAGTGGCTCCCCTTCTCGCGGTGTTGCGAGGACGCGCCTACTTTGTAATGACCGCTTCAAATCTGCGAATGCCTGCTTAGCTTCCGGTGTCCACTCGAATTTGTCCGTCTTCTTTAACAGCTTGTAGAAGGGTAGTTCTTGCTCCCCCAATCGTGCGATGAATTTGCTTAGGGCGGCTAATCGCCCTGCGAGCTGTTGGACTCCGTGCAGATTGGTTGGCTCCTTCATGGTTAAGATGGCTTGTATTTTCTCCGGGTTGGCTTCAATGCCTCTGGCGGATACCAGGTACCCGAGAAGTTTTCCTGCCGGAACGCCAAAGACACATTTGGTCGGATTAAGCTTGATCCTGTATTCATTGAGGGCGTCGAATGTTTCTTTAATATCCTCGAGGAGTGTGTCCTCAACTCGAGTCTTGATGACAATGTCGTCAACATACACTTGCACGTTCTTGCCGATGAGGTTGGCGAGGCATCTTTGCATGCAGCGCTGATATGTTGCGCCTGCGTTCTTCAGCCCGAAGGGCATTGTCGTGTAGCAGTAGACACCGTGAGGTATGATAAATGATGTTTTTTCTTCATCCTCCCTTTTCATTCAGATCTGATTGTATCCTGAGTAGGCGTCCAGGAAGGAGAGGCGTTGGCAGGCTGCTGTAGAATCCACGATCTGGTCGATTCGTGGGAGGGGAAAATTATCCTTGGGGCAATGCTTATTTAATGACGTGTAGTCGATGCACACCCGAAGGATATCCGTGTTCTTCTTGGGGACCAACACCGGGTTTGCTAACCAAGTGGATATCTTGATCTCTCTGATGAATTTCGCAGCTAGCAATCTGTTTACTTCTTCTCCAAGCGCCTTCTGCTTGGGTTCTGAAAATCTTCGTGTGGTCTGTTTGATGGGTTTAGCGTCCGGAAAGACTTCGAGTGAGTGCTCGGCAAACTCCCTGGGTATTCCTCGCATATCTGAGGGCTGCTAGGCGAAAATTTCCCAGTACTCACGGAGGAGTTTGACAAACGCGCTTTCCTATGCTTGCGAGAGGGTTGTTGAAACCATCGCTGTCTTCGCGGAGTCTGTCGGGTGCACTTGATGCTTTCGGGTGTCGCTGTTGGCGCTAAACTCTAGCTCAGGCGCGTTTTTCTTCGTGAGGGGCATCACGGAGTGATCCGTGGTTTTTGCCAGCTCTTGAAGTTCTTCTTGCATCCCGAAAGATTTTGCGATCTCGTTGAACTCAATGTCGCATTTGTTGGATTTCTGAAAGTCTCCGTCGATGGTGATTACGCCATGTTCGCCAGGTAATTTGAGCTTCAGGTAGGCGTAGTGAGGTACTGCCATGAATCTGGCGAACGTTGTTCGACCCAAGATGGCGTGGTACTGTGAAGGCCAGTCGACAACTTCGAAGTCGAGGAACTCTCTCCTGTAGTTGCTCTGCGTGCCTAGCACAACTTCTAGGTTGATTGTTCCGAGTGGACGGACTGCCTTGCCTGGAACTATCCCGTGGAAGGATGTTTCTGATTCCGGGAGGCCGTACAAGTTCTTGTTCATCCGACGGAGTGTATCCGCGTAGATAATGTTGAGGCCGCTGCCCCCATCCATGAATACGCGGGCTAAGTCGTAGTTGCCAATTTGCGCCTGGATGACGAGGGCGGCGTGTCCTGGTCGATAGACTCGTGGTGGGTGATCTTTCATCGAGAACGTGATTGGCTGGTCTGCCATTTTCAGGTACTCGGTCTTTGTTGGCGGTGTCTGCACTGCCATGCATAGTTGCCTTGTGTTAGTCTTTTGAGCTCTGCGAGAGGGGCATACCTTCTGGATCATTGCGAGTTGTCCTGCCGGGTTCGGATACGCGTTGGCTCCGGCGTTCTGAGGTGGTGCGGGTACTGCGGCTAGCGCCATGTTTGGATTTGCGGGTGGAGGTGGTGGTGGTGGCGGCTGGAATCCTTGGTGCCCTCCTCCTGGAAGCGGCGGGTAATTTTGAGTGGAGGCAGATCTTTTCCTCGCGAGTGCGTCCGAGATGTCATGGAACTTTCGGCAATCCTTAAGCAGGTGTGTTGCCTTAGTTTTGCCCGTGCGCTTATCTGTGAATAGATGTAGCGAGCAGTATGCGTCGAGGTCTTCCTCGGGGGATTTTTCTTCAGTCTTTGGTCTCCACTCGCGATTTCCACGGCGACCGGAATCGCGGTTTCGCGTGAATTCCGCGGCGACCAACTCCTCTCTATCCTCATGATCGTAATATTTTCTTCTTTTTCTTCGACCATGACGGTCGTCATCGTGTGCGGGTGACGACGCTCTTTCGTTGCGCACCGCATCTTCTCCGTTAGCCCATTTTTCGGCTATTATCATTAGCTCTCCAATAGTTTTGGGTGCAGCTCTGCCTAGATCCTCTCGAAAAGCAGTTCTTCTGGCGCCTTTTGCGAAGGCTTCGATCGCTACTTCTTCTGAGATAGTTCCCGCGGTATTCCTGAGCGTGGTCCATCGCTGGATGTACTCGCGTGTGGACTCGCCACTCTTCTGCTTGCATGCTCGTAGTTCTTCGATTGTAGCTGGCCTCTTGTAAGTCGACTGGAAATTTTTGTAGAAATCGCGGTGCAAATCATCCCACGATGCGTAAAAAGATTTTGGTCTTCTTTCCAGCCAACTGCGGGCCGCACCGGTAAGATGCAAATTGAGGTATTGCATAGCCGTGTTCTTGTTCCCACGTTGGCATTTTACTGCCGTGAGGTAGTCGCTTAGCCACTGAGAGGGCTCGAGTGAGCCATCGTACTTCGTCACCTCCGTGCTGAGCTTGAACCTTTTGGGTAGAGGTGCTTCGCGGATGCTGCGAGCGAAACAGAGTGCTCCGCAGGTTTCGTCATCCGAGGAGCCGGACGAAGAGCGCTCGCGATATCGCGAAGCCCTTGCCTTATCCACCCTTTTTTGAGCGAGATCTGATCGCGCGTCGTATTCTGGCCGGTCGCGGTCGTCATCTTTCCTTGGTTCCTTGCTTCGTTTTCTCGAGCGGCTGCTATGGTGCCGCGAGCTTCTGTCTCTCGGGCTATCTTCACTGCTGCTTCAACTGTCGCCGCGGCGTCTAGCTTATTTTCCTCGACCGCGGCGCGGTGACTTATCCTTCCTTGGTGAAGAGCTTCTGTGCCTACGGGGCGTTTCTTTATCTTTTTCTTTCTCCCGTCGCTCCTTCTCCTGCTGCTCCTCGGCCTTCTTGCGATCGTGAGAGGCGAGCCTTGCGGCCGCCAATCCGAGTCCCTTTCGTATTTGCTTGTATTGCTCTGCCCGAGGGTCGCTTTCCGTCGGTTGGTTCATCTGCATGTAGGTTGCCGCGGCTAGAACCGCAGCAGCGGGAGTTTGCGGGTACACGTTGCCGTCGTCGTCGACTCGCATGAGGGAAGGAGTGATTGATCTGTTTGTTTCGGGTATGGATTCATCGTTCCTGGATGTGGATGCGTGTCCCTTCCTCGCGGGTCGGTTTCCGACCAAGGGTGTTACGGACAGCCCAGCTCGTCTTTGGCTTGATTCGTCCGCCGCTCTTCTTCGGCGAGCCAGATCTACCCGAGCGTCTTTGATAATCGTGTCTGCTCTCACTAGGTGATAGTGGTAGGCAACCATGTCTTCGTGTGAGGATCCGGCTGCGGGTGGCTTGCTAGTTCGCATAGCCTCCTTCGCTCGTTTCCAGGATTCCCGCGATACGCCGATTATGTTGCGTTCTGTCGCGCTGTGTTCCGTTTCCGAGCCTTGTTCCGATCCTGCCATGCAGACTTGAGCTAGTCGAAGCTCGTGCGTCCTAGGCGTAGGTCGAAGGTTTCCTTGGATTCTTGATGGTTCCTCTGTCGAGAGGGTGTGATAGTCGTTGGCGTTGAAGCGGATGGACTCGCCACTTTTCTCCAGGTGACGGCGTGAGTCGACAGCTCCAGATTCAGTTTCCGATTCATCCGAGAAGTGGAGGATCCCGTCCCTGTTCGTCACGAATTTGAGGCTCCCAAACGTCAGGGTGACGCTCTCCTCCAGATCTTCGAATACCGAGCGCGATTCCGGTGAGTGCGGTGTGATCACGACAGATCCGGTCCGTACAGGATTGTTCGGAGCCGTAGTTGTCGGTTTCCAACGAGAGTTTGATGTCGATGAAGCCGAAGATGCCGGTGATCCAGCGCCCGTCGTTCCCACAGACAGCGCCAATTGTCGAATCCCTGACTCAACAAATCCCTTCGATGAACCTATCGGGTTTCGATTAGGAGAACCCATGAGCGCTGGTGGAATCGTCGGCTAGACAGGGGGCGAGATTTACCCAGGTTCGGGGCCCTCGTAGAGGTAAAACCCTTACTCCTGCCTCTTGTCGATCTGTATTGATGATTAGATCGGTTACAAAGATGGTGCTCGAATCGAGAGTAGGTCTCGAGTTCAAGGCTTTAGGTCGTGCGGTATTGCTTGGTCCTCTCTCGGGGGCTCTCCTGGCCTTATATAGGCGGCCAGGTCTCGAGTTCTACCCGGAGAGGACTCGAACCCTAGCTAGGTCGGTTACATGCTTCCTAGCTTTAACCCGCAAGTTTTAGTGCGGGTGGGCTTCACGTGGGCCTTCTGGAGTATTCCAAGGGCTCCTCTTCTTGGGCCCTCACCTTGGGCCTAAGAGGGGGTGTCCTTATCCGTAGGGTCCAGAATCCATATCTTCGTCACAGAACCATCAAGGAAATATTCCGCCGCCTCCTCGGGGGCGGAAATTAGTAGAGAGAGAAAAGCTCTCCGGCAGGGAGAAATCTGCCAGGAAAATTCCTTCCCGGAGAGGGGAAATCATCGCCATCGTCACCATCATCGCTCCGAGAGCGCCAAGATCGTCATCGTCATCATCATCATCATCATCTGCACCATCACCCTCGCCATCCATCTGTTGCACCCTGACTTCTAGAGGATACTCACCGGGCCGAACTGGATAGTAGATGATTGGATTACGGGGCTTACCGGCACCCGCGTCCTCTTACGAGTAGGCCAACACTTATGTGTGACAACCAAACTCTACTATCCACCGTCGATGTAAACTACCCCATAGAAATCAAGATACTACCATTGACATACTTCATACCATACACACATGGTACGTCAACGGATTGTAACAGAATGATAGCACAACATATCTCTAAGACACAAAAGATGGAAATAAGTTGCAAATGGCTCTCACTAGAGCAGAGATAGCAAATACAATCATCCAGAGGACACATGTCCCAACATAACATCATTACAACACAGCGGAAGCATTCAAAAGGTCTGAGTACAGACAAATCCAAATAGGCTTAAGAAGCCGGGAATCAAAGGAAAACGGAGCCCATCCACGTAGTCTCGGATCCTGCCCGGGTCCGCTATCTACTCGTTAGCAGCCTCGTCAAACTCCACGTAGTAGCCATCACGGGGATCCTCGTAAGCGTAGTCTGCGGAAAACACAGCCCCAAAGGGGTCAGTACATAAACGTACTGGCAAGCAAGACTCGCAGTTCACCAAAGTGTAACCTGTCAACACCAAGCATAGATGCTTTGGGTTCAACGGAAGAAAGGGTGATACAAAAGATGCGGCAGCTGGCTGCACTGACCAACTACAGAAACATACTACAACTTCCGGCTAACAGAAAGAAGATAAGATAGCGTATCGTAACCAACTATAACTAACCACCAAACAAACGCATCCTGGATCTCGCCCCTTATCCAAAGAAGCAATCCGAGGATAACTCACACAGTTGGATTAATGATGGTTCAAGTTAGTGTGTCAATAAGGCTATTACTAGTCAGGTTATCATTAGTTAGGTGTAAGTTGTTCTGAGTACTTGTTAGGCAGTACTTTCACCAAGTCAACCATAACCGCGGAAAACACGGCTTCTCGAGAAGATTTATCCCTGCAGGGGTGCACCAATTTGGCCGTACACGTAAGAATAACCCGCCAGATGGAATGCCTCCCACCAAGCGGGGCACTCAACACAACTCAACTCTTCTTCGCATCAAGCCCAAAGAACCCCGTGCAGTGAGCGCACGGCTAATCAAGCCCCACGAAGAAAAGGGGACCCTCATAGCACTCTAAGAACGTGTCTCCCTAAATGCCGACTACAAAAGTTCCACCCTGGTACCAAGGGTTCGCACCTGCATATGCATGCGGCAAATGGAAAACCCGAACTAAATGAGGCGATTTGGACGAGATGCGAATCGAATCAAATTGAGGGGGGCGCCCATACACGCTTCCCACATGCGGATAGTGCGCTCATCATGGATCAGTAGACAAGACCCTTTTCCTAGTTAGGGTCGACACTAGTATGCCTCAAAACCACGTCGGGCCTCCTGCCGGTGCCTTATCAGCAAATTATTATTACCCATAGCATTAACAGGTTGATTGTTTAAACATCGAGCCCCAGAACATAATAGAAATATAGTAACAGAAAGTAACTGACAGCAGACTCGAGCAAAAACAACCCTAAGCATGCTAGTAAGACACGGGCTCACACAACGGGGTTATAGGAGTAGAGGTGAGGCAATATTAGGGTTAAAGGATACATGTAATAGGTTCGGAGAACAAGCAACGATACATAAGGCTAGCAGAAATAGACAACGGAAAGTATCGGTAACCAAGGTTGAAAGGAACACAGTGGTTCATGTGAGTGAATACTTGCCTGCAAACTCAGCAGCCTGGTACTGAGCTAGATCCTCAGAAGGGGTGACGTAAGTATCGTCTGTCTCAACGTCGTCGTCTATCCGAGAAGAAGCAAACAAACATCGCAGAGAGATAAACAATCAATAACATGGCATAGTGCACAATCATGGGATGATGCATGATCATTTAGTTGATGCATGGAAATAAACTAGTTGACATGGGAAACACAATTTAAATGGACCCATATGCAATTTGAGTTGCATATGAAAAGCCCATGAATTATAGTTGAAACAATTGTTTTACAACTAACCAACATGTGTAAGTGAATTATCATGATGCATGGATGAGGAAAACAGCAAAATAACAACAATAGAATCAATTGGAAATAAGGTTTACCAATTTTGGAATTTTATTTATTAAGTTAAGGAATTTTGGTTCCTTAAAGGTGTTACACAAACATTTGTTGTTTTCACCAACTTAAGTTGTTCCAAACAAGTAACAAAATTCATATTTGGAAAGTACACAAAATTTTAGGTGGATTACATGTTTCAATTATTGAAAAAGGAATTACCATGATTTAATTATGAATTAACAAGTTTAAACAAGGTTTAATGGAGTTTAAAACAAGTATGAATATTAGTTGAATTTTATTTGTTCAAAACATAAATTCAAATTCATAATTGAAAAGGTTATGTTTTTCTGGTTTGAAAACATATTTTACATGTTCAAAAATAATTTATTTTGAGCAAGTTATGAATTTAGCAAAATTTAAATGATTTAAACAAGGTTTAAATTATTTAACCAATTTTAATTGTTCAAAACATGAAACAAAATTTATATTTGAAAAGATGGTTCAAAATGGCATGGAAAACATATTTTATTGGTGTTATTTGGATTAAGTATGAATTAGTTATGCATTTACTCAAATTTTAAATGAATTGTTTGAATTTGAAATTTGAATGCATTTGAATTATTCAAAACAGAATACCAATGTTATAAACAGTTAGAGAATTGAATTTGGTTCAACAAACATATTTTATTTATATTTTTTGGAGTTGTAATTTAAAAGTTATTAGCTATTTACATCCAGGGACCAAACTGTAAGAGAAAGGACTTAGATTTAAAAAGGAAACTGGACAGAAACGTTCTACACCGTGCAGTGACCTAGCCTGGGTCACTGCCAGTGGGCCCTGGGGCCAACGTGGCCAGCGTGGATGCCTGCGTGGCAGCACTGCCACAGACAGGTGGCCCCTGCCTGTCAGCGCGCTGGCGAAAAAAGGTTGGGATTTATTCCGCGGGCGCAGGGCTCGAACCCTGGCCGCGGCGCTGCGTGCAGTGGGGGCGTGCCACTGCGGTAGCTGCTGATCTTTGTCAGCTAGGTAGGGCGCGGTGAGGTTATTCTTCAGTTAAGCTAACTGAACTTTGTTTTGCAGGTGTTCTCTGAAACTGACAGCAGGGCACGGCTGGCCGGCGGCGAGCTGCCGTGCTCGCTGTGCTGTCGTGGGGTGGGGTGGTGCTGCGTGGCCTTGTGCAGGTGCTCGAGATGCGGTGATGCAGAAGGAGGTGGGGAATTGGAGTGGTGCTCACCGCGGGCTGGAGAGGAAACAGAGGGACGGTGGAGGACGGCCGGCGACGAGCTGCAAGGACGGCGGCGTGGCTACGGGCCCCCTCGGGCTCCACGGGGGTGTCGAAGACGTAGGTGGTACCGGGGGCGTCTCGTTCCCGCTGCTAGCTCGCGTCGATAGCCATCGGAGGCGGTGATCGCCGGAGGGATTCAAAGGTGGGGCTCGGTTGCGGTGGCAGAGAGGTGGAATTCCGCCGGCAGCGAGTGGTAGGCGACGGCGGCGTGAGGGAAGAAGGTGGGACTAGGGTTAGGCTAGCTCGGGGGCTCGAGGGTAGGTTAAATAGGGGGGTGTAGGGCGCTCACGGCCGTCCCGTCGATAGTGCCGTCGACGTGGACAGCGGGAGATGGCGCCGTACAGGGAGAAGAAGCTGGCGAAGGGGTAAGCATGCCCTTGGGCTGGGCCTGGCTGGGGGGGCGCAGCCCACCTGGCTGGCCTGCCCCTCTGCGCTGGCGTTTTCTTTTATTTTTTCCTTCTGTTTCTTTTTTTTGCAGAAATAGAAATAGGAAGAAAATAGATAGGTTTTGAGTTAGGAAAATTTTGGAGAAAATTTGGTATGGTTCAAAACATGTAACAGCAACACTTGCCAAACTTTGATTTTTCAAAAAGTTCAAAATAACTTGCTGTTTGCAAATTGGTTCAAATTTGAATGAATTTGATTATTAAGTGATTATTGAAAACAAGAATTTAAATAGGTTGAACCTTAAGGTTTAAATGGAAACAAATGATTATAATTGTTTTGGTAATTTTCATAATTTGAAATTGGGTGCTGTTTGTGATTTGATTTGAATTTTGAATTCAAGTTGGAATTAAGTGGATTATTAAAGAACAAATTAATAGTTGAGCTTTTTATTTTTTATGGAAGCAAATGGGAGTTTTATTTGAACCTTTTATATGAAAAAAATTGTAACATAACAAGTATGAAACAAAGGGTTGAATATTGGTTTGAATTTGAAATAGAAAACAACTGAAAACAGATGCAAAACAAAAGGGAAACAAATGCAATGAGTATGATGACATGATGCAAAACTTTAATTAAACAAGAAACAAACATTCTAGGGGTGTTTTCATACTTGGAATGTTACAAAACGCCCCCCCTTGAAGGAATCGCGCCCCGAGATTCCTTACTGAGAAGAGAAAAGGTCCGGATACTTCTTGCGAAGATCCTCTTCGGTCTCCCACGTTGCCTCTTTATCGGAATGATGGGACCACTGCACTTTCAAGAACTTTGTGCTCTTGTTGCGAGTCTTACGCTCGGTCTCATCGAGAATACGAACAGGGTGCTCCTCATAAGAGAGATCATCTTGCAGTTCAATGGAATCATGATCAACTGCACGATCTGGATCTTTGAAACACTTCTTGAGCTGTGACAAGTGAAACACATCGTGCACCTTGGATAGTTTTTCTGGAAGTTCAAGACGATAGGCATTTTCCGCACGCCTTGAGAGAATGTTGAAAGGACCAATGTATCTTGGTGCAAGCTTTCCTTTCACACCAAAACGATGAGTGCCTCTGAGGGGAGTTACACGGAGATATGCCTTGTCACCAGGTGCATAGATCATATCCCTGTGCTTGCTGTAATAGTAGCTTTTCTGACGAGACTGAGCAATCTTGAGATTGTCACGAATGATGTGAACTTTCTCTTCGACTTACTTAACAATGTCAGGGCCTAAGAGTGAACGTTCACCAGCTCCAGACCAATTGATTGGACTCCTGCATCTGCGGCCATAGAGAGCTTCAAATGGTGCCATGCCTAGGCTTCCCTGGAAACTGTTGTTGTAGGAGAATTCAGCATATGGAAGGCATTCCTCCCATTTCATGCCAAAAGAGATAGCACATGCTCTGAGCATATCCTCGAGAATCTGATTGACTCTTTCGACCTGCCCTTGAGACTGAGGGTGATAAGCTGTGCTGAACAGAAGTTTGGTGCCCAATGCTTCTTGAAAGCTTTTCCAGAAATGAGAAGTGAATATGCTTCCACGGTCTGAGCTTATTTCCAATGGAACACCATGAAGAGGAACAATCTTTGCTGTGTAGAGTTATGCTAACTGGCTAGCTGAGATTGTTTCTTTGACAGCAAAGAAGTGAGCTACTTTAGTGAGACGATCAATAACAACGAAGATTGCATCGTTGCCCTTCTTGGACTTTGGAAAACCAGTGACGAAGTCCATTTCAATCATGTCCCACTTCCACTCAGGAATTTTCAGAGGTTGGAGAAGACCGGCTGTTTTCTGATGAACTGCCTTAACACGTTGACAAACGTCACATTCAGAAACGTATTGAGCAATTTCACGTTTCATGCCAGGCCACCAATACAGCGTCTTGAGATCCTGGTACATCTTTGTACTTCCAGGGTGGATGGAGAGAGGAGTTTCATGAGCCTCCTTGAGAATGACATCTTTGAGACTTTGAACTTGAGGAACTGCAATGCGTCCTTCGAAGAACACAGTTCCCTTCTCATCAATTGAGAAGGACTTGAATTTCTCCTTGCCTTCTTTGATGTGTTCTACCATCTTCTTGATTTCAGCATCACGAAGTTGTTCAGAACGAATCTTGTCCTCGAGAGTTGGACTGGCTGTCAAGCTAGTAAGATAACCTTGAGGAACAAGACCAAGGTTCAGCTTCTGGAATTCTTCATGAAGTGGAGGTTTGCTTTCCATGATCATGAGATTATTGCAATAGGATTTGCGACTGAGAGCATCGGCCATAACATTAGCCTTGCCTGGAGTGTAAGAAATGGTGAGATCGAAGTCTTTGATCTTTTCAATCCATCTCCTTTGCCTGAGGTTTAGATCTGGCTGAGTGAAGATGTATTTCAGACTCTTATGATCGGAAAAGATTTCAGTGCGATTACCCAACAAGTATTGTCTCCATTTCTTGAGGGCAAACACAACTGCTGCAAGTTCAAGGTCATGTGTGGGATAATTTTGCTCATGTGCGTTCAACTGACGTGAAGCATAAGCCACAACTTGACGTTCTTGCATAAGAACTGCTCCTAGACCTTGGAGAGAAGCGTCACAGAATATCTGGAAAGGTTTGGTAGTATCTGGGCCAACCAAAACTGGAGTAGTAGTGAGTTTAGTCTTCAGGAGATTGAAACTTTCATCACATTGTGGAGACCAAACGAACTTCTTGTCCTTCTTTGTGAGATCAGTGAGAGGTTTGGCAATCTTGGAGAAGTTTTGGACGAAACGACGGCAATAGCTAGCCAAGCCAAGAAAACTTCTTACTTGCTTCACCGTCTTAGGAGGTTTCCAATCAACAATTGCCTTAACCTTTTCTGGGTCAATGGCTATGCCCTTGGCAGAGATGACATGACCAAGGTAAGCAACTTCTGGAATCCAGAACTCACATTTGGAGAACTTGGCATATAGACGATGCTCGCGAAGTTTCATGAGAGTGAGACGAAGATGTTCTCCATGCTCTTCCTCAGATTTTGAGTAGACAAGAATGTCATCAAGATATACCACAACGAACTTGTCGAGGTATTCATGGAAGACAGAATTCATGAGCCGAGAGAATGTCGCCGGTGCATTGGTGAGACCAAAGGACATGACGGTGTATTCATATAGACCATAGCGAGTGGTGAAAGCTGTCTTTGGAATATCTTCCTTTCTGATCTTTATTTGATGGTAACCCATTCTCAAGTCCAGCTTGGAGAATATTGAGGCTCCAGCAAGTTGATCAAAAAGATCATCGATACGAGGAATTGGATACTTGTTTTTGATGGTTTTCTCGTTGAGAGGACGATAGTCAACCACGAGTCTCTTTGTTTGATCCTTCTTTGCAACGAACAGAGTTGGGAAACCCCAAGCGGAGGAACTAGGTTGAATGTAACCTTTCTCCATGTACATATCGATTTGCTCCTTTAACAGTTTCAGTTCAGGAGGAGCTATCTTGTATGGATGCTTAGAGATTGGAGCAGTACCTGGTTCAAGCTCGATCACGAACTCAACTGCTCTGTCCGGAGGCATCCCTGGCAACTCCTCTGGAAAGATGTCAGGGAATTCACATACCACCGGAACATTTTCAAGTAGAGGTAGAGGTTTTGCATCCAGGGTGCATAGCTGAGCAGAACTTGATTCATTTGGAGAATAGACTATCTGGCCAGAAGGGTGGAACAGAGTTATTGACTTCTGAGCACAGTCAATTGTAGCTTTGTTGGCCTTCAACCAATCCATGCCAAGAATGACATCAATGTCAGAATTTCCCAGCAGCATGAGAGAAGCAAGGAATATGTGGCCTCCAATTAGGATTTGATTATCCTTACTTATCTTGGAAGTCAACATTTGAGATCCCGGAGAGTGAACAGTGATTTGATTGCTTAGTGGAACCACACTTAAGTTGTTTGTTGCGGCAAAAGTCTTTGACACGAAAGAATGCGATGCCCCGGTATCAAACAACACTTTAGCTGGAATAAAGTTTACGGGGAATGTACCGAGAACGACGTCAGCAGCTTCCTCAGCTTTGTCGGCCTTGATATGATTCACCCTCGCGGTCCTCCCGACAGGCCTGTTGTTGGAGTTGAAGGCTTTAGCCGGGGGAGCACGCACCATTGCCTGGTTGGTGTTGGGGCGAGGTGGTGGTGGAGGTAGCTGCCTCTGAGTGCACTTGTCAGCGTAGTGCCCCGTCTGCTTGCACTTGTAGCAAGTGACGACACGAGGAGGATCTGGCCTTGGCTGCCCCATTGAAAACCTCTGTCCATGCATCTGAGATGGGTTGGGTGGGCGGGGAGCAAAGCCTGGAGAAGTTTGGGCATATGGAGCCCGAGTGACAGCACTATTTGGCACCTAGATGCGGCGCTTCTGCGAGGGGTGGTCATGTTGGAGGAGGAACCACCCTCACGCGAGTGCTTGCGAGACTCCTCGAACGCCTTGCACCCATTTTCCTCATTGAGCGCGGTGTTAACGAGCTCCTCGAAGTCTTTGGTCTTGACATTCGTGAGGGCATACTTGAGCTCCGGGTTAAAACCTCTGCGGAACCTTGCCATCTTCTTGGCCTCAGTGGGCACCTCGTCTCCAGCGTATCGAGCGAGACGATTGAACTCATTCTGATAGCCGATGACATCCAGCTTGCCTTGCTTAAGAGAGCTAAACTCTTCACGCATCCTTTCCATGAGACCATCTGGAATGTGGTGCTTCAGGAAGGCTTCCTTGAAACAACCCCAGGTGATTGGGTAGCCAACTCTCATAGTCTGGTAGTTTTCCCACCAAGTAGCTGCCTGACCCTTCAGCAGATAGGAAGCATACTTGACCTTGTCTTCCTCAGCAACGTGAGCAATGTCCAGAGCCCTGGCTATCTCACGGATCCAGTCATCAGCATCCAGAGGCTCGCGTGTTGCCACGAAAGCTCTCGGGCCCAGACTGAGAAACTCCTTGATACTGACTCGCGGAGCGGTCTGGTTGTTGTGCTGAGTAGTCTGGAACTGGGCCATCTGCGTCATGACTTGGGTCATCTGAGTCAACAGCTCCGCGATCGGCGGTGGCTCAGGCGGGGTGTTCCTTGTTGGCGGCATCCTGAATGGAAATGCATTTTAGCACAACGACAGAAAAGGATAGACTTGGTAACCGAAAGAGAGATTATTCCGACGCATGAATAGATAACCAACAGGTACATCATCACATGTTCAAATACATCAGAATATCCAACACACCATAAATGGTTCGAATGCCAAAGGATAACTAAACATAGCTAAGAATGGATACATCGGTACTCCCATGCTCATCACGCAGGACGGCGGTGAGTAGTACGGCGAGAGGTACGGTGAGGAGGACGCCCACGAAAGTAAGTAGAACGACGATCCACGTAGATCTGACGTGGTCTGAGCCCAACTCTAGGTGTGGTGAAGTATGTAGCATCGACTCCCTGTGCTCCAAAGCGGGGAATCCCTGTGTAACCAGCACCGAGCTTGAGGAGTGGACCCCTGATCGGCTCGTAACCTCCAGCATCTGGCAGAGGACGACCAACTGGCTGCTCGAAACGTGCAAAGCGCTCGTCTCCAACAAAGTTTGTGGTGTAAGTCGCCAGACGAGTCAAAGCAAGGTATAGCTGCTCCCTGACTGAAGCCAACTCCTGAGATAGTGTGCTGGCAACTTCGTCACTGTGCCTCACAAACTGAGCGGTGGTGTGCAGCCTGGTGTTATCATGCTCGTAGACATCCAAGTTGTCGTAGAGAGTGAAGTGAGCTCCCTCTGAAGTGATGTAACCACGGGGGATGTGGCGATAGATGGAATCGTCAAACCCCCAGTAGTCAGCACGAAGGACGGTGAGACTCACATAAGCTGCCTGCTGCACAGCCATATCCACTGTGGAACCTACTGCCTCGTAGCGGTGAGCTACGCTCATGCCATCATCTGACAGAATGTAGACGATAGCCTGGTAGTAGGTCTGGTCAAACTCTCGCTGGTGCTCATAGACCTGGTACTCTGGTGCCCAACGGAACCCTAGATAAGTGACCATGTCTCTCAGCATCTCCGGATAACCGGCGGTGCTCTCACAACGAGTCATCCGAACCACCTGTGGGTAGAACCTGAGATCCATCTGCAGATGATCGGGAAGTTTGATTAGACGCCGGTAGAAGAACTGAAGTGGAAAGCAACAACAAGGCTTCAACGGACGAAAAGGATGTTGAGAAGAACAAGATATCGAAGCAACATCGGGAAACACGAGACCAAAAACTCCTGAGGTACTACGGAAAACCCCATCCGGGCTTCTAAAGGATCAATATCTACTGCTTAAGGAATAGAGGATCTGCTTCGGGGCTTACACGCCTCCGTTCTCAATCGTGAGTAGGCAACATGATAAATCATGTCACAACCACCTCCATTCCTATGGTCTAGTAGATATAACTATCCTAGAGAAACCGGGATACGTGAAAACCTAACTTGAAAGTTTAGGTGAGAAGAGAAAACAACGTTGCACTTCCTTACCAGAAAAAGGGAGGGTGGGTGGGGAAAGAAGAAAAAGAACAGAATTCCTACTCTCACGTTTCATTTTTCCTATATAGCTACAAAATATTTTCTAGACTCAACTGCGACCAGTAAAAGGGATCCTACAGGCAGACAGGCTCTGATACCATTTGTCGCACCCTGACTTCTAGAGGATACTCACCGGGCCGAACTGGATAGTACATGATTGGATTACGGGGCTTACCGGCACCCGCGTCCTCTTACGAGTAGGCCAACACTTATGTGTGACAACCAAACTCTACTACCCACCGTCGATGTAAACTATCCCATAGAAATCAAGATACTACCATTGACGTACTTCATACCATACACACATGGTACGTCAACGGATTGTAACAGAATGATAGCACAACATATCTCTAAGACACAAAAGATGGAAATAAGTTGCAAATGGCTCTCACTAGAGCAGAGATAGCAAATACAATCATCCAGAGGACACATGTCCCAACATAACATCATTACAACACAGCGGAAGCATTCAAAAGGTCTGAGTACAGACAAATCCAAATAGGCTTAAGAAGCCGGGAATGGAAGGAAAACGGAGCCCATCCACGTAGTCTCGGATCCTGCCCGGGTCCGCTATCTACTCGTCAGCAGCCTCGTCAAACTCCACGTAGTAGCCATCACGGGGATCCTCGTAAGCGTAGTCTGTGGAAACCACAACCCCGAAGGGGTCAGTACATAAACGTACTGGCAAACAAGACTCGCAGTTCACCAAAGTGTAACCTGTCAACACCAAGCATAGATGCTTTGGGTTCAACGGAAGAAAGGGTGATACAAAAGATGCGGCAGCTGGCTGCACTGACCAACTACAGAAACATAGTACAACTTCCGGCTAACAGAAAGAAGATAAGATAGCGTATCGTAACCAACTATAACTAACCACCAAACAAACCCATCCTGGATCTCGCCCCTTATCCAAAGAAGCAATCGAGGATAACTCACACAGTTGGATTAATGATGGTTCAAGTTAGTGTGTCAATAAGGCTATTACTAGCGAGGTTATCATTAGTAGGTGTAAGTTGTTCTGAGTACTTGTTAGCCAGTACTTTCACCAAGTCAACCATAACCGCGGAAAACACGGCTTCTCGAGAAGATTTATCCCTGCAGGGGTGCACCAATTTGGCCGTACACGTAAGAATAACCCGTCAGATGGAATGCCTCCCACCAAGCGGGGCACTAAACACAACTCAACTCTTCTTCGCATCAATCCCAAAGAACCCCGTGCAGTGAGCGCACGGCTAATCAAGCCCCACGAAGAAAAGGGGACCCTCATAGCACTCTAAGAACGTGTCTCCCTAAATGCCGACTACAAAAGTTCCACCCTGGTACCAAGGGTTCGCACCTGCATATGCATGCGGCAAATGGAAAACCCGAACTAAATGAGGCGATTTGGACGAGATGCGAATCGAATCAAATTGAGGGGGGCGCCCATACACGCTTCCCACATGCGGATAGTGCGCTCATCATGGATCAGTAGACAAGACCCTTTTCCTAGTTAGGGTCGACACTAGCAGGCCTCAAAACCACGTCGGGCCTCCTGCCGGTGCCTTATCAGCAAATTATTATTACCCGTAGCATTAACAGGTTGATTGTTTAAACATCGAGCCCCAGAACATAATAGAAATATAGTAACAGAAAGTAACTGACAGCAGACTCGAGCAAAAACAACCCTAAGCATGCTAGTAAGACACGGGCTCACACAACGGGGTTATAGGAGTGGAGGTGAGGCAATATCAGGGTTAAAGGATACATGTAATAGGTTCGGAGAACAAGCAACGATACATAAGGCTAGCAGAAATAGACAACGGAAAGTATCGGTTACCAAGGTTGAAAGGAACACAGTGGTTCATGTGAGTGAATACTTGCCTGCAAACTCAGCAGCCTGGTACTGAGCTAGATCCTCAGAAGGGGTGACGTAAGTATCGTCTGTCTCAACGTCGTCGTCTATCCGAGAAGAAGCAAACAAACATCGCAGAGAGATAAACAATCAATAACATGGCATAGTGCACAATCATGGGATGATGCATGATCATTTAGTTGATGCATGGAAATAAACTAGTTGACATGGGAAACACAATTTAAATGGACCCATATGCAATTTGAGTTGCATATGAAAAGCCCATGAATTATAGTTGAAACAATTGTTTTACAACTAACCAACAGGTGTAGTGAATTAGCATGATGCATGGATGAGGAAAACAGAAAAATAACAACAATAGAATCAATTGGAAATAAGGTTTACCAATTTTGGAATTTTATTTATTAAGTTAAGGAATTTTGGTTCCTTAAAGGTGTTACACAAACATTTGTTGTTTTCACCAACTTAAGTTGTTCCAAACAAGTAACAAAATTCATATTTGGAAAGTACACAAAAT
This sequence comes from Alopecurus myosuroides, assembly GCA_028641055.1. Classification (NCBI taxonomy): domain Eukaryota; kingdom Viridiplantae; phylum Streptophyta; class Magnoliopsida; order Poales; family Poaceae; genus Alopecurus; species Alopecurus myosuroides. Next base: position 215,061,395 of record CM054063.1, on the reverse strand, counting down.
TTTAGGTGGATTACATGTTTCAATTATTGAAAAAGGAATTACCATGATTTAATTATGAATTAACAAGTTTAAACAAGGTTTAATGGAGTTTAAAACAAGTATGAATATTAGTTGAATTTTATTTGTTCAAAACATAAATTCAAATTCATAATTGAAAAGGTTATGTTTTTCTGGTTTGAAAACATATTTTACATGTTCAAAAATAATTTATTTTGAGCAAGTTATGAATTTAGCAAAATTTAAATGATTTAAACAAGGTTTAAATTATTTAACCAATTTTAATTGTTCAAAACATGAAACAAAATTTATATTTGAAAAGATGGTTCAAAATGGCATGGAAAACATATTTTATTGGTGTTATTTGGATTAAGTATGAATTAGTTATGCATTTACTCAAATTTTAAATGAATTGTTTGAATTTGAAATTTGAATGCATTTGAATTATTCAAAACAGAATACCAATGTTATAAACAGTTAGAGAATTGAATTTGGTTCAACAAACATATTTTATTTATATTTTTTGGAGTTGTAATTTAAAAGTTATTAGCTATTTACATCCAGGGACCAAACTGTAAGAGAAAGGACTTAGATTTAAAAAGGAAACTGGACAGAAACGTTCTACACCGTGCAGTGACCTAGCCTGGGTCACTGCCAGTGGGCCCTGGGGCCAACGTGGCCAGCGTGGATGCGCGCGTGGCAGCACTGCCACAGATAGGTGGCCCCTGCCTGTCAGCGCGCTGGCGAAAAAAGGTTGGGATTTATTCCGCGGGCGCAGGGCTCGAACCCTGGCCGCGGCGCTGCATGCAGTGGGGGCGTGCCACTGCGGTAGCTGCTGATCTTTGTCAGCTAGGTAGGGCGCGGTGAGGTTATTCTTCAGTTAAGCTAACTGAACTTTGTTTTGCAGGTGTTCTCTGAAACTTACAGCAGGGCACGGCTGGACGGCGGCGAGCTGCCGTGCTCGCTGTGCTGCCGTGGGGTGGCGTGGTGCTGCGTGGCCGTGTGCAGGTGCTCGATATGCGGTGATGCAGAAGGAGGTGGGGAATTGGAGTGGTGCTCACCGCGGGCTGGAGAGGAAACAGAGGGACGGTGGAGGACGGCCGGCGACGAGCTGCGAGGACGGCGGCGTGGCTACGGGCCCCCTCGGGCTCCACGGGGGTGTCGAAGACGTAGGTGGTATCGGGGGCGTCTCGTTCCCGCTGCTAGCTCGCGTCGATAGCCATCGGAGGCGGTGATCGCCGGAGGGATTCAGAGGTGGGGCTCGGTTGCGGTGGCAGAGAGGTGGAATTCCGCCGGCAGCGAGTGGTAGGCGACGGCGGCGTGAGGGAAGAAGGTGGGACTAGGGTTAGGCTAGCTCGGGGGCTCGAGGGTAGGTTAAATAGGGGGGTGCAGGGCGCTCACGGCCGTCCCGTCGATAGTGCCGTCGACGTGGACAGCGGGAGATGGCGCCGTACAGGGAGAAGAAGCTGGCGAAGGGGTAAGCAGGCCCTTGGGCTGGGCCTGGCTGGGGGGGGGGCGCAGCCCACCTGGCTGGCCTGCCCCTCTGCGCTGGCGTTTTCTTTTATTTTTTCCTTCTGTTTCTTTTTTTTTTGCAGAAATAGAAATAGGAAGAAAATAGATAGGTTTTGAGTTAGGAAAATTTTGAGAAAATTTGGTATGGATCAAAACATGTAACAGCAACACTTGCCAAACTTTGATTTTTCAAAAAGTTCAAAATAACTTGTTGTTTGCAAATTGGTTCAAATTTGAATGAATTTGATTATTAAGTGATTATTGAAAACAAGAATTTAAATAGGTTGAACCTTAAGGTTTAAATGGAAACAAATGATTATAATTGTTTTGGTAGTTTTCATAATTTGAAATTGGGTGCTGTTTGTGATTTGATTTGAATTTTGAATGCAAGTTGGAATTAAGTGGATTATTAAAGAACAAATTAATAGTTGAGCTTTTTATTTTTTATGGAAGCAAATGGGAGTTTTATTTGAACCTTTTATTTGAAAAAATTGTAACATAACAAGTATGAAACAAAGGTTTGAATATTGGTTTGAATTTGAAATAGAAAACAACTGAAAACAGATGCAAAACAAAAGGGAAACAAATGCAATGAGTATGATGACATGATGCAAAACTTTAACTAAACAAGAAACAAACATTCTAGGGGTGTTTTCATACTTGGGATGTTACACCATCTCTGTCCCCTGTAACGATTAGTGTTCTATATTGTTGTTCTTCACTAGATCTCTCTCCCGGTGTGGATTACTTGTTAGTAGTTGATGCCTACGAGATTTATCGGTGTTTGCACTTTATGACCAGATTGTTATTCATCATTATATCACCTCTGATTATGATCCATATGATGTCTTGTGAGTAGTTCGTTTAGTTCTTGAGGACATGGGAGAAGTCAAGATGTTAGCAGTGGAATTATGTTGAAGTAATATCTAGTGGTTTGATATTTAAATTGTGGTGTCATGTGAACATCGACTACATGACACTTCACCTTTATGGGCCTAGGAGGATGCATTGTGTATTCTACTACTAATTGTGCGTTTGCCGGAGTGACAGAAACCTAAACCCCTGTTAGGAAACCGATGCACGAGGCAGTGTAGGATTCCAGAGTTTAAGACTGTGGTTAGATTTATCTTAATTACTTTCTTTTATTTGCGGATGCTTGCAAGAGGTTTAATCACAAGTATGTATTAGTCCTAGTTGGGAGGTGCATTATCATAGGTTCACCCACACAACAATTATCAAAATAATAATTATTAATTAACTGTATGAAACAAAAGCACTTGACAAGCACTTAAATAAGTAGAACAATCGGCTTGTCCTTTGCTCTCAAAAGGATTGCGTCACTCGCTACAATTATATTTACTGTATTTTATTTACTCGCACTTTATTTATCTGCTATAAATATTTACTGTATTTTATTTACTCGCACTTGACAAAGCACTTAAATAAGTGTTTACAGTGAATCCTCTATCCAACCTGATTGTCAACACCTTCTACTCCTCGTTGGGTTCAACACTCTTATTTATCGAAAGTACTACGATACACCTCCTATACTTTTGGGTCATCAAGACTATTTTCTGGCGCCACTGCCAGGGAGTGAAGCGCTATTGGTAAGTGTAATTTGTAAGAGAAACTTTTACTGTGAGTGTTGTTTTTATTTCTGTCAACTGCTTTATTTCATTATGGAGAATCCTTTCAGTTCTCTGTTTAAGGGCACTGCTATTACTGCAAGGGTAGTAGATGACCAGTTATCTACTGAATTGGATCATTTTAAAATATCTATGAAAATTGTTGGATGTTTTATGGATTACTGCTATTTTGGAGATGGAACTGTCCATCCCGGTGATCATTTGCTCTTTATACATGAATTATGCGAGTTATTCAGGTGTGCAAGTATAACAATGGACCAAGCTAAAAGGAAATTATTCTCTCCATCACTGGAGGACAGAGCTGCTGAATGGTTTAAAATGCTAAAGATTGGTGAATCTATTGGATGGGAGGAAATTGCACCTCTTTTATTCTAAATTTTATCCTCCCAGTGAGATTCATAAAGACCAGAATCAAATATATAATTTCTGGCCTCATGATGGAGAGAGTATTGCCCAAGCTTGGGGGAGAATGAAGTTATTAATTCTTAAATGTTCCGTTCATGAGCTCCCGAGTAATATTGTTATCAATAATTTTTATGCAAGGCTTTCTCTTCATGATAAGGATTTATTGGATGCTTCTTGTTCTGGATCATTCACACGTATGAAGGAAGAAGCTAAATGGGATCTTCTTGACTGTATTCAAGAAAACACTGAAGGATGGGAGAATGACAAAGGTATAAAGTCAAGTATAAATTATGATTATGAATGCATTAAAGCTTTTATGGGAACCGATGATTTCTATAATGTTAGTGATGTTTGTGGTCTTCATTCTCAAATATTTGCAATTTGTCTTAAAGGCTTTGCTTTCTATCTTGATATTCCCAAAAAGGAGTTGAGCAAGTACCATGCACCTTATAAAGATATTGTTCCTGCTAGAAACATAGAAGTGCATGTTGTTAATCATGCTGTACCTGAACCTTATATTGAGAAAATGCCTTTCCCTGCTAAGGTAAAAGAACATTCTATTGTAGCTAGTGTGGTTAACAATAGTATAAATAAACCTATTAAATCTGATGAACAAATAACTATAGAACCTACAATAGCAATAGTAAAATACCTTGTCTCTAGAAATGTAGAGGACGAACACATTGTCTTCTGTGAGAATGCTTTTAATATTGTTTCGCATCCCCATAGATCTAAGAAAACTAGTGTTTTGTGCTTTCTATTAGGATTGGTGATCATTGCTATTATGTTTTGTGTGATATTGGTGCAAGTTCTAGTGCTATTCCTTATGAGCTTTATAAAGAAATTATGCATGAAATTGGTTCTTGTGAACTTGAAGATATTGATGTGGTTATTCAGCTTGCTAATAGAGAAACTGTCTTTTCGATTGGTATTGTTAGAGATGTGGAAGTTCTATGTGGTAAAACTAAATATCCTACTGATTTTCTAGTACTGGGTAAAGCTGCTAATAAAACTTTTCCTATTATCTTTGGTATACCTTTCTTAAACACTTGTGGTGTTGCTATAGATTGTAAGAAGGAGAAGATATTGACTAAATTTTATGGAAAATATTATGAGTTTAATTTCTCTAAATTTGCTAGAGCTCCTTATTAATCTGAATTTGAAGGGAATATGCCCGAGAGGCAATAATAAAATGGTTACTATCTTATTCCTTGTTTATGATGAATGTTTATTTCTCATGCTTGAATTGTATTAACCGGAAACGTTGATACATGTGTGTTTAATAAACAAACAATGGTTCCTAGTAAAGCCTCTCTTTTAACTAGTTTGTTGATTAATTGATGATCAAGGTTTCCTGATCATGAACATTGTATGTTCTTAATAACGGGGACATGTAATTAGAAGAATGATGTGATGAACATATACCCAAAGTGAATATAGCAATGCGATCAAGTCATTAAGTTTACATTGTTATATAAACATACGAAGTAACTTATTCCTTAGACCATGTGATCATGCCAATCACTGATACCGGAAGGGTGCTTTGATGTCATCAAACGTCACACTGTAAAAGGGTGACTATAAGGTGCCGTTAGGTATTCGTAAAGTATAAGTTGAGGATCATGGATCAAGAGTGAGATTTGTCCATCCAAAATGACGGAGAGATTTACTCTGGGCCCTCTCGGCGATATCACATCGACACCGCTTGCAAGCACGTGATATGATCACAAGGATGTTATATAATGGGAACGAGAAAAGAGTACTTATCGGTAACGAGATTGAACAAGGTATGGTTGATACCAATGATCGAATCTCGGACAAGTAAAATATCGCGAGACAAAGGGAATTAGTCACGACGTTGTTGGTTCACACGATCACGAGAGTCATCGTTGAATATATAGGAGTAATCACGGATATCCAGATCCCGTTGTTGATTATTGATCGGAGAGGAGTCTCGATCATGTCTATCTTATTCGCGAACCATAGGGTGACACACTTAAGGTTCGATGACGCGTTTGCGAGGATACGGAATATCGAAGAATATTTTGAGCAGCACCAAAACTGTTTCGGCGAAAATTGAAATAGTTCAAGGGGTTTTTCGTCGAATGGTTGTTAATAGAATTAACAAATGAATCGAGGTGCCATATTCAAATGTTTGTTAATGGAATTAACAAATATAAATAAAGAAATAAAAATGTTTTATTTATTTATTAAAGGAACATCTTTGGATTTTCCAAGTGGGAAATAATGGGAGCATGAGTGGGTGTTAGTGGGGCTTCCACTCACATGAAGAGGGAAGAGGTGGGGGCACCACGATGGCTGGCCACACCCCCTCTTGGGATGCCTCCCCCTCCCCTATAAAAGGAGGGTGAGAGCTCCTCTTCTCCACACACTTGTCCCACCTCCCTTCCACTTCACCCCCTGCTCAATTCCATGGTTTCCGGCTTGGCGAATCCCTGACCGTGTGAGTCTTCACGACCACCATGTCGTTGTGCTGCTGGAGTTCTGAGGATCCTCTACTTCCGTGCCCCGCTGGATAGAGGGAACGGAGGTCGTCATCAACTGCACGTGTGACCGATCACGGAGGCACCGCCGGATTGCGGTGCACATCTTCTCGCTATCGGGACCGGTGTGAGTACGACTACGCCAACAACGAGATTTGATCTCGTAACGCTTTGTGTCTTCGAGGGTATGTGTTCCTTAACCCTCTCTTTGCCCGTTGCACTTTGTCTCCTAGATTAGATCTTGGCCTTTCGGGTGTCTCTCGCGTAGGAAATTTTTTGTTTTCTATGCAACGACCCCTTCAGTGGTATCAGAGCCGAATCTATGCGTAGATGTTTTGTACGGGTAGAACACATAGGTGTATGTGGGCGTTGATGATCATGTTATTGACTCTTTGAGTATTTTATGATCTTAGTGGCATAGTATGATGAAGCTGCCCCAGACTAAGTTTACGTGTACTATGTACGCGAGAATTGTCTCCCTTGTGGCTAAGGGGGTGTCCGTTTCTCCTACTATAGTTAAGATCTAATATAAGAAGGGTTGTTAAAAATGTGTTTATCAACGTTGTGGTTGATGTTTGTAGGTATGAACGGTTCTATCGTCAAAAGCCCTAAGCCACGTAAAATATGCGAAAATAAATTAGAAGCGTCTAACTAGTTTTTGCTGGGCATGTGATGTGATATGGTTAATGTTACAAATTTGATTATGAAATGATCTATTTTGTAAATTATTGATATACCGGAAGGTATCCATATGGTTGTCTTATTATTCATGGACAATCAAGATTGGGGTGCCATGGTAATTGGTACCACGCCGGTGGAATGATGGAGGTCATACCATAATGCACATGATGGAGATAAAGTGCAAGGAGGACCATATCATATCCCGTTATCCTTACATGTGATGTCTGTGATGTTAATCCTTTTATGCATCTTGTTTTTCTTAGATAGCGACATTAGCATTATAAGATGATCACTCTCACTTAATATCAAGATAATAATGTGTTCTTTCTTAAGTATTCACCGTTAAGAAAGTTTGTTGTTTCGAGACACCACGTGATGATTGGGTGTGACAGACTCAATGTTCGCATACAACAGGTGTTTTCAAGCCTAGCATGTACAGACATGGCCTTCAAACACACGCAATACTACGGTTCTACTTGGCGAGCCTAGCATGTACAGACATGGCCTCGGAACACGTAACCGAAAGGTAAAGCATGAGTCATATGGATGATATGATGAACATGTCGATGTTCGCCTTTGAAGCTACATCATCTCACGTGATGGTCGGTTTTGGTGTAGTGAATTTGGTTCGTGTAATCACTAAAGACGACTAAGAGGGATGTTGTTTTTGAGTGGGAGTTCATGGCATAATTTTGAATTAACTTGAACTTATTTATCATGAACAACCAATCAAAGTGAATTTGCACAAATTGTAGTATTCATTGGCATCCACATAACTACCTTACACTTAGATTGTTAATTGAGATATAACTGTTATGATCTGGTAAAAATCATTTAAGATTGGTACCATATTAGTGAAATTTAAAATTGAATCCTATTGTAGATTTTCGGTATTTCCTACCTAGCTCCATATGATTAATGATTGATTAATCAATAGAGCAACTAATTCCTACTTAGAATCCAGAGTCATGGTTGCTTCCATATTACTTTATCTTCAAAAGAATGTTTTGTTGATGAAGGTGATTTAGGAACTGAAAAGAGTTGTTTTCAGAAACAACCAAGTGAAAGATATATTGATATCTAGAAACTTATTTGTAGCAACATGACTGAGTATAATTTAGCGTGACAATGTATGCTTATATTATTTGAATATATGCAATGATTGAAGACGCTAGGCGTTTGAATATTCCAAGAAATTGGGCGCTAAACAGTATCCTCTAAATTTCTTCCTTCGAGCTATAGTAATTTAATCATAAAATTGTTATGATGGGATGGATTAAAAGTATAGGTAAACTCGTTTACCTTACTTGGAGATTGCTAAGAGTGGAATCTGGAAGAATACTATTAATATGGTGATATCAATAGAACAATCAAACTCAAAGTATGACTCAATGGGTGATAGTATATGACTAACACGCCAAAGAAAATGAGCTAGTAAGACTAGCATTGTTTGATGATTGAATGATTCTTCTGTAAAGGAAAGGGAATATTGAAAATAGAATTATAAAAAGTAATATGGAAGAAAATAAGATAACTGGAAAAGTCCAGCTCAGGAGTATATTCTTTATATACAAGTTATAGATGTATTACTAGTTAACAAAGTATTTTTTGGGTATTTTGATACCACATTGGTTGGTATGAGTTGTCATACAAAGCAACGCAATGCAAGAAATACAAGGGGCTAAAAGAAACTAGTAATAGATGTGGAATCGATTATGACAAGAACAGTAATAAAGATTTATTGTGTTCATTGTCGTATCGAACCAAACATTCAAGATTTATTTTAAGAACTTAATAAGTTGTTATTTTGTTCTAGTCTTTTGTGAGAACAAATGAGATTGTTCAAACTATGACCATATTCATAATTGATGGATATGTTAATATAAATCATGTTGGTAAAGTAAACATCTATAAGACTAAATGCTAAACGTTGCAAGACGTAAACGAGTTTCACTTAAATTGTGACACCACCATTTAGTTCATATCGGAAAGGAAAACATGAAGGAACTCCATATTGATCGACTTCCAGAGTCATTTTGTTTTGAATAAATTGACGCTTCTGAGACCTCTTCCAAAAGATGACTAAAATTCCGTTCATAGGCCAAAGTAGAATGGACGACTAATTTAGTGGAGATTATACATATTGATGTATATAGTCCATTATGTGTAGTCATGTATGGTGGATTAATTTTTCCTTCATAAAATTTTGTCGATGATTTGAGTAGATATGTGAGTATATAAAGAGAATGGAGATTGACATTTTGAATTGGTTCAAATGGTTTTTAATATGAAGTAAAAATAAATGTAACAAGATAATCAAGTATTTATGATTGGATCATAAAGGATAAAGTTTGAGTTACAAGTTTAGCAAAACATTTGAGAAGTTGCAGAACTGTTCTACAACTTATACTTCTTCAATACCCCACATTAGTTTGTAGTATTCAAAAGACAAAATCAAACCTTGTTTGACATGGTAAGATAAATAAAAATGCCATTATAATTTTGTACTTTATACATTAGTGACAACCGCTTTTACACTGAAAAGAGCGCCATCATGATCCATTGAAATTGACACCACATAAGATATGGTTTGGGTAATGACCCAAATTGTCTTTTTCTTAAGTTTTGGTATGCATAGCATGTGTAAAAATTTTACAACCAAAATGGGATAAATAAATGTTTATAAGGTTATGCCAACGAATCCATTGGGTATTTCTCCTATCACCGACCAAAGACAAATGTTGTTTGTCAGAAAGGGTTGATTTCTCGAGAAAGTAGTTCTTGCGAAATAAGTGAGTGGAAGGACATTACAAACTCAACGAGATTAGAGAATCTTCGTTACCATGTCAAGAGTAGCGCATCACTAGAAGTTGTTCCAGGGTTTCCTATTTTGACTAAGTAGAAGACACTACATGTGATTGTAGATACTTCAAATGAGTTTGCGAACTGAACCACAAAAGTCCTAAAACTTTGTACTTAGGCCAACTTGTGGTTTAAGAGTAAAGTGTTGTTTTGACAACAAAAGGACATGGACCGTATAAAGGAAGCAAATGATGGGCCCTGACTTCGTAAAATTTACTATGAGTCATTATATCCTCCATAGTATCCTTGTATGAATATCATTGGTAGTCCTTTTGATGGACTTGATGCCTAACGATAGCAAAAGGGTCTATATAGAAACAAAGACATTGATTTTAACATCCTTTGAAAGTTGTAATTATCGAAAAGTTGTTTTCAATGAAGTTCAAAGAGTTGACTACTACAAGATTTTGATCTTCCGTAGTGATGTTTTTAGTCTTTGCAGATAGTTCTAGCGGAAGTTACATATTATGATATGGCAGTTGAATAACAAAACCAACTCTCCTCTCGATAAGTTTGATCAAAGATGTGTACTTGACACAGTCTGAAAGAATTGTAAAAATTCAAAAGGTTGCTAGAAAGGTATGCACACTTCAATGGTTGAAGTGAGCATAACGTAGTTAAAATCTTTACCTTAATGAAGTTATCAAAAGAGTTTGATTCCATCATTAACGATAAAGATGATTGTAAAGTTACAAGAAATTAAGTGGGAGCGATGTGACATATTTCCAATACTTTATGGAGATGACATATGGTTGATTGGAAAATATGTAATTTTAAATTAACACGGTTAAGATTTTCTTATTGATGAAAGGCTTAGAAGATATTGGGCATCGATATCTATAATAGATGGATTGAAGCGCCTAGTATGATTGAAGCCAAATTACATAGATAAAATATTGAAGTAAGTCAATATCGAAGTGACAAGAAAGATTTCTTGTCACGTGGAAAATAATTGAGCAAGATTCAAGTGTTTTGACACATGATGAGCATGAAATTAAGATTTCTAAGTCATGTTTCCATGCTATGTACACAACCAGATGAGTCCTATGCTATAAAATGTTATAGCAGGATAATTCATATGATGATTAGACAACAGTGGGAGAGATCCTTGTGTCATTTTAGAAATGCTAAGGATTTGTTTTCCTATATATTAATGAAAAACTATTTGTTGTAATATGTTACACTAATAGTCTTGTCATATATTCAAATAATTTTATCTCAATTAAAATATGTGATGAAGAGTAGCACAATAGGCTGGAAGAAAGTTCCATGTTGGATTTGAAAGTGTTTCAAAATTAAAGAATTGTGACGGATACGACAAACAAAGGCTAAAGTATACTGTTGTGTTGACAACTGATAATAAGTGTATTTTGTGTCAAGGAGTTCTTTATTGAACTTGGTGAATTTCCAAGAATGTTGACACTACGAAGCTACATTTTCACAATGTTAGTAACATTAGTTTAAGCTGAGGAATTAAGGTATCATAGGAACTTGGTGAATTTCCAAGAATGCTAACACTATGAAGCTACATTTTCACAATGTTAGTGACATCGATTTAAGCTGAGGAATTAAGGTTTCACCGAATGACCATATCCATACAAAGCCATATCATTAGAGAATGAGTGATGCGTGTAGACGCAAAGAACATGCAAATACAATAGGACATGAACATTTAAGATCTTTTTGATGATGTTTACCACATGCGAAGCATGGTAATAACACTGGAATGCCATATGTGTTAAGTGCTTACAGACTGGATTATTGACTCTAGTGCAAGTGGGAGACTGAAGGGAATATGCCCGAGAGGCAATAATAAAATGATTATTATCTTATTCCTTGTTTATGATGAATGTTTATTTCTCATGCTAGAATTGTATTAACCGGAAACGTTGATACATGTGTGTTTAATAAACAAACAATGGTTCCTACTAAAGCCTCTCTTTTAACTAGCTCGTTGATTAATAGATGATCAAGGTTTCGTGATCATGAACATTGGATGTTGTTAATAACGGGGTCATTTCATTAGAAGAATGATGTGATGAACATATACCCAAAGTGAATATAGCAATGCGATCAAGTCATTAAGTTTACATTGTTAAATCAAACATACAAAGTAACTTATTCCTTAGACCATGAGATCATGTCAATCTGATACTAGAAAGGTGCTTTGATGTCATCAAACGTCACATCATAACAGGGTGACTATAAAGGTGCCGTTAGGTACTCGGAAAGTATTAGTTGAGGATCATGGATCAAGAGTGGGATTTGTCCATCCAAAATGACGGAGAGATATACTCTGGGCCCTCTCGGCGATATCACATCGACACCGCTTGCAAGCACGTGATATGATCACAAGGATGTTATATCATGGGAACGAGAAAATATTACTTGTCGGTAACGAGATTGACCAAGGTATGGTTGATACCGATGATCGTATCTCGGACAAGTAAAATATCGTGAGACAAAGGGAATTAGTCACGACGTTGTTGGTTCACACGATCACGAGAGTCATCGTTGAATATATAGGAGTCATCGCGGATCTCCAGATCCCGCTGTTGATTATTGATCGGAGAGGAGTCTTAATCATGTCTATCTTATTCGCGAACCGTAGGGTGACACACTTAAGGTTCGATGACGCGTTTGAGAGGATACGGAATATCGAAGAATATTTTGAGGAGCACCGAAATTGTTTCGGCGAAAATAGAAATAGTTCAAGGGGTTTTTCGTCGAATGGTTGTTAATAGAATTAACAAATGATTCGAGGTGCTATATGCAAATGTTTGTTAATGGAATTAACAAATATAAATAAAGAAATAAAAATGTTTTATTTATTTATTAAAGGAAAACCTTTGGATTTTCCAAGTGGGAAATAATGGGAGAATGAGTGGGTGTGAGTGGGGCTTCCACTCACATGAAGAGGGAAGAGGTGGGGGCACCACCATGGCTGGCCACACCCCTCTTGGGTTGCCTCCCCCTCACCTATAAAAGGAGGGTGAGAGCTCCTCTTCTCCACACACTTGTCCCACCTCCCTTCCACTTCACCCGCTGATCAATTCCATGGTTTCCGTCTTGGCGAAACCCTGACCGTGGGATTCTTCACCACCAACACGTCGTCGCGCTGCTGGAGTTCCGAGGGATCCTCTACTTCCGCGCCCCGCTGGATCGAGGGAACGGAGGTCGTCATCAACCGTACGTGTGATCGATCACGGAGGCACCACCGGATTGCGTTGCACATCTTCTCGCTATCGGGGTCGGTGTGAGTACGAATACGCCAACAACGAGATTTGATCCAGTCACGCTTTGTGTCTTCGAGGGTATGTGTTCTCCTTAACCCTCTGTTTGCCTGTTGCACTTCATCTCCTAGATTAGATCTTGGCCTTTCGGGTATCTCTCGCGTAGGAATTTTTTTGTATGCAACGACCCCCTCAGAAATGCCTAATGAAAATTTTAGAGTCGAACAACTTGCCTCTATTGCTCTTGCTCCTGACAATGCTTTGCAGCAATACATGGAGGACCATGAAAGTGAGGTCTTTATGGAAGAGATATCTAGATTGACGATATTTTTCTTCGTCAACCGGTGATACTGAAACATAATTTACCTATGGAAGAGTTGGGTACCACGTTACCACCCAAGGAGGATCATGTTTTCGATTTTAAACCTTTACCTGATGATCCTAAATATGCTTATATTGATGATAAAAAAAATATCCTATTATTATTAGTTCTAAACTTTTAGGTGAAGAAGAGGAAAGGTTATTAGGAATATTGAAGAAACACCGTGGAGCTATTGGATATACTCTTGATGATTTGAAAGGGATTTCTCCCACTATATGTCAGCATGTTATTAATATTGAACCTGATGCAACACCAGTAGTTGAACATCAACGCTGTTTAATTCCTAAGATAAAGGAAGTGGTCAGAAATGAGGTATTAAAACTCCTTGATGCTAGTATTGTTCTTCCTATTGATAATAGTAGATGGGTAAACCATGTGCATTGTGTCCCTAAGAAGGGAGGAATGACTGTTGTGCCTAATGAAAATAATGAGCTTATTCCACAAAGAGTAGTAGTTGGTTATAGGATGTGCATTGATTTCAGGAAAGTTAACAAGGTTACTAATAAAGATCATTATCCTTTACCTTTTATTGATCAAATGCTAGAGAGGTTGTCTAAGAAAACTCATTTCTACTTTCTTGATGGTTATTCCGAGTTTTCTCAGATTGCTGTTAGGGCACAAGATCAAGAGAAAACAACTTTTACTTGTGCTTATGGTACTTATGCTTATAGAAGTATGTCTTTTGGTTTGTGTAATACCCCTGCTACGTTTCAAAGATGCATGTATGCTATTTTTCATGGTTTTTGTGAAGAAATTGTGGAAGTATTCATGGACGATTTCTCCGTCTATGGAACTTCTTTTGATAACTGCTTCCACAATCTTGATAAATTTTTGCAGATATATGAGGAAACTAATCTTGTTCTTAATTGGGAGAGATGCCACTTTATGGTGAATTAAGGACATGTTCTTGGACATAAAATTTCTAAAAGATGTATTGAAGTTGCCAGAGCTAAAGTGGATGAAATAGAGAAAATGCCCTGTCCCAGGGATGTTAAAGGTATTCGTAGTGTTCTTGGTCGTGATGGTTTTTATAGGAGGTTTATTAAAGATTTCTCTAAAATATCAAAGCCTCTTACTAATCTTCTTCAAAAAGACGTATGATGACCCACAAGTATAGCGGGTGTATCGTAGTGCTTTTGATAAATAAGAGTAACGAACCCAACGAGGAGCAGAAATTGTTGAGAAGCAGTTTTGATGAATGAATAACTGTAAATACTGAAAGATAGATTTGCAGGGATTTTTGCTATTGCAGATAAATAAAAGTGCGAGTAAATAAAATGCAGTAATAATAATTGCAGCAAGTGGCCCAATCCTTTCTTCAACAAAGGACAAGCCGGTGGGTTTACTTATGATTAAAAAACGTTCTCGAGGACACACGGGAGGTTTCTGTCAAGTTATTTTGTTCCATGCCGCTGAATAATCTTTAGCGTTTTGATAAGTGTTGTGTGGGTGAACATATGCTAATGTACCATCCCATCCAAGACTAATACATACTTGTGATTATACCCCTTGCAAGCATCCGCAACTACAAGAAAGTAATTAATAAATAAATCTAACCACAGCTTTAAACTCCGGGATCCTACGCTCCCTCGTGCAATGGTTTCCTCACGGGGGTTTAGGTTTATGTCACTCCGGCAACCCCACAATTAGTAGCCAAATACACTATGCATTCCCCTAGGCCCATAAATGGTGAAGTATCATGTAGTCGACATTCACATGACACCACTAGAAGAATAACACCACAATTAAATATCAAACCATTAAATATTACTCAACATTACTTCACTACTAACAACTTGACTTCTCCCATGTCCTCAAGAACAACACGAACTACTCACAAGACATCATATGGAACATAATCATAGGTGATATAATGGATGATAACAATCTGGTCATAAAGTGCAAACACCGATAAATCTCACAAGCATCAACTACTAACAAGTAATCCACACCAGGAGAGAGATCTAATGTAAAACAACGATAGAGGTCCCTAATTGTTACAGCGGGATGATGGTGAATGATGAGGGTGATGGTGTTGGTGGTGAGGATGATGATGATGACAATCTTGATGATGCTCGTAGTGCTGACGGTGACGATGGCGATGATTTCCCCTCTCCGGAGAGGAATTTCCCCGACAGATTTCTCCCTACCACAGAGCTTTTCTCTCTTGGGTGTTTTCCGCCCCGAGGCAGCGGCGGAATAATTCTCCGATGATGGTATGAGTCTTAGGGTTCCCTGGGGGCCAAGTACGCGAAAGATATACCCCCGAGGTGGGCCAGGGTGGCCACACCACGTGGTGGCGCGGCCAGGGGCGCGCCACCTCATGGTGTGGGCCCCTGGTGGACCCCCTCTGGCTCCCCTTCTGGCTGGACTCCTCCTCTAAACTTCTAAGACACCCCCGGTGTCCCCCTTCTTCTTCTGATCTTCTGAAATATGGTATCTCGACGATGCTTTTTCATCAGATTTTTGATCCCGGTGTTTATTCTCCAAAAATTATGAAACATGCAAAATAAGATAAAATTACATAAGGGATGCATCATAACAAGAAATATATCGATGAATAACAGAAAATTATGATATAAAATAGTGATGCAAAATGGACGTATCAACTCCCCTCAAGCTTAGACCTCGCTTGTCCCCAAGTGAAACTGAACTCAGTAAACATGACCACAAGTTTATGGAGTGAATAGTCAATAAATATAATACGGACAAGAAGCATCACATTTATCTATGCACCAATCATTATAGACAACAACTTCCTCTCATATAACTTGACTTGAAACGAGTAATGGGAGTCACAAACAAAGATGCAAAAGAGAGAATCAAAATTGGTGATGGCAAACTTCGTTCTTGGTCAGAGAACATTTAATGATATCATACTTATCTTAGGTGAAGTTTTTATAACAAAGCTTTATATTGTAGAGCTTAACATGTTTAATTATAACAATCCTTTTGCAGCGATTCGTAGCTTTCAAAGTAATATTCATTCGGATAATAAAGCATGTGCTAAACAAAGAAGGATATAAAACATGGTTGAATAAATCAACATATAGATGGTGAGATCACAACAACTCAAATGCTTGCTGGAGATAGAAAGGAATGGGTTTACTGACTCAACATAAATGTAAAAGATAGGCCCTTCGCAGAGGGAAGCATTGATCACTCATGTGCCAGAGCTTTTATTTTAATAAATAGAGGTATAAAATGCATGACACTCCTCCCATCTATCTTACACAAACCATGGCTAACCGAATCCTCGGCTACCCGCCAACAATCACAAGCCATGGAGGAGTGTCTAATTTTTAGAGAGGTGTATGTTTATGTCAATGAATGTCAAACAGAAAATACAGTACGTCACAAGCAAACTAGACTTCACAAGAGCGGCTCCCATTGAAGGATGCAACTGGTATAGAAGGTCATCCCTCTTTCTCTTTTGTTTACACAATTCTGCTTTGACTGATAAATCTGGGGCAAAAATAGTGAGAGAATTTGTATTATTATTTGCGGCTGGGAACCCCGTTGTCAGCTCTTCTAGCATTTGGATAAGCGGATGAAGCCACTAGTCTAGGTGTGTGAGTCCATTCAACAAGTGAGATAAAGATTCTCTATTTGCGTCCTCATGAGCTAAAACAGGAACACAAAACAGGGATAATTTTGAAGGTTTTAAAGGTAACACATGAGAAATTTACTTTAAGTGGCGGTGAAATACCACATGTAGGAAGGTATGGTGGACACAAATGGCAAGGTTTCGGGGATCAAGGTTTTGGATGCACGATAAGCATTCCCTCAGTACAGAGGCTTTGGCTAGCAAAGTTGGGTAGCAAGCATAAGAGTTGAGGGAAAACAAACAAATATACATATGATGAAACCAATCATGAAATCTTCATTGAAAGCCCAAGCGATCTTAACTTGTGAATACTAAGTTTATGAGCTAATAGGAAAATTCCTATTTCTTATACTAGCATTTCAAAATATTATTTCTACTGACCCAAGCTAAGTTTGCCAAAACCAACTAGATTAACTTAATGATCTCTAGAGTGACACCAAATACTAACAACAAGCTCAACCATATGACAGAAATTGAAAACTAAAATAAGGTGTGTAGAAAGTAAATGATGAAACTTCTCATTAATATTTCAAACCGGCAACTCACACCTACGGATACAACGATAACCAACTAAGGAGAGATACTTCTATACTGCAAACCATCCTATATGATAACTTCTCTACTCATGATATGACTCTACTGAAAAGGTAAAACGATGAAAGATAGTGATGTGATACCGCGGCACTACCCCCAAGCTTGGAACAAACCGAGGGGATGCCAATACCAATGACGAATCAATTCTTCAGTGGTGGTAGTGAATCCTTCTCAATGAGCTTATCGATTGATTTCTTCAGATCTTACAATTGCGAACATAAGCATACATATCACCTATGTATTGTGAATTTGTGATCAATACGGTTTGCATGCCTGTCAGACTGTGAATCCCAGCCACCAAGATTTTTACCCCACTCTACCTTAGGTTGAGAGCTTCTTTCATCTGCACGGTTAGAACGATCCATATCCTAGAAAGAAGGCAAATCTGCCTCGGGTACCCTCCTAGATTGATACTCATGAATTAAAGTACGTAAAGGTTTCTTTATGCCTGAAAGGGGTGTCCTTGAAGAGCTTCAGTGACGTGGGGCCTTCCCTCCGGTGCTCATCCTTGTCGTTTGCTTGTGAGGTTTTGCAACCACTCCAATGCTTGCGATGGTGGCGCGGTGACGCACTCGTGGGTTTTCTTCTACATCTCATTCAGCTCCACTCTCGATCTCCTCCTTTGGCTCCGGGTCTTGGAGATCATCTTCCTTTGGTCCCTTCCCCTTGTTGTTTTTGGCGGAGACCATGATGCTTCTAAAACTGAAAACAGATCCTGGCAGAAATAGCTCGAAACAGAAACAGGACGAGAAAATGATATACGAACCTCGGGGGGTCCGGGGGATTATATAGCAAAAAATTTCATAACAAAAGGAAAGTAAAGGTCGAAAACGAGTCGGAGAGGGGCTCTAGGGCACCCACACCATAGGCTGGCGCGGCCAAGGGTGGGCCCGCGCCACCCCCATGGTGTGGAGCCTCCGGGCTCCGTCTTCGCCTTGTTTCCGGCTCATAATTTTTCATATTTTCCAGAAACAGTAAAAATAAAAGTTGGAAGATGTTTCGCGAACGTTTTCTTACCAAAACTGATACCTATTTGAAAACTGACTCTGCAGTTTCTAAAATATGCTTATTATAAACTCCTCCGGGATCATGGCTCGAATACAATCAACATTTTCATTATAAGGATCTCTAGAAATATAATGCTTGAGTCTTTGGCCATTCACCACTTTTGAAGTGTTGTCTTGAAGGGAAACAATTTTAATTGCCCCCAAACGATATACCTCTTCGATAACAAAAGGTCCTTCCCATCTCGAGAGTAATTTTCCTGCAAAAAATCTGAAACGAGACTTATACAATAGCACTTTCTCACCAACATGAAATTCTCTTTTAGTAATTATCTTATCGTGCCACCTTTTAACTTTCTATTTAAAGAGCTTAGTACTTTCATATGCTTCACTCCTCCATTCATCTAAAGAACTTAAGACAAGCAACCTTTTCTCACCAGCAAGTTTAAAGTCTCTAGTTAGGTCTTTCACTGCCCAATAAGCTTCATGTTCAAATTCTAGGGGCAAGTGACAAGTTTTTTCATAAACCATTTTATAAGGATACATGCCCATGGGATTTTTATAAGCAGTTCTATAGGCCCACGTAGCACCATTTAATTTCTTAGCCCAATTTTTTCTAGATTTGTTAACACTCTTTTGCAAGATAGATTTGGTTTCTTTATTTGATAATTCTACTTGCCCACTAGTTTGAGGATGATAGGGTGAGGCAATTCTATGATTAACATCATATTTAGCAAGAGTCTTTCTAAAAAAACCATGAATAAAATGAGAACCCACAATAGCCATAAGATATATAGGCACACCAAACCTAGGGAAAATAATGTCTTTAAGCATTTTTTTGAGGTTTCACCATCAGCACTTTTAGTGGGTATAGCTTCTACCCATTTAGTAACATAATCAACAGCAACAAGAATATGAGTGTAATGTTGTGAAGGATGGAAAGGACCCATAAAGTCAAATCCCCAACAATCAAACGGTTCAATAGCAAGAGAATAATTCATAGGCATTTCATTACGTCTAGAAATATTTCCAACCCTTTGACATTGATCACAAGATAAAATAAACTTTCTAGCATCTTTAAAGAGAGTAGGCCAATAAAACCCTGGTTGTAGAACCTTATGTGCAGTTCTATCTCCAGCGTGATGTCCTCCATAAGCACTACTATGACATTTTCTCAATATCTCTCGTTGTTCATTTTCAGGAACACATCTTCGCATAATACCATCAACACCTTCTTTATATAAGTGTGGGTCATCCCAAAAATAATGCCTCAAATCATAGAAGAATTTTCTTCTTTGCTCAGTTGTAAAGGTAGGAGGCAAATACTTTGAAAAAATAAAGTTAGCATAATCGGCATACCATGGACTCTCTTGAGAGCTCACTTTTATTGCAGCCAACTGTTCATTAGGAAAACTATCATTAACAGGAATAGGATCATCAGAGATATTTTCTAATCTAGACAAATTATCAGCAACAGGATTTTCAGCACCCTTCCTATCCACAATATGTAAATCAAACTCTTGTAAGTGAAGAACCCATCTAATAAGCCTAGGCTTAGCATCTTTCTTTTCCATAAGGTACTTAATAGCAGCATGATTAGTATAAATAGTAACTTTAGAATCAAAAATATACTGCCTAAATTTATCAGAAGCAAAAACTATAGCTAGGAACTCTTTCTCGGTGGTAGCATAATTCTTTTGAGCAGCATCAAGTGTTTAACTATCATAATGAATAACATTTAACTTCTTATCTACCCGTTGTCCAAGAACAACACCTACACCATAATCACTAGCATCACACATAATTTTAAATGGTAAATTCCAATCAGGGGTTTGAACAATAGGGGCAGATAATACCAGCATCAAGGAGTTTCAATAACTCATTTCTTACCACATCCTTCATCTTAGGATTTAAACGGCGTTGATGTTCAACAACTTGCTTTGCATCAGGTTCAGTATTAATAGCATGCTGACATATAGTAGGAGAAATCCCCTTCAAATCATCAAGAGTATATCCAATAGCACCTCTGTGTTTCCTCAATATTACCAATAATCTCTCCTCTTCTTTACCAGAAAGTTCAGAACTAATAATATCAGGATATAATTTCTTATCATCAATATGAGCATATTTTAGATTGTCAGGCAAAGGCTTTAAATCAAAAACAGGATCCTCCTTCGGTGGTAATGTGGTACCCAAGTCTTCCACCGGCAACTTAAGTTTCAGCATCGCTGGCTGATGTAGGAAAATCTCATCAATTTCATTTCTTTCTTCCATAAAGAAATCACATTCGTGGTCTTCCATGTATTGCTGCAAATGATTGTTAGGAGCAAGAGCAATAGCGACCAATTGTTCAACTCTATAATTCTCATTAAGTAATTCAGCTTCATAAGGTGCTTTAGCAAATTTGGAGGAATTAAATTCATAAGACTGTCCATCAAACTTTGTAAGGATTTTCTCCTTTTTACAATCAATAACAGCACCACAAGTGTTTAAGAAAGGTCTACCAAATATAATAGGACAAGTATCACTAGCAGAAGTGCCTAGTACTAGAAAATCAGCAGGATATTTAGTTTTACCACATAAGACCTCCACATATCTAACAATACCAATTGGAGAAATAATTTCCCTATTATCAAGTTGAATAATCACATCAATGTCTTCGAGTTCACAAGAACCAATTTCATTCATGATTTCTTTATAAATGTCATAAGGAATAACACTAGAACTATCACCAATATCACACAAACCATAATAGCAATGATCACCTATCCTAACAGATAGCACAGGAACACTAGGTTTCCTAGTTTTACTAGGATGAGAGACAATATTAGAAGCATCTTCACAAAATATAATGTGTCCCTCTTCTACATTTTCAGAAACAAGGTCCTTTACTATTGCTACTGTAAGTTCTACAGTTATTTGTTCCTCGGGTTCTACAGGTTTCCTTGCACTTTTATTAACCACACTAGCTAACATATAATGTTCTTTTACCTTAGTAGGGAAAGGCATTTTCTCAATATAAGGTTTAGGCACAATAGAATCAACGGTATGAACTTCTATATCTCTAGCAGGAACACAATTAACAGTATCTTTATAAGGTGCATGGTACTTATCCCATTCCTTTTTGGGAATATCAATATAAGAATAAAAAGCCTTATATAAGTTTGCAGCAACTTGAGAATCAAGACCACAAAATATACAACATTATGAAAATCATCGGATGACATAAAAGTTTTAATGCATTCATAATCATAGTGAATACCTGACTTTCTACCTTTGTCATTCTCCCATCCTTCAGTGTTTTCTTGAATACGGTCAATAATATCCCATTTAGCTTCATCCTTCATACTGTAAATGACAAAGAACAAGAAGCATCCAATAAATCCTTATCATGAAGAGAAAGCCTTGCATAGAAATTATTAATAACAATATTACTAGGGAGCTCATGAATGGGGCATTTGAGCATTAGTAACTTCAGTCTCCCCCATGCTTGGGCAATACTCTCTCCGTCATGAGGCCAAAAATTATATATATAATTCCGATCTCTATGAATTTCACTGGGGGATAGAATTTAGAATAAAAGAGAGGCACAATTTCCTCACATCTAATAGTCTGGCTATTTTTCAGCAGTTTGAACCATTCAGCGGCTCGTCCTATCAATGATATAGAGAATAATTTCTCTTCACTTGGCCCATTGTAATACCTGCACACTTGAATAACTCGCATAATTCATGTAAAAAGAGCAAATGATCGCCAGGATGGACAGTTCCATCACCTGAATAGCAGTTATTCATAACATGTTTAACAATCTTTATAGGTACTTTATAAGGATCCAAATCATAATGCGGTGGGTCACTTACTACCCAAGCAGTGGCTGCAGTCGCCGCAAATAAGGACTCAAAAGGAGATCCAAACATAGTGTAATAAAGCAGTAGACACTAATAAAAACACCACTTACAGCAAAAGCTTCCTTTATCAATGCCACTTCCCAATAGCGTTTCACTCCCCGGCAACGACGCCGGAAAATAGTCTTGATGACCCACAAGTATAGGGGGTGTATCGTAGTACTTCCGATAAATAAGGGTGTAGAACCCAATGTCGTGGTGGTATCACGGCAGATGCCATAGGATGGCTAACTGTTTGGGGTCGATGGACATTGGAGGTTATCGGGGAGGGATCACACGGCGAGTAGCCGCCTGTGGAATGAATCTAACACTACAAACACCAAGATCTTACCCAGGTTCAGAGCCCTCGTGTGGAGGTAACACCCCTACTCCTGCCTCTCTCTTTATATGTATGTTACCGAGTAGCTACAGTACAATTAGGCCTTCAGCTCAGTAGCCACTCGAGCACTCTGTTTGAACGTCTAAGGTTGAGATCCTGAACTGTGCGAACAATGCATGCAAACCTCTCACAGGAGGTGGCAGGGCACCTTATATACTGGTGCCCAGCCGAATAGAAAACAACTAAAAGGTACAGCTGATATGACAGAAGCACTGCAGAACAGAGCACGCTTCCGGCTTCTCGCTGACGAGTGCACCGTAAGTCGTCGCGCCGTTCGGAGATGGGACCTGTCCACCCTTGTCAGTGAGATAGGGTAGGCCCCTACCCTGTCCTGTCCCCTCTGTCAGTGACAGGACTTGACAGGCGCCTACCTCCACTGTAGCCACGCCGTAGCGCGGATAATCACGCGCTCCGTAAGTTGAACCGCACGCCGTACGGACGCAGGATACGCGGGATCCTTTGTCAGAACGGCTCCATTGACTTCTGGCCTGGGTAGGAACTCACTCCCTCTACTCGGACCAACTTCTTTACTCGGATGACCATAACTTGCTTGATTCTTCCTTCTGGCCATTAACTGTGACCAGGGCCCACTAGCCCGTCAAGTCACTTCAACCGCACTAAAATGCCCACGATCTCGACGTGGGATTAACTGCGCCCGTTACGCGCGCGATATGCGCTGTGTGCGTTTCTAACCGGTGCGCTTCCCACGCCGCACGATCTCTGTGCATGATCGATCCTGATTGTTCCGCTGGTAACGGCAACTCGAGGGGAGAGATAAATACCCCCTCGACGCCTCCTTCCTCTCTTTCCTGCTCACTCCAATCTCACGCCCCCTCGCCTCTCCGCCGCTGCTGAGCACGCCGCCACCGCAAATCCTTGCTGCGCCGCTGCTCCACGCGCCGCCGGAAAGCCGGAGAGCAACTCCTCCAATCAATCCACCACTCCAATCTCACGCCTGTCCGCCTCCATGGCTCGCGGAGAAGACGATGCCGCTGCCCGCGCCGGATGGGAGGGTTCTGATGTCACGGCGGAGGACTGCCAATGGCTAGTCAACACCCGCCGTGTCCCTCCCGGCGTGAGGTGCAGGCAGCCAGACAACGAGATCATCCCCACGCCAGAGAAGGACGAATTCGTTGTTTTCCTCGCCCATTTCAAGCGCGGATTCGGCCTCCCGATCTCCGATTTCTTCTCTGAGTTCCTCAAGAACTTTGGGCTCCAGCCACATCATCTCCCCCCAAATTCTCTGATCATGCTCTCCACCCACGCCGTGGTGTGTGAAGAATTTCTTGGCGTGTACCCGACAATCCACACATGGGCACGCTACTTCTTCCTCCGCAAACAAAGCATCCCCAATCCGGGTAAAACAGATAGCGCCCGCGCCATGACCCAGACAGGCTGCGCCATGATGCTGCAGCGCTCAACTGGTAGCCACCCAAGAGCCAAGGGCCTAGAATCTGTGCGCAAATGGCAGCGCAGCTTCCTTTATGCCAAGAACGTCGCCACCGAAGAAGGGAAGCCAATCCAGGACCGGATAGGGCTCCCGAAGTGGAAGAACGCGAGGCCAACCCAGCAGAACTGGGGATACAACCCGAAGAACAACATTGAGGATGTTGTCCAGATCGAGCAGCGCCTCGCCGATTTGAAGGAACAGGGATTCCGCCGAGACGATCCCATTGCATGCTGGATCTCATGCCGAGTGCTCCCGCTCCAGCGTCGCTCCCACAAGATGTGCTATATGGGAGGAAGCCGGGACTGCACGAGGACCACCACCGTTGAGCTCAGCACTGCCGATGTGGCCATCTGGGCGAGATCCATCATGCAGACAACGCTCTCCGACACCTGGCAGTATGGCTTCGTGTCGTATAGTCGCCTCAAGCGAATTGAACAGGTTAGTCTTCTATACTTTACCTCTGCACTTTGATACCGAGTAGGTGGCTTTCCAGCTTATTATGCTTAGTTTTTGCATGCTGCACCGAGTAGAACATCACAAACATCATGTTGGCTTTATGTGCTTTGTATATGCACGCCGTGTCGAGTAGAAAACCTTAGCTGATTATGCTTTGTGTTTGCATGCTATACCGGGTAGAACTCCTTAGATTAGAACCCAACTTACTAGTGCCATCTATTGTCTTTCCAGCACATCGATCGCCAGGCAGAGGAAGATGATGAGGTCTTCGAGTCCAATTGGGATAGTGACAGAGAAGAGGATGACGAGACCGCCTATGACACCCAGGACACCCTCTGCATCCCTCACACCAACCAGCCTGGTAAGCACCAAGTTGACGCGTCTATCCGGGACTGGTCCGAGGATGACGAAGGTGACTAAGTTCGCCTCTCTGACCGCGAGTAGTGCAATCCGACTTCCTTTTCTGTTTCTCAATTCTTTTTTTCTCTTCTATCCTGCAGAGGATCCTGAGCTGAACGAGGAGGACGAGGAGCCCATCGATGTCCAGCCGCTCTCTGTGGCTGCTCCCAGCACTCGGAAGAGGACGGGCAGTGGTGCCCAAGAACCTGCTGCCAAGAAGCCTAAGAAGACCGAGAAGAAGAAGACCACCACCGCTAGAAGGCAACCCCCCACCCGCAAAGGGTAAGTTGTTCCATCTGAATTGCACTCTGCTGCTGCTTCTCGCTATGCTCTTCCCCTTCTCTTTTTATGAACTCTCTTTCTCTTCCAGCGCCCCCTGGACGCCGACGTTGCAGCAGCTCCCACCAGCTCTAAGAGAAAATCTGTTATAGACCTCGAGAAGCTCGTTGAGCTCTCCGAGGATGAGGATGAGCCAGTATTGCAGGATAGGGCGCGTGCTCCCTCTCCTATGAAGATATAAGAAGAGGACACGGGCGCCGAGAATACAGACGCGGGTGACCAAGATGTTGAGAACCTATAGCAGCAGACCTACGCGTACCAGAGTGCGCAGGATGCTGCTCAGAACGAGACGCCTTCCTCTCCCCCAGCTGCCTCAGCTGGGGAGAATGTTGAACAAGAAACCGAGAACCAAGACAGTGCCGCCCTTGAGCGGCAAGACGAGAACTCCGAGCAGCAGGAGGAACAAGCTGTAGTTCAAGATGATACCGCGGCCGGGCTGCGGGTAAAAGAACCAGTTGACGCAAGACCTGATCCCGCTGCCGAGCAGCGGGTAGAGAAGATCGTGGAGGAGCCTTTTCTCCAGAGCCAAGCGCAGCCAGACGCCGCGCAGGGTAGCCGGCCCCTTGTGCCGCCTACCCAACAGGCTACTCCACCAACTGCACCAAGCCCTCCCCCGAAAAAGAAGACAACCAAGACTGCATCTCAGCTGATGCCTCCTCCCGCTGCACGCCAAGTGCCTCCACCCGCTTCTCGGGCGGACACCGGCAAGAAGACTGCCAAGCCCGAAGCTGCCCCTGTTCGGAAGAATCCACCGCGCAAGGTTGTGCAGTTCACGGATCTGATGCCATCGTCCAAGGCGCCAATGAGCACGCAACTCACCATCGGTGCGGCTGGCGGATCTGCTGGCCCAGGCGAAGGGTCAAGTGCTGAGGGTGCTGCTTGGGCACAAGGCCGCTGGCCATCATACCTGTTGTCTGTGTCCAAGAAACACAGCATCTCCCTGTCCAAAGGCGAGAAGCGGCTTTCCGCCTTGAAGGAAGGCCAGGACAAGGCAGTGGACGCCAAGCTCAAAGAGAAGAAACCCATTGAGTTCTACTCGCGCGAAGCCGGTGAAGACCAGATCGAGTCAGTAGGGCTAACCGCGGTCGTGGACCGGGTAGGCTTTATTGACAAGGTCTGGGAGAGTGACGCCCACGGCATCGAGAAGTGGAACGGCAGCTGTCGTGGTGGTGTCACGGCAGATGCCATAGGATGGCTAATTGTTTGGGGTCGATGGACGCTGGAGGTGCTCGGGGAGGGATCACACAGCGAGTAGCCGCGTGTGGGGTGAATCAAGCACTTCAAACAACAAGATCTACCCAGGTTCAGGGCCCTCGTGTGGAGGTAAAACCCCTACTCCTGCCTTTCTCTCTTTATATGTGTGTTCCGCCGAGTAGCCACGGTACAATTGGGCCTGCAGCCGAGTAGCCACTCTTCTCTCTACGTGATGCGAATGCTAAGAGTTCTCTCCAAGGCAGCGACCCTCGCACAGGAGGGGGCATGGCACCTTATATACTGGTGCCCAGCCGAATACAGCCAAGATGAAAAGTACAGACAAGTGTCGACATAGTGTGCACACTGCACACTTCCGGCTTCTCGCTGACAGTTTTGGCTTCCTAGTTTGTCTTGTGTACAAAGTCGTTGTGCAAAACCAAGTCCGTGTCCTGTTACGACTGTCACGGCCACAGGGTAGGCCCCCTAACCTGCGCCGTCCTGCTGACACCCTGGCGCGGATAAGCATGCGCTCTGCAGATGAACAGTGCGCCGGTACGGACCCAGGATACGCGGGATCCTGTGTCAGAACGGATCTTTTGACTTCTGGCCCGAGTAGGAACTCACCCCCTCTACTCGGACCACTTCCTCTACCCGGAAGAATATAACTTCCTTGATTCTTCCACCTGGCCATTGGCAGTTACGGCCGGATAGCAGTCGACCGGATAGCGAGTACCGGGTAGCCAGCTACTCAGCCAAAACTCTCCTTTGATCTTGCCTTTAGCACTTGCCTTATCCCTACTCGGGGGTAACCCCCGACATTAGTCCCCGAAGCTGGTAGAGTTCTGCGAACTCGTTCACTGGGCTCTTGCAGCTTAAAAATAAATCTTGCCTTCGAACTGTAAGATGCCGAGTAGTACTTCCGAGTAGCCTTCAACTCTTGCCTGAGTCTCTTCTTTTCCGAGTAGCAGCATTTCTCTTCTCTGACGCCGAGTAACAAGACTTAGCGAAATTTCAGAATCTCACTGTGGCAGAGCAAATCCATCTCTCCGCGTCGCTACTGGGCACGTGTCACGCTCTCGTATCCTCGACGCCTTGGTGCCTGGGATATGACAGGCCACGCGCCCATCACTGCAACTAGGGCCCACTGGCCCGTTAGGTCACTTCAACTACATCTATCAGCCCACGATCTCGACGTGGGATTAACTGCGCCGTGTGCGTTTCTAACCGCTTCACTTCCCACGCCGCACGATCTCGATGCGCAACTGATCCCACTAACTCCGATGGTAACGGAAACCCGAGGGGAGAGATAAATACCCCCTCGGTAACTCCTCCTTCTCTTGCCTGCTCACTTCCATCTCATGCCCCTTCGTCTCTCCGCCGCCGCAGAGCACTCCGCCGCCGCGCATCCTTGCCGTGCCGCTGCTCTCCCTCCACTCGAATCTCGCACAAATCTTCCACCAATCCATCTACTCTCCATGGCTCGCGGAGACGACGACGCCAGCGCCGGATGGGAGGGATCCGACGTCACGGCGGAAGACTGCCGGTGGCTGGTCAATACCCGCCGCGTCCCTCCCGGCGTGCAGTGCCGGCATCCGGACGGCGAAATCGTCCCCGCGCCGCAGGAGGGCGAGTTCGTCGTCTTCCTCGCGCACTTCAAGCGGGGATTCGGCCTCCCGGCGTCGGACTTCTTCAAGGAATTCCTCAAGCACTTCGGGCTGCAGCCGCATCACCTGCCCCCTAATGCCATGGTGATGCTCGCCTTCCACGCCGTGGTCTGCGAGGCGTTCCTGGCGTGCGCCCAACTGTTCATACCTGGGCGCGGTACTTCTTCTTCCGGAAGCAAAGCGTCCCCAAGCCCGGAAGCACGGAGAGCTCCCGCGCCATGACGAAGACGGGAAGCGCGATGATGCTGCAGCGCACCTCCGGAAGCCACCCGCGCATCAAGGGGCTCGACACGGTACGCAAGTGGCAGCGCTCCTTCCTTTACGTTAAGAACATTCCCGCCGAAGAAGGGGCGCAAGTCACGGGCCGGATAGGGCTCCCCAAGTGGACGAACACGCCGCCAACGCAGATGAATTGGGGATACAAGCCAAAGAATCATGGCGATATCCTTTAGATCGAGAAGCGCCTCGCCGAGTTGAAGGAGTTGGGATTCAAACGCGATGATCCCATCGCGTGCTGGATCTCGCGGCGAGTGCTCCCGCTCCAGCGCCGCTCCCACATGATGTGCTACATGGGAGGCAGCCGGGATTGCACGAGAACAACCACCTTCGAGCTCAGCAACGCCGACGTGGCCGTCTGGGCGAGATCCATCATGAAGACCGGCCTCGCCGACGCCTGGCAATACGGCTTCGTGCCGTACAGCCGCACTAAGCCCATCGAACAGGTTAGCCCTCTATGCTTTATCTCTGCCTTCTGATACCGAGTAGGTGGCTTTCCAGCTTAGTATGCTTAGTCTCTGCATGCTGCGCCGAGTAGAACACCACGAGCATCTAATTGTCTTTATGTGCTTTGTGTTCGCATGCCGTGTTGAGTAGAGAACCTTAGCCCAATATGCTTTGTGTTTGCATGCTACTCTAAATGGGACTTTCTGGACTTATATGCTTTGTGTTTGCATTCCGTACCGGGTAGGACCCCTTAGCCTTGTACTCAACTGATTTGCATCACCTGCTTGTCTTTCGAGCATATCGATCGCCAACTTGTTGAAGATGAGGAGCGCTTCGAGGCCAACTAGAGCAGTGATCGAGAAGAGGATGATGAGACCGCCTATGATACCCAGGACACCCTCTGTATTCCTCACGCCAAACAGCCGGGTAAGCACCAAGTTGACGCGTCCATTCGTGATTGGTCCGAGGACGAAGAAGGTGACTAAGTTCGCCTCTCTTATTGCGAGTAGCACAACCCAACCTCCCTTTCCGTTTCTCAACTCCTTTTTCTCCTCTATTCTGCAGATGATCCTGAGGTGGACGAGGAAGACGAGGATGCCCTCGACGTCGATCCTATCTCTGTAGCTGCTCCTATTACTCGAAAGAGGACGGGTAGCGATGCCCAAGAGCCTGCCGCCAAGAAATCCAAGAAGATCGAGAAGAAGAAGAAGAAGGTTGTCATCGCCAAAAGGCAACTCCCCACCCGCAAGGGGTAAGTAACTTTCATCTAAGTTACATTCTGCTGCCGCTTCTCGGTGTTCTCTTCCCTTCCTCTTTTTTCTGAACTCCCCTTCTGTTTCAGTGATCCTATGGATGCCGATGCTGCTGCGGCTCCCACCACCTCCAAGAGAAAACCTGCCATCGACCTCGAGCAGCTCATTGATCTCTCCGCGGATGAGGACGAGCCAGCCGCACGGGATAGGACGCGTGCGCCCTCTCCCGTGAAGGCAGAAGAAGAAAACGCCAGCGCTGAGAACACGGGCGCTGGTGCCCAAGACATTTACTTGGAGCAGCAGGCCCGCGTGGACCAGAGCGCGCAGGATGCTGCTCACGAAGAGACGCCTCCTTCTCCCCCAGCTGCCTCAGCTGGGGAGAATACCAATCAAGAAACCGAGCACCAAGACCATGCCGCCCTTGAGCGGCAAGATGAGAACCTGGAGCAGCCGGAAGACGAAGCTGCGATTCAAGACGACCCCGCGGCCACGCCGCGGGTAGGAGAAACAGAAGATGTACGCCCGAACCCCGCTGCCGAGCAGCGGGTTGAGAATATTGTGTTGGAGCAAGGCCCGCAGGGCCAAACGCAGCCGGACGCTGCGTCGGGTAGCCGGCCCCCTGTGCCGCCTACTCAGCAGGTTACTCTACCTACTGCACCGAGCCCTCCACGACCATAGAAGAAAACCAAGACTGCACCGAGCCCTCCAGCAAAGCAGATCACGCAGAAGACCGCGCCGAGCCCTCCTTCCAAGCAAGGCACCAAGAAGACTGCTTCTCAGACGGATGCTACCGACAAGAAGGCCGTCCAGCCTGACGCCCCAACTCGCAGGAACCCGCCGCGCCATGCTGCGCAGGACGCTGCACTGATACCACCGCCCAAATCAACCGTGAAGCTTGCTGTTAAGAGCGCGCAGCTTACACTTGGCGCTCCTGACAGTTCGGTTGGCGCAGGCGAAGGATCGAGCGCTCCTCAGCCGCAACCCAGCTTCCTGCCCTACATGCTGCAGATGGCCAAGGAGCACAGTATTGAGTTGACCAAGGGCGAGCAGCGGATCGCCCTTACGAAGGGCGTCCAGGCCAAGGCGGTGGACGTCAAGTTGTCGGAGAAGAAGAAAACCCTTGCGTTCTACTCACGCGAGGCCAACGAGACTGAGGTTCAATCCGAGGGGCTCCAGCAGATGATTGACCGAGTAGGCTTCATTGATCAGGTGTGGGAAAGCAGCGTCCTTGGCAAAAAGACGTGGGATGGCAGCACTGTGGGCTCGCTGGACCACTGGCGTATTGACTGGAACAAGGCTGATATGGGCTACAATCCCATGACCCTCGCCTCCAACACAAGCACGCTGGCCGCGAAGCTATTCGTTCACCGCAAAGCCGCCGAAGACATCGAGCAGACATATGTTGTAGGTTTCTTTTGCTTGTTCCGAGTTGTGACTTTTCTTCTCTTCTGTTCTTCTTTTTCTCCTTAGCCACTATCCAGTCCCCGAGATTCGGGCCGAGTAGACGGGTACTCAACCAAGTTGTCGTCTTATCGGGCCAAATCTTCCAAAAATTGTCTAACTCCTTTTCATTCTTCTTCACAGAATAGCCTCATGAAGAGGACCAACTTGTTCCGGCGGCTGCTCTGGAACCATAGCATCGCCACCCGTCGGCTCGCGGCTCTGGAAAAAGAGCGCAAGAATGACGCCGAACTGGAGCAAGCGGCAGTGGATCATGCCCTCCAAATTTCTGAAATCGAGAGTAAGCTTCTAGCTATTCGGTTAATGCGTTTTGTGTTTACGCTCGCGTTTTCTCTTTGCTATAACTCCTTCTGCTCTGCAGGCAAATTCAATGAGTTGGCGAAGGAGCACGAGCACTGCCATGTATTTTTTTGCCTCCGCCGAAAGCACAATCAAGAAATTGGAAGGTGAGTTGCCGTCTGATCTGCTTGTTTTTCTCCTTTTCCTTTGTTATTCTGCTAATCGTGCTACTCTTTCCGCAGAAGAGAACAAGAAGTTCCGTGAGGAGCATCTCAACTGTCTGATGCCTGCCGAAGTGCAGCAGCAGCTGGCCAGCCGAGAAGCAGAACTAAAGAACGAACGCGACGCAGAGCGCGCCGAGTTCGAACAGATGCAGGTCAAGCTGAAAGACACTCTCCGGGATGCCCTAAACCAAGCCACCGAGAAGGACCGAGTCAAGGAAGAAGCCAAAGCTAAGGAGAAGGCCCTCGAGTTGGAAATCGAGGTGCTGAAGAAAAGCAACGCGGACCTCATGCTCCAGCTGGCCAACGCGCGTAAAATCGAAGACCGGCATGTTGCCGATGAGGAGGCCTGGAAGAACAAGCTGCACGCGCTACTCATTGACCTCAACAATAAGTTTGTGCTTCTCTACATTTGGCTGCTTCCTTCTTCTCTTCCCTTGGCTTTGTTTGTTTCTCCTCTTTCCTACTTGACTTCATTTCCGCTCTGTTTCCATTTCTGACTCTTTCTGATAGCTTTTTCAGATATCTTCCCTGATCTCTGCGCGGTTAGCACGCCTGCTTTGGCCAAGGCTCAAGAAATCCGAGCTGAGAAAGGATTGCCCATGAACTCCAAGTCTACGATCGAGGACAACCTCACGAGCATCCAGTCACAGCTCCGCCAGCTTAGGGGCTTGGGCACCGGCATGGTGTCCACACCCTTCAAGCTTCATGATCTGTTCTGGCCTCGTGAATCTGCGCCAAAGACTATTCGCGCGCTCTCCGAGAAGCTCAATGGTGCAAAGGCCGAGCTGAAGAAATGGCGTGCATCCGCAGCTCGGGCAGGCGCCGATCTGCTGCTTCGCTTCATCTGCAGCTGGTACGAGAACCTAAACCTCGACACCATCCTTGAGGTGCGCTAGGACTCGAAGTGGTCAGACGATCCCAACTGCGTGGCTCACCGCAAGGCAGTTGCGTACGAGATCGCCTCCTACGCGGACACTGCCCTCTTCATCGACGGCCCCACCGAGCCTGACACCGAGGCGGAAAGCGAGGATGAAGATGAAGATGAGGACACCGAGTCGGAGGACTTGAGTGTCTTTGAAAACACTGGTGTCGAGGAGGGATGCAGGAAGGGGAAGGGCAAGGCTGTTGCGGATAGCGACGAGGAGCCGGAAGCCGAGGGCCAAGATGTCACCATCACCACCGAGATGGTGATCCAGGATGCGGCTCCCGAGCTGGGCTCGTCCTCTGGCGCGACACTTGATGACGCGGCGCTACTCCGCACTCAGTCTGCTGCTTCCACTTCAGCCACCGACCCCATCTCGGTGGCCACTGCCACCTCCGAGCAAGCCATTGCCAACACCGAAGCTGATGTTGTGAACGCCAACCTGGACAACACTGCTACTTCCAACCAGTGATCTCCTGCAAGCACTTATGCCCTAGAACTTTTATCAGATCCCCGGGATGCCGGGTGCATATGTATCAAACAATTATCATTTCCGTTGCTACTCAGTTTTATTTCCCTTGAAGTTTGAAGTTTATTAATTTGAGCAATGCTGGCTCGATGCCGGGTTGCGTTATCATGCAAGTCCCCGAGTTGCATTTTTTATCCGCTCTTCCTTTTTATCTCAGCTCTTACCTGCAACTTGTTGCTTTTTTGGTAGTCGAGTCACAAGAGTTCAAAGTTGGAGTTTCAAATACTTAGCCACTTAGAAACATTCATAGTAACGCTACCCACCACATCGCCAAAAAAAGTTAATGAAAAACAGTAAAGAACGCTCTACTCGGTTCCTGCACTCCTCTTTTCCTTAGTCATTTTTCTTGTGCTCATTGACCTCTAGCTTGTTCTCTTGCTTGCCATGAAGCCAGGTTCCGGACAGCAGAGTCGAAGAGTTGGCTTTTAGGTTTAAACACAGTACTAAATGTACTCATGAAATTCTAAGCAGAGCACCCGAGTAGACAAAGGTAAAGAAGAATAGAAACACATAGAGCTAGTTGGACGAGGGCAGTCCCCGAGTTCAATTTCAGATTGCAGAGTAGAGGTTTAACTCGGATAAGAGAGTACATACATAGTTTTTGCTCACGAATGAAAGAGACGGAGTAGGGCTACATTCCAGGGGCGCTTAGATTCCTCTCCGGCTTTATCCGGCCTGTTCTTCTGTGATGGTTGTACGTCAACAAGATAATAGGCATCATTGTGTAGAGCTTTGCTCACAATGAAAGGCCCTTCCCACGGAGGGGATAGCTTGTGCATCCCGGCCGTGCGCTGCACGAGCCTAAGCACCATGTCTCCTTCTCGGAAAACCCTTGGGTTCACTTTTCGGCTATGATAACGCCTCAGGTTTTGCTAGTAAACAGCTGAACGTGACAGAGTAAGCTCTCTTGCTTCTTCTAGCAGGTCAACGTCATCTTCTCGAGCTTCTCTCGCCACCACCTCAGTGTAGAGGGTTACTCGGGGGGAGTCATGCTCTAGGTCAATTGGCAACACGGCCTCAGCCCCATAAACCAAGAAAAATGGTGTGTAGTCGGTTGACCGGTTAGGGGTAGTCCTTAGACTCCACAACACCACTGGCAACTCGTCTAACCAACACCCAGGTGTTTTCAGCAGTGGCTCAATCAGCCTTGGCTTTATGCCTAATAGCACTATACCGTTTGCTCTTTCAACTTGCCCATTGGAGGCGGGATGCGCGACAGACGCGACATCTAGTCGGATGTGCTTATCTCTGCAGAACCTTACCATGGCACCCTCAGCAAAATTTGTGCCATTATCCGTGATGATGCTATGCGGGTAGCCGTATCTCAGGATCACATCCTTCAGGAAACTCACAGTTGTGGCTCCATCACACTTCCGAATAGGCTTCACTTCAATCCACTTGGTGAACTTATCAACCATGACCAAGATGTGAGTCATGTTGCCTCTATCCGGCTTGAAGGGACCAACCGTATCCAGACACCAAACAGCAAATGGCCAAGTAATGGGAATGGTTTTCAACTCGGAAGCAGGCAAGTGGATCTTACTTGCGAATCTCTGGCAGCCGTTGCACTTCCTCACAATATCTTCAGCTTGCTTCAAGGCAGTGAGCCAAAAGAAACCATGCCGAAAAGCCTTCTTGACCAGAGCCCGAGAAGAGGCGTGATGCCCGCATTCTCCTTGATGTATTTCCACCATAATTTCTTCTCCTTCTTCCGGTTCCACGCAGCCTTGCAACACGCCAGTGGGACTTCTTTTATGCAGCACTTCTCTAAAGATGGTGTAGCCCTTGGATCTTCTCTGAACTTGCCTTGCGGTAACCTCATCATTGGGTAGGGTGCCGTCCTTTATAAAGGATAATATGGGCATAGCCCAACTCGGTGTCTCCCGCGTGGGAAACACTGGTTCGTCCAATTCCATTGGAACAGCCGCCATTGCATCTTCCTCTGAGTTGGGGTTGATTCTCTGAAGCCCCGAACGTTTTGCAAGGACTTCCTCAATGAATGCGACAGTCCCCGAGTTGAGAAGGGACGTCCCCGAGTAAGGAGGGGCAGTCCCCGGGTTGCAGGCGCCAGTCTCCGGGATGGAGACTGCAGTCCTCGGGTTCTCTTTTGCACCTTCCCAGTCAATCTCCATGGGAACAGCTTCCTCATTAGGCAGAGGAGGAACAAAGATGGACTCCGAGTTGGGGGATGGCTTTATAGATCGCTTTCTCAGATGCTCCAAGGCAATCCCAGCCGGGATGTACTGCCGAGAAGACCCCAACTTGGACAGCTCATCAGCTGCCTCGTTCTCTGCTCGATGGATGTGCTGGAACTCGCATCCTTCAAAGAATCCCGTCATAGTTTGCACCAAGAAGCGATATGACGCCATGTTGGCATCCAGAGCATCCCAAGTACCAGAAACTTGCTGCACAACCAGATCTGAGTCGCCATAGCATATGATGCGCTGCACTCCAACTTCCTTTGCCACTTTCAAACCGTGTACTACGACCGTATTCTGCTACATTGTTGGATGCCTTAAAGTGGATTTGTAGCACGTACTTGAGTTGATCTCGCTTGGGTGACGTAAGCACTACGCCAGCACCAAGGCCTTCCTTCACCTTGGAGCCATCAAAATGCATCTTCCAGTAATTGGATACCGGACTAGGAGGCTCATACTGCACCTCAGCCCAATCCACAAGAAATTCCGCATGAATCTGAGACTTGATGGCTTCTCTTCTCGCATACGCGGGAGCGTACGCGGCCAGCTCGATGGCCCACTTGGCTACTCTGCCACTTGCTTCCTTGTTGCCCATGATATCCGAGATGGGAGCAGAACTCACCATGGTGATGGGATGCTCTTGGAAATAGTGCTTCAGCTTCTTGGCGCCCAGGTACACGCCGTAAGTCATCTTCTGGTAGTGCGGGTAGTTCTGCTTGGAGCTGGACAGCACCTCACTGAGATAATATACTGGCCGCTGCACAGTCTTGCCTTCCTCTTCTCGCTCCACCACAATCACCATGCTGACTACCCGATTGGTAGCAGCAATATATAGCAGCATAGGCTCCTTGGGTAGCGGACTAGCCAAGATGGGAGCTCTACCCAGCATCGCCTTCAGCTCATTGAATGCCACATCCGCTTGTGGAGTCCAGACAAACTTGTCACTTTTCTTCATCAATTGATACAGAGGCAGGGCCTTCTCGCCCATTCGGCCCAAGAAACGACTCAGAGACGCCAAGCAACCAGTGAATTTTTGCACATCCTTCAGGGATCTCGGCAAAGACATGCTCTCAATAGCTTTTATCTTTGAAGGATTGGCCTCAATGCCCCGACTGGATACCAAGAAGCCGAGCAGCTTGCCAGCCGGGACGCCAAAGGTGCATTTACTCGGGTTCAGCTTCATCTTATACTTGCGCAAGTTGGCAAAAGTTTCCTCGAGGTCACTAAGCAGAGTATGTGTTTTATTCGTTTTGATGACAATGTCATCTATGTACACCTGCACATTCTTGCCGAGTTGATCATGCAAGCATTTCTGCATGCATCTTTGATAAGTAGCACCAGCATTCCGCAACCCAAAGCACATGACACGATAGCAATAAGCCCCGTACGGGGTAATGAAATGATCAGCAGGGTTGAGAGCTATCTGATGAAAACCAGAGTAGGCATCTATAAAAGACAAAAGCTCACAACCAGCAGTGGAATCGATCACCTGATCGATGCGGGGTAGCGGAAAGGGATCCTTGGGGCATGCCTTGTTCAAGTCGGTGTAATCGATGCACATGCACCACGCGGTAGCGGCCTTGGTGTCCTCCTTCTTCTCAACCATAACCGGGTTGGCTAGCCAATCCGGATGCAACACCTCCATGATGAAATTGCTTATCAGCAGCGTGGTGATCTGATCACCGATGGCCTTCCTTCTCTCATCTCTGAAGCGGCGCATAGCCTGCTTCACTGGTTTGGCGTCAGGGCGCACATGTAGCGAGTGCTCAACCAAATCCCTCGGGACACCTGGTAAATCCTCATTGGACCAGGCAAACACGTCCCGATTCTCACGGAGGAAGTGGATGAGCTTGCTTTCCTATTTCTCCTCCAACCCCCCGCCGATGATGGCAACACGGTCGGGGAACTCGGGGTCAACTTGAACCTTCTTTGTCTCCTGGGACGCCTGGAATGCCGTCCCGTACTGGGAACTCGGCATGCCGGGCGCACCTCTTTGCGCTGCTTGCGCCATAGCCACCACCTCATGTATCTTCTTCTTCTCGGCAGCAATTACCATGGACTCCGCCAACTGAGAACCAGCAGAGGCACATTCCATAGATTTCTTGTAATCACCAGAGATTGTGATGACTCCATTGGGACTAGGAATCTTCATCTTCAGATAGGAAGCATGAGTAGAGGCCATGAACTTGCTCAGAGCAGGCCTGCCGAGTAGGGCGTGGTATGGGCTCTGGTGATCAACTACCTCGAACTGCAGGCTCTCAGTGCGGCAGTTCTCCCTGGTGCCGAATAGAACGTCTATCCATACGCGGCCAATCGGAGAACAAGAAACTCCTGACACAATGCCGTGGAAGGTGGTCTTGCTGGGTAGCAGCATGTTCTCGGCCATTCCGAGTTTCTCGAGTGTGTCTCTCTACACAATGTTGATGCTGCTGCTCTCGAGTGTGTCTCTGTACACAATTTGATGCTGCTGCCGTTGTCGATTAGCACCTTGCTTAACCTCACGTTCTTCTGAGTACCCAAAAAGGTGGGATCCACCACCAAGGCGTAGCTACCCGGGTTGGGCATCACCCTTGGATGATCAGCTCTGGACCACGTGATCTCTTGGTTGCACCAGTGCAGGTAGTGAGGAACAGCAGGGATCACAGCATTGACCTCCATGGCACGCCTGTGTTGAGACTGCTTGTCGACGGGCTCAGAGGTGAAGATCATATAGCTCTCGTGATGCTCCTGGTACTGGTTGCGGCCTCCCTCGCCATTGTTGCCATTGTTGTTGTTACCTCTGTTGTTGTTGCGGTTGCGGTCGTTGTTGTTGTTGTTGCGGTAGCCATCGTTGTTGAAGTAGCGGTTGGCTCCTAAAGCCACCTGGTTCACATTTTCTCTTCTCGGGAAAGCTGGAGGCCGGGCAGCGGGTGCGCGAGCAGGCTGCACATTGGCATTCGCAGCTGGCAGAGGAGGAGGAGGAGGCATGCCCTCGTTCTTGATTTCATCCCACCAGTTGCACTGCCGAGTAGTGTGGTTGGCAGGTCTTGCGGGATGCCGAGTATGGAAGCTGCATGGGCCATCCCTCATGTCCTTGAAGACAAAGTTCTGAACAGGACCCGAGTTGCCGCTACCCTGCTGGGGAGCATTGTATGGCTTTTTGATGCCTTGGCCCTGATTCTGGTTCTGCCCGTACTGGGCTCCAGCAGATTTTTGCCTCTGGCTACTCCCAGCTCCGGTAGCGACAGCATTCACCTCCTCAGGATCATACCGAGTATCAATCCGGTCACCTCTGCGCTTGTTACGGAACTCATTGCGCATGCTACTGTTGTAGTTTCTTCTCGGCTCAGTGGAGTCCATCAAGGGCTGAGTTGGGTCGCCGAGTGCGTACTGGTCCGCAATCTTGATGGTCTCGGCGAGAGTACTCGGCATCTCTCTCTGCAGCCTCTGCCACAACATGCTGCCATGTCTGCAACCCTGCGCAAACCAAGTGATGGCCTGGGCCTCATTCACACCTTCACAGGTGTTCCTCAAGGTGCTCCACCGAGTAAGATACTCGCGGTCTGTTTCGTCCTCCCGCTGCTTGCAAGCAGACAACTGATGCGGCCTATTCGGCCTCTTATAGGTGCTGGTGAAGTTGCTGATGAAGGCCTCCGAGAAGTCCAGCCAGCAATTGATACTGTTCTTGGGCAGGTTGTTGAGCCAAGTCCGAGCGGGCCCTCAAGCATTTGCGGAACGTACCGCACAGCCCATCTCCGGTTGCCGTTTGCAATATGCACGACTGTGACATAGTCATTGAGCAATTCTTCCGGCTTGGTGTTGCCGTTGTAGCACTTGGTACCTCTGGCGAGCTGGAATTACTTCACGGATGGCTCGTTCATGATGTGTGGGCCAAAGCACTCTGGGCCAGGTGGCCCCGTGTTCTCAAGTCTTGCGGACAGATTAATCCGGTCCAGCTTGTATCTGGCATCACTGGGCTCCAGCACACGCTCACCCACGCGATCCGTGATATCATAGCCAGCCAACCCCATAGCCGAGTAACCATCGTCATATCTGTCCACCTGCATAGCTGCAGGTTGCTCAGCCGGGTTGGCTGCTGGCGCAACCGCGCGCGGCTGCGCGGCAGCTGGCTGATGCGGCCTCTGCCGAGTAGGCTGAGCAACCTGATGCCGAGAAGGGCATGGGCGATCTCCATCTTGCGTCGTGCTATGAGATTTATGGGCTTGATAGCCTGCTCCTACAGCATTGTGTTTTTGGCCGGACTGTCGCGGCACAGCGTGCTGTTTCGCGGCGACAGCCGGGTCGTACACCTGCATCTGCCTGTCTCTGCCAGAGTACCCACTCCGGTCCCTCTCACGGCTGGGATGCAGTGATGAGGCCTGATCGTTAGATCTGACCGCATGCGAGTGCACCACTTGAGAAGCTCCTGCACCCGGATTGGCTTTCCGGAACTCCTCGTTCTGCCTACCAGCCTCTAGCCCTAGCTCATTGAGCCTCTCCTGCTGCCTAACGCGCGCGTCGCCAGCGAGATGCGGCAACTCGGCAGCTACAGCCTCAGCAGCTCTAAGGGTTTTGGCGGGGGTGATGTATTTGGGTCTGGTGGTGGCGGTGTTTTGGCTATCTGCTTGGCCAACAGTTTCACCAACTGCTGCCATCTCGGTGCCTAGGTTACGGCGGGTGGTGCCTGCCTTGGCAGGCCTCCTAACCACAGGCGTAAAGCCGTGAGCCCGGTTGTACTCGTTCTGGTCCAGGTTAAGCTCGAGCCTAACCTTTTCCAACTCCACCTGCTCGGCGAGCAGCGCCTGGCGCTGCTGGTCGAGCTGCACCCTCATGGTCATGAGCTCGAGCTCGGTGGGAGGCGGCATGCCTACTCGCACGGCGGATGCCGGTATCGTCGATGTCGTGGAAGGAGGGATGTAGCCCGGGAGGTTCTGGGGCAGCTCGTAGGGCTTGTGCGTTCTCGTGGGCTCGCTCGGGCCAGCAAGCTCCTCAACGACTGTCGCGGTCGCGGCTGCGCCCTTCCCGGCAGCGATAGCCAGGCCGGTCATCAGCACTTCCACGCTGTCCGCAGAACAGCCCGTCGGCTTTCCGCGGGCAGCGATGACAGCAGGGGGATCTTCCGCGACGTGCACCTGCTCGGGGTACTCGCGGACGACGATGGTGGCGATGTAGTAGAGGTGCGAGCCGAAGGAAAGCATCGAGCCGCCCTACGGCATGGCCCTGCCGCCGAAATCGCCGGCGTTGTCGGTGACGAAGTCGAAGGAGCCGAATCTGTGGACAAGGCCATAGATCACGCGCTCCCCAGTAGCAGAAATGGATCCCGTCCGAACATGAACTCCAGCCAGCGCCGCTGGTTGCCCCATGGTGGGCGCCAACTGTCGTGGTGGTGTCACGGCAGATGCCATAGGATGGCTAATTGTTTGGGGTCGATGGATGCTGGAGGTGCTCGGGGAGGGATCACGCAGCGAGTAGCCGCGTGTGGGGTGAATCAAGCACTGCAAACAACAAGATCTACCCAGGTTCAGGGCCCTCGTGTGGAGGTAAAACCCCTACTCCTGCCTTTCTCTCTTTATATGTGTGTTCCGCCGAGTAGCCACGGTACAATTGGTCCTGCAGCCGAGTAGCCACTCTTCTCTCTACATGATGCGAATGCTAAGAGTTCTCTCCAAGGCAGCGACCCTCGCACAGGAGGGGGCAGGGCACCTTATATACTGGTGCCCAGCCGAATACAGCCAAGATGAAAAGTACAGACAAGTGTCGACATAGTGTGCACACTGCACACTTCCGGCTTCTCGCTGACAGCTTTGGCTTCCTAGTTTGTCTTGTGTACAAAGTCGTTGTGCAAAACCAAGTCTGTGTCCTGTTACGACTGTCATGGCCACAGGGTAGGCCCCCTAACCTGCGCTGTCCTGCTGACACCCTGGCGCGGATAAGCATGCGCTCTGCAGATGAACAGTGCGTCGGTACGGACCCAGGATACGCGGGATCCTGTGTCAGAACGGCTCTTTTGACTTCTGGCCCGAGTAGGAACTCACCTCCTCTACTCGGGCCACTTCCTCTACCCGGAAGAATATAACTTCCTTGATTCTTCCTCCTGGCCATTGGCAGTTACGGCCGGATAGCAGTCGACCGGATAGCGAGTACCGGGTAGCCAGCTACTCAGCCAAAACTCTCCTTTGG
Source organism: Alopecurus myosuroides (assembly GCA_028641055.1). Lineage (NCBI taxonomy): Eukaryota > Viridiplantae > Streptophyta > Magnoliopsida > Poales > Poaceae > Alopecurus > Alopecurus myosuroides. The sequence goes on along the minus strand of CM054063.1, from coordinate 215,019,935 downwards.
TCTTTCCTTTAGCACTTGCCTTATCCCTACTCGGGGGTAACCCCCCGACAGCAGCACTCTGGGCGCAGTGGACCACTACCGCGTTGACTGGAACAAGGCCGACATCGGCAATATGCCAGTGACCGTTGCCTCCAACACCTGCACGCTAGCCGAGAAACTGTTCTGCCTCCGCAAAGCCGCCGAGGACGTCGAGCAGACATACGCCGTAAGTTTTTCTCGCTTTATCGAGTTTCCGTTTCTTTTCTCTTCTGCTCTTCTTCTTGTTCTTGTTCTCCTATGCATTCCCCAGTCCCCGAGATTCGGGCCGAGTAGGCGGGTACTCAACCGAGTTGCCGTCTTCTCGGGCCAAATCTTCCAAAAAAATTCTAACTCCTTTTCTTCTTCTTCACAGAATAGCCTCTTGAAGAGGACCAACCTGTTCCGCCGGCTGCTCTGGAACCACAGCATCGCCAAGAAATGCATCACGGCCCTTGAAGCCGAACGCAAGGATGATGCTGCAATGGAGCAGGCGACACTGGACCGTGCTCTCCAAATCTCTGAGATCGAAAGTAAGCTTGTAGCTATTCGGTTTATGCGTTTTATGTTTGTGCCCGCATTTGCTTTTTTGCTCTAACTCTGTTTTACTCTGCAGGCAAATTCAACGAGCTGAAGGAGCAGCATGAACATTGCCATGTCTTCACTGCTTCCGCCGAAAGAAAAATTAAGCAACTGGAAGGTGAGTTACCGGATACCCTGTTCTCGTGCCTCTCTATCTTCCTGGTTACTCTGCTGACATTGTTGCTATTATTGCAGAAGAGAACAAGACTTTCCGGGAGCAGCACCTCAACTGCTTGTTGCGTGCCGAGGTGAAACAGCAGCTGGAGACCCGGGCAGCAGAGCTTCAGAAGGAACGCGACACAGAGCGCGCCGAGTTTGAACAGATGCAGGTCCAACTCAAGAGTGCTCTCCAAGAGGCCTTGGACCAAGTCGCCGAGAAGGAGGAAATCAAGAAAACTTCCAAGGCCAGAGAGAAGGCCCTCGAGACAGAACTCGAGGTGATGAAGAAGCACAACGAGCAGCTCATGCTCCAGGTTGCCAGCGCGCGTATCATCGAAGATAAGCACATTGCTGACGAGGAGGCCTGGGAGATCAAGCTGGACGCGCTACTCGTTGATCTTCAAAGTGAGTTTACCTTTCTATGAACCTGGATGCTTTTCTTTTCTCTTCCGCTTGGCTTGCTTTGCTTCTTATCTTTTCTACCTGGTTTCGTCTCTTCTCTGTCTCCATTTCTGACTCTTGCTGGTTTCTTTCTCAGATATCTTCCCTGATCTCTGTGCTGCTAGCACGCGTGCTTTGGCTAAAGCACAAGAACTCTGAGCTGCCTCCGGACTCCCCACGGACACCAAATCCACTATCGGCGACAACCTTACCAGCATCAAGTCTCAGCTCCGCCAACTCAAAGGCTTGGGCACCAGCATGGTGTCCACAGCCTACAAGCTGCACGAATTGTTCTAGCCTGATGAAACTACGCCCAAGACCCTCCGCGAGATCTCCGTGAAGCTCGACGGCGTGAAGGCCGAGTTGAAGAAGTGGCGTGCTTCCGCAGCTCAGGCAGGAGCTGATATGTTGCTTCACTTCATCTGCAGCTGGTACGAGAACCTCGATCTTGAATGGATCGTCGAGATGCGCCAAGACTCCAAGTGGTCTAGTGATCCCCACTGCGTTGCTCGCCACAAGGCAGTAGCGTACGAGGTAGCCTCCTACACGGACACCGCCAACTACATCGACGGCCTCACCAAGCCAGACACCAAGGTGGAAAGCGAGGACGACGATGAAGATGAGGACCCCGAGTCGGAGGACTTGAGTGTGTTCGAAGAAGGTGCCGCGAACGGAGCTGCCGGGAAGGGGAAGGGCAAGGTTCATGCAGCAACCGAGACGCCGGAAGCCCACACCCAGGACGCCACCATCACTACCGAGATGGTGATCCAGGAGGCGGCTCCCGATTTGGGCTCGTCTTCTGGTGCGGCACTTGACGACGCGGCGCTACTCCGGACTCAGTCCGCTGCATCCACTTCAGCCACCGATCCCATCTCGGTTGCCACTGCAACTTCTGAAGCTGCCAACGCCAACTCCGAGGCTGATGCTGCCAACGCCAACTTGGACAACACCGCTACTTCGAACTAGTGCACTCCTGAAAACACTTATTCTCTAGAACTTTTATCAGATCCCCGGGATGCCGGGTGCAAATGTATCACACTATTAAGTCTTTGTTGCTACTCAGTTATATTCCCTTTGAAGTTTGAAATTTGATATTTGAGCAATTTTGGCTCGATGCCTGGTTGCGTTATTATGCAAGTCCCCGAGTTGCATTTTTTATCCACTTCCTCTTTTCGTCTCAGCTCTTACCTGCCACTTGTGGCTTTTTTGGTAGTCGAGTCACAAGATGTCAAAGATCGAGTTTCAAATACTCAGCCACTTAGAAAAATTCATAGTAACACTGCCCACCACTTAGCCGGAAAAAGATAGCGAAAAAACAGTAAAGAACACTCTACTCGGTTGCCACACGTTTCCTTTCCTTAGCAGCTTTTCGTGTGTTCATTGACTTTTGGCTTGTTCTCTGGCTTGCCATGAAGCCGGGTTTCGGACAGCAACAGAGTTGGCCCGTGAGTTTGAACACACTACTTTACGTGCTTTTGAAATTATAAGTGGTTCAACCGAATAGACAAGACAATAACAAGAGTAGACATAAGGAGCAATCTGGATGAGGGCAGTTTCCCGAGTTGGGTCTCCAAGTGCGTACATATCCGCAATCTTGATGGTCTCGGCGAGAGTACTCGGCATCTCTCTCTACAGCCTTTGCCACAACATGCTGCCATGTTTGCAACCTTGAGAAAACCAAGTAATGGCATGGACCTCATTCACACCTTCACAGGTGTTCCTCAGAGTGCTCCACCGAGTACTCCTCTTCCCGCTGCCTGCAAGCGGACAGTTGATGCGGGCTATTCGGCCTCTGGTAAGTGCTGGTGAAGTTGCTGACGAAGGCTTCCGCGAAGTCTAGCCAGCAGTTGATGCTCTGCTTGGGTAGGTTGTTGAGCCAAGTTCTTGCTGGACCCTCTAGCATCTGCGGCACATAGCACACAGCCCATCTCCGGTTGCCACCTGCAATGTGCACGGCCGTGACATAGTCATTCAGCCAGTCTTCTGGCTTGGTGCTGCCGTTGTAGCACTTGGTCCCCCTTGCCAGCTGAAATTGCTTCACAGATGGCTCATCCATGATGCGATGACCAAAGCACTCTAGGCCAGGGGGCCCCTTGCTCTCGAGCTGCGCAGACCGATTGATCCGGTCTAGCGTGTACCTTGCATCAGTGGGCTCCAGCACGCGCTCACCAACGCGATCAGTTACATCTCTTGGGTCAACATAGCCGGCTAGCCCCATCGCCGAGTAGCCATCATCATATCTGTTCACCTGCACAGCTGCGGGTTGCACCACCGGGTTGACTGCCGGCACAGCCGCACACGGCTGTGCAACAGCTGGCTGCTGTGTCCTCTGCCGAGTAGGCTGAGCGACCTGATGCCGTGAAGGGCCTGGTCGATCTCCATCTCGCGTCTTGCTGTGAGCTTTATGGGCTTGATAGACTGATCCTGCAGTAGTGTGTTTCTGACCGGACTGTCGCGGCACAGCTTGCTGTTTCGCAGCGACAGCCGGGGCGTACACCTGCATCTATCTGTCTCTCCCGGGGTACACACTTCGGTCCTTCTCGCGACTGGGGTGCGGCGACGAGGCCTGATATTTAGATCTAACCGCACGCGAATGCACCACATGAGAAGCGCCAGCACCCGGATTGGCTTTCCGGAACTCCTCATTCTGCCTAGCAGCTTCTAGCACCAACTCATTGAGCCTGTCCTGCTACCTAACGCGCGCGTCGCCAGCGAGATGCGGCAACTCAGCAGCTACAGCCTCTGCAGCTCTAAGGGTTTTAGCGGGGGTGTTGTACTTTCGCCTAGTGGTAGCGGTGTTGTGACTAGTGGCTTGGCTTGCGGTTTCACCAACTACTGCCATCTCAGCGCCTAAGTTGCGACGAGTAGCGCCTAGCTTGACAGGCCTCCTAACCACAGGAGTAAAGTCGTGGGCCCTGTTGTACTCGTTCTGGTCTAGGCTAAGCTCAAGCCTAACCTTTTCCAGCTCTAGCTGCTCCGCGAGCAGTGCTTGACGCTGCTGGTCGAGTTGTGCCCTCATGGTCATGAGCTCGAGCTCGGTGGGAGGCGGCATGCCCATCCGCACCGCGGATGCCGGTATCGTCGATGTCGTAGAAGGGGGTATGTAGCCCGGGATGTTGTGAGGCGCGTCGTAGGGCTTGTGCGTTCTCGGGGCCTCGCTTGGGCCAGCAGGCTCCTCGACGACTGTCGCGGTTGCGGCTGCGCCCTTCCCGGCAGCGATAGCCGGGCCGGTCATCAGCACCTCCACGTTGTCCGCAGAGTAGCCGGTTGGCTTTCCGGGGGCAGCGAGGACAGCAGGAGGATCCTCCGCGATGAGCACCACCTCTGGGTACTCGCGGACAATGGTGGTAGCGACGTAGACGAGGTGCGAGCCGAAGGAGAGCACCGAGCCGCCTGCCGGCATGGGCCTCCCGCCGAAATCGCCGGTGTTGTCGGTGACACAGTCGAATGAGCCGAATCTTTGGACAAGGCCACAGACCACGCGCTCCCCAGTAGCAGAAATGAGTCCCGTCCGAACATGGACTCCAGCCAGCGCCGCCGGTTGCCCCAAGGTGGGCGCCAACTGTCGTGGTGGTATCACGGCAGATGCCATAGGATGGCTAACTGTTTGGGGTCGATGGACGCTGGAGGTGATCGGGGAGGGATCACACGGCGAGTAGCCGCGTGTGGAATGAATCTAACACTACAAACACCAAGATCTTACCCAGGTTCAGGGCCCTCGTGTGGAGGTAACACCCCTACTCCTGCCTCTCTCTTTATATGTATGTTACCGAGTAGCTACAGTACAATTAGGCCTTCAGCCGAGTAGCCACTCGAGCACTCTGTATGAACGTTTAAGGTTGAGATCCTGAACTGTGCGAACAATGCATGCGAACCTCTCACGGGAGGTGGCAGGGCACCTTATATACTGGTGCCCAGCCGAATAGAAAACAACTAAAAGGTACAGCTGGTAGGACAGGAGCACTACAGAACAGAGCACGCTTCCGGCTTCTCGCTGACGAGTGCACCGTAAGTCGTCGCGTCGTTCGTAGATGGGACATGTCCACCCTTGTCAGTGAGATAGGGTAGGCCCCTAGCCTTGTCCTGTCCCTCTGTCAGTGACAGGACTTGACAGGCGCCTACCTCCACTGTAGCCACGCCGTAGCGCGGATAATCACGCGCTCCGTAAGTTGAACCGCACGTCGTACGGACGCAGGATGCGCGGGATCCTTTGTCAGAATGGCTCCATTGACTTCTGGCCCGAGTAGGAACTCACTCCCTCTACTCGGACCAACTTCTTTACTCGGATGACCATAACTTGCTTGATTCTTCCTTCTGGCCATTAGCGTGTACGGCCGGATAGCAGTCGACCGGGTAGCAGGTACCGGGTAGCCATCTACTCGGTCAAACCTCTCCTTTGACCTTGCCTTTAGCACTTGCCTTACCCCTACTCGAGGGTAACCCCCCGACACCCAACAAGGAGCAGAAGGTGTTGACAAGCAGTTTCGATGAAGGAGTAACTATAAATACTGAAAGATAGATTTGTAGGGTTTTTTGATATTGAAGATAAATAAAAATGTGAGTAAATAAAATGCAGTAATAATAATTGCAGCAAGTGGCTCAATACTTTCTTCATCAAACGACAAGCCGGTGGGTTTACTTATGATTAACAAACGTTCTCGAGGACACCCGGGAGGTTTCTGTCAAGTGCTTTTGTTCCATGCCGCTGAATAATCTTTAGCGTTTTGATAAGTGTTGTGTGGGTGAACCTATGCTAATGTACTGTCCCATCCAAGACTAATACATACTTGTGATTATAACCCTTGCAAGCATCCGCAACTACAAGAAAGTAATTAAGAAATAAATTATTCACAGCTTTAAACTCCGGGATCCTACGTTTCCTCGTGCAATGGTTTCCTAACGGGGTTTTAGGTTTCTGTCACTCCGGCAACCCACAATTAGTAGCCAAATACACTATGCATTCCCCTAGGCCCATAAATGGGGAAGTATCATGTAGTCGATGTTCACATGACACCACTAGAAGAATAACACCACAACTTAAATATCAAACCATTAAATATTACTCAATATTACTTCGCTACTAACAACTTGACTTCTCCCATATCCTCAAGAACAACACGAACTACTCACACGACATCATATAGATCATAATCAGAGGTGATATAATGGATGACAACAATCTGGTCATAAAGTGCAAACACTAATAAATCTCACAAGCATCAACTACTAACAAGTAATCCACACCGGGAGAGAGATCTAATGTAAAACAACGATAGAGGCCCCTAATTGTTACAGCGGGATGACGGTGAATGATGAGGGTGATGGTGCTGGTGGTGAGGATGATGATGATGACGATTTTGATGATGCTCGGAGTGATGACGGTGACGATGGCGATTATTTCCCCTCTCCGGAGAGGAATTTCCTCGACAGATTTCTCCCTGCCAGAGAGTTTTTCTCTCTCGGGTGTTTTCCGCCCCAAGGCGGCGGCGGAATAATTCTTCGATGATGGTATGAGTCTTAGGGTTCCCTGGGGGCCAAGTACGCGAAACACATCCCCTAGAGGTGGGCCAGGGTGGCCACACCACCTGGTGGCGCGGCCGGGGGCGCCACCTCATGGTGTGGGCCCATGGTGGCCCCCCTCTGGCTCCCCTTCTGGCTGAACTCCTCCTCTGAACTTCTAAGACACCCCCTGTGTCCCCCTTCTTCTTCTGGTCTTCTGAAATATGGTATCTCGACGGTGCTTTTTCCATCGGATTTCTGGGCTCGGTGTTTATTCTCCAAAAATTATGAAACATGCAAAATAAGATAAAGTAACATAAGGGATGCATCATAACATGAAATATATCGTTGAATAACAGAAAATTATGATATAAAATAGTGACGCAAAATGGACGTATCAATGTACCTTTTGTTTTTTATGATGATTGTAAGGAAGCTTTTGAAACTTTGAAGAAGGCTTTAACCTTATTGGAATTTGCCTTTTGAAATTATGTGTGATGCTAGTGCATTTTTCGTAGGTGTTGTTCTTGGACAGCGATTAGATAAGAAATTGAATGTTATCCATTATGCTAGTAAGACTCTTGATGCTGCTCAAAATAATTATGCTACCACTGAAAAAGAGTTCCTACCTGTAGTTTTTTCTTGTCATAAGTTTAGACCTTACATTGTTGATTCAAAAGTTACTATTCACACTGATCATGCTGATATTAGATACCTTATGGAAAAGAAATATGCTAAGCCTAGGCTTATTAGATGGGTGCTGCTTTTATAAGAGTTTGATTTGCATATTGTGGATGGGAACTGAAAATCATGTTGCTGATAACTTGTCTAGACTGGAAAACATTTCTGATGACCCTATTCCTGTTAATTATAGTTTTCCAAATGAACAGTTGGCTGCAATAAAAGTGAACTCCCAGGATAGTCCATGGTATGAAGGTTATGCTAACTTTATTGTTTCCAAGTATTTGCCTCCAACATTTACAACTCAACAAAGAAGAAAATTATTTTATGATTTGAGGCGTTATTTTTGGGATGACCCACACTTATATAAAGAAGGAGTAGATGGTATTATGCGAAGATGTGTTCCAGATCATGAACAATGAGAGATCTTGAGGAAGTGCCATGGTAGTGCTTATGGAGGTCACCACGCTTAAGATAGAACCGCACAGAAGGTTATACAATCAGGTTTCTATTAGCCTACTCTCTTTAAAGATGCATGTAAATTTGCTTTATCCTGTGATGAATGTCAAATAGTTGGTAACATTTCTAGACGTAATGAAATGCCTATGAGTTATTCTCTTGTTATTGAAGCTTTTGATTGTTGGGGATTTGACTTTATGGGTCCGTTTCCTCCTTCTAATGGTTACACTCACATTCTTGTGGATGTTGATTATGTTACTAAATTGGTAGAAGCTATACCTACAAAAGGTGCCGATGGTGAAACCTCTTTAAAAACTTCTTAAAGATGTTATTTTCCCTAGGTTTGGTGTGCTCTCACTTTATTCATGGTGGTTTTAGAAAAACCTTTGCTAAATATGATGTTAATCGTAGGATTTCTTCAGCTTATCATCCTCAAACCAATGGGCAAATAGAATTATCAAATAGACAAATTAAAACTATCTTCCAATAGACTTTTAATAAATCTAGGAAAAATTGGTCTAAAAAGTTGAATGATGCTTTGTGGGCTTATAGAACTGCTTATAAAAATCCTATGGGTATGACTCCTTATAAAATGGTTTATGGAAATGCTTGTCACTTGCCTTTAGAATCAGAACACAAAGAAATTATAAAAATCATATGGGTATGTCTCCTTATAAAATGGTTTATGGAAAAGCTTGTCACTTGCCTTTAGAATTATAACACAAAGCTTATTGGGCAGTGAAAGAACTTAATAAAGATTTTAAACTTGTTGGTAAGAAAAGAATGCTTGATTTGAGTTCCGTAGATGAATGGAGAAGTGAAGCTTATGAAAATGGTAGACTCTTTAAAGAGAAAGTTAAACAATGGCATGATAGGATAATTTTTAAAAGAGAGTTCCATGTTGGTGAGGAAGTCCTATTGTATAGGTCTCGTCTCGGATTTTTTGCATGAAAATTACTCTCAAGATGGAAAGGACCTTATGCTATAAGAGGTCTATCATTCGGGTGCAACGAAAATTGATTCCCTTAAAGATAACACTACACAAGTGGTGAATGGGAAAAGACTCAAACATTATATTTCCGGCGATTCTTATGATGAAGATGTTGATATTATTCAAGTGGTCACTCCGAAGAAGTTTATTAGAGAGAAGATTTTAGAAACTAAAGATTTCTTTTTCGAATAGGTAACAGTTATGTTAAGAAAAAGTTCTTGTATCGCTTTCCAACTTATATTTTTATAATTTTTGGAAAATATGAAAAATATTGAGCTGAAGAAGGGTAGGAGTCGGCTCCCGAGGGTACCACACCACCTGGGGGTTCAGGCCCACCCCTGGTCGCACCTGCCCATGGTGCGGGCGCCTCGGAACCCCTCTCCGACCCGTTTTCGCACTTCACCTTCCTTTTGTTACGTATATATTTGCTATATAATCCCCCGGAACCCCCGAGGTCCGTATATCATTTCTCGTCGTGTTTTTGTTACGATCTGTTTCTGCCAGATTTCATCTTCAGATTTAGAGCCACGATATCCTCTTCCGGACCTCCCAAGGAAGTTTCTTTGTGAACGTCGTTAATCCGTACATGAACAAGTTGAAGATGCATCCCAAGGAGTTGCTGCTCAAGGATGGAGTGGTGCAGAAAAAAGATGTTCGAGGCCCTAAAGGAGAAGGAAGTCTGGAAGCTAGGATGGACGAGCTGGAGAAACAAGTCTTTAGGTACAATAAGATGGCGGAGCGTGAAGTGGACATCATCCACAGAATAAATAGGAGCTGATTGCCGAGCACAAGAAGGAAATCTCAAAGCTTTGGGAGGGGATTTTCTCACTCACCTGGACCACCAACAATTTACAAGCACAACTCTACAACATGCAGAATCAGAACTGTGAGTATGAGAACATGTTTAAACGTATAAGTTCTGCTGCTAGTTTCAGGATATTGGAGACCAAGGCATCATTTGTTGATGGAGAGCCTTTACCTTGGAAGTCTGATAATGGGAAGGATCCACCACCACCATCGAAGAATTAATTTGTCATTGTTATTGGCATCCCCTTGGCTTGTTCCAAGCTTGGGGGTGCCACAGTATCACACCTTTATCTTTCACATTTTTTACCTTTTAGTAGAGTCATATCATGAGTAGATAAGTTATCAAATAGGATGGTTTGCAGTATGGAAGTATCTCTCCTTTAGTTGGTTATCGATGTATCCCTTGGTTTGAGTTGCTGGTATGGAATATTAATGAGAAGTTTCATCATGTACTTTCCACACTTCATTTTAGTTTGCAATTTTTGTTATATGGTTGATCTTGTTATTAGTATTTGTATCAATATTGGAGCATCAAGTTAATCTAGTTGGTTTTGGAAAACTTAGCATTGGTCAGTAGAAAAAATACTTTGAGGCTTAAGTAGAAAAAAGTGTCGGGGGGTTACCCCCGAGTAGGGTAAAGGCAAGTGCTAAGGGCAAGGTCTGAAGAGATGTTTTGCAGAGTAGATGGCTACCCGGTACTCGCTACCCGGTCGACTGCTATTCGGCCGTACACGCCGATGGCCAGGAGGAAGAGGAAATGGTCCGAGTAGAAATGGCGGTTCCCTACTCGGGCCAGAAGTCAAAGGAGCCGTTCTGACACAGGATCCCGCGTATCCTGGATCCGTACTGAGGCACTGTTCATCTGCAGAGCGCGTGCCTGTCCACGACAGGGTGTCAGCAGGGCGTCGCAGGTTAGGAGGGGCCTACCCTGTGACGGTGGCAGTGATAACATATCAGCTTCTTGGTTTTGCACAACGACTTTCCACACGAGACAAACTAGGAAGCCAAAGCTGTCAGCGGGAAGCTGGAAGTGTGCAGTGTGCACACTATGTCGACATAAGTTTGTATTTTTCCCCGTTGGCTGTATCCGGCTGGGCACCAGTATATAAGGTGCCCTGCCCCCTCCTGCGCGACGGATCCCAGAACCGGTTCACATCTTGACTTAGAACCTCACAGAGAGAAGGGTGGCTACTCGGCTGAAGGCCAAACTTGTACTAAGGCTACTCGGTGAGAGACAAATATACAGAGAGAAAGACAGGAGTAGGGGTTTTACCTCCTCACGAGGGCCCTGAACCTGGGTAGATCTTGTTGTTTGCAGTGATAGATTCATCCCTCACGCGGCTACTCGCTGCGTGATCCCTCCCCGAGCACCTCCAGCGTCCATCGTTCCCACATCTTTAGCCATCCTATGGCATCTGCCGTGACGCCACCACGACAGTTGGCGCCCACCGTGGGGCAACCAGCAGCGCTGGCTGGAGTTCACGTTCGGACGGGATCCGTTTCTGCTACTGGGGAGCGCGTAGTCTGTGGCCTTGTCCACAGATTCGGCTCCTTCGACTTCGTCATCGACAACACCGGCGATTTCGGCGGCAGAACCATGACGGAGGGCGGCGCGGTGCTCTCCTTTAGCTCGCACCTCGTCTACGTCGCCACCGCCGTCGTCCGCGAGTTCAGGAGGAGGTGCTGGTCGCGGACGATCCTCCTGCTGTGATCGCTGCCCGCGGAAGGCCGGTTGGTCGTTCTGCGGACAGCGTGGAGGTGATGGTGGCCGGCCTAGCTGCTGATGCCGGAAAGGGCGCAGCAGCTGCCACGGTCATCGTCGAGGATCTCGCTGGCACGAGTGCTGGCGGGAAGACCCACAAGCCCTACGAGAAGGACTGCAACCTTCCCCTTTCCACTACTCCGACGATACCTACGTCCGCTGCGCGGACGGGCATGCCGCCTCCCACCGATCTTGAGCTCTTGACGATGAAGGCGCAGCTCGACCGGCAGCGCCAGGAGTTGCTCGCCGAGCAGGCGGAGTTGGATAAGGTGAGGCTTGAGCTTACCCTAGATCAGAACGAGTACAACAAGGCCCATGGCTTTACCCCAGTTGCTAGGAAGGCTAGCAAGATAGGTGCTACGCGTCGCAACTTAGGCGCCGAGATGGCAACAGTTGTAGAGGCCCCTAGCCAATCTGCCACCGCAAACACCTCCACCAGGCCTAGATACAGCACCCCCGTCAAAACACTTAGAGCTGCTGAGGCTGTAGCTACAGAGTTGCCGCATCTCGATGGCGACGCGCGCGCTAGGCAGCAGGAGAGGCTCAATGAGCTAGTGCTAGAGGCTGCTAGGCAGAACGAGGAGTTCCGGAAAGCCAATCAGGGTGCTGGAGCTTCTCAGGTGGTGCACTCGCACGCGATCAGATCTACAGATCAGGCCTCTTCTCCGCATCCAGCCGCGAGAAAAACCGGAGTGGGTACTCTGGCAAAGACACGCAGATGGAGGTGTACGACCCGGCTGCCGCCGCGAAACAGCTCGCTGTGCCGCGACAGTCCGGTCAAAAACACAACGCTACAGGAGCGGGCTATCAAGCCCATAAAGCCCATAGCCAGACGCGAGATGGAGGCCGCCCTGGTCCTTCTCGACATCTGGTCGCTCAGTCTACTCGGCAGAGGCCGCAGCAGCCAGCTGCCGTGCAGCCGCGTGCGGTGATGCCGGTAGCCAACCTGGTGGAGCAGCCTGCAGCTATGGAGGTGGACAGACACAACGATGGCTACTCAGCTATGGGGCTAGCCGGATATGATATCATGGATCGCGTGGGTGAGCGTGTGCTGGAACCCACGGATGCCAGGTACAAGCTGGACCGGATCAACTTGTCCGCAAGACTAGAGAACACAGGGCCGCCTGGCCCAGAGTGCTTTGGCCCACGCATCATGAACGAGCCGTCCGTGAAGAACTTCCAGCTTGCTAGAGGAACCAAGAGTTACAATGGCAGCACCAAGCCGGAAGATTGGCTCAATGACTATGTCACCGCGGTTCATATCGCGAACGGCAACCGAAGATGGGCTGTGCGGTACGTTCCGCAGATGCTTGAAGCCCAGCTCGCACTTGGCTCAACAACCTTCCCAAGAACAGCATCAATTGCTGGCTAGACTTCTCGGAGGCCTTCATCAGCAACTTCACCAGCACGTACAAGAGGCCGAATAGGCCGCAGCAGTTGTCCGCTTGCAAGCAGCGAGAAGATGAGACGGATCGCGAGTATCTTACTCGGTGGAGCACATTGAGGAACACCTGTGAAGGTGTGAACGAGGCCCAGGCTATCACTTGGTTCGCGCAGGGTCGCAGACATGGCAGCATGCTGTGGCAGAGTCTGCAGAGAGAGATGCCGAACACTCTCGCGGAAACCATCAAGATTGCGGATCAGTACGCACTCGGTGATCCTACTCAGCCCTTGATGTACTCCGCGGAGCCGAGAAGAAACTTCAACAACAACAAGCGCAACGAGTTCCGCAACAAGCGCAGGGGTGACCTGATTGATACTCGGTACGATCCTGAGGAGGTAAATGTTGTAGTTACCGGAGCTGGGAGTAGCCAAAGGCAGAAACCTGCTGGAGCCCAGTATTCGGGCAGAACCAGAACTAGGTCCAAGGCAACAAGAAGCCATATCGTGCTCCTCAGCAGGGTAGCGGCAACCCGGATCCGGCCCCGAAATTTGTCTTCCAGGACATGAGGGGTGGTCCATGTAGCTTCCATACTCAGCATCCCTCAAGACCAGCCAACCACACTACTCGGCAATGCGACTGGTGGGATTTGATCAGAAATGAAGGCCTGCCTCCTCCTCCTCCTCTGCCAGCTGCGAATGCCAATGTGTAGCCTGCTCGCGCACCCGCTGCTCGGCCTCCAGCATTCCCGAGAAGAGAGAACGTGAACTAGGTGGCTTTAGGAGCCAACCGCTACTTCAACAATGATGGCTACCGCAACAACAACAACAACAACAACAACAACAACAACCGCAACCGCAACAACAACAGAGGCAACAACAACTATCAGGGCAACAACAATGGTAACAATGATGATGGAGGCCGCAACCAGTACCAAGAGCACCATGAGAGCTATATGATCTTCACTTCTGAGCCCGTCAACAAGCAATCTCAGCACAGGCGTGCCATGGAGGTCAATGCTGTGATCCCTGCTGTCCCTCACTACATGCACTGGTGCAACCAAGAGATCACGTGGTCCAGAGCGGATCATCCTAAGGTGATGCCCAATCCGGGTAGCTACGCCTTGGTGCTGGATCCCACTTTCTTGGGTCCCGAGAAGAACGTCAAGTTCAGCAAGGTGCTGATCGACAACGGCAGCAGCATCAATATCGTGTACAGAGACACGCTTGAGAAGCTCGGAATTGCCGAGAACATGCTGCTACCCAGCAAGACCACTTTCCACAGCATTGTGCCGGGAATTTCTTGTTCTCCTATGGGCAGAGTGTGGATAGATGTGCTATTCGGCACCAGGGAGAACTTCCGCACAGAGAGGCTGCAGTTCGAGGTGGTTGATCACCAAAGCCCCTATCACGCCCTACTCGGCAGGCCGGCACTGAGCAAGTTCATGGCCTCTACTCATGCGTCATACTTGAAGATGAAGATCCCTGGTCCCAATGGCGTGATTACTATCTCTGGTGATTACAAGAAGTCCATGGAGTGTGCCTCTGCTGGTTCTCAGTTGGCGGAGTCTATGGTGATTGCTACCGAGAAGAAGAAGATACACGAGGTGGTGGCTATGGCGCAAGCATCACAAGGTGGTGCTCCCGGGATGCCGAGCTCCCAGCACGGGACCGTGTTCCAGGCATCCCAGGAGACCAAGAAGATTCAGGTCGATCCTAAGTTCCCCGACCGTGTTGCCATCATTGGCTCAGGGTTGGGGGAGAAATAGGAAAGCGAGCTCATCCACTTCCTCCGTGAGAATCGGGACTTGTTCGCCTGGTCCAATGAGGATCTACCAGGTGTCCCAAGGGAGTTGGTTGAGCACTCGCTACATGTGCATCCTGACGCCAAACCAGTGAAGCAAGCTATGCGCCGTTTCGGAGATGAGAGAAGAAAGGTCATCGGTGATCAGATCACCAAGCTACTGATAAGTAATTTCATCATGGAGGTGTTGCATCCGGATTGGCTAGCCAACCCGGTCATGGTCGAGAAGAAGAAGGAGGATCCCAAGGCCGCTACCGCATGGCGCATGTGCGTCGACTACACCGACTTAAACAAGGCCTGCCCCAAGGATCCCTTCCCGCTACCTCGCATCGATCAGGTGATCGATTCCACTGCTGGTTGTGAGCTTTTGTCTTTCATAGATGCCTACTCTGGTTTTCATCAGATAGCTCTCAACCCTGCTGATCAAATAAAGACTGCTTTCATTACCCCGTACGGGGCTTATTGCTATCGTGTTATGTGCTTTGGGTTGCGGAATGCGGGTGCCACTTATCAGAGATGCATGCATAAATGCTTGCACGATCAACTCAGCAAAAATGTGCAGGTGTACGTAGATTACATTGTCATCAAAACGAATAAAACACATACTCTGCTTAGTGACCTCGAGGAAACTTTTGCCAATTTGCGCAAGTATAAGATGAAGCTGAATCCGAGTAAATGCACCTTTGGCATCCCGGCTGGCAAGCTACTCGGCTTCTTGGTATCTAGTCGGGGCATTGAGGCCAATCCTTCAAAGATAAAATCTATTGAGAGCATGTCTTTGCCGAGATCCCTAAAGGATGTGCAAAAATTCACTGGTTGATTAGCATCTCTGAGTCGTTTCTTGGGCAGAATGGGCGAGAAGGCCCTGCCTCTGTATCAGTTGATGAAGAAAAGCGTCAAGTTCGTCTGGACACCGCAAGCGGATATGGCATTCAATAAGCTGAAAGTGATGCTGGGTAGCGCTCCCATCTTGGCTAGTCCGCTAGCCAAAGAGCCAATGTTGCTATACATTGCTGCTACCAACCGGGTAGTTAGCGTGGTGATTGTGGTGGAACGAGAAGAGGAAGGCAAAAGTATGCAGCGGCCTGTGTACTATCTCAGTGAGGTGTTGTCCAGCTCCAAGCAGAACTACCCGCACTACCAGAAGATGACTTATGGCGTGTACCTGGGCGCCAAGAAGCTGAAGCACTATTTCCAGGAGCATCCTATCACAGTGGTGAGATCTGCTCCCATCTCGGATATCATGGGCAACAAGGAAGCAAGTGGCAGAGTAGCCAAGTGGGCAATCGAGCTGGCCGCGTACGCTCCCACGTATGCGAGAAGGGAAGCCATCAAGTCACAGATTCTGGCGGAATTTCTTGTGGATTGGGCTGAGGTACAATATGAGCCTCCTGCTCCAGTCTCAAATTACTGGAAGATGCACTTTGATGGCTCCAAGGTGAAGGAAGGGCTTGGCGCTGGCGTGGTGCTTACGTCACCCAATCGAGATCAACTCAAGTACGTGCTGCAGATCCATTTCAAGGCATCCAACAACGTAGCAGAGTACGAAGCCGTGGTGCATGGCTTGAAGGTAGAAAAGGAAGTGGGCGTGCAGCGCATCATATGCTATGGCGACTCGGATCTGGTTATGCAGCAAGTTTCTGGCACTTGGGATGCTCTGGATGCCAACATGGCGTCATACCGCTTCCTGGTGCAAACTATGACTGGATTCTTTGACGGCTGCGAGTTCCAACACATCCACCGAGCAGAGAATGAAGCAGCTGATGAGCTGTCCAAGTTGGGATCTTCTAGGCAATACATCCCGGCTGGGATTGCCTTGGAGCATTTAAGAAAGCCATCCATCAAGACATCCCCCAACTCGGAGTCCATTTTCGTTCCTTCTCTGCCTAGTGAAGAAGCAGTTCCAATGGAGATTGACTGGGAGAATGCAACAGAGAACCCGGGGACTGCAGTCTCCATCCCGGGGACTAGCGCATGCAACCCGGGAACTGCCCATCCTTACCCGGGGACTGTCCTTCCTTACTCGGGGACTGCCCCTCTCAACTCGGGGACTGTCGCATTCATTGAAGAGGTCCTTGCAAACCGTTCGGGGCTGCAGAGAGTCAACCCCAACTCAGAAAAAGACACAGTGGTGGCTGTTCCGATGGAAGTGGACGAACCAGTGTTTCCCGCGCGGGAGACACCGAGTTGGGCCATGCCCATATTATCCTTTCTAAAGGACGGCACCCTGCCAGAAGACGAGGTGACCGCAAGGCAGATTCGGAGAAGATCCAAGGGTTACATCATATTCCGAGAAGTGCTGCATAAGAGGAGTGCCACTGGCGTGCTGCAACGCTGTGTGGAACCGGAAGAAGGAGAAGAAATCCTGGTAGAGATACATCAAGGAGAATGCGGGCATCACACCTCTTCTCGGGCTCTGGTCAAGAAAGCTTTTAGGCATGGGTTCTTTTGGCTCACTGCCTTGAAGCAAGCAGAAGATATCGTGAGGAAGTGCAATGGCTGTCAGAGATTCGCAAGTAAGATCCACATGCCTGCTTCCGAGTTGAAAACCATTCCCATTACTTGGCCATTTGCTGTTTGGTGCTTGGATATGGTTGGTCCCTTCAAGCCGGCTAGAGGCAACATGACTCACATCTTGGTCATGGTTGATAAGTTCACCAAGTGGGTTGAAGTGAAGCCTATTCGGAAGTGCGATGGAGCCACAGCTGTGAGTTTCCTGAAGGACGTGATCCTGAGATACGGCTACCCGCATAGCATCATCACGGATAACGGCACGAACTTTGCTGAGGGTGCCATGATGAGATTATGCAGAGATAAGCACATCCGACTAGATGTCGCGTCTGTCGCGCATCCCGCCTCCAATGGGCAGGTGGAAAGAGCAAATGGCATGGTGCTGGCAGGCATAAAGCCAAGGCTGATTGAGCCGCTGCTGAAAACACCTGAGTGTTGGCTAGACGAGTTGCCAGCGGTGTTGTGGAGTCTAAGGACTACCCCTAACCGGTCAACCGGCTACACACCATTCTTCTTGGTTTACGGGGCTGAGGCCGTGTTGCCAATCGACCTAGAGCATGACTCCCCCCGAGTAACCCTCTACACCGAGGCGGAGGCGAGAGAAGCTCGAGAAGATGACGTTGACCTGCTAGAAGAAGCAAGAGAGCTTACTCTGTCACGTTCAGCTGTTTACCAGCAAAACTTGAGGCGTTATCATAGCCGGAAAGTGAACCCAAGGGTTTTCCGAGAAGGAGACATGGTGCTTAGGCTCGTGCAGTGCACGGTCGGGATGCACAAGCTGTCCCCTCCGTGGGAAGGGCCATTCATTGTGAGCAAGGCTCTACACAATGATGCTTATTATCTTGTAGACGCGCAGCCATCACGGAAGAACAGGGCAGATAAAGCTGGGGAGGAATCTAAGCGCCCCTGGAATGTAGCTCTACTCCGTCGCTTTCATTCGTGAGCAAAAATGTGTATGTACTCCTCTATTCGAGTTAAACTCCTACTCTGCAATCTGAAATTGAACTCGGGGACTGCCCTCGTCCAAAACTGTTCTAAGTGTTTCTATTCTGATATATCTTTGTCTACTCGGTTGCTATGTTTAGAATTTCAAAAGCATAAAAAGTAATGTGTTTATACTCACCGGACACTCTGCGACTCTGCTGCTGTCTGAAACCCGGCTTCATGGCAAGCCAGAGAACAAGCCAAAGAGTCAATGAACACATGAAAAATTGCAAAGGAAAGGAAGCGTGTGGCAACCGAGTAGAGCGTCTTTTACTGTTTCTTGTTAACTTTTTCGGCTAAGTGGTGGGTAGCGTTACTATGACTGTTTCTAAGTGGCTAAGTATTTGAAACTCCAACTTTGAACTCTTGTGACTTGAATGCCAAAAAAGCAACAAGTTGCAGGTAAGAGCTGAGATAAAAAGGAAGAGTGAATGAGAAATGCAACTCGGGGACTTGCATGATAACGCAACCCGGCATCGAGCCAAAGCTGCTCGAAATAATAAATGTAAAACATCAAATGAGAATTAAAACTGAGTAGCAACGGAAAAGATAAATTGTTTGATACATCTGCACCCGGCATCCCGGGGATCTGATAAAAGTTTTAAGGCGTAAGTGTTGCAGGAAGTAATTAGCTTGAGGTAGCCGTGTTCTCCAAGTTGGCATTTGTGGCGTCAGCTGCAGGGTTGGCGGCAGTTTGATCTGAGGTGGCGGTGGCCACCGAGATGGGGTCCGTGGCGGATGTATAGGCGTTGGACTGAGTGCGGGGCAGCACCGCGTCGCCGAGTGCTGCGCCAGAGGATGAGCCCAGCTCGGGAGCCACATCTCGGCTTTCGGCCTCCTCGTCGCTACCCGCGACGGCCTTGCCCTTCCCCTTCTCGGCTTCCTCGACTTCAAAGCAGCCCAAGTCTTCCGACTCGGTCTCCTCGTCGTCGTCTTCACCCTCATCATCACCTTCCGCATCCGTATCAGGCTCGGAGAGGCCTTCGATGAAGCGCGCGGTATCCGCGTAGGAGGCGATCTCGTACGCGACTGCCTGGCGGCGAGTCACGCACTCGGGATCCTTCTCCCACTTTGAGTCCCGGCGCATCTCGAGGATGGTAATGAGATTGAGATTCTCATACCAACTGCAAATGAAGAGGAGTAGCATGTCGGCGCCTGCCCGAGCTCCGGATGCGCACCATTTCTTCAACTCGGCTTTGACACCGTTCAGCTTCTCGGCGAGTGCGCGGACAGTCTTGGGCACAGGGTCTTGGGGCCAGAACAAGGCATGAAGTTTGAAGGCAGTGGACACCAAGTCGGTGCCCAAGCCCCTAAGATGCTTGAGTTGTGTCTGCATGCTCGTAAGATTGTCCTCAATTGAAGACTTAGTGTCCGTGGGCAGGCCTTTCTCAATTCGAAGTTCTTGTGCCTTAGTGAGGCCAGGCTTGCAAGTCGAGCAGAGGTCGGGGAAGATTTCTGAAAGAGCTATCAGAAAGGATCAGAAACGGAGGCAGAGAAGAGATGCAAGTCAAACCAGACCAAAGAAAAAGGAAACAGGAAGATGCAGAGAAGCGAGAACTTACTGTTGAGCTCGCAGAGAAGCGATTCCAGCTTTCTTCTCCAAGCCTCCTCATCAGCAACATGCCTTTCTTCCACTTTCCGGAACTCGGCCAGCTGGAGCATCAGATCCGAATTGCTCTTCTTCAGCACATCATTCTCCATCTCGAGGGCCCTCTGCTTGGCCTTGAAAGCTGCTTCCATCTTGTCCTTCTCGGCGGCTAGGTCTATGGCGTCCTGAAGGGCAGCCCTCAACTGGACTTGCAGCGGTTCCATCTCGGTGACGTGCTTGTTCTTGAGCTCAATTGCTTGGCTCTCCAGTTGCTGCTTCACCTCAGCAGGTTTCAAGCAGTCGAGGTGCTCTTCACGGAACTTCTTGTGATCTTCTGCGGAGAGAAGCGCACGGTCAGCAGAGTAGCAAAGGAGAAGGAGGAAAACAAGCAGAGTAGACAGCAACTCACCTTCCAACTTCTTGATGGTGATCTCAGCATTGACAACAAAAACATGGCAGTGCTTGTGCTCCTCCGCCATCGCCTCAAATTTGCCTGCAGAGTACAAGGAGTTAGAGCATAAAGCAAAAACGGGCGTAAAAACAAAACGCGTTAACCGAATAGCTACAAGCTTACTCTCAAGTTCTGAAAGCTGGAGGGCACGATCCACCGCCGCCTGCTCAGTCTCGGCATCACTTTTGCGCTCCGCTTCCAGGGCCTCAAGGCGCCTCTTGGCGATGTTGTGATTCCAGAGTAGCCGCCGGTAAAGGGTTGTTCTCTTCATGAGGCTATTCTGAGAAGAAGAAAGAAAAGGAATTAGACAGTATTCTGGAGATTTGGCCCGAGAAGACGGCAACTCGGTTGAGTACTCGTCTACTCGGCCCGAATCTTGGGGACTGGGTAGCGGATAAGGAGAAAATGAAGGAAAGAAGGGAAGAAAAGTACAGAAAAGAAGAAAGGTTGCAACTCGGAATAAGCAAACGACACATACAGCGTAGGTCTGTTCGAGATCCTCAGCAGCTTTGCGGTGGACGAACATCTTCGCGGCCAGCGTGCTCGTGGTGGACGAAATGGTCATGGGATTGTAGCCATGTCCGCCTTGTTCCAATCGGTGCGCCAGTGATCCTGTGGGCCCAAAGACAGGCCATGCTAGGTCTTGTTGCCAAGGACCTCGCTATTCCACTCAGCCTCAATGAAGCCTACCCGGTCGATTATCTGCTCGAGCCCCTGGAACACCACCTCTGTCTCCTGGATCTCGCGCGAGTAGATCGAAAGGGCTTTGTCCTTTGCTGGCAACTTGGAGTCCACCGCCGTGGCCTGCTTGCCCTTCGTAATAGCGAGCCGCTTTTCAGTATTGTTCAGACTGATGCCATATTGCTTGCCCATCTGTACCATGTAGGGCAGGTAGCTAGGCGGGTCTTGAGCGCTTGATCCTGCAGCTGCGCCGGCAGCGCTGCCAGAAGCGCCAATGGTGAGCTGCCCAGTCTTCGCGGCAGGCTTTGTGGGTAGTTTTGGCGGCCGCATCTTGGCGGCATCTAGCGCAGCGCTGCGCGATGGATTCTTGCGGACTGGAGCGGCATCGAAAACAGTTTTCTTGGTATTCTGTTTGGCTGGAGGGCTTGGTGCGGTCTTCTCGGTGTTCTGTTTGGCTGGAGGGCTTGCTGTGGTCTTGGTCTTCTTCGCTGGAGGGCTTGAGGCGGTAGGTGGAGCAGCCTGCTGGGTAGGCGGCACCAGGGGCTGGCTACCCGGCGAAGCGTCTGGCTGCGCTTGGCTCTGCGGGTTCTGCTCCACCGCAGTCGTCTCGACCCGCTGCTCGGCAACGGGATCTGGTCGTGCATCTCCTTGTACTTCTACCCGCGGCTGGGCCGCGGGGTCATCTAGGGCAACAGCCTCAGCTTCCGGCTGCTCCTGGTTCTCTTCCTGCCGCTCAAGGGCGGCACGGTCTTGAGTCTCGGCATCTTGTTCGGTATTCTCCCCAGCTGCGGCAGCTGGGGGAGAAGGTGGGGTCTCGTCTTCAGCAGCATCCTGTGCACCTTGTTCTGCGCGGGCCTGCTGTTCTGTGTCCATGTCTTGGACACCAGCGCCAATGTCTCCGGCGTTGGTGCCTTCGTCTTCTTCCTTCACGGGCGAGGGCGCACGCGTCCTATCCCGTGTCGCGGTCTCGTCCTCATCAGAGAGATCGATGAGCTCATCAAGGTCGATGGCGGTTTTCTTCTTGGATTTGGTGGGAGCGGCAGCTGCATCAGCGTCCAAGGGAGCGCTGTAGAGAAAAAGAAGTTCAGAAAAGGAGAAGGGAAGAAGAACACCAAGAAGCAATGACAAGATGTAAACCAGAGGGAAACTACTTACCCTTTGCGGTAAGGGGGCAGTCTTCTGCCAGAAACCTTCTTCTCCTTCTCGGGTTTCTTGGCCTTCTTGGCAGCAGGTGCTTGGGCACCGCTACCCGCCCTCTTCCGGGTGGTAGGAGCAGCCACCGCGAGCGGATCGACGTCAAGGACGTCCTCATCTTCCTCCTCCGCGTCGGCGTCGTCTGCAGAGTAGAAGAGAAGAAGCAGTTGAGAAGCGGAAAGGAAGAAGAAACATCGCTACATGTAGCTGCAGAGGCGAGCTCAGTCACCTTCTTCATCGTCCTCTGACCAATCCCGAATGGAAGTATCGACATGGTGCTTACCATGTTGTTCAGCGCGAGGGACATAGAGGGTGTCCTAGGTGTCGTAGGAGGTCTCGTCATCCTCTTCTCGGTCCTTGCTCCAGTTGGCCTCAAAGAGTTCCTCGCTCTCAACAAGCTGGCGATCAATGTGCTGGAAATACAAGCAAACAGTACAAATCAGTTGAGCAATACAAGGAATTCTACCCGATACGGGATGCAAACACAAAGCATATTTGAGTAGGTGTTCTACTCGGTATGGCGTGCAAGCACAAAGCACATGAAGCCTAACATATACTAGCATGTGCTCTACCCGATATGGCGTGCAAACACAAAGCACATAAAGCCTAGTGGATACTAGCAGGAGTTCTACTCGACATGGCGGGCAAACACGAAGCACATGAAGCCTAAGAGATACTACTAAGTGTTCTACTCGTCACAGCGTGTGAATACTAAGCATCCTTAGCTGGAAAGCCATCTACTCGGTATCATTATGCAGAAACAGGATATGAAGTGCTAACCTGTTCGATTGGCTTCTCACGGCTATACGGCACAAAGCCGTATTGCCAGTGGTCGGAAAGGCCAGTACTCATGATAGAGCGCGCCCAGACAGCCACGTCCACGTTGCTCAACTCGAATGTGGTCGTCCTCGTGCAATCTCTGTTGCCGCCCATGTAGCACATGAGGTGCGTACGGCGCTGTAGAGGGAGCACTCGGCGAGAAATCCAGCAGGCGATGGGGTCGTCGCTCTTCATTCCCAGATCCTTCAGCTTGGCGAGGCGCTTGTTGATCTGCTTCACGTCGCCTTCCAGTTTTGGCTTGTATCCCCAATTCTGCTGAGTGGGCGCCGTGTTCGTCCACTTGGGGAGATTGATCTGATCCACGGGTGGCGCTCCTTCCTCGACAGCAACGTTCTTCACGTAGAAGAACGATCGCTGCCACTTGCGCACCGAGTCGAACCCCTTGATGCGCGGGTGCGGGGTGGAGCCGCGTTGCAGCATCATAGCGTTGCCGGTCTTGGTCATGCTGCGGGCGCTCTCCGTGCTACCCGGCTTGGGCACGCTCTGCTTCCTGAAGAAGAAGTAGCGCGCCCAGGTGTGCACCGTGGGGCACACACCCAAGAACGCCTCGCACACCACGGCGTGGTATGCGAGCATCACCATGGCGTTCGGCGGCAGGTGGTGCGGCTGGAGCCCGAAGTGGTTGAGGAAGGAACGGAAGAAATCCGAGACGGGAAGCCCGAATCCTCGCTTAAAGTGAGCGAGGAACACGACGAACTCGTCCGCCTCCGGGGTGGGGACGAGCTCGCCGTCGGGGTGCCGGCAGCGGACGCCGGGAGGAACACGGCGGGTGTTTACCAGCCACTGGCAATCATCCGCCGTGACCTCGGATCCAGCCCATCCGGCGCGGGCATCGTCGTCGCGGGCCATCGGGAAAGGAGATTCGGTGTATTTGAGGAAATTTGATGGAAACTGCTAGCCTTCCGGCGTCGCGGGGAGCAGCGGCGCGGCGAGATGCGCGGCGGCGGAGTGCTCGGTGGCGGCGGAGAGGCGAAGAGACAGAGAGTGAATGGGAGCAGGAAGGGGAAAAAGGAGTTACCGAGGGGGTATTTATACCTCCCCTCGGGTTGCCGTTACAGGCGGAGTTAGTGGGATCAGTTACGCACAGAGATCGTGCGACGTGGGGTGTGGGCCGGTTAGAAACGCACACAGCGCAGACTGCGCGCGTAACGGCCGCAATTGATCCTACGTCGAGATCGTGGGTAATAACTGCACTTGATGGGACCTAACGGGCTAATGGGCCCGGGTCGCGGAAAATGGGCGCGTGGCCTGTCAGATCCCAGGCACCGAGGCGTCGGGGGTGCGAGAACATGACGTGTGTCCAGTTGCAGTGCCGAAAGACGGCTTTGCTCTGACACGCGGAGATTCCGTCCAAGATTTCGCAAAGTCATTTTACTCGGCAACAGATAGGAGAAGTGGTTCTATTCGAAAGAGAAGAGACTCAAGCTAGATTTGAGGGCTACTCAGAGGTTCTACTCAGCAACCTAGGGCTCAAAGACAAGGTTGGTTTTTAAGCTGGAAGAGCCCAGTGAACAAGTTCGCAAGACTCTACCAGCTTCGGGGACTAATGTCGGGGGGTTACCCCCGAGTAGGGTAAAGGCAAGTGCTAAGGGCAAGGTCTGAAGAGATGTTTTGCAGAGTAGCTGGCTACCCGGTACTCGCTACCCGGTCGACTGCTATTCGGTCGTACACGCCGATGGCCAGGAGGAAGAATCAAGGAAGTTATTCTCCTCCGAGTAGAGGAAATGGTCCGAGTAGAAATGGCGGTTCCCTACTCGGGCCAGAAGTCAAAGGAGCCGTTCTGACACAGGATCCCGCGTATCCTGGGTCCGTACTGAGGCACTGTTCATCTGCAGAGCGCGTACCTGTCCACGACAGGGTGTCAGCAGGGCGTCGCAGGTTAGGAGGGGCCTACCCTGTGACGGTGGCAGTGATAACAGATCAGCTTCTTGGTTTTGCACAACGACTTTCCACACGAGACAAACTAGGAAGCCAAAGCTGTCAGCGGGAAGCTGGAAGTGTGCAGTGTGCACACTATGTCGACATTTGTTTGTATTTTTTCCCGTTGGCTGTATCCGGCTGGGCACCAGTATATAAGGTGCCCTGCCCCCTCCTGCGCGAGGGATCCCAGAACCGGTTCACATTCTTGACTTAGAACCTCACAGAGAGAAGGGTGGCTACTCGGCTGAAGGTCAAACTTGTACTTTGGCTACTCGGTGAGAGACAAATATACAGAGAGAAAGGCAGGAGTATGGGTTTTACCTCCTCACGAGGGCCCTGAACCTGGGTAGATCGTGTTGTTTGCAGTGATAGATTCATCCCTCACGCGGCTACTCGCTGCGTGATCCCTCCCCGAGCACCTCCAGCGTCCATCGTTCCCACATCTTTAGCCATCCTATGGCATCTGCCGTGACGCCACCACGACAAAAAGGGACTTGCATGTAGAGATATTATTCGATGATCTTTCTTTCTTGTTGGCTCATAAGCTTAGTATTCTCAAGTTAATATTGTTTGTACTTCCAAGGAAGATTGCATGATTGGTTCTATCATATGTATATTTTTTTGTTTTCCCGCAACTCTGATGTTTGCTACCTTGCTAGCCAAAAACCTATACTGAGAGCGAATGCTTCTCGTGCATACAAACCTTGAGCCCCAAAACCATGCCATTTGTGTCCACCATACCTACCTATATGTGGTATTTAACCGCCACTCCATGTAAATTGCTTGTGTGCTACCTTTAAAACCTTCAAACTTACACATGTTTTGTGCCCCTGTTTTAGCTCACGAGGACGCAAATAGAGAATATTTATCTCACTTGTTGATTGGACTTTATACACCTGGACTAGTGGCTTCATCCGATTATCCAAATGATAGAAGAGCTCGCAGCGGGGTGCCCATCCCCAAACTCAATTACTACAAATTCTCTTCACTATTTTTGCCCCTGATTTATCAGCCAAAGCATAATTGTGTAAACGAAAGAGAAAGAGGGATGCCCTTCTATACCAGTTGCGTCCTTCAATGGGAGCCGCTCTTGTGAAGTCTAGTTGGCTTGTGGCATACGGTATTTTCTGTTTGCTATTCGTTGACACAAACATACACCATTCTCAAAATTGTTTTCAATACCTCTGTTTATCAAATAAAAATCTCTAGCACATGAGTTAATCCATGCTTCCCTCTGCGAAGAGCCTATCTTTTACCTTTATGTTGAGTTGGTAAACCTACTCCTTTCTATCTTAAGCAAACATTTGAGTTGTTATAATCCATCCATCTATATGTTGATTTACTCAATCATATCCTTTAACCTTCTTTGTTCAGTACAAATGTTTTTATCAGAATGAATACCACTTTGAAAGTTATTAATGACTGCAAAGAGACTGTTATGATTGAGCATGTTAAATTCTGCAATAGAATCTCTAATATAAACTCTGATCAAAAGATAAGTACAATATGTTAATTGTTCTCTGACCAAGAACGAAGTTTTCCTTCACCAACTATGATTTCCTTTTTTGCACCTTTATTGCTATTCCCTCTACTTGTTTCAAGTTTAATTATATGAGAGGAAGTTGTTGTCTAGAATGACTTGTATATTGACATATGTGATGCTTCTTGTCCGTATTTTATTTATCGACACCTCACTCCATAAACTTGTGGTTGTGTTTACTAAGTTCAGTTTCGCTTGGGGACAAGCGAGGTCTAAGCTTGGGGGAGTTGATACGTCCATTTTGTATCACTATTTATATTGTAATTTTCTGTTATTCATCGATATGTTTCATAATTCTTGGAGAATAAACACCGGGACCATAAATCTGATGGAAAAGCCACCGTCCAGACACCCTATTTCAGAAGATCATAAGAAGAAGGGGGCATCGGGGAAGTCTTAGAAGTTCAGAAGAGGGAGCTAGCCACGAGGAGACCCGGAGGGGGCCCACCAGAGGCCCACACTATTTGTAGTCTCTTTACGCAAGCACCTAGTTTTTTTGTTGAAAAAAACAATTCACGGGAGAAAGACAAGATAGATAGAAAAAATCAGAAAAAGAAAAGGTGATGATTAGTGGCCACTCCTTGAAATATGTAACCTTCAACCAGATGCTAGATCAGGCCAATCGATACCTAGAAGCAAAAAGGGCTGGCTCCACGAGCAATATGTGAGGAACAGAGCAAGATTTCCATGGGAACGGCAAAAGACTTCGATACGCTATAGTATGTTCGACCATTTTATATGGTAAAAGAACTGACCAGAATATTTGTTTGCACAATAAAAAAATCGGTTGGCACGAATATCTACCAAAGGAGATAAAAAAAAGTTTGGTCGTGACTTGATGGGCTCCCGATTATGTCGGGTTACCTGCTGGGTCGGTCATAGGTCTAAATATAGACCCACGGGACGGGTCACGGGCACACACTAGACCCGAAAACTAGCTTGGGCATAGGTATGATTCAGGTCGACCCGAGCAAACCAGATCCGATTGCCACCCATTAGGGGGGTATATAAACCATGTAACTTGTATCCAAGGAGTAGACACCCAATTCTTACAACAAGAGTCATTAGATGTGGTGTCAAGAAATTTGGAAATAATCCAAGTGCATAAAGGGAGACACGATCGCACAAGAGCTGGAGCTACATACACCAGCCAGTTCATAGCAAGAACGCCAAAAAAATGGCAACAAACTGAAGCATCTAGGAGGAGTTGGAAAGGCACACGAAGAAGTATATCAAATTTCCTAAAGAACAAGCTTCACAAGACAATAGGTAAGAACATAGAGATTACATGGAGAAGAGATCATTTGGTCTTATAAAATTGAGATGAGAGTGTGAAATTAGGGAAAACAATAATAGATCTCCAGGTCGCCAAGGCCTGAGTTGATGATCACTGGCATCATGTCGGGAGATGTAGAAAAATCAAAAGGATGAGCATATCAAGTGTAGTGTCTATTTTCAAGACACTAGTTTAAAACAACAAACATAGAATAATTTAGTTGAATTCCAGAAAACCTGAACTATGGAGAGCATGTATATCAACTAGACCAAGTTCTAAATTCAACCATGAACTAGATAGTATCTAGAAACAAAATTAATTGAAACCAGATGAGCCAATGTCTAGTTAAAATTATAACATGAAACAAATGCAAGCAAATATAGAAGCCAGTTATGTTTTTAATCAACCTTTAGCATGCAAATCATCTAAATGGACCTAAATCCAAGCAAAGAATCTAGAGCGGCAAGAGTTTGAATATATTTCCAAATGAATATATAGTTCTACTCTATTTAAGCTATAGTTAAACCAATTGATTCAAGTTAAATTTAAATATCCTAGTTCAAACAAGCCTAGTTGGAACCTTAGGAGAGTAAAGCTACAGATCTAGGGGATCTATATTCAACTGGACCATGACTCAAGGAAGAAAGCATACAAAAAGAGCATAATTGGAACACAATTCATAAATAGAAACTACATCACAATCATCATAGCAGCTTGGTGATGAAATTCCACCTACCAGCTCAACATCGAGCAACATCGATCATGGCCAGATACCAGAACACGAGCACATCATAGAATACA
The DNA here is from genome assembly GCA_028641055.1 of Alopecurus myosuroides. Lineage (NCBI taxonomy): Eukaryota > Viridiplantae > Streptophyta > Magnoliopsida > Poales > Poaceae > Alopecurus > Alopecurus myosuroides. The sequence goes on along the minus strand of CM054063.1, from coordinate 214,991,569 downwards.
ACTAGATAGATGAATCACTGAACACGAAAAAGCAATGTGGAAGAAGTATGATCCGAAGCTAAGAATGAAGTATGTACTAGAGGGCACGAGAGAACAACCACTGTATTGTAGCATCTCAGGGTGTGCTCGCCAGGATGGGATCCCCGGAGCAGCGACAGTCGATAGGATCACAACGGAGGCGTCACACTGAAATGTATTACAGCTACCATGCCACCAACATGGGATGAGGGAGCACCACTGCGATAGATGAACACTAGAGGATCACTTGGGACCATGACATCAGAACGAAGGGCGAGGCGAGCGTCAGAGCGACCATGACTAAAACCCTAGATCGGGTTAGGGTGATGGGAAGTGCGAGAATGACCAAGTGATTAATCGACTGGGATGGAGAGGTATATCAGAAGGAGGCGACACAAACTGGTTTCTTCTTGACAGAACTCCGAAGAGAGCGTTGATGCCAGTGATGAATCAGGCCATGACGTCCTGTCGTTCTTGTGCTTTAGGTTGCGGTACCATAGGATAGCCACGGTGGTCTCAATAGCCTCTTTATATTTTACAGATATTGGTGGTGCATCCATTTAACACATGAATCCACCAATATAGACCGTCACATATCTTTTTGGCGCAAGGTTGGCTATATGAATAAGTATAAATTATTGATGTTGATATGGAACAACGAGAAAGGATTCATGTTACATTTGTGGATTCATAGTTAATTTAGGTATGAGAGAAGATTCATGCCATGGATAGCATAGTTTTGAAAACTGAACCGGACCGGCGATCCGACCAGCAAAAACAAAAACCGACGCCTTGTCCGGGTTTTTTACGTGCATTGGTCTTTTAGTAAAAAATAAGAGAAAAAAAAATGAATAGCATAGGTTCACCCACACAACACCTATCAAACCAATAAATATTAATCAACTATATGAAACGAAAGCACTTGAAAAAGTTGCTATGTGTCCTCGAGAACGTTTGGTAATCATAAGTAGAATAACCGGCTTGTCCTTTGCTCTCAAAAGGATTGGGTCACTCGCTGCAATTATATTTACTACTTTATTTACTCTCACTTTAGTTATCCGCTATATCAAAAACCACCAAAAATCTGTTTGCTAGTGTTTACAGTGAATCCTCTATCCAACCTGCTTGTCAACACCTTCTGCTTCTCGTTGGGTTCGATACTCTTATTTACTGAAAGTACTACGATGCACCCCGTATAGTTGTGGGTCATCAGTCCTTCTCTCCCAAATCCCACCAAAGAAACTAATTCTATAGAGGTAGGAAGGAGAAGGAACAAGGAAAACAACTAATGAATACCAAGATCTAGATCAAATGGATTCCCCTCACTAAGAGGAGACATTGATTGGTGGAATAGTAGATCTAGATCTCCTCCCACTTTTCCTAAAAATGGGCCAGAATCATTGGAGGGATTGAGAGAACCGCAGATCTTGAAGTTAAACAATGGAGGAGAGAGGAAATGGGTTGGGCAACCTCTTTTTGAGGAAGAGCAAGGCTATTTATAGTTTCCCACGAAATATGGTCGTTACAACCGTCCGGGCTGGAATTTTGGCACTTACCCCGAAAATTTCCGGCCCCTGGGCGGAAATTTCCGGACGACCCAAGATCCCCTGGAGCACGGGTGCCCGCTCTCCAGTGCGGGCTGTATATTTTCCGCGGAAATTTCCGTCCCTAGACTGGAATTTTCTCCCTCCTAAAAACTGCCAAAAACACTAATACAAAATCGGTCACATCTTTTGCATCTGGACTCCTTTTTCGACGTTCTTGGGCTCGTTGGAATCGCAACGACGAGCTATACAAGATGATGTAGAGAAACGTAATATTAAAACAAGGGAGAATACAACCAAAAGGGAAAAGGCTAGACCTCTCTATAAGATAGGAACGGGCAAAACCTCCAATAACAAAAACACAATAAAAGTTTTCCATATGAAATTTGTTTTTGATGAACTTGAGACGGTCTTGGAGACCATGAAAAGATCTAAAACCACACATGGAGAAAGACAAATAATAACCAAGAAAGACGATGCCAAGGATTCAAAGTTTTAAACTCTCCACGAACGATACGATCAAGCAACCCATTAAAGAGCCTCTCTTGATAGAAAGGTTATCTATCCTATAACCATGTCTCCCCACTAACAAAATGAGATAGGTAAAATATAAAACCTATCAAGGTCATACTTTTACCTTTCTCATTCCGCTTGAGCTATATGATGACGATCTTAAACACCTAAAGTTGGACCACATTTCTTGATTGCGCTTTGCTTCGTGAAGACTTGTAAATTGCTCTCCCATAAGCTAATACGGGGGGCTTCTCAAATGTCCATATTCACTTGACAATAATATCCATATGGGTGAAAAGCATCAAGAATATGAACTCTTCTTAATGCTCATCTTGAACTTGCACTTCACAACCTCTTTGATGATGATCATCACTTGTCGTCATCTTCCATGGGCTATACGTAACATCAGTTTTGATGCAAGCCTCATGGGAAGAAACCTAAACCCACAAATATACTTCACACATGTAACATGGGTTAGTTCACAAAGCTATATAGATAATTTCTTACCGTACCACGAGATCACATGATCCCACTTGGTACATCATTTAGCTTTGTATGTTGATCAATCTTGAACCCATTCTTTGCACTTCAACTTGATCAACCAACTATATTATCTTTATTCATGATTATGATGTCTTAAAGGTAAACATGAATGTTCACACAATATCCTTCTTCAGTACATACTTGCAATATGATCAATAATAGCATGACAATTCTTCTTGTTGATCATATCAAATATATTCATTATAAATAATGATCTTGATAGCATCCAACCTTGAATCCAACACATGGAGTTCAAGTGGTGCCAATGGACAAACCTACAAGAATATCTCAATGCAAACATTAGTCCATAAGGATTGTCACTAATTACCAAAAACCACACATGGGGGCACCAAGCTCTTTCAGAAGTGTCGATATTTGGGTTAATGATGAAATAGGTCATTATTTCCAAACAACATAAGGTCTCCGACAGACAGATTCATATCCTCTATTGTTTAATATAGTAGCTAAAATGCTAGCTATTCTTATCGCAGGAGCGAAAGATGGATAGATAGGGGGTCTTATTCCTCACTTCGGGCTTATCTATTTTAGAATATGCAGACGACACTATATTATTCAAGGAGCACGATCTTAAAAAGCGGTTAATACGAAATTAATCATGTGCATATTTGGACATCTACCGGGGCTTAAAATAAATTTCCACAAGAGTCGGTCTTTTGTTTTGGAAAGGCCCTTGAGGTGGTTGATCAGTTTAAGAAAATTTTCGGTAGTGAATCTAGATCCTTACCTTTTAATTATATTGGGGTTCCAATTAACTATAGAGAACTTCGGAATTCTGAGTGGCGTCCAGTACAATGCCGTTTCAAAGGCAACTAGGATGTTGGAAATGGAAATTGCTATCCTATGGGGATCGTCTTGTCCATGTTAATTCAGTGTTAACAAGCCTGCCCATGTTTATGCTTTCCTTACTGAAATTCCCAAAGGAGTCAGAAAAAAATAGATTTCTATAAGTCTCATTTTTCTGGAAGAGCAATGAGAACAAAAGAAAGTACATGTTAACTAAATGGAACAGCATATGTCAACCAAAGGGTCAAGGGGGGTTAGGTGTGGAAGTGCTTGAGCTAAAAAAAGAATGTTTGCTCAGTAAGTGGTTGTTCAAACTTTTGAATGAGGAAGGTGTTTGGCAAGAGTTGTTACAAAAAAAAATACCTTCATAGCAAAACATTAGCTCAAGTGGAAGCATAACCTACAAACTCCCCTTTGTGGAAAGGACTCATGAGAGTTAAGGAATATTTCTTCCATAGAGGCTAATTTAAAGTGGGTAATGGAGAAACCACTAGGTTTTGGGAGGACACTTGGTTGCGAAGTTCTCCTCTAAAAAATCAATATACTATTTTATATAACATTGTGAGAAAAAAATGGTTTGGTTCATGATGTGTTTCACAACGCGCCTCCACTAAACTTAGGTTTTAGAAGGGCACATGTAGGGAATAAATGGGAAATGTGGTCTCATTTATGCCTCAGATTAATGGATACTACGTTGAATGATATTTCTGATGTTTTCAATTAGAGTTCAACTCAAGATGGTTTGTTCAGAGTAAAATCTATGTACGAGTTAATGAATGGACATGCTAGATTTTTTAGGACATATCATTGGAAGTTCAAAATTCCTCTGAAAATAAAAGTGTTCACGTGGTTCCTTAATAGGAAGGTCTTTCTCACAAAAGATAATATTGCGAGGAGGAATTGGAAAGGTGATACTCATTGTTCGTTTTGCGGGAATGAAGAGTATTGATCATTTATTTATTTTCTTCCCTTTTGCAAAATTTATGTGGCGTGTAGTTTATTGTACTTACAATATTCATCCACCCTCCAATGTAATTAATATGTTTGGTAATTGGTTGAATGGGTTGGACAAAAAGACCAGGCATAGGATTTGTATCGGTGTTTCGGCTATTTGTTGGTCTATGTGGAATTGTAGGAACAATCTTGTTTTTAACAGTAAAAAAACTTTTCATGTCTTATAGGTTATTCATATGGCGATGCACGGATCCAGTTATGGGTTTTCCCGCTTACTTTAGACCAGCGGGAACTTACGGTGGCTGATTGCACAAGGCTTCTATCGTGGCATAGAAATTTTACTCTCGGCATATGTGTCAGCCTATTAATAGACTTTCGAAGTTTTTTGTGTTTTGATGTGTCGGGTGAGACCTGTCTCATACCGTTATGTGTTATGTGTGATGGGATATCAAACTTAAATAATAATCCAAATAAGTAATAAAAGTTGTGCGCATCACTCGATGTAGAGGCTGGGTTCTCTCCCCCATTTCGAAAAAGGAGTAGACGAGCAATTGTTACAACAAGAGTCATTAGATGTGGTGTCAAGCAATTTGGTACGTCCGCCCATAGGCACTCGACCCGAATGGGAAAGCTATGGGTTGCTATTTTCACACATGGGTCGCCCGATTAATATAAATAATTATTATAAATATTTATTCTACACTATGTGTAGTCTCTTTACGCAAGCACATATTTTTTTGTTGAAAAAAAAAACAATTCATGGGAGCAATACAAGACAGATAGAAAAAATCATAAAAAGAAAAGGTGATGATTAGTGGCCACTCCTAGAAATATGTAACCTTCAACCAGATGCTAGATCGGGCCAATCGATACCTGGAAGCAAAAAGGGTTGGCTCCAGGAGCAATATGTGAGGAACATAGCACGATTTGCATGGGAACAGAAAAAGACTTCGATACGCTATAGTATTTTCAACCATTTTATATGGTAAAAGAACTTACCAGAATATTTGTTTGCACAATAAAAAAATTCGGTTGGCATGGATATCTACCAAAGGAGATAAAAAAAAGTTTGGTCATGACTTGATGGGCTCCCGATTATGTCGGGTTACCTGCTGGGTCGGTCATAGGTCTAAATATAGACCCACGGGTCGGGTCACGGGCACACACTTGAACCGAAAACTAGCTCGGGCATAGGTATGATTCAGGTCGACCCGAGCAAACCAGATCCGTGTAACATCCCTGATTTTTGAGGAATTCAAAAATCACAAAAATTTAAAACTTTTATTTTCCACTAATGCAAGGCATCAAAAACCAACTAAAACTCAAACACAAAGGGAAAAATTATTTGTTTTTCCAATGTTAGTGGAAATAATAATCCAAGTGCCTCTGTTTTCTAAAAACCTAAATCCTCAAAATAAATAAGTATGCACAGAAACTATTTTCACTCTTCGAAAACCTTAAAAATATAACATGGTTTCACTAACAATATGTTTTACAAATGAATGTTTGCATCTCCTATTCAACAATAATGATTCATCTTTCTATTACTGGACTAGTAAAATATTTTCAAAGCCAAAATTAACTAATTATTTTTCTTAAATTACCATAACAAGTTCCAACCATAAAGTGTTTTCATGAAGTATTTTTCTTATAAAAATAAGTTAATTACAATGGGAAATAATATTTTCAAAAGTGCCTTGTCTCTGAATTTTTATTTTGCTTATAAACATTACCTAGCTATTTTTCTATTTTAAAATGGTATTAAGTAGCTATTAGTAGGTTAATCACATTTTGAAATATAATTGTTTGAAGTATGTTAAAACAACACCTAAATATTTCCACTGCAAAGATAATTATTTTACATAAATGTAGAAGTTTTTTTTGAGGTCATTTGGGGTATTTATTCAAAAGTTATGAAATAAGGAAAAAAAAGTAAATGAACAAAAAAAACAAAGAGAGAGCAGTGTAGCAGCCTTGGGCCGAGCCCACTGCTAACCCCCGCGCGAAGCAGCACGCAGAGGCCACGAGCAGCCCAACAGGAGCTCAAGTGCGCAGCCCAACAGGAGCTCAAGTGCACAGCCCAGCCCGTCCGCTTCTACCTCTCTCCCTGACAGGTGGACCTCGCCACTTACCTCAGAGATGACGTCATGTCATCAACCTCCTGCGCACGCAATCGAGTCCGGGAAGAACACGCAGATCTGGCCCGAATTTCTCGCGATTTAGGGAAGGATTCGTGGCCCCGAGCTCCTCCATATATAGTCTACAACCTCCTCTACGATTCCCCCTTGGAACCCTAGAACACCACGCCGCCAGGCAGCCGCAATTCCTCGCCGGAGCCGCACAGCACCGCCGCCGTCTTCCTTGTTATCCGGCACGGTGAGCCCCTCACGGACCTTGCCGAGGTCACCCTCTCCTCCCCTCTCTCCTGCGCATCCACTGATGCCATGGTTCGGTTTTTTCGCAGCACAACGGCCGCGCCGGCCACTCCAAAACTCGCCGGAGCTACTCCATCGCTGCCATCACGGGATTGCATCGCGCCGCAAATTGGGGCCGTCTAAGAGGTCCCCGAGGTCACCATTGCACTCGCCGTCATCAACCGCGTCGACCCATGCCGTCACCGTAGCCCAGAGACCCCCGGAGCCCTACCGTCTTCAAGCTCCTGCGAGCACCGGCCACCGCGCGCCATTCTCCGGTGAACCACTCCGGCGATGTAAGTCACCTCCATCCTCCATCGTTCGATCAAAAATGGACGCGCGGGATTAGATCGCGAGCAGGTACGTAGCCCCGTCGGCCAGATCTGGATCTGACGCTCCAGATTTAAAAGAGCCAAGCCGAGCCGAGCCAAGACTTAAGTCGTAGCTCAAGCCAGACTCAAGCCGATCGCAACCAATCACAGCGTGCCACCTCAGATCTGTTTCGCGCACCAATCAGAGTCTGCCACGTGGCTCAGGTGTTTCTCTGTTTTTATTCCGAATAGATTTAATTGTCACTTTTGCAGAAAAGCCCCCCAAACTTAGAATCATCATAACTTTTTAACCGTAGATCCAAATTTAGCAAATTTGGACTTTTTGAAATCAACACAACACGTAGAATATTTTAGCACCGTCCAAACTCAAATTTGACAAACTTAAATAGGTTCAAATTTAATTATGCTTGTTTGATGATTTTTGGCATAGTTTGAATTCTACAAATCTAAAAATTGCAAATAAAATATTATTGTAAACCTTAGGCCGTGTACTAACAGTCCCCAATGCCCAAAATCATATTTGGCTAAGTGCAAAAATGTTGCCTTAGAGTTTAGTGCCTACTATTATGACTTAGTTATTTTTGAGTAAAGGTTTTTAATATATTTTTCCTTAGCAATTTTTCTCTAAGTGCTAACTTTAGACCAGATAGACAAAAACCAAAGCCCTTAGAATATTTCTAAGTTACTTTTCCTAGTTGACCCTCCTAGTTGAAAACCACTAAGTCTGGAGTTGTGAAAAGCCATGGAGAGGATACTCCAATTGTCAACTCGAAGATTTTCAACATGAAGCAACGAAGACAAATGAAGGACTTGGCCAAGAAATAAGAATCCAGAAGCATCTCCAAAGAAGTAGAAGCACTTAGAAGAAAATCAAGAAGACCAGCCACATCCCCCTCTTTTTCTAAGTCTTTTCTCCCCTTTCTTTTCTGTTCTCTTAGACTTTGTGCTATGGCTAAGTTAGATTTGACCAACCACTAGTTTGTATCAAACCATAAGTGTTAGAAGATTCAATGAAGTCCCCACACCAAGGAGGAAGCTACAAAGGATCCTTAAGATTTTCTAAGACAAGGCTGTGAAGACTTAGGATTTGTTTTCCAATACTTAGAATTTGTTTTCAAGGTGATTAGTGTTTTGACCAAGACTTGGAATTTATTTTCCAAGTGAGATCAGAGTTTTTGACCAAGACTCCAACAAGAAGACTTTCCTCAAGAAGAGCAACTGCAACTCAAGAAGAATACTCTCCTAGAAGATGAACAAGATGAAGTTTTTTACAAGTCCTTTTAAGGGAAACTCTAACAATCTCTACTACCTCTCTTATTCTATATGACTAAGTTCCTAGAATTAGTAAGGATGACTACACGCAAGGCCATTGAAGAAACATGCAAAATACTTAGACATCAGAAGCAACTCAAGGAAGCAAAAGAAGACTTGGAGAAAACAAGACAGATATTGATTTGATCTTTATGTGATCTTTTGATCAAAAACTAACCCTTAGTCACAAAGGGAAAACCACTAAGAAGAATTTCTTAGTTCTCTTTGTGTGTATTGAAATAACAAGCTTTCCTTTTGCATATCAGAGTAAAGGTGATAATCCTTAGTGAAACTTTTGTTCAATAAGTTTGGAATCCTCAAGACACAATCCTTAGCCATTTTCCATACACTAAACCCAAATAAAATAATTTCTTTGTAGAATAAATTGGTGTGTTAAGTTTGTTGGTTGTTATACTTTGTTATTTTGCTTGTGATTGTTTGTTTATTGTTGTTTACTTATGTTGTTTAGATTGTACGGAGAGAACGTTACATTTTGTGAAGAGAAGGTGATTGTTCTTCACCAACTTCAAAGGCAAGTGGCACACCCCATAAATTTTCCTAAGTATTTTCTATGCATGACTTAGTGTATTTTCTATATGCATGTGTAGGATAGTATGGCTATGCTAAAACTACTATCTCCTTTGCACTAGTTGTGTCTAGAACCCCATTGATAACTTAGTAGAATTATTGATGCCTTGCAAAAATTGTTTTGATTAAACTGTTAAATTCTACTAAGTTAATTTACTACCTGGGTGGATTGGGCTTGATTGGCTGTCAGAGTTGAGTGTTCATTCACTTGTGGTTTGCCACACAGGAATAAAGGGACCAATGTTTCCTCTAAGTGAAGTTGCTATCGTGCAGCCATTAGTCATATGGGCTCTGGCTAGATGGATTAAGTTGCGTGGACTTGTCCCGACTTGACAGGTGGTGGTAGAATGGCTAGAATGGGAGCGCGTCAAGTAAGTATGGGATGAGGAAATGCTTCTGAAAAATCTCGTCTCAACTCTCTCCTTTTCCTTAGCACAAATTGGGTTCTTAAGGATAGTTTGGGTTAGTTGGGTCTAATGGTGAAAGTGCACAACCTCTGCAGAGTTAAAAACTAAGTACTTAGCCGTGTCTCCGGTTACGGACAATTCAAGCAGCTGATCAAGGATGACAACGGAGGCTCCCAACATAATTTTCTCTAAGTTAAATTTGAGGGTTGAACAAGGGTAGAAGAGGATATGGTTTTCAAGCCATGTCTCAATTTTTGAGGAGAAGTTTTATAAAGCGTTGGGAAAAATTGGCTTTATGCAAAACAGCCTTAAACTCCACTCGGCCAAATATGCATGTAGTATTAGTCTTGCCATTTATATCCACCATAGTGTTACTTGCCAATACATTAAATTGTATTGACTCCCTTGTGGCTGCATATTCCATATTGCAGATGAATCTGAAAATGAGTGAGGTTTTGTTCAGGATCTCGAGTCTATCGCCAACATGTTTTGCCTGTGGCGCATGAAGAAGATGAGGCTCAATGTATTCTATGTTTTCCGATGTAATACTTTGTATCCTGCTAGTCTTCTAAGACTATGCAAGTTGTAACCATATTTTGTAAAAACTGGATCATGCGATGTAAAATATTTTGACGCATTTGCATGATATTTCATTTTGAACTGTGGTGCTAACAATTGATCCAGGGACTAGCACAATAACACAGGGTTCTTGCATTATTTAAATGTGGGAACGCTACAATCCGATTGCCACCCTTTAGGTGGGTATATAAACCATGTAACTTGTATCCAAGGAGTAGACACCCAATTGTTACAACAAGAGTCATTAGATGTGGTGTCAAGAAATTTGGAAATAATCCAAGTGCATAAAGAGAGACACGGTCGCACAAGAGCTGGAGCTACATACACCAGCCAGTTCATAGCAAGAACGCTAAAAAAATGGCAACAAACCGAAGCATCTAAGAGGAGTTGGCAAGCCACAAGAAGCAGTATATCAAAATTTCCTAAAGAACAAGCTTCACAAGCCAATAGGTATGAACATAGAGATTACATACAGAAGAGATCATTTGGTCTTATCAAATTGAGAGGAGAGTGTGAAATTAGGGAAAACAATAATAGAGCTCCAGGTCGCCAAGACCTGAGTTGATGATCACTGGCATCATGCCGGGAGATGTAGAAAAATCAAAAGGATGAGTAGATCAAGTGTAGTGTCTATTTTCAAGTCACTAGTTAAAAACAACAAACATAGAATAATTTAGTTGAATTCCAGAAAACCTGAACTATGGAGAGCATGTATATCAACCAGACCAAGTTCTAAATTCAACCATGAATTAGATAGTATCTAGTTAACAAAATTAATTGAAACTAGATGAGCCAACGTCCAGTTAAAATTATAACATGAAACAAATGCAAGCAAATATAGAAGCCAGTTATGTTTTTAATCAACCTTTAGCATGTGAATCATCTAAATGGACCTAAATCCAAGCAAAGAATCTAGAGCGGCAAGAGTTTGAATATATTTCCAAATGAATATATAGTTCTACTCTATTTAAGCTATTGTTAAACCAATTGATTCAAGTTAAATTCAAATATCCTAGTTCAAACAAGTCTAGTTGGAACCTTAGCCGAGTAAAGCTACAGATCTAGGGGCTCTATATTCAACTGGACCACGACTCAAGGAAGAAAACATACGGAAAGAGCATAATTGGAGCACAATTCATAAATAGAAACTACATCACAATCATCATAGCAGCTTGGTGATGAAATTCCACCTACCAGCTCAACACCGAGCAACATCGATCATGGCCAGATACCAGAACACGAGCACATCATAGAATACAACTCGATAGATGAATCACAGAACACGAAAAAGAAATGTGGAAGAAGTATGGTCCGAAGCTAAGAATGAAGTATGTACTAGAGGGCACCAGAGAACAACCACTGTATTGTAGCATGTCAGGGTGTGCTCGCCAGGATGGGATCCCCGGAGCAACGACAGTCGATAGGATCACAACGGAGGCGTCACACTGAAATGTAGTACAGCTGCCATGCCACTAACACGGGATGAGGGAGCACCACTGCGATAGATGAACACTAGAGGATCACTTGTGACCATGACATCACAACGGAGGGCGAGGCGAGCGTCAGAGCGGCCATGACTAAAACCCTAGATCGGGTTAGGGTGATGGGAAGTGCGAGAATGACCAAGTGATTAATCGACCGGGATGGAGAGGTATATCAGAAGGAGGCGACACAAACTGGTTTCTTCTTGACAGAACTCCGAAGAGAGCGTTGATGCCGGTGATGAATCGGGCCGTGACGTCCTGTCGTGCTTGTGATTTAGGTTGCGGTACCATAGGATAGCCACGGTGGTCTCAATAGCCTCATTGTTGTTTACATATATTGGTGGTGCATCCATTTAACACAAGAATCCACCAATATAGACTGTCACATATCATTTTGGCGCAAGGTTGGCTATATGAATAAGTGTAAATGATTGATGTTGTTATGGAACAACGAGAAAGGATTGATGTTACATTTGTGGAGTCATAGTTAATTTAGGTATGAGAGAAGATTCGGGCCATAAAGAGCATAGTTTTGAAAACTGAACCGGACCGGTGGTCCGACCAGCAAAAACCGAAACCGACGCCTTGTCCGGGTTTTTTACGTACATTGGTCTTTTAGTAATAAAAAAAAATATATAAAAGTGCATAAACTATAAGTCGAACCAACTAGGGAGACAACATTAGGTGATCTATTAGTGGATTTCATCATATACTAAGTGTATATATTTGGTATGAGGTCAATTTATTTTAAATTTTAGCTTTAAAATTTCCCTTTTTTAGCCGCGAATGAACCAATGGTTCGACCGTTAAAAACCTAAATCAATTGTCTCAACGGTTTGATTATTGGTTCCATTTTAAAACTATGTCATGGAGCCTGGCTTTTTCTTAGAACTTTGTAAGAACGGAGAAAAGAAATAATATTCTAAACGCTCATACAATTTTAGGAAAAATTGCACATGTCTATGCAGATGTACGTATGAATATGTCCATGGAGCGTGGAGTAATGCTAACTAATTGATTTTCAAATTCCAATATAACTAAATCCTTGCTTTTATCCATAATTTTTATCTGTGCAACAATATGTGGATATCCTATATTAATTTTGTTTATGTCAGCTGGTAATCGCTTTTGAGGTTCACAACTCATACATATTCTTGGTTGTAAGACATGTGAATCTCATTCCTCCATATATGGAATCGAGAGGAAGTGTTCACCACTTAACATGGCAAGCCTAATTAGCAACTACTCCCTCCGTTTAACAATAGATGACTTCTACATATCTAAATATAGATGTATCTAGACATATTTTAGTGTCTAGATACATCAATATATAGATATTTGGAAGTCATCTATTGTTGAACGGAGGGAGTAGGAACAACTTGGCAATGCTTAGTATGCACGGGCGGAGCTTAGTTCGGGCCAGCAGGGGCCACCGCCCCCAGGTTCGGACAAATCTGCGAAGTTTTTTTTGGGGGGAAGGACTTAAATGCGAAGTTTTTTTTGTGGGGGAGGACTTAAATGTGAATTTCTGGCAAGCTCCGCCACTGTTAGCATGTTAGGCCTATCAATATGCGAATGTAGGATAACCATTTCTCCTAGAGTCTTAAAAAAGGTTTATTTTTAAGCCGCTTAGTTTTACATTGAATTTTGATATCTAATTTTGTTTGTAGGCATATTGAGATCTATGTTGTTTAAAGAATGCTATTTTTACTATACGGATCCTTAGTGTCCAAAGTGTGTACGACAACACACGTGTGCACTCTGTGTTGGCCAAACAATTAGAATACACACGGCTTGATATTGGTGTGGACCGGATGAAAAATCATCATACGGATAGTGCTTCTCTTTACTATTGTAAAGGAGAAAATGAAGTGTGCTCGAAATTAAAAAAAATATTTAATTGATCAATCCAGGCAGATGCTAATAACTTGAGCCTTGTGTCTTGCGTATAATTTTATTTTGGATTTGGTTAACCGACAATATTATATTCTCATGCTCTCATTTTATTTTACATATTTGATGTATCCTTTGTTTTTCTATTTAATATTTTAGGAATCACTAAAAGATATGTACTCGTCGCAACACACTTTATCATTGCGCGCAGCGTCTTCTAACTCGGCATCCCGTCATATTAATGAGAACGTGCTTTGTGCACATTTATGACTACATTTTTTCTCTCTCTCATGTTGTAACGAACGAGCATGTTTGCTAGTTCAAAACAAAGTTGTATAAAGTTGTTCTAGAAGTTAGAGCATCTCCACTGTGGGGAGTCATGCCACCGCCGCGTGGGCATCGGAACACCGTTTGGGAACTGAGAAGGCGGTCATGCACCATTCAAAACAACGGTGAGCGGACTCGGTGCCAATGATAAGTTAGGCCCGCCCGCCGGCGTCCTATGTGTTGGCGGTTCTAGACTTTACGGTACTCCCGAGCCGGCATCGACAATGGGGGGTGGGGGTGGGGGTGGATAAGGGATTGGATATTTTTTTTTCGGACTATCTAGACCAATGTACGACACTGATGAGATGATTTTCGTATCCGAACCCTATTGAGCCGCTAGGAGGATTGTCGAGGCCGCCGGTGGAAACACTCATATAGACAAAAATTTGCCTCCTCCTGGTTCTTTAACATTTTTCTGTCGAGCTTAAATTTGCTCTTGCTCCTCAATTCAGTTCACCTTTGCAAAACTGCAAACGTCTTCCTGTCGGCGGCAAGAAAAAATAGCACGCCGAACAAGTAAGCAGTTTAACAAAAAGGTAGAGTAAAAACCATCAAAGAACAAAAGGAGGGCAAAGTAAGAACTTAGGGTCCTACAGCGAGAAGCATCTTTGTTCTTTTTCCTGTTTACTACCCCTATATAGCTCCTGCTAGGTTGTGGAACCGACCCTTTGGAGTCTTGTGCGCGGCCGCAACCAAGTTTGCGGGTGTGTCGCGCGATCGCTCTGATCGGCGCGTGTGGTGGGTGACCGGAGGGGAGCGACGTTGCGAGAGACATCTTGGAGGATGCGATTGGCCCTAGGGCTTGGTTCCCACCCGGGCGAGTAAGAGCATCGGTCCAATGGGGGTTCGGACCAAAAAACCCGTCGCAGCGGCACCCCCAAAGGTGTCCACCCGTCAATTTTATGTCCGGGCCCCTAGCCTACCGGCCAAACTTGGGGGGTCTGTCTGGGTGCGCCGGACATTGTCCGGTCACCACACCCGACAGGCGGCCCCGCCCGTCATAGAGACAAGCCGCCCCGGGCCGATAGTCATTTGTCCCCATCCTTCTCCTCTCGCCGCCGATTCGCACCATCGCCAACACCCTTGTCGTCGCCAACTGTACGCAAGAGTCGAGCACATACAACGTTGGACGATTCGCCGCCGCTCGTCGCCGTTCGCCGTCGTTTTCGCGCGCCGCCGCAGGTCATTCAACCGCCATCGTTGTCCTCGCTTTCACCCCGCAGGTAAGGTATTCGACCGTTTGCCTCAGGGCGATGAACCACCGTTAAACTTGTTTAGCTCACGGCTAATGATTGGGTTTTGTCCAATCTAGTATAGATAGTGACGACGAGATCATGTTTTGCCAACTGATGGAAAAGGAGGCCGCCCTTGGAAACAACGAGGAGAATATGATGGTCATGACGGTTCTGTTAGAGGCGATGGTCGTGGAGGCAGCCGAGCCAAAGCACAGAGGATAAAGGAAAGGGCGCCAGACGAACAAGAACCGACAAAGGGCAACTGGCCACAGACTCTTGTGGGACGACTATTTCTCAGACACGTTGGCAAACCTACCTCATGAATTTCGTCGGCGTTTTCGGATGAACAGAGAAGTCTTCAGGCGAATTGTGCATGGTGTTCGGGAGTATGACGACTACTTTGTGCTGAAAACAAACTGTACTGGGCTTCTAGGATTTTCATCTCTTCGGAAATGCATGGCCGCAATACGATGTCTTGCATATGGAACCCTGCAGATTCATTGGATGACTATCTTCACATGTCTGAGACCACCGCCGTTCAAGCCATATTTCGATTTTGCAAGACAATAGTTGCAGTGTTTGGTCTCATGTATCAGAGATCACTAAATGAAGCAGACACAGCTCATTTGTTGGCACAAGGACAAGCAAGAGGATTTCCTAGGATGCTTGGAAGCATCAATTGCATGCACTGGAGTTGGAAGAATTGTCCATTTGCTTTGGCAAGTGATGTACAAAGGTGATCATCACTGAAAGTGCACTGTTGTACTTGAGGCTGTGGCTGATTACGATCTTTGGATTTGGCATTTTTTTTAATGGTCAGTTCTTACAATGACCTTAACGTGTTGCAAAGCTCTCCGATATTCCAGAGACTAGGTGAAGGACATGCTCCGGGCTGCAACTATTCAATCAATGGAGGTGAGTATGACAGAGGGTACTACCTAGCGGATGACATATATCCCAATTGGTCTATATTTGTGAAGACAATCCGTGACCCTATGGGTGAGGCAAATAATTTTTTTGCAAAGAAATAGGAGCCCATCTAGAAAGATGTGGAAATAGCCTTTTGCTGTACTCCAGGCACGGTTTGTTGTGGTAAGACATCCTTATCTATCTTGGTCGATATATCAAATCTGCGATGTCATGAACTCTTATATTATAATGCATAACATGATATTTGAGAGCGAGCGAGACATCGGAATGGTGTTCGACGAGCCATTCGACTTTCAGGGCTCTCCTGCGGATCCACAACCGGGCGTGTCTGCCGAGTTTGATGATTTTCTGGTGTTTATCAGGAAATTTGTGACGAGGAAGTTCACCATCAACTTCAGCCTGATCTTGTGACACACTTGTGGGTTGTGAGGGTTAACGAGTAGTTCGATTATGAAGATTTGTTCGTACGAATTTGAAGAATTTAAAATATTTAAATTATTGTAATAACTATGCAACTATTTGTGTGTTTGTACAATTATTATTTACCTAGTTTATCGAGTGTTTTTATCGAGTACAAAATAGTTTGATCAAAACCAAAACAGGTATGCCGTTTGAGGCATAGGCGGACCAAGCGTAGGGGCAAGGAGGGGCGGTCGCCCCGGGTCTCCCTGCGCGCAAATTTTTTTTGGGTCCATCGAGCGAGTCGTTTCCAGCCTTCCAGCGATAGAAGGCCGAAAAAATCTCTAACCGCTGCTCCGCTCCCGAGTCATGACCTAGCGCGCCCGCCGCCGCCGGCCGCCCAGGAGCCGGCCGCGCCCCCGCCGCCCCGTGCCCTCTCCTCCCGGTATGTGCTCCTCCCCGCCCCGGCGTCCCCCGCCCAGGGTTGTCCGCACTGCCTTGGCCGCGCCCGCCGCCGTCGGCCGCCCCATGCCGCCCAGGAGCCGGCCGCGCCGCCGCCACCGCACACCAGGAAGCAGGAGCCGGCCTCACCGCAGGCCGCCCCACGACATCTCCTTCTCGTCCCGCCTGGTGTGCCGCCCGCCCTGCGCCCTCTCCTCCCTGCTTACGGTTGTCCCCTGCCGCCTGGTGGTTTATGTCTACGGCGTCCGCCGCCAGCTCGATGAATTTGGACGATGGACTCGATGAAGAGGCATATTGGATTGCCCTACAACTAGAGGAAGAGGAAGAGGAAGAGGCTCTACCCAGGAAATTAGAGATACAATGAGGAGGGCGTATTTGTCGAAGGGTCCATGTCGTGTGATAGGACATGATTTTCCTCGCAGAAACTTTGGGAAAGACCAGCGCCCATTTCAAGAAGCATGGTATAAAACTTTTGATTGGTTAGAGTATAGTGTCGCGAAAGATGCGTCCTATTGTTTTTATTGTTTCCTTTTCAAGTCTACAAGCATTGGTAAAAAATTGGGTATGATGTCTTCACGAAGACGGGGTTTACAAATTGGAAAAAAGGACCAGAGTACTTCAACCTTCATGTAGGTAAACAAAACAGTGCTCACAACAATGCTAGAAAACATTGTGAATATTTTAGGAATCAGAAGCAAAGTGTTTCATATGCCATCACTTGTCATGTTGAAAAATCACATCTTGAATATGAAGAACGCTTGAGGGCTGTTGTAGGTGTTGCTAGATTTCTTATTTTACAAGGTTTAGCATTTCGTGGGCATGACGAGAGCAAGACTTCCAAGAACAAGGGTAATTTCCGTGAGATGGTGGATTGATTTGCCAAAAGATGTAAGGATGTAGCTGATGTGATGAATCAAAATGCTCCCCGCAATCATAAATTGACTTCTCCTAAAATACAGAAACAAATAGTGCAAGCATGTGCAGAAAAGACTATGGAGGTCATAATGAAAACTCGGGGATGGTAATTTCTCTCTACTTGTTGACGAGTCTCGTGACTCATCTGTTAGAGAGCAAATGGTCGTGATTGTGAGGTTTGTCATTTAGCATTATTTCTCTCTACTTAGTCTCCTAGTCTCCTAATATGATTATTTTAACTTAATATTTTTTTTGTTGTAGATTTGTAAACCAAAAAGAAGAAGTGTTGGAAAATTTGCTTGGTGTTGAGCATGTTGTTAATACTACATCGGCTTCTTTGAAGAGATCTTTGGATGCAATGTTTGTTAAACATAATCTACCCATGTCTAGATTGAGAGGACAAGGTTATGATGGTGCCTCAAATATGTGTGGTGAACCCAATGGATTGAAGAAATTGGTGTTGGATGTCAACCCTCATGCCTTTTATGTGCATTGTTTTGCCCACCAGCTTCAATTGGTGGTGGTTGTTGTTGTGAAAGGAGTTCTTGTAGTTAGTGATTTGTTTGGGCATACAAATAAGATTGTCACCATGGTTAGTGTTTTTACATGTTAATTCTTTGAGCATTCGAAACTCTAATATATGTCCATCATGTATGTAAATCTGAATGCACATTTTTGTTTTTATAGGTGAGTGCCTCTTGTAGGCGAAAAGATGCATTGTTGCAGAAGCATCATGACAGATTGGTATCACTCTTAGAGCATAGGGATATTGTGTCAGGAAGTGGTCAACATCAAGAGACGAGTTTAGTAAGAGCAGGTGATACACGTTGGGGGTCACACCATAGAACTCAAATCCGTTTACATCAAATGTGGGATTCTGTGGTTGAAGTGCTCCAAGGTATTGCTGAGGATGGGGCAGATATGGATGATAGAGGTGTGGCTTCAGGTTATCTCATAAACATGGAAACCTTTGAATTTGTTATTATCTTGCATTTGATGCTTCGAGTGCTTGGTTTGACAAATGATTTGTCACACTCATTGCAACAAAAAGATCAAAACATAGTTTTTGCCATGAATATGATTGTCTCTGTTAAAAGTCTATTACAAAAGTTCAGAGATGATGGATGTGAACCTCTTTTGTTGGCTGCTACTAACTTTTGTGTTGGAAGAAATATTGTAGTGCCAAGTATGGATGATAACATTTTTGCTAGAGGTTATCCAAGGAGCTCACGCAAAATGGTCACTAACTTTCATCACTACAAGGTACAAATATTCAATGAGGTGATTGATAGAAACATAGTTGAGATGAATCACCGATTTAGTGAAACTTCCACACGCTTGTTACAGTGCAGTGCATGCCTTGATCCTAGGGAATCATTTAGTAGCTTTGATCATGAGAAGCTACTTGAGCTTCCAAATATTTACTCTGTTGATTTCTCTTCACAAGATTGCTATCTCTTGACTGATCAACTGAACTTATATGTTCTTGTGATGAGAAGTAGCCCGGATTTCTTGACTTGTGGTAGTCTCAGTGATCTTGCTATCAAGTTGGTTAAAACTAGACAACATTTGGTTTTTCCATTGGTTTATCGCCTAATTAGACTTGCATTGATATTGCCTGTGACGACGGCATCAGTTGAGAGGGTTTTCTCGGCCATGAATGTTGTAAAGACGGATCTTCGAAACAAGATTGGTGATGATTGGCTCAATGATTTGATGGTTTGCTTTGTTGAGCGGGAGATATTTGCAAACATTAGTGATAAGGAGATTATGGAACACTTTCATGCCTTGAGGAATCGTCGAGGCCATCTACCTCGACCACCTCGTCTTCCTTCGAGTACTTCAAATTAATGGTACAGTGCTCTATCTTCAAAAGTTACAATTGTGGTCACACTTGTGTTGAGATTCAGATACATAATTTTTATTTCTTTATGGTGTAGGTTTTGCTTGGAGTTTGGGGTCATATTCTCAAAGCCATATTCTCAAAGCCATATTCTTAAATTCCTGGGTCCGCCACTGGTTTGAGGGGTAGCCGGTTTGGGGACGCCGCTGCAGAGCACACTCACCAAATCCGCGGACACATGTCCGGCGTTCCAAAAATATCTAATTAAAGGGGTGTCGGACACATATTTGATGGGTGCCCGCGGAGATGCGACGAGAGCATGGAACATCGCCAATGCCCTTAGCCTTTTTTTCCATTTCTTATGGTTGTCAGCAACGCCAAACACCATCCCTGTGAGTGTGTGACAATATGTCTTGTGCATCCGACCCTGTGGATAGCGATTCCTGGCTGCCCGACGCAACTGATATCGTCCAGCTTTTGCGACCAAGAGCTCAATTCAGAACAAAGAGTGTACAAGCAAGAAGGCACCGTCCCAAAACAGTAAAACTTCTGGTTCCAGACTTGCGGTATAGCGAGAAGCGTCTTCCTTCCTTTTCCCTGTTCAGTACAGTACCATTACTACTCCTGTAGCTCCAGCAGGAGCACACTCACCACACGCGAGACGAGACGACAGCCAATCGCAAGCCCGGAGGTCCGCGTGACGTCCCATCCGGCGGCTCAGGTCGCGGCCGCACCAAGCGTCGCAGGATCTCGGCCGTCCACCCACCCGCAGACACAGAACCGCCGTCGCCGCGCTAGGCCCACCCGTAAGCGCCACTGACACCCCCACTACCCACACCACCGCTACTGGCACACACAACACCTCTCCTGCTTTCTCTCCCACTGCAATCGCATGCACCAGGCGGACTAGCATTCAATCAAGATCAAAATCCCCAATCTTTTTCCCCTTCTCCCTGCTCCTCCTCCGCGGCTCTTCTTGCTGCTCAACCGACAAGAAGATATTTCGATTGCTGCTTCGTCCTTGCATTGGCGCGAGCGGCGGAGGCCATGGAATCGGCGGCGGAACCGGACGTGAAGGAGAAACCCGACGCGTGGGACCTGTTCCGGCACTACGACAAGCTCTACTTCCGCGGCGCGCTCGTCGACGCCGCCTTCACTCTCGACTATATCACCCCGCGCGCCAAGACGATCAGGTACGTAGGCCTCTCCTCCCGGCCTCCTCCTTTCCTCCTCCTCCTCGTGATGCTGCTGCTGCTTAGGGGGTGGTTCTTGCCCACCCGTTTCTTTGATTTTGGGGATAACACGCTGTTACAGGACCGGCCTGAGGAGGGGCTGGTCAAAGAGATGCAGATAACCCAACGCTTATCTCTCTTACTAGTAATCTTGCGCGCATTGCGCGTGTCTAACTAGTAGTATTTGACACTTCGGCTCGCATAAAAGATGCCCCTTTTTGGGGGGCAAAAGTCTGGAACAAACCTTGGCTTCGTAGGCCAAGTCTGAAACAGACCCTGACCTCGAAATCCCTGATTTCCCGACCTTGTACTTTCTAATCCCGGTGTTCCTGGTTGTTTTCTGAGCAAAGTTTGTTTGCCCGCTGGGTTCTGCCTACGTGGCTGGGATTAGGACGCCAGCTGTGATGTCGTGGTTATCGGCTGAATAGGGGTGGTGGAGCCAGGCCGCTGGCAGGGTCGCCGGCGACATACCGTCAGCACCCAATAGCTTACCATCCCGCCAGGCTGTGCGCTTGTGCCGAGAAGCCATAGGCGCCTCGTTAGATTTGAGTGATGCAAACCCGCGAAGAGATGTACTATGTGTGCGTGAACGCAGAGGTAGGCTTGGTTACTCCCATTGCTTTGCCTCAATTTTGATTCTTTTTCAATTCTTTTAATTTGTTTCAGTTAAATTACAATGTAATGGAGGACCGTAAATGTACGCTTTGTTTCAGTTCAATGGACCATCTATTTGTTTCAGTTCAATGGAGCATCTATTTGGTTCGGCAATATAAAATTGCAATGCAGTGTAGTCGAATGCTAATTGAATTTTTTTTCGAGGGTCAAGACTGATATATTGATCGGAAACATTGTTTCTTACATCACGCAGAGCGACTTCAGGTAAAGCATCATGCACATGATAGAACCAAGTATTACAGGGAGGGACCTAAACTGCTGGCTAGCTGAAATTTCTTGTGGAAAATATAAATTGGTAGACAGAAAAAAATAAAAGTGCAATTCATCGTCTTAAAATAAGTCGTGATAAATAAGTAATATCAGCTAAGATGGCACCAAAAGAAATGGTATATACAAAAGAAGGCGGGGGAGCGCGAGGGCCAGCGACGAAGACGGGGCGGCACGCCGGTGGGTGTTTAAGGTGGCAGGCAATGCGGGAAGGCGGTGTTGGGGTGAAGCTGCCGAGGGCGAGTACCTCCACCCCGGTGGCGGATATCGGCGGGAAAGGGGAGGATAAAGCAAAAAAATAAAAAGGCGGGAATATCGGCTGTCTCGCCGACGGAGTGATCCCACGCGACTTTTCGCTTTGTCTGGCGCCTCCCACCAGGCGCGCTGGGTTCGGATTGGATTCGCTGGACGTATTTTCGACCCGAACCAGTGAAAGGCGATTTGGGACAATAGTGTACAGTGTACAATCAGCTCGGATTGGATGTGGGCTAAGGACATGTACAATAGTGTACAATCAGCTGTCTATAAGCTGTGCCACGTTGGATTTTAGACTACGTGCAAGAGAGATTATCAGGAGGGAGAATCAGCTGTCTATAAGCTGTGCCACGTTGGATTTTAGACTACTAGATTCTTTGTAATCTCGCCTTTCGTTCCCTTTTCTAGACGGGAGGAGATCGTGTAAAGTGTTCAGATTTGAGAGTGGCGGGCTTCTTATTTTTTAGCGGATTTCGCTCCTAGATTGATGCTGCCCTAGGTTTATTTTCTCCCGTTGGATCATGGCATAGGGGTTATGCGTACAAGGAGGTTAATGTTGTGCTGAACGTGTTCGAGTGCTGTGTATATTAAACATAAATATTGTCCAAGTGTGTGGCTTCAGGCCTACCTACCTTAAAATAGCATACGAATTACAGACTTTGCTTAATGTTATTGTTTTGCTGTACTCACTTATTAACGCAGTAAAAATATATAGGAAGAAGAAAATTTATAGATCATCTCGGTGCATTTAAAATTTTGAATATGTGTTCGGATACATGCCAAATTAGTCATTCCTACTGAAATTGGTGGTACGTCAATGTATTCACACGGCAGGTAGTTGCATTATTGCTTTCAAATTTAGCATTTTTATTTTCATTCTCCTATTCACTTCTTGTTTGACCTAATTAGTTCTTTGTATCGCATCACATCCTTAATTAGTTCAGTATCGCATTAGCTAGATAGACTTTAGCAAGAAATTGTTTCTACTAGATGCTGATTCTGGCTATAAAATGTGTGTTTTATAGTGTTTTGCTCAGTTGGTTAAACTGTGTTTGCAAATTTTATCTAAAAAAAACTTAATGAAAGCAATGATTTCATTGTCTATCTGCAGTTCTATCGGATCCTGTTCATTTGGAAAATTGAGCAAAACCATAACACTCTATCGCACAAATCGCTCAAGTGCTGATCTGAAGAGTGCCCTGCTGCATCTTATGATTCATGCAATCATATTTGTAAAGCATGGTATGAATTCATGCAGTAGCCATGGTCCTGTTTTCCGTGATTGGATGGAAGCTATCAACACTTGCTCTTCAATTGAGGATCGCATGGTTAGTATTTTCTGGCAATAAGTTCCAAATTTGTGCTCCGTTGATAATTTCGTTTCTTGCTTGTGCCACCCAGAGACCAAAAGGGGGTTACTGTATCACCACCACCCATGATTTCAGTAGGGAAAAACCCTGTGGCATCCAGGGCAATCTGTGGAAGGTACTTATTTCCATAGCTCTCCTTTTGAATGTTCCCTTTTTGTTGTTAAATTTCTCTCTAGTTTTTCCTCTCACTGGCATGTTTAAATTTTTACATTTCAGTGTGAATCGTGTGGCGTTACACTTGTGAGGGCCACGAGGCTGGGCCCTCCGTCCGATTCCTGTTGTATCGAGAATGTTAGCCAACATGCAACCTGTGACAACATTCTTTGCCACTGGCACAAGTAAGACCGCATAAGTTTGCCCTGACATATAACTCATCATGTTTATAGGATAGCGTTGTAAAATTGTACCTTACTCCCTCCACCCCTGAATACATGGCGTATAAATTTAGTAAAAAATCCAATGTTTTTCAAGTTTGACCAAGTATATATAAATAAAAATATGAAGATCTACAACACCAATAGGTCCTCCGTAAGATATATTTTTATAATGTATTTGTTCAATACTGTAGGTATTGATATTCTCTTCTATATATTTGGTAAAACTTAGAAAGTAATGACTTTTTGACTAAATTTATATGCCATGTATTTTGGGACGGGAGGGGGCACAAAGTTGATAGGATACACCCTTGTACTTTGGGTGGTGAATTTGTTCTTGCAAAATTACCTCTGAATCATTCAAATGTATAATGACCTCTCGAACTGACAACTAGATGCATGTGCAATTTGTTTTTTTAATACTTTCAATGGCTTATATTAATGTATCTCTTTATAATATTTACTTTCAACTATTGTTTTCGTGGAGAACTTCAAAGGTGTATTGACTGATGGTCTGATGCTATTTTCTGCAGCCACAAGATGAATTGCGGTGGTACATATGTGGTGCCAGAGGGACGAGGTCAAAAGATGGTTCGGACAGGTACATGTCTGAATTCAAGTATCTGTTGGTTGTAAGCTCTGAACTAACTTGGCTCCTGATCTTCATAGTTCTCCTACTATGATCCATCTAAATTAGTTCGGTTTACAATCAATTTTACATCCGTGTATCTGCCATTGATGCATAAAATTCGTGCAAGCACAGTCCAATTAAAGATTCAAGCTTCTCCGTCTTTATAAAGAAACATGTTATTTATTGTCAGCATGCAACTGTTTATGCCTATATTTTGTATTTTATTCTGTAGCTTGATGTATTCATCATAGTTACCATGTATTATAAAATTTTGTAGTTGATGTTGCAAGTATTTATCTTTTATATATTTTTTTCGTTTATGCTATACAACAAGCGAGAAACAAGATGTTTTGTCAGGAGTAGCACTGAAACCATGATATCCTAACAAAAATACATCACCTGCTGCCCTCATAAATGAATGGTCAAGTTCACTGTATGGTAGCTCTTTCTAAACTTGAGTAACTGAGTGGATCATATAAATGTTAATGGTGCCAAAAGACAATTCGTTTTCAGCTAACATATTATTGTAGTAAATTGATGTTACCATATCAACTAACAACATGGCCTCTTCAGGTAAGCGGGGGCTTCTGACTGAAACATCTGAAACATCCGAGTCACAGGAAGCTGTACAAGAATCAGATTCAGATGAAGTTCAGGAGAATTCTACTGTGGCAAAACTAATTGCAGAAAGCAAGTTTCTCCCTCAAGTGTACTCCAGGAAAGCAAGAGCACCAGGTAGTAGCTCCTCAAAGAAGGCAAGCAAGAGTAATATGCCTGAAGACTATCAGAAAGCGGTTGTTTTGCCTGCTACCCCCTGGAAAAGGTTGAAGCCGAAGCAGGAGTCTGTTGCATCGGAGAAGCCTGAGCTTTTCTCTATGGGCATTTGCTCCTCAAAGAAGGCAGATGGCTTTCAGAAAGCAATTGTTGCATCTACTTCCTCTCCGAGCAAACTGAAGCGGAAGCAGACATCTGTTGCATTGGAGAAGCATGAGCTTATCTCACTAGGGAGTTGCAAAAACGCAAAATCATCGAGAACTAACAACTCCAGCATGGCAGACAAGTGGCATAAGCCAGGGCATGTTCAGAAAAAACCTAAGCTAGAGCAAGATTTAGTCGTGTCGGAGAAATATGGAGATTTGTCTCTAGGGAGTTGCAAGGATTCAAAACCACCACGAAGCACCACGTCCAGGAACGCAAGCAAGTGGATCAAGCTCGAGGGTGTTGAGAAATCCAGTGTTCCGCTTGCTGCCCCCCTAAAAAAACTGAAGCCTGAGCCAGGCTTGGTTGCATTGGAGAAACATGGAGATAAACCACTAGGAAGCAGCACCGGAAACAAAGTGGGACAACTTCAGAAGCCTGAGTGCATTCAGAAATCCAGTGTTCCGCTTGCTGCCCCCCTAAAACAACTGAAGCCTGAGCCAGGCTTGGTTGCATTGGAGAAACATGGAGATAAACCACTAGGAAGCAGCACCGGAAACAAAGTGGGACAACTTCAGAAGCCTGAGTGCATTCAGAAAGCCAGTGTTCCTGCCACCCTAAAAACACTGAAGCTTAAGCCAGGCTTGGCTGCATCGGAAAAACATGGAGATGCAAAACCACCACTAGGAAGCAGCACCGGAAACAAAGTGGGAGAACTTCATAAGCCTGAGTGCATTCAGAAAGCCTGTGTTCTACCTGCTGCCCCTCCCAGAAATCTGAAACAAGGCTTGGTTGCATCTCAGACAAATGAGCTTTCCTCTTTTGCAGGGAGGAGCAATTCAAATGTGCTGGACAACATCTCCTCAAAGAAGGCACACAAGCAGCGCGAGCATGAAGAGGCTCGGAAACCCGTTGCGCTGCCTGCTGCCCCTCAAAGCATACTCAAGCAGCAAAACAAAACCAACTCCTCGGTCAAGGCAGGGAAGCAGCAGCAGGGTCCTGAAGATTTTCGAAGTGTATTTTCCCAGCCTGCTGTTTCTCAAAGGAAAGGGAAGCAACCAAACCCTGTTGCACCTAAGAGGCCAAGGACAAGAAACAAAACCACTAGCTCTCCTAAGAAAATACAATATGCTTGCATCAGTGTGTGGGCAGGCATCTACGAACCAGAATATTCAAGTGGATCAGACGAGCCGCTTATAAACAAAAGAACAGAGCGAAGAAAACGAGAGAGAGAAGAGAGAGAACGCGCACAGTCAAAGAAGCGAAGTGCCAGTGGAATCAGCTCCATCAAGGCCCAACCTGCTGAAGAAGAAATGCCATCTCAACAAACCCAGTCACCATCTCAACGCTTGGAGGTCATTGTTATCGATGATGGTGACGAGGTGGTGACTCGAGACCCTACAGATGAGTCCAAGGCACCAGCTCCACGGGTGGAAATTGCTGCAGTCCCTCCTGCTGATCAGGTGACGACTCAAACCCCTGGAGGTCAGTCCCAGCCACCAACTCGACGCATGGATATTGCCGTCCCTCCTGCGGACCTGGCGATGACTCAAGCCCTCAGAGATCCGTCCAGCCCATTCAGACGCATGGACATTGCTGCAGTTCCTCCTGCTGACCAGGTGATGACTCAAGCCCCTGGAGGTCAGTCCCAGCCACTGCCTCGACGCATGGACTATGTCATCCCTCCTGCGTACCTGGCGGTGATGACTCAAGCCCACAGAGATCCTTACACTCCATCTAGACGCATGGACATAGCTGCATTCCCTCCTGCTGACCAGGTGATGACTCAAGCCCCTAGAGGTCAGACACAGCCACCAGCTCAATGCATGGACATTGCTATCCCTCCTGCCGACCTGGTGATGACTCGAAGCCACGGAGATCTGTCAGTTCCATCAACATGCATGGACATTGTTGCGGTCCCTCCTGCTGACCAGGTGATAGACATTTCTGATGACGATGAATGAACTTCTTCTCCATCACTCTAAACTTCGCTTATTCTGTATTAGTTGCTGGCAATGTGTGCCGTGGATGCCTGGATGGACAGCCAGCTCTCAGGACGTTAACAGTAGATCATAGCATTTTGGGTAGTGTCATATTCAGTGTTTGGTTAGTTGCTGAGAGGTAGTAGCGTTAGCATGAAATGTTTAAACATCATCAAGGTAGCATGGCTGATCCTCCGTGGAAGCGTGCGGCTATGATCTGAACGTGGAAACATCAATCATCCTGTGAGAGTCGTGCTACAATATCTTTCTGCAATTCTGCGATACGTTTCGATACACTGGCATGTGCATGGTGAACTGAATCATGTAGCTGCATCTTGTTGGGTAATTTGACGTCTGTGCTACAGCTTCTGGTTATTGCCACTCCTTGATTGCCATGGTGTTTTTATGAACATGAAATTCGCGGGTTTGGTTCTTAGAGCTGCCACACTTTAACACTCCTGTGGCCTATTTGTCGTAAAACGAAATTTTGCCACACTTGTGTCATCAAATTCCTTATCCACACTTGCCTTAGATGAACTGTGGCACAAGTATGGCAGACAGGCACGAAATATATCGTCCTATGGCTGTCTTGCTGTGATTCTGGGTCAAATAGAAAGTTATGCTCGGACAATCCACCTACTCCTTCTGTATCGAAATGTAAGATTTATCTAAACATGTTTTAGTGTAAGATTTATCTAGACATGTTTTGTTTAGAAAATGCTAAAACATCTTATATTTTGATACGGAGGGAGTAATAGACAGGGCTTCCGGACTTGTTCAGAAGCAAGAGCTAAGAATGCTGAAGAAACAGCCATTTTCGTCTATCACAATATCAGCAGATCCAGTAAAACTGACACAGAACTTTTATACGCTGTTGTCAACTCTGATTAACAATCAAAGATAATCTAGAGTATGTACTAATAGTAAGGCAGAGAAGAATTGCAAACTAAAGACGAGACAAATCTCAAAAAGATATCTAACGCCTGCCCTGCTGAGTACGGGAGTATCAGCCTCCCCACACCCTTGCTTCCATTGGGCTTGTGGCATCTGCATGTAGTTCAGAAGCAATCCGCTTCGTCTTACTGCGGCGCTCCATCGTCAAACTCATTCATGTGGTCTAACAGGTAGTTTGCGGCCAGGGTCTCATCCTTGTTGCAGGCAAAGTACACCTCCAGAACAAGCGCCCGGTCAAAGCCCATTCCTTCAAGCTGCATATGTAAAATGCAGTGAGCTTACATCGTGGTGCCACAAAAAAGTGTGAGATCGCCAGTTGTGGAGAGACTTTCTCAAGATATATGGACTTACACGAAGTATAGCTTCATTCTCCTCAGGAGTAACAGCTATGGTCTGAGGCACTCCCTCTGCAAACTGGTCTAGGAGATTCCTGGTTCAGCAAATATGAGATTGTCAAACAACATGCCAAGCTATGGATTTACAGTAAGTAAATTGTCATGAAGAGGGAAAGATTCATACTCGTCTTCGTCACCCTCAGCAGGTTCGTTGATTAAACGAAGGAACTCAGCTTGGTTGTCCTGAATCAGCTGCAAAATCTGTGGGTTCTGTTTTCCCAACTCTTGAAGCAAGGGCTGTAAGAAAATGATCCATTAGTCAAACTGTAATAAGCAGATTACTTCACAAAGGAAAAAAAGAAGCAGCAGCACGAAACTGTACCTGTAAGATTTGAGGGTTAGCCTGCACTAATGAAAGTAGGCTTCGGAACTGAGCATTGTTACGCAAAACATCCAGATTTCCTTCACCACCAGCATTTGCAGAAGCTGGAAGGGCCTGCAAGTTATAAAGACCAAGCATTAGAACTACGCAAAAGAGGAAACTGCAGACCACAAGACGAAGGGAGGGAGGGATAGAGTACTTGAGGGAAGAGATCCAAGGGACTAGCATTAGGTCCAGAAGAGGCAACTGCAGGTAGAGTTGCTTGTGGAGGCTGGGCAGGATCAGCTGGTTGGGCACTTGCTGGTGGTGCAGGAATCTCCATCGGCTCAGGAATACCCTAAATTAAAGAAAAAAGGGGTATTAGTTATGTAACCAAGTGATCTGCAATATAGGTATTTCCTGCAGAACTCACTATTAACATGAAATCCAAGACAGATAAACTTGTACTCCCTCCGTTCAACAATAGATGACTTCCCTTTCTCTATATATGGATGTATCTAGACATGTTTTAGTTTTTGATACATCCATATATAAACAAATGCAAGTCATCTATTGTTAAACGGAGGGAGTAAAAGACATACAATCATCCTAAAAGAGAGTCCAACTAAGCAAATAAGCACATAATTTAGTCACACTCATTTTGTAGCTTCATGCAATGTACTGTTGGCAAGACATGATATGTTCACTGCTATAGTTACTTGTGTAAATTGAGGGACACGGGGTCATAATCAACCATCAAAATCTGTCAATTACTAAGGCAGGATATCTTCTTACAGAATATAAATATTCAACAGCCCTCTCCGGATTGTTGAATGCAGCCCGTAGGGCACGCAGCACGGTGTCTCTCTCCCATGTTCCACCACCCATTTCAAGAATTGACTGAATTGTTGCCTCTAGGTTGCCCCCGGCAACAAGGTTTGAGGCAGCCTGGCCATAAGTTTCTGCTTCAGTGCTGCACAAATGACGGTAGTATGTCAAGTGGGATTAACAGGAAGAAGTATAACTTCTTGAAACAGGAAATGTATTTTATGAGACGAAACGAAGAAACAAAATTGACTCACGAGACAGCGACAGCAGGAGCTGGGGAGGCAGTGGCAGCTGGAGCAGGAGCACTGACAGGTACACTACTTCAGTAAAGATAGAGATAGGGTTATCTAGCTGGCAACAACTAGCCATATAGCATAATAATAGTATTACAACAAATCAATGATAAGACAGCTATCATTTACCAGCAACTTTGAAAACTTTCCTATGTAAGTTAACAGAGAACTACATGTAAAATACCATGTTTGTGACTGACAAAAATAATGATAAGATATATAGGTTTGTGTATCTTATGGCATGTCAGTTAAAATGCCAAAGCACTATTATAATTGCATAATTTCTCTGAAAAATATCTTTAGAAAGAAGTCTAGAGCAAAAGAAACCCTGAACACAACAGAATACATGGATAAAACTCACATAGGTGCTGCCGCAGCCACTGCTTGAGGTGCTGGCGTGGCTGGTGCTTGAGAGGCAGGAGTAGCAGGTACTGTCTGGGTAGGGGGTGCCTGAGAAATTAATGCATGTTAAAATGTAGAATCACACGAATAGAAGAGAAGAACTGTAACACATTAACATACTCGAGCATAGTTTTTTGTCAGGAAATAAGAAAGTAATGATTTACAAGAAGAAAAACACGAGCAATGATAAAGTACATCCATTCAAGAACTCAGTCGAGAACTTTAATAATCTGCCATTCTAATTCAACTAAGTTGGCTTGAAGCTTAGCTATGCCTGCCTATTAAAGAAACAACAATCTTAAACCATACCGTAGTTTCAGTGACTAAATGTGGCAAAAGATACTGTTTGCAAATAGCTTCAAAAGCTTCAGATATATGGTACGTGTGGGAGAATTTTTTGTGCAATGAACATAAATGCACATCAGCGATAAGTATCCCATATGAGTGTAATCAGGTTGCATCTCACCTGATTTGAGGGTTCCTTTGATTTAGCTGGAGCTGCACTTGATGAGCCCTTATTCTGTGAAATGGTTGAAGTCAGAAAGCAATGATAGTAATTATCTACCTTTATGATCAGTTAATATAAAGCAGTCCTGAAGCAATTGTAGCCTGTTGCCGTTCCAAATCAACGTTAACACAAAAACTAGGAACAATAATAGCAAGACCTATATCTTTCTTGGCAATTCCAATACATACTAAACTTCAGTACATTCAAAGAGTTCAAGATCTCGATATCCAAAATAAATACTTAGCAATGCATGAGACAAAACATTGTAATGCAATTTCTTATCATTCTATGCATTACTATGCTATTCCAGAATTTTATGACATATATTAACTAGTATCAAGCAGTATTCCTACCTGTCTAAGCATTATCACAAGAAAGTTATTTTCAAGAACTTTGTTTTCCTCCAAGGTAGTCTCGTCCTTAAGCACCGTCCCTTGGTGTATAAGCATCTGTTGGTCAGCTGGGTACACATTCTGCCCTTGTGAAGTTTCGATGAGCTTCTTCACATCAGAAATCTGCATGAATGAATCAACTATACAAGTTATAGTGCTCCGATTACAAAGAATTAAAATAACCAGGAGTTCACATGCTGCTAGAATCTAACGGCTACATAACCCCATGCCATTCAAAAACACGGCAAAGACCCCAATATCCTTTACACCTATGAAGAAACTAGTCGGTGCTGGTGGTCTGCTCACGTGAACCTGTACTACCCCTACGCCTACGCGGACAGGATTAAATCGGGCTCGAGCAATTTGAAAAGAAACCAAGATCGATGGTAGAGTTCATGATTTGATGCAGTAGTGACCCACCAGAGTTGGGTGGTGGTTAGGAAATGAACATAGTATGAGTAACAAAATGCCTAAGTAGCACTACGCTATAATTAAGGACGTCCTTCGTCTTTCTGTTGCTACCATATATACTGCAGTTACACATTCATACCAATAAAAGGTAGGTACAGCCTACAGACAAAAAGATTGTGGCCAGCCCAAACCCTGTCTCCAAGATTACATCCTTTGAATCTAGTTTGTAACATTGCTTTTTCTCTGGTTGTTGCCAGCATACTGTCCCTTCGTTTTGAGGAAAAAAAAAATCAAGGTCTACCTGTACTCATATAATCCTAATCTATTTAGGCAACAAAATGAGCGGTTACTAACTAACAAGTTAACATATTCTAAAGAAAGTATGTTTCCTGCTAACAAATGTATGTATTTCTAAGGCTTCAATTGCTCCTATCCGATTCGGATTGCATTAACAAATAGACAAAGTCTAGCATTACATATTGCATTAAATAATTTTCTGCGATAATCAAACCTATTAAATATGGTAACTAAAGGCTGTAGGTTTCATCAATACCCCCCAGTCCAAAATTTTCATCAATACCACATGTAGCCTGGAAGGAGAAAGTCCAGGCAGAACGGCCCATAGATTCTGCACTTCGGTTTATGGTCAGGATTCAAGTTGATTATGCATCTAGTAAACACATCAAGCGGTCTAACCTCGAAAATTCTACACCACTGTATTCGCCAAACAATCATAACCTGCTAATCGAAACGACCATAACCTAGAGGAACCCTGCATCTGCTCTCTGCTCCGCCCACAGTAGAACACAAACAACAAAACGCGGATTGGATTCACAGTAACACCGGTTCGGAATCGCACAACCAGTTCCCCACGCACTCCACCAATCCCTCGGCGCAAAAACTGTACCCAGTAACCCAGCCCTGCGAGCAACTAGATAATCCACCCGCTAAATCTCGCCCAAATACGCCAACCCTCGCGACGACAGACGGACAGATCGGGAGGCGGAGCGGGGGCGGCGATACCTTGTCGGAGGGGTTCACTTCGATCTGGAAGCTGGAGCCCTTAAGCGTCTTCACGGAGACCTTCATCTCGCCGCGTCGCTCGCGTGCGTCGCCGCGGCGTTCGTCGTGTTCGAGAGGGGGAGGAGGAGGCGGAGGGGAAGAGGAGAGAGAACAGGGAGGCGGCGAGCTTTCTCGGTTTTTGTTTTTTATTTGAGCCCCTAGAGCGTGGACGGGTAGTTTTATAGGTTAACCCCTCTAGTCTGTTAGATTTGTACACGACAAACCTTTTTTGTGTCTCGATATTTGTTTTTGGAAAACTCGTTTTGTCTTAATCGGTTTGGGGGTTTTTGACGTGGAGACGGCTCTGAGAGCTATGGGTAGACAGGGACACTGATTCTTTTTTTTTCATTCAACATAGTATTTTATTGATTGAAAATAATTCGGTTACAATCAGCCATCAGGCTGCTTATAAGAAAGGGTGGACTGTTGCTAAGCCAGCAATCCAAAAACTGAAGACTACACGCTAGTTTGGCACAACAGTCAGTAGATCTGTTTTGACATGTAGAATTACGAAGGAGCTAAAGCTAGATAAAATATCCTCGATATCCTGTAAGACTGGCGCAACAATTGGTCGTGTATGCTGGCGTGAATTCCATAGATTGACCACATCAAGGCAGTCCACCTCTATGATCACATGTGAGAATCCCCGAAGCTGGGCAAAGATTGCTCCTTCCTTCACTGCCAGGGCTTCTACGATCACTGGATCAGTGATACCTTGGGCTGGTTTGCACCAAGCACCCAAGAAATAAGCATGAGACCGGGCCACTCCTCCAATCCCACCACATCTTGATTCACTGTTAACTGCCCCATTCGTATTGATTTTTATCCAGCCCGGGTCCGGAGGTCGCCAACATTGTTCCACCGTGGTTATACGTCCACGTGGTACCTCTAAGAGAGAGAGATCCTCCCGGATCCTCTTGATTACATGATCTGGCTCAAAGCTATCCCGATCATGTGTCCATCTGTTTCGTGCATTCCAAATAGAATGCATGATTGTAACAATTTTGCTTCTCTCATCCTCCGTGAACATGGGATCAAGCACTATATCCTTGGTCCAAGTAAGAGGATGTAGGTCTGGTAATTTCAGACCGAAGATCTCATTAGCCAGTGACCAGTATTTCTTGGCATGCGTACATGAGATGAGTGCATGACGAAGATCCTCGTCCACAGCTTGACAGAGATCACATCGAGCATGAAGTCGAATATGAAGATTTTTCAGAGTAGAGTAATCTGGTAAAATACCCCGGACCACTCGCCACCAAAATACACGAACTCTTGGTATCACCTTGAGTTTCCAAAGAGCGGACCAGAACTGATTTTCTGACGATGAAGCCCCCGCTACCGACCCTTCCTCTAGAGCTAAATGCTCATTATGAGTCACCAGAGCACGATAGGCTGATTTGACAGTATAAAGTCCATTCTTCTCAAGAGACCAAGCAATAGAATCTTCACCACCTGATGCACGGAGAGGTATATTAAGAATTGCGTCAGCATCCGGTGCCAAGAAACTGTTTCTGATTGTCTCAATCTTCCAAGTATTATTGTGTGAGTTGATCAAATCCGAAACTAGATGAAGTGGTTCTTGTGTAAGCCTTCCCATCGGAACATGTGTTAAGGTAGACGGAATCCAACGGTCGGTCCAGATAGAAATAGAAATTCCACTACCAACTTGTTTAATCAAACCTGTATCTAAAGCTGATCTTCCTGCCACTATTGCTTTCCACGTCGCAGAAGCCGAACTAGGAACAGATGCCTCCATGAAGGAACAATTGGGAAAATATTTCCCTTTCATTACTCGAGCACACAAACTGTCTGGTTGTGTTATGAACCGCCACCCATGC
This sequence comes from Alopecurus myosuroides, assembly GCA_028641055.1. Taxonomy (NCBI): domain Eukaryota; kingdom Viridiplantae; phylum Streptophyta; class Magnoliopsida; order Poales; family Poaceae; genus Alopecurus; species Alopecurus myosuroides. The sequence goes on along the minus strand of CM054063.1, from coordinate 214,956,983 downwards.
TTACCAAGTAATGCACGATTAAAAAGCTCCAAATTCTTGAAACCCATACCACCTTTAATCTTTGGTGTGGCCAGTTAATCCCAAGAAACCCAATGCATAGAGCGTCTATCAATAGAACTGCTCCAGAAAAACCTTGCCATATAGGAAGTGAGCAACTTACATACTTTTTTGGTGAGTAAGAAGCAGCTCATGCTATACACCGGAATCGATTGAATTACTGATTTCATCAATGCCTCCCTTCCTGCACAAGCCATTTTTCTCTGACCAACCCTGCATCTTTTCTCTACATCGTTCACCAATATGAGAGAATGTATCACTTGTAATTTTACAAACTGCTGTTGGGAGGCCAAGGTACCTTTCAGAGAACGCTGAATACCCAAATTTTGCTTTAGAAGCTGACGGTCCTCTTGAAGCGTATTTGGACTAAAGGAAACCGTGCTCTTCTCACGGTTGACAGCCTGGCCCGAACAGATCGAATAAATGTGAAGGATCTCATTCACACTCTGAACACTAGCCATTGTAGCTTTCATAAAAATTAAACTGTCGTCAGCAAACAGTAAATGACTCACCCAAGGTGATCTGAAATTTACCCGAATACCAGGATCGATGTATGCACCTCCATAATGATTTAGCAAGGCAGTAAATCCTTGGGCACAACATAGGAAAAGAAAGGGGGACATCGGGTCACCTTGTCTTAGCCCTCTCGACGGATTAAAGAAAGGAAGTAGCTCACCATTAACTTTAACCGCAAACCTGACGGAAGTGACGCACTTCATAATAAGGCGGATGAAATTTGCTCCAAAGCCCAATCTGAATAAAATTGCCTCGAGAAAATGCCACTCCACCCTATCGTATGCCTTGAGCATATCCAACTTAACACCACATACAGTATTTCGGCCCCGTTTCCTCCGTTTCATAGCATGAACGCTTTCATAGGCCACCAAAATATTGTCTGTAATTAGACGACCAGGAACAAACGCGCTTTGCTCGTCCCCTATAATCTTATCCATTAACCCTCTCAATCTGTTCGTACAGGCTTTGGCCGCAATCTTGTATAACACCGGGCACAAAGCAATGGGTTTGTACTGCGAGATTTTTTGTGGATTACGCACTTTTGGAATCAACATGATTGCTGTATCATTGAGCCCTAAGGGTAGATCACCCCCATTTAGAAAACCACACACTGCTTGAATAATATCCGAGCCGAGTATATCCCAATGTCTCTGGAAAAACCCAGTCGTAAATCCGTCAATACCTGGAGCTTTCGAGGAGGACATCTGAAATAGAGCCGTCCTCACCTCCTCTGCAGAAAATTCTCTCGAGATCTATGTTCATAGCCTCCGAGACTTTTGGTTCAACGCACTGTAGCAGAACATCCATATTGTTATACCCCTGAGATTGATACAAACCTTGATAAAAAATTGTTATATCCTCATGAACCTCCTCTGGAGTATTACAAAAATCACCATTGGCTCGCTGAAGCATGTCAATGCGATTAATACGTTGTCGATGTGCAGCTTGGGAGTGGAAGTATTTGGTATTGCGATCCCCGTCCCGAAGCCACTCTACCATTGATCGCTGCAACATCCAGATCTCCTCCTGACGCAGGGCCTCTCGCAGTTGGGCCGCCACTGCCTTCTCCTCTTCATTTGGACCACGGCCCACCGAAAACATCCTCATATGCTTATATTTTTTCTGGAGCTTTCGAACTTTTTTGTTTAGATTACCGAACTCGCGTTCTCCCCAAGAACCGAGAATTTGCTGAACTGAATCCAGTGCGTCCACCACACCCGTAAGACCAGTTCCACCTGATCCCTGCACCCAGGAATTTTTAACCAACTCATCGTAAGCCGGGTGTGTCTGCCACACATTCTCATAACGAAAGGATCTTTGCCCACGTGGCCATTGATCTTGGGGCTTTGATCTCAACTCCACCTTGATGTAGCAATGATCCGACGTTGTTGAACTTATATGTTTCACACTGGAATACCCGAACAGACTAAGTAGTGCGGCATTAGCAAGAGATCGATCTAATCTAGCTTAACGTTAGCCTCCCCCTGTTGCATATTGTCCCAGGTGAATGGAACTCCTCTCCACCCCATGTCCTGAAGTGAGCAGAAATCAATTGCCTCACGAAATGCGACCATCTGACTTTCTGGTCGAGCATGTCGGCTAAAGTGTTCCTCCGCATAGAGGGTTTCGTTAAAATCCCCCATGCAAATCCAGCCATCATGTTGAATTCCATATAGAGTCCGTAGAAAAATCCAACTATGAAATCTGTTTTCTGCTCGTGGCTCGCCATAAAATCCAGTGAATCTCCACTCTGGCAAATCATGGTCCAACCAACGAACTCTTGCATCTATGTGAGCATTGCTGTAGTTTTTAATATCCACTTGCACTGTATTGTTCCAAAACAGACCAATGCCACCACTAAGACCGTCGCTATCGACAGCAAAACAACCTGCAAAACCCATTGATGTTCGCAGAGCCTCCACACGCTTCCCTGAAATCTTTGTCTCCATAACAAAGAGAAGGGCGGGCACTTCTTGCTTCACAACTTTGCGAAGCTCTCTCGCTGTCGTAGGGTTCCCAAGCCCTCGACAGTTGATGCTCAAAGCATTCATTGGGACGGGCAGGGCTGCTGAACAGCCGCTGCTGAGTTGGAATTTTCTGAACCTGTGGGTGTAGCACGTTTCTTCTTCGGTTCTCTCATCTTGGGGACATATCCATCCTCCCCTTGTACTGCCTTGCCACGGTCAGACACCATACCAGACACAATATCCGCCTCACTGACATGCGGAACATTATCAAGCAACAAAGGCTTGCTGAATTGCTTGTACACTTTGCCCGGGATCCCATCTTCCTTTTGTTGTTATTCTTCTTAAGCGGAGATGTGACCTCAGCTCCCTTCTCCACAGCTGTGCTAGAGTGATTAGTCTCACGCTTACTGGACTGGCCATAAGTTTGCTCCTTGGCAGAACCTCCACTAGACGCTGAGGATGGCTTCCGTCGTTCCTCAACTGTCCTCAATTCTGAACCAAGGGCATGTTCCCCTTTGCATTCCGAGACCCTGGTGACGGGCAGAGCATGTCTGCATGTCCTAGACGGCCACACGCAAAACAAAAATGAGGTAAGTGTTCATATTGAACATCATACAAGTCTGTGCTTTTGCGTTTCGCCGAGTCAATCAGAATCCATCTTCGAAGAGGTTTATTGACATCAATAGAAACCCTAGTTCGCAGGAAGCCTCCGACATGATCAAAGGAGCCAGTTGCGTGCTCATCGATCTGCTTTGCAATGGCATCACACCATGCATTGGTTCTCAGATTAAACGGAAGATTTATAACTCTGGCCCAAACCTTCAACCGATCAAACTTCAACTCCGATGGCCTCATCCAATCATTGAACTCTGCCAGAATAACAGCGTTCTTGTTGATGTGCCAAGGTGATCCGTTCCACACGCGATCACGATCTCTCTGATTCTCAAATTCAGCAATGAATACGTTATCACCAAAAGATCTAAAAACCAAACCTCTAGGGTTTCCCCACGCGGGACGGAGGGCACTTGAGATTGTTTGGATGTGATAAGTGTTTCTGTATAGCACCTTCCCAGCCAGCATCCACTTCTCCACAGAACCGTCCTCCCGATCATCAATCACCAACGGAGTGGCCTCCTCGTCGGTGATATCGAGTTTCCCAAGTGCTTCCGTCAGGTATGCTCGCGTCTCATCCTGCGAGAGTTGTTCCTTCCCAGGGCGCCCACCTTGATCGGATGCTGAAGCCATGCTCCGATCACTGCTCCCGTCCCGTCGATCAAGTCTCCGGGCGTTACCTTGCCTCTGAACCCTAGCCGCCGTACGAGTCGCCTAGCGAGTCGCCAGACCTAGGGACACTGATTCGAACGGTGTATTTTTGTCTAGGAGTATATGTCCTTGGGACGGATTTGATGCTAGGTGCTATGCTACCGTGACTGTTGTATCTCTCTGTTCTTCTCTGCATTTTTTTCGCTTGGGCAGAACTTGCTATTTGCAATCAAAATATAGAAGCTCTTGAGATGGATGTGATGCTAGGTCCTACCGTGTTGTGTATGGTGATTTTGACCCGCACGATCGCAATATTTGAAGCAAATAGATATGGATATAATAGGGGTCCATGAGGATTTGGATATTTGCCACAATTCCATACATATAGTTGCTTGCCACATTATTCTCCACGTATGTGTTTCCTGTGCTTTTCATATCATAACAAGCAGCAAATAGGACTTGTTATTGATGTTGTTAGATATCCATACCAAGCCCCACGATATCACTTGTTTGTCTTGTGATAGCTAAACTCCCGGGTATTCTCATATTCACATCAGTACACGTTAATACTACTTGTGGTGAGTGTTTTCTATTCTCTTTGGAGCGGTAAGATACATGTTTCTTTGCTGTTTTGAGTGAGTTGTGAGAGAACACCACAACCCATTGTTATTTTGTTCTAACAAATTAATCAATGAAGTTTTATAATTTTTCTATGTGAAGTGATGCTTTCTTGGAGGAGGATTCTAGTGGAATACCTACAGCAAATTTGTTCCACTTGATTGCAGACATCAAAGGTTGCCCTGCTGTTATTACTCTTGATAAGGATACTCAGTCTAATTTTGTTAGTCTTGATGTTGTTAAGCAATTGCAATTGGAAACTTTTCAAGAAAATTCATACATGTTAATTACTAATGATGATAAAATTCGAATTACTCTACGTACTTTTGTTCCATTAACCATTAATGGGCATACAGAGCAAATTTATTGTAATGTGATTCCCAGAGCATTTACTAGTTGTCATCTTTTGTTGGGTGAATCATGTTCTGTCGAATTTCAGTTTGATTTTGCTAGATATTATCCTAACATAAAATTACCTTGGTATCATAAATATCATCGAAGAAGACATGCTTCATTTGAAAATTGTATGGAGAATAGAAGGCAACCATTATGTTATCATCAAGTCATGGGATCCGAAGTTGAGAAGACATGTGAGGTTGTGTCTGCTCATGTAACCATGTCTACTCCTAGTGTTGTTTCTTGTGTTGTGCAGGTTGCTTTTGAAGAAAGGGAGCCTATAGTACAACCTGCACCACAACCACCACATCTATTGGAGGAGCATACCATTGTGCCTACTGTTATTTCTTGTGATATGTAGGTTACTCTTGAAGAAAAGGAGCCATCAGTAGTACAACCTGCATCACCACTTGAGAAAGATGAATCAGTGCCTATTATATCCGACGAGGATGTTATTGCTATTGGTGCTGATTTGGAGGTGCCACTTCCAAGTACAACTTTGTAACATCCCAAGTATGAAATATCCCTTAGAATGTTTGATTTCTTGTCTTAATTCAAGTATTGCATCATGTCATCTTGTTTAATTATCTGTTTGCATTTGTTCACTATTTGTTTTGCATCTGTTTTATCTTGTTTTCATAATGAAACTCAAACAAATTCAAATGGTTATTTCATACTTGCTCTGTTACAACATTTGAAATAAAAATCACAAATAAAAACAACCCATTTGTTGTCATATTTTTCAATATTGATCAACTAATAAAATGGTGTTTTTAATTCCACTAATTCATTCCAAATTGGTTTCAAATTCAAAGCAAATCATCAACAGCACCTCATTTGGAAATTATAAAACTACCAAACCATTCCAATATTTTTAATCCAATTAATAATAGGGTTCACCCTATTAAGTTGTTGTTTTCTATATTATTTAACAAATGATTCCAATTCAAACCAAATGTGTTCAAACATAACCCAACTTGAGTTTATGAAAATCACCAATCAATTATACTCATTTAATCACATTAAATCATAGGGGTCACCCTATTAAAATGGATGTTTTCATTAATGTTTAATTAATATTAAGATTCCTTCAAATTTTGGTTTAATTCCTAAACAGCAATAATTTTGAAAATTTTGTGAAAACAAAAGTTAGCATTTGTTTGCTATTAACCTAATAAGCTTAACCTAATTTTTCTAATATTTTTACTAACCTACAAACCATCCTTTTCTTCCAATTTGTTTTTCTGCAAAAAAAATATAAAACAGAAAAAAAAGAAAAAGAAGAAAGAAACGCGCGCGCGTCACCTAACTAGCTACCCAGCCCACCTAAGCCTACCGCGCGCGCAGCCCAGCCCTTTTATCCCGCGCGTACCGGTTCGCTTATAAGCGTCGTCGTCACCCTTGTGTACGGCGCGCATCCGCGCGTGCCACGGCGGCACGGCGGAGCAGCGACGGCCGATCCGAGGCCCTGTCCCCTATATAGCTCCCCTCGAGCAGCGCGCGCAGCCCTAGGCTAACCCTAGGTCCTCTCCCCTCTCTCGCGCCGCCAATCCCTCTCTCCCGGCGCGCTCTACCCTCTCTGAACATCTCGCCGGAGAGCGAGCTCTCTGAACCTCCCATGGCGCCCGCCACTGCCACGCACCTCTTGCCCTCCTAGACCCAGAAACAGAACAGCCACCCTGCCAGCTCGCGTTTGGACACCGCCGCCAAGCACGCCACCGACTGGATCACCGCCACCATCTACTGCATCGCCGCCGGCCGCGCCACTCGACCGTCTGCTTCCACGACGCACCGCGGTGAGCCACCGTGTCTCACCTCTTTCCCCTCTGCTTGCGCATCCGTGCACGTCCGTAGTCCACCAGCAAGCAACGCACGGCAGCCAACCGTCGTAGATCAACGCCGGCGAGCCGCGTTGTTCTGTTCAGTCGCGGAAGATTTTGTTCTTCAGAAAGTTCAGATCCGCGCTAGTAACGTTATCCTCCTTGAGCACGGTTAACTGACAACAAACAAGCACAGCCCAGCTGGTTCAGAGCACGTGCACGCTAGCGAGCGATCGCGAGATCGAGTCCTGCTCCTCGCGGGATTTTCCCAAACTTTTTCCACCTCCGCGCTGACAGGGCGGGCCCCCTGTCAGCCGCACAGTAGCCACGCAGCGCGCAGTGCCACACTGTCTCCCCCAGGCCCACGCTGCAGTGGCACTGGCTAGGTTCCAGTGCGGTGTAACACGTTTTTTTCAGTTTCTGTTTTAAATCCAGGTCCAATAAAATCATAGATTGGTCCCTAGTTTCAATTGCTTATAACTTTTATTTTATAACTCTAAAAAATGAAAATAAAATATGTGTGCTAGTCTAAATTTAATTGTCTATCTTTTGGTATCATTTGTTTCCTGTTTTGAATTTTCAAAATGCCATTCAAATTTGAATTTAAATAATTCAAATGCAATTTGCTAAATTCAATAACTAATTCATTATTAATCCAATAAATGCAAATAAAATATGTTTTCCAGACCATTTTGAATAACCTATTCAAATATAAATTTTGTTTCATGGTTTGAATTATTTAAATTGCCTAAATAATTTAATCCTTGTTTAATCCAATTAAATTTGATAAAATCATAACTTGCTCAAAATAAAATATTTTTGAACATGCAAAATATGTTTTCAAACCATCAAAGTGTGAACTTTTCAAATGTGAGTTTGAATTTATGTTTTGAATAAATAAAATTCAAATACTATTCAAACTTGTTTTAAATTCAATTAAAACTTGTTTAATAATGTTTAAGTCATAATAAATTCATACTAACTCCTAATTCAAAATTTGAAACATGTAATCCAACAAAAACTTGATGTTCTTTTCAAATATAAATATTGTTATTTGTTTTGAACACTTTAACTTGATGAAAACAACAATTGTTTGTGTGACATGTTTAAGTAACCAAACTTTCCAAACTTAATAAATAATTTCCAAACTTGTTAAAATTCTTTTTCCTCTTGCATCTATTGTTGTTATTTTGTTGTTATCATCTTGCATGCATCATGCTAACAACTTTCACATAATAATTAAATTGTAAATCATTTGTTCCACTTAATTCATGGACCCTTTCCCATATGCAACTCAAAATTGCATAGGGGTCCATCTTAATTGTGTTACCATGTCACTTAGTTTATTTTGATGCAACCATTAACTTGTCATGCATCATCTTTGATTGTGCACAATGCCATGATAATGATTGTTTATATTTCTGTCTTGTTTGTTTGCTTCTTTTCGGATAGACGACGACGTTGAGACAGACGATCTTTACAGCACCCCTTCTGAGGATCTAGCTCAGTACCCGGCTGCTGAGTTTGCAGGCAAGTTATCACTCACATGAACCATTGTGTTCCTTTCAACCCTGGTCACCGATACTTTCCGTTGTCTATTTCTGCTAGCCTTAGTGGTAGTTGTTTCTGTTACGAACCTATCACTTGGATCCTTTAACCCTAATATTGCCTCACCACCACTCCTACAACCCTATTGTTTGAGCCAGTGTCTTACTAGCATGCTTAGGTTGTTTTGCTCGAGTCTGTTACCCGTTACTTTCAGTTACTATATCTTTATTATGTTCTGGGGGCTCGATGTTTAATCAATCAATCAATCATGCTAATGTTATTGTTAATAATAATTTGATGATAAGGCACCGGCAGGAGGCCCTGTGTGGTTTTGAGGCCTGCTAGTGTCGACCCTAATAGGAAAAGGGTCTTGTCTACTGATCCATGATGAGCGCACTACCCGCATGTGGGAAGCGAGTATGGGCGCCCCCCTCAATTTGATTCGATTCGCATCTCGTCCAAATCATCTCATTTAGTTCGTGTTTTCCATTTGCCGCATGCATGTTTTTGCGAGCCTAGCGCAGGGTGGAACTTTTGTAGTTGGCATATAGGGGGACACGGTCTTAGAGTGCTATGAGGGTCCCTTTTCTTCGGGGCTTGATTAGCCGTGCGCCCAAGGTGCTTTGGGCTTGATGCGAAGAAGAGTTGAGTTGTGTTGAGTGCCACGCTTGGTGGGAGGCATCCCATCTGGCGGGGTATTCTTACGTGTACGGCCAAATTGGTGCAACCCTGCAGGGATAATCTTCTCGAGAAGCCGTGTTTTCCGCGGTTATGGTTAACTTGGTGAAAGTACTGGCTAACAAGTACTCAGGACAACTTAAACCTAATGACTCACAATCTCACACCCCATGATTAACAACTTGACTAGTAATAGGATTATTGTCACAATAACTTGTTTCATCCTTAATCCAACCGTGTGAGTTATCCTTGGATTGCTTCTTTGGATAAGGGGCGAGATCCAGGATGGGTTTGTTTGAAGTTATCTTTCAGTTGGTTACAATACTCGATCTTATCTCCTTTCTGTTAGCCTGAAGTGATAGAATCTCTGTAGTTGGTTAGCGCAGCCAGTTGCAGCATCTGTTATATCCCCTTCCTTCCGTTGAACCCAAGTCACCTGTACTTGGTGTTGACGGGCTACACTTTGGTGAACTGTGAGTCTTGCTTGCCAGTACGTCTATGTACTGACCCCTTTGGGGCTGTGGTTTTCGCAGACTACGCTTACGAGGATCCAGGTGACGGCTACTACGTGGAGTTTGACGAGGCTGCTGACGAGTAGTTAGCGGACCCGGGCAGGATCCGAGACATCGTGGATGGGCTCCGTCTTTCTTTCAGTTTCCGGCTTCTAAGCCTATTTGGATTTGTCTGTACTCAGACCCTTTGAATGCTTCCGCTGAGATGTAATGATGTTATGTTGGGACATGTGTCCTCTGGATGATTGTATTTGCTATCTCTGCCCTAGTGAGGGCCAATTGCAACTTATTTCAATCTTTTGTGTCTTAGAGGCATGTTGTGTTATCCTTTTGTTCAAAGCCGTTGACGTACCATGTGTGTATGGTATGAAGTATGTCAAGGGTAGTGTCCTGATTTCTACGAGATAGTTTACATCGACGGTGAACAGTAGCGATGGGTTGTCACACATAAGTGTTGGCCTACTCGTAAGAGGACGCGGGTGCCGGTAAGCCCCGTAATCCCATCAGAATACTGTTCAGTTCGTACGGTGAGTATCCTCTAGAAGTCCGGGTGCGACAAATGGTATCAGAGCATGTCTGCCTGTAGGATCCCTTTTTACTGGTCGCAGTTGAGTCTAGAAACTATTTTGTAGCTATATAGGAAAAATGAAACGTGAGAGTAGGAATTGTGCCATTTTTCTTCTTTCCCCACCCACCCTCCCTTTTCTGGTAAGGAAGTGCAACGTTGTTTTTCTCTTCTCACCTAAACTTTCAAGTTAGGATTTCACGTGTTTTGGGTTCTCCGTAGTACCTCAGGAGTTTTTGGTCTCGTGTTTCCCGATGTTGCTTCAATATCCTGTTCTTTTCAACATCCTTTTCGTCCGTTGAACCTTGTTGTTGCTTTCCACTTCAGTTCTCTACCGGCGTCTAATCGAAACTTCCCCGATCATCTGCAGATGGATCTCAGGTTCTACCCGCAGCTGGTTCGGATGACTCGTTGCGAGAGCACCGCCGGTTATCCGGAGATGCTGAGAGACATGGTCACCTATCTGGGGTTCCATTGGGCACCAGAGTACCAGGTCTACGAGCAGCAGCGAGAGTTTGACCAGACCTACTACCAGGCTATCGTCTACATTCTGTCAGATGATGGCATGAGCGTTGTCCACCGCTACGAGGCAGTAGGTTCCACAGTGGATATGGATGTGCAGCAGGCAGCTTATGTGAGTCTCACCGTCCTCCGTGCTGACTACTGGGGGTTTGACGATTCTATCTATCGCCACATCCCCCGTGGTTACATCACTTCAACGGGAGCTCACTTCACCCTCTACGACAACCTGGATGTCTACAAGCATGATAACACCAGGCTGCACACCACCGCTCAGTTTGTGAGGCACAGTGACGCTGTTGCCACCACACTTTCTCAGGAGTTGGCCTCAGTCAGGGAGCAGCTCTATCTTGCTTTGACTCGTCTGGCTACGTACACCACAGACTTTGTTGGAGATGAGCGCTTTGCACGTTTCCAGCAGACAGTTGGACGTAGTTTACCAGATGCTGGAGGTTACGAGCCGATCAGAGGTCCACTCCTCAACCTCGGAGCGGGTTACACTGGGATTCCACGCTTTGGAGCACAGGGAGACGACGCTTTCTACTTCACCACACCGAGAGTTGCTCTCAGAGCAGTCCCGATCTACGTGGATCGTCGTTCTACCTACTTCCGTGGGATTCCTCCTCACCGTATCTCTCGTCGTACTACTCACCGCCGTCCTGCGTGATGAGCATGGGAGTACCGATGTATCCATTCTAGCTATGTTTAGTTATCCTTTGTCTTTCGAACCATGTATTGGTGTGTTGGATATTCTGATGTATTTGAACATGTGATGATGTACCTGTTGGTTATCTATTCATGCGTCGGAATAATCTATCTTTCGGTTACCAAGTCTATCCTTTTTCTGTTGTTGTGCTAAAATGCATGTCTATTCAGGATGCCGCCAACAAGGAGCAACCCGCCTGAACCACCTCCACTCACGGAGCTGTTGACTCAGATGACTCAGGTCGTGGCTCAGATGGCCCAGATCCAGGCTAACCAGCACAACAACCAGAATGCTCCGCGAGTCAGCATCAAGGAGTTTCTGAGTATGGGGCCGAGAGCTTTCGTGGCAACACGTGAGCCTCTGGATGCTGATGACTGGATCAGGGAGATGAACAGGGCTCTGGACATTGCTCACGTTGCTGAGGAGGATAAAGTCAAGTATGCCACCTACCTACTGAAGGGTCAGGCAGCTACCTGGTGGGAGAACTACCAGACCATGAGAGCTGGCTATCCTATCACCTGGGGATGTTTCAAGGATGCCTTCCTGAAGCACCACATCCCAGATGGTCTCATGGAAAGGATGCGTGAGGAATTTTGCTCTCTCAAACAGGAAAAGCTGGACGTCATTGGCTACCAGAACGAGTTCAATCGTCTCGCTCGTTACGCTGGTGATTAGGTGTCCACTGAAGCCAAGAAGATGGCAAGGTTCCGCCGAGGTTTTAACCCGGAACTGAAGTACGCTCTCACCAACATCAAGTGCAAGGACTTCGAGGAGCTCGTGAACACCGCGCTCAATGAGGAGAATGGGCGCAAGGCGTTCGAGGAGTCCCGAAAGCACTCGCGTGATGGTGGTTCCTCCTCCAACATGACCACCCCTCCGCAAAAGCGCCGCATCTGGGTGCCAAATGCTGCTGTCACTAGGGCTCCATATGCCTAAGCTTCTCCAGGCTTTGCTCCCCGCCCACCCAACCCAGCTCAGATGCAGAGTCAGAGGGTTCCAATGGGGCAGCCAAGGCCAGGTCCTTCTCGTGTCGTCACTTGCTACAAGTGCAAGGATACTGGACACTATGCTGATAAGTGCACTCAGAGGCAACTACCTCCACCTCCTCGCCCCAACACCAACCAGGCAATGGTTCGTGCTCCCCCGGCTAAAGCCTTCAACTCCAACAACAGGCCTGTCGGGAGGACCGCGAGGGTGAATCATATCAAGGCCGACAAAGCTGAGGAAGCTGCTGACGTCGTTCTCGGTATATTACCCGTAAACTCTTTTCCAGCTAAAGTGTTGTTTGATACCGGAGCATCGCATTCGTTTGTGTCAAAGATCTTTGCTACAGCGTACAACCTAGCTATGGTTCCACTAAGCAATCAAATCTATGTTCACTCTCCGGGAACTAAAATGATTACTTCCAAGATAAGCATGGACAATCAAATCCTAATTGGAGGTCGCATATTCCTTGCTTCACTCATGTTGCTGGAAAATTCTGACATTGATGTCATTCTGGGTATGGATTGGCTGAAGACCCACAAAGCTAAAATTGACTGTGCTCAAAAGTCAATAACTCTATCACACCCTTCGGGCCAGATAGTCTATTCTCCATATGGATCAAGTTCTGTTCAGCTGTTCAACCTCGATGCTAAACCCCTTCCTGCAATTGAAAATGTTCCGGTGGTTTGTGAATTCCCTGACGTCTTTCCAGAAGAGTTGCCAGGGATGCCTCCGGACAGAGCAGTTGAGTTCGTGATCGAGCTCGAGCCAGGTACTGCTCCAATCTCTAAGCATCCATACAAGATAGCTCCTCCTGAACTGAAATTGTTGAAGGAGCAAATCGATATGTACATGGAGAAAGGCCTCAATATTCTCAAAGTTGGACTTGAGGATGGGTTACCATCAGATAAAGATCAGAAAGGAAGATATTCCAAAAACAGCTTTCACCACTCGTTACGGTCTATATGAATACACCGTCATGTCCTTTGGTCTCACCAATGCACCGGCGACTTTCTCTAGACTCATGAATTCTGTCTTCCATGAATACCTCGACAAGTTCATTGTGGTATATCTCGATGACATTCTAGTCTACTCCAAATCCGAGGAAGAGCATGGAGAACATCTTCGTCTCACTCTCATGAAACTTCGCGAGCATCGTCTATATGCCAAGTTCTCCAAATGTGAGTTCTGGATTCCAGAAGTTGCATATCTTGGTCATATCATCTCTGCCAAGGGCATAGCCATTGACCCGGAAAAGGTTAAGGCAATTGTTGATTGGAAACCCCCTAAGACGGTAAAGCAAGTCAGAAGTTTTCTTGGCTTGGCTAGCTATTGCCGTCGTTTCGTACAAAACTTTTCCAAGATTGCCAAACCTCTCACTGATCTCACAAAGAAGGACAAGAAGTTCGTTTGGACTCCACAGTGTGATGAGAGTTTCAATCTCCTGAAGGCTAAACTCACTTCTACACCTGTTCTGGTTGGCCCAGATACTACCAAACCTTTCCAGATATTCTGCGATGCATCTCTCCAAGGTCTAGGTGCAGTTCTTATGCAAGAACGTCAAGTTGTGGCTTATGCTTCACGTCAGTTGAATGCACATGAGCAAAACTATCCCACACATGACGTAGAACTTGCAGCAGTTGTGTTTGCCCTCAAGAAATGGAGACAATACTTGTTGGGTAACAAAACTGAAATCTTTTCCGATCATAAGAGTCTAAAATACATCTTCACTCAGCCAGATCTAAACCTCAGGCAAAGGAGATGGATTGAGAAGATTAAAGACTTTGATCTCACCATTTCTTACACTCCAGGCAAGGCTAATGTTATGGCCGATGCTCTCAGTCGCAAGTCCTATTGCAATAATCTCATGATCATGAAAGCCAACCTCCACTTCATGAAGAATTCCAGAAGCTGAACCTTGGTCTTGTCCTCAAGGTTACCTTGCTAGCTTGACAGCCAGTCCAACTCTCGAGGACAAGATTCGTTTTGAACAACTTCGTGATACTGAAATCAAGAAGATTGTAGAGCACATCAAGGAATGCAATGATAAATTCAAGTCCTTCTCAATTGATGACAAGGGAACTGTGTTCTTTGAAGGACGCATCGCAGTTCCTCAGATTCAAAGCCTCAAAGATGTCATTCTCAAGGAGGCTCATGAAACTCCTCTCTCCATCCACCCTGGAAGTACAAAGATGTACCAGGATCTCAAGACTCTGTATTGGTGGTCTGGCATGAAACGTGAAATTGCTCAATACGTTTCTGAATGCGACATTTGTCAACGTGTTAAGGCAGTCCATCAGAAAACAGCCGGTCTACTCCAACCTCTGAAAATTCCTGAGTGGAAGTGGGACATGATTGAAATGGACTTCGTTACTGGGTTTCCAAAGTCCAAAAAGGGCAACGATGCAATCTTCGTTGTTATTGATCGTCTCACTAAGGTAGCTCACTTCTTTGCTGTCAAAGAAACTATCTCAGCTAGCCAGTTAGCAGAGCTATACACAGCAAGGATTGTTCCTCTTCATGGTGTTCCATTGGAAATAAGCTCAGACCGTGGAAGTATTTTCACTTCTCATTTCTGGAAGAGTTTTCAAGAAGCATTAGGCACCAAACTTCTGTTCAGCACAGCTTATCACCCTCAGTCTCAGGGGCAAGTCGAAAGAGTCAATCAGATTCTCGAGGATATGCTCAGAGCATGTGGTCTCTCCTTTGGCATGAAATGGGAAGATTGCCTTCCATATGCTGAATTATCCTACAACAACAGCTACCAGGCAAGCCTAGGCATGGCACCATTTGAGGCACTGTATGGTCGCAGATGCAGGAGTCCAATCAATTGGTCTGGAGCTGGTGAACGTTCACTCTTAGGCCCTGACATTGTTAAGGAAGCCGAGGAGAAAGTTCGTATCATTCGTGACAATCTCAGGATTGCTCAGTCTCGTCAGGAGAGCTACTATGATAGAAAGCACAGGGATATGATCTATGCACCTGGTGACAAGGCATATCTCCGTGTAACTCCCCTCAGAGGCACTCATCGTTTTGGTGTGAAAGGAAAGATGGCACCAAGATACATTGGTCCTTTCAACATTCTCTCAAGGCGGGCAGAAAATGCTTATCGTCTTGAACTTACAGAAAAGCTATCCAAGGTGCACGATGTGTTCCACGTGTCACAGCTCAAGAAGTGTTTCAAAGATCCAGATCGTGCAGTTGATCATGATTCCAATGAACTGCAAGATGATCTATCTTATGAGGAGCACCCTATTCGTATTCTCGATGAGACCGAGCGTAAGACTCGCAACAAGAGCACCAAGTTCTTGAAAGTGCAGTGGTCGCATCATTCCGATAAAAAGGCAACGTGGCAGACCGAAGAGGATCTTCGCAAGAAGTATCCGGACCTTTTCACTTCTCAGTAAGGAATCTCGGGGCGCGATTCCTTCAAGGGGGGGCGTTTTGTAACATCCAAAGTATGAAATATCCCTTAGAATGTTTGATTTCTTGTTTTAATTCAAGTATTGCATCATGTCATCATGTTTAATTACATGTTTGCATTTGTTCACTATTTGTTTTGCATCTGTTTTATCTTGTTTTCATAAGGAAACTCAAACAAATTCAAATGGTTATTTCATACTTGCTCTGTTACAACATTTGAAATAAAAATCACAAATAAAAACAACCCATTTGTTGTCATATTTTTCAATATTGATCAACTAATAAAATGGTGTTTTTAATTCCACTAATTCATTCCAAATTGGTTTCAAATTCAAAGCAAATCATCAACAGCACCTCATTTGGAAATTATAAAACTACCAAACCATTCCAATATTTTTAATCCAATTAATAATAGGGTTCACCCTATTAAGTTGTTGTTTTCTATATTATTTAACAAATGATTCCAATTCAAACCAAATGTGTTCAAACATAACCCAACTTGAGTTTATGAAAATCACCAATCAGTTATACTCATTTAATCACATTAAATCATAGGGGTCACCCTATTAAAATGGATGTTTTCATTAATGTTTAATTAATATTAAGATTCCTTCAAATTTTGGTTTAATTCCTAAACAGCAATAATTTTGAAATTTTTGTGAAAACAAAAGTTAGCATTTGTTTGCTATTAACCTAATAAGCTTAACCTAATTTTTCTAATATTTTTACTAACCTACAAACCATCCTTTTCTTCCAATTTGTTTTTATGCAAAAAAAATATAAAACAGAAAAAGAAAAAGAAGAAAGAAACGCGCGCGCGTCACCTAACTAGCTACCCAGCCCACCTAAGCCTACCGCGCGCGCAGCCCAGCCCTTTTATCCCGCGCGTACCGGTTCGCTTATAAGCGCCGTCGTCATCCTTGTGTACGGCACGCATCCGCGCGTGCCACGGCGACACGGCGGAGCAGCGACGGCCGATCCGAGGCCCTGTCCCCTATATAGCTCCCCTCGAGCAGCGCGCGCAGCCATAGGCTAACCCTAGGTCCTCCCCCCTCTCTCGCGCCGCCAATCCCTCTCTCCCGGCGCGCTCTACCCTCTCTGAACATCTCGCCGGAGAGCGAGCTCTCAGAACCTCCCATGGCGCCCGCCACTGCCATGCACCACTTGCCCTCCTAGACCCAGAAACAGAACCGCCACCCTGCCAGCTCGCGTTTGGACACCGCCGCCAAGCACGCCACCGACTGGATCACCGCAGCCATCTACTGCATCGCCGCCGGCCGCGCCACTCGACCGTCTGCTTCCACGACGCACCGCGGTGAGCACGCCACCGTCCCATCTCCCCCTTCCTCTCTGTCAGCTTCGCAAGCACGCACGCATCCAGCCCTGCATCGCGCACAGCCTCCACGCGCACGACGGTGATCGCCGCCGGCCACTATCGGTCTCCGTCAGTTCGCGGATGAATTCGTTCGTCAGTTAACTGTTTATCCCCGAGCAACACCATATCCTCCCTGCGTATCTGAACCTGACAAGCAACGCAGCACAGCCCATCTGGTTCAGTAAGCGCGCATCGAGCGAGAGGTGCAGGGTTCGAGCCCCTGCCCTCGCGGGATTTTCCCCCAACTTTTTTCCACGCCACGCTGACAGGGAGGGCCCCCTGTCAGCCGCACAGTGGCCACGCAAGCACAGCGAGCCCAAGGCCCCCCCGGCAGTGTCTGGTGTGCATTCCAGGGCGGTATAAAACGTTTTAACACTTTCTGATTTCAGTTTTAGGCCCTTTGTTTTAGCAGATGGGTCCCTAGGAGTATTTTGGCAATAAAATTAGTTTTATAACTCTAATAAATGAAAATAAAATATGCACACTAATCTAAATTTAATTGTCTATCCATTGGTATAATTTGTTTCCTGTTTTGAATTTTCAAAATGCAATTCAAATTTGAATTTAAATAATTCATATGCAATTTGCTAAATTCAATAACTAATTCATTATTAATCCAATAAATGCAAATAAAATATGTTTTCCAGACCATTTTGAATAACCTATTCAAATATAAATTTTGTTACATGGTTTGAATAATTTAAATTGCCTAAATAATTTAATACTTGTTTAATTCATTTAAATTTGATAAAATCATAACTTGCTTAATATAAAATATTTTTGAACATGCAAAATATGTTTTCAACCCATCCAAGTGTGAACTTTTCAAATGTGAGTTTGAATTTATGTTTTGAACAAATAAAATTCAAATAAAATTCACACTTGTTTTAAATTCAATTAAAACTTGTTTAATATTGTTTAATTCATAATAAATTCATCCTAATTCCAATTTCAATATTTGAAACATGTAATCCAACTAAAATTGGATGTTCTTTTCAAATATAAATTTTGTTATTTGTTTTGAACACTTTAACTTGATGAAAACAACAATTGTTTGTGTGACATGTTTAAGTAACCAAACTTTCCAAACTTAATAAATAATTTCCAAACTTGTTAAAATTCTTTTTCCTCTTGCATCTATTGTTGTTATTTTGTTGTTATCATCTTGCATGCATCATGCTAACAACTTTCACATAATAATTAAATTGTAAATCATTTGTTCCACTTAATTCATGGACCCTTTCCCATATGCAACTCAAAATTGCATAGGGGTTCATATTAATTGTGTTACCATGTCACTTAGTTTATTTTGATGCAACCATTAACTTGTCATGCATCATCTTTGATTGTGCACTATGCCATGATAATGATTGTTTATATTTCTGTCTTGTTTGTTTGCTTCTTCTCGAATAGACGACGACGTTGAGACAGACGATCTTTACAGCACCCCTTCTGAGGATCTAGCTCAGTACCCGGCTGCTGAGTTTGCAGGCAAGTTGTCTATTTCTGCTAGCCTCAGTGGTAGTTGTTCCTGTTACGAACCTATCACATGAATCCTTTAACCCTGATATTGCCTCACCCCACCTCCTACAACCCTATTGTTTGAGCCAGTGTCTTACTAGCATGCTTAGGTTGTTTTGCTCGAGTCTGTTACCCGTTACTTTCCGTTACTATATCCTTATTATGTTATGGGGGCTCGATGTTTAATCAATCAATCATGCTAATGTTATTGTTAAATAATAATCTGATGATAAGGCACCGGCAGGAGGCCCTGTGTGGTTTTGAGGCCTGCTAGTGTCGACCCTAATAGGAAAAGGGTCTTGTCTACTGATCCATGATGAGCGCACTACCCGCATGTGGGAAGCGAGTATGGGCGCCCCCCTCAATTTTATTCGATTCGCATCTCGTCCAAATCATCTCATTTAGTTCGTGTTTTCCATCTGCCGCATGCATGTTTTTGCGAGCCCAGCGCAGGGTGGAACTTTCATAGTCGGCATATAGGGGGACACGGTCTTAGAGTGCTATGAGGGTCCCTTTTCTTCGGGGCTTGATTAACCGTGCGCCCAAGGTGCTTTGGGCTTGATGCGAAGAAGAGTTGAGTTGTGTTGAGTGCCACGCTTGGTGGGAGGCATCCCATCTGGCGGGGTATTCTTACGTGTACGGCCAAATTGGTGCAACCCTGCAGGGATAATCTTCTCGAGAAGCCGTGTTTTCCGCGGTTATGGTTAACTTGGTGAAAGTACTGGCTAACAAGTACTCAGGACAACTTAAACTAATGATTTACCACCCTACACCCAATGATTACAACTTGACTAGTAATAGGTTTATTAACACAATAATTTGAATCATCTTTAATCCAACTGTGTGAGTTATCCTCGGATTGCTTCTTTGGATAAGGGGCGAGATCCAGGATGGGTTTGTTTGAAGTTATCTTTCAGTTGGTTACAATACTCGATCTTATCTCCTTTCTGTTAGCCGGAAGTGATAGAATCTCTATAGTTGGTTAGCGCAGCCAGTTGCAGCATCTTTTATATCCCCTTTCTTCCGTTGAACCCAAGGCATCTGTGTTGGTGTTGACGGGCTACACTTTGGTGAACTGTGAGTCTTGCTTGCCAGTACGTCTATGTACTGACCCCTTTTGGGGCTGTGGTTTCCGCAGACTACGCTTACGAGGATCCAGGTGACGGCTACTACGTGGAGTTTGACGAGGCTGCTGACGAGTAGTTAGCGGACCCGGGAAGGATCCGAGACATCGTGGATGGGCTCCATCTTTATTTCAGTTTCCGGATTCCTAAGCCTATTTGGATTTGTCTGTACTCAGACCCTTGAATGCTTCCGCTGAGATGTAATGATGTTATGTTGGGACATGTGTCCTCTGGATGATTGTATTTGCTATCTCTGCCCTAGTGAGGGCCAGTTGCAACTTATTTCAATCTTTTGTGTCTTAGAGGCATGTTGTGTTATCCTTTTGTTCAAAGCCGTTGACGTACCATGTGTGTATGGTATGAAGTACGTCAATGGTAGTGTCCTGATTTCTACGGGATAGTTTACATCGACGGTGAACAGTAGCGATGGGTTGTCACACATAAGTGTTGGCCTACTCGTAAGAGGACGCGGGTGCCGGTAAGCCCCGTAATCCCATCCGAATACTGTTCAGTTCGTGCGGTGAGTATCCTCTAGAAGTCCGGGTGCGACAAACTTTTTGTCAGTATACTAATGTGTTAGTTAATTCTTCTGAGTTGATAACCACATATAGTTCACCAGCATGTGATAGTTTGTATATTTCATATTTTGAGCATGTGGTTTTGATTTCACATAAAGAAGTGCTTGCTAAAATACCACCTATGGATATTGTGTATTCCATCATGTTTCATGAACCAATTAATGTGCAATGTGCTATGAATAGGATTGCTGAAATTTCATATATAAATTCTAGCACCTATGCTACTTGTTTCACTTTTAATTTGGTTGGTGACTATAACATGAATGAAATTTTTATGGTGGATCAAATATGTATAACTAGTGATAAAATGGCCGAATTGAACATTATGTTACCTTGCTTAGATGGTTTACAATTTCCTACATGTGAGCATGGTTTTACACATATGTTTGGTTTGCCACAAAACTTGTTAAGTACGTGT
The DNA here is from genome assembly GCA_028641055.1 of Alopecurus myosuroides. NCBI lineage: Eukaryota > Viridiplantae > Streptophyta > Magnoliopsida > Poales > Poaceae > Alopecurus > Alopecurus myosuroides. The sequence continues at coordinate 214,936,395 of CM054063.1, read as the reverse complement.
GCTAATAAATTATACTTCGCTTATATTTGCAAATTGAGTTGCAACTTTCATAATAAGAATAATAAACATGTTAACACATTTGAGTGTACTATTAAAAACAAATTTTATCATAAATCTTCTGTGAGAACACTTGATTTGATACTAAACAATAAACATGTATACATAGATGTCTCTCCTTTTGATCATGATTTTATGAGCTTAACTTATATTTGCAATTATGATTGCTATTTTATGAGATGCTATGACAATTATGTGATGTTTTCATGCCAATTTCGTGGTCACATGTCATGTGCAAAGTTTTATGATCTGCTAACAACTAATGCACCCCATGATAGATACATATATTGTGTATACACGTTGTTCTTTTTGTTTCTTCCACTTTCAACTTACCACGAGCCGAGGACGTCTTGTCTTGAAGAAAGGGAGGATGATATGGATATAATAGGGGTCCATGAGGATTTTTCATGCTTGAGTTGGAAGGAAATATTAAGCCTCGTTGTTGTTCATGGTAAGGTGAATTCCTTCTTAATGGATTGTGTTGTTTGTGCTTATAAGAATGTTATACTACCTAAGCTATTGTATTATGTATTAGCAGGGTTATTGTTAACACAAACATGGATGGAGGGAGACATCAAGACTTGCTGGAAAACAACATGGAGATGATGGAAAACAAGCTTACAAATGTTGAAAACAATCATGCCATGGTGAAAACAATTATGCAAGTGGTGAAAACAATCCTGCAAGTGGTGAAAACAAATGTGCAAGGATGAAAACAAGGGAAGGGTGCCTCCATAGGTTTAAATGCGCCATAGGGAAATCCTAATTAATTTAGGCATGGCTTGTATGCCATATTGGGCCGAACCCTTTAATGTTGGGTCTGATGGGGGCTCCTGCCTAGGTGAAACCCGGCCCGAAGGGATTCGCACAAGACCCGACTCAAGGTGGAGGAGTTTCTAGAAGGCCCAAGAGGAAACGTAGGCCTTGTAGCCCGTACCTTGGGAGTCAAGATTAGGATACTTAGGGTTGTGTGCGGTTTCCGGGTAGGATTCCGGGTATGCCTTGTATAGGAAGCCAGGGGGGCTGTGTAATATATAAACCAGTCCCTAGGTCAGGAAAGACAAGAGTTTTGCCAGATATTCGAGTATCCTTGTAGTACGAGAGTTGATAGTTGTAACCCTAGATCGGAGACTCGGCGGTATTGCAGCCCGAGCTACCAGATCGCCAGATATCATGATTTCCCCTGAGCTAAACCCTCTCCCGAACACTAGAGTCGATTTGCCCCTAAGTAAGTTACCCCAGGTAACATCTGCCGTGATTATCCCACGACAGTTGGCGCCCACCGTGGGGTCTACGTCCAAGGGTGTTTACATCACGGGAGAAGCTCAGGAAAGCATGAAGAACCTCGTCATCGACGAGATCATCACCAACCCTGGAGGAGAGAAGATGGTGGACGACTTTGGCTGGGGGCCAGAGTCGGATCTGCTGGAAACCGGGTCTATCGTTACGATCGGCCGGGTCAACGTCTTCGTCGGCATGGTACGTACGTCCGGTTCTGTTCCTAATAACATTGGATATGATTCTGTGTCAGGAGAAGCAACTTGCGTTCAGTCGGATGGAGAAGAATCGGTTGGGACAACCGATCCAGAAGAAGAGCCCACCACGAAGAGGGAACAGCCGGAGGAGCCGGCATGGACCCCGCGTGGCCGGGTCATAAGGGAAGATGACACCGAGTCTATCCTGCACCTGCTTGAAGACCGGTACGAGGAAGATAGCTGTGACGAAGAGGAATACAAATCATTACCAGGCATCGCGCGTCGGGTCGCGGTCTACACAGCCCCTGCAATCAATCTTAATCAGGGGATGTGACGACGGTCGTGGCTGGAGCGGCGCGAGCACTGGCCCAACAGCAGGCACCGATTGACGGAAACCCGGTTATAGCCCGGGTCGACGGAGAGTCGGCTTCTGTCACCAGTCATACTGGAGAAAGTGAACGGCAAAGGAATATGTTCGGGTTCACAGCAAACAGAACGCCGGGTGCGGGAACCTCGGCTCCGCGAAATCCGGCTCTGTTCAGTAACAACCTAATCTTGGATCCCACAGTGCTAGCGACGGTGATAACCCTAGAAAACGCAGCGGCGCGTGCTCGAGATTTGGATGTGGCTCGCCACGCATTGGATCAACAAAGGAGAGACACCGAAGCCGAGAAACAAGGGATGGCCGCGCGCCAGCGCGAGTTGGAAGAGCTGGAGAATCGCCTTCAAACTCAGTCAACCAGGATTTACAATCAGAGACACCAGACGAGATTACCGGCAACCGGAGGAAATTTACAGGCAGCCACATTGTTTGTTACCCCTCAGGACCAACCAATTCCGGCAGTAAATCAAGAAACCGGATATCGAGCTGCGACCCTGAAAGGACAGCGGGCGAACGTGCAAGCCGGGTTACCCACGCTGCAAACTGGGATCGCTGTTGGCAACACCGCACCACCACCACCACCATCGCGATTTCATACTCCACCAGGTCACTTCAACAATCCCGTGGATAACGTGTACGCTGCTACTCTAGCGCTCGACCGTATCCCACTGGGAGAGACGCCTCGAGAAATTGAAACTCGGCAGGCCATAGAGATGCTACGCACCGCAGTGGCCCAGCAAGCAAATTACCCGGATCATAGAAGTGGTTTGCACGGGACACCGTATGTCAGGCGGCAGCCCGGGAATACCGGGTATATTCAGTCAAGTTCGGCAAGACGGAGGGCAGAGTAGCAGCAAATGCCACCTCCTCCCCATAGACCGGCAACACCTGCAGTATCAGCAGCACAGGCCATTGTGGACAGTTCTCGAGCCAGGCGCGCAACAGCCGGGTCTGCGGTAAGAGGGCCGGTAGCGGTAGCACCCCCCGCCGCACCAGCCGTAGGATTGCACGTTTCCCGAGTAAGGCCGGTACTGGCGAACCTCGCCGGGCCTAAGTGTTTATCGGATGTCATCAGAGCTGAGCCCTACCCGGATAAATTCAAGGAGCCGGGTAAGGTGGTTAACTATGAGCCGACCATGGACCCAGAAACCTGGCTGAGCAGTTACGAGATGGCTATGTCAATTCGCAACGCATCCGAGAATCTCCAAGCTAAGTTTATGTATCTTATGATGTCCGAAGGAGAAGCGAAGTTATGGTTCAATAACCTGCATGAAAGATCCATCAATTCATGGAGTGAGCTGAAAGACGCCTTTATCAAACATTTTCATGGGACGTGCCGAAACTTATTCACGATTGACGATTTAGAGCGATGTGTCCAGAAGAAGGGAGAGTCGGCGCGCAGCTGGGTGCGTCGGGTTATGGAAATTCTGCACTCTTCCACTGATATCCAGCCAAAAGATGCATTGCAGGCTATGGCAAAAACGTGCAAATACTTACCCCTAGTGCAAAAGTTGACACACATGAAATCTAGTCGGCACGCCTCAGAGGTTACAATGGTAGAACTGATAGACGCTTGCAATAAGCACGCCGCTACGGACACAACAGAGGAGGATGTTGATGACAAAAAAGCGAAACCCAACAATGGAAGACCCGACAATGGAGCTGCACCGGGTAACAATGGAGGAAATAATGGAAATAACCAGCACAAGCGCCCATACGAAGGAAATTCCGAGTTTGTTGCTAATACAGAAGCCGGGTTCGCAATACCCAGGGCAGAGGGAAATTTCAACGGAGGAAACTTTAATGGAGGAAACTACCAAGGACCACCGAGACCGGCTAACCATATATATGCATTCAGGATGCCCTCTCCGCGTCATAGCAGGAATGGCAGGCCGGCTAATCATTCATTAGAGCAGTGCGTGGACTTACAGGGATGGAAGAACGAGGAAATACATAAAGCCCTGCGAGGTGCAGGCCGGGGAGGAGGACCGGGTCCGGGTGGAAACCCGGGCAACGGGCCACCCCCCGCTGGCAACGCAGGAGGTGGCAATCCGGGTAATAATCAAGGAGGTGCTGGGGGTTTCCAGGCCAACCCAAAGCAGTTAGGACAGTACCACGTTCACACTACCGGGACTTCCAATAGAGATAGAAAGATACTTAAAAGGGCCGTAAACTCGGTTTCCTCAGGTGTTTCGAGATATTTGAGATGGTCAGATCAAGAAGTAACATGGAGCCGATCACCCGGAAACAATAGAACATCCGGGTGTGTTAGCTTTGGTGGTCGCACCACAGGTCAATGGTTACAAGCTGAAAAAGGTTTTGATGGATGGTGGAAGCAGCATTAATATCTTGTATTGGGAAACCTTCCTACACATGGGGCTCAAGGAGTCTCAGCTACAGAAAAATTCCACAGTTTTTCATGGAATTGTGTCGGGTCACTCGGCGTGCCCTGAGGGGAAACATAACACTAGAAGTCGCTTTCGGAGAATCCAAGGACAATTTCCGAGTGGAATGACTCACATTCGAGGTGGTAAAATTGCGCAGTCCTTATCACGCGCTGTTCGGAAGGCCGACTTATGCTAAGTTCATGGCCATGCCATGTTACGTGTATTTACAGCTAAAGATCCCGGGTCCCAAGCAGACCATCACCATACATGGGAACCGGGCCGTGGCAGCGGAGTGTGATGAAGGAGATGCGGCAATGGCAGAACAGGCTTGCAGGAAGGAAGAGCTCAAGTATTACCGGTCTCAAGTAGACCCGGAAGATAGAACTGCTTTGAAAAGGCCAAATACGGAGGATGAGAGAGCAAAGTTTAAGGCGGCCCAGGATACCAAGATGGTGGCCTTTGTCGAGGGTGATCCCTCAAAACAATTTGCCATTGGTTCTAACCTAGACAACAAGCAGGAAGAAGCCCTTATCGAGTTCATTCGTGAGAATCAGGACGTTTTTGCTTGGACGCCCAGCGATATGCCGGGTATCCCGACCGAGTTAGCTGAGCATAGTTTGCATGTTGATCCCAAGTCTCGGCCTGTGAAGCAAGGCCTGAGAAAAATGAATGAAGAACGGAGAAAGGCTATAGGAGCAGAGATAGCTCGGCTCCTTGCAGCCGGCTTTATCATAGAAGTTTTTCAACCGGAATGGTTGGCAAATCCGGTTCTAGTGCTGAAAAAGAACAATGAGTGGAGGATGTGCATAGACTACACAAGTCTCAACAAGCATTGCCCAAAGGATCAATTTGCCCTTCCGAGAATAGACCAGATCATTGATGCAGTGGCAGGTTGTGACTTATTATGTTTCCTGGATGCTTATTCCGGGTATCATCAAATCAAGCTCAAAAAAGAGGATTGGGAGAAAACTTCGTTCATAACCCCCTTTGGTGCCTTTTGCTATAAAACTATGACCTTCGGGCTGAAAAATGCAGGCGCAACGTACCAGCGGTGCATCCAGAAGTGTTTTGAGGATCAAATTGGGCGCAATGTTCACGCCTACGTGGATGATATGGTGATTAAAACAAGGAAAGCTGAAAGCTTCATAGATGATCTAAAGGAGACCTTCAAGAATTTGAGGAGATACCAGATGAAGCTTAACCCGACTAAGTGCGTATTCGGGGTGCTTGCAGGAAAGTTACTCGGCTTTATCGTTTCTGAGAGAGGAATTGAGGCAAACTCGGACAAAATCAAGGCCATCCAAAGCCTGAAAAAGCCGGAAGTCCTGAAGCACGTTCAGAAACTCACGGGGTGTGTGGCAGTATTGAGCCGGTTTATATCTAGGCTTGGATAAAAAGCAATACCCCTATACCGACTCTTGAGGAAAACCGACAAATTCGTGTGGGACCAAGAGGCGGACGAGGCATTTGAAGCTCTGAAAAAACAGTTATCTGAGGCACCAATCCTGGCAGCACCGGGTCCCAAAGAGTCCATGTTATTATACATCGCGGCCGGGCCTCGGGCGGTTAGCGCAATGGTGGTGGTTGAGCGCAAGGAGGATGGAAAAGATCACCCGGTGCAAAGGCCGGTTTACTACGTGAGTGAGGTTTTATCGGAAGCAAAGCAGCGTTACCCGCATTGGCAAAAGCTAGTTTTTGGAGTCTTCATGGCCAGCCGGAAACTGAAGCCGTATTTTCAGGAACACCCCATAACGGTGTTTAGCTCTATACCCATGGCAGATATTATCAGAAATTCAGACGCGACAGGTAGAATAGCCAAGTGGGCCATTGAGATAGGAGATTATCACATCAACTACGAGCCTCGGTCTGCAATTAAGTCCCAGGCGTTAGCTGATTTTATCAATGATTGGACTCACACAAGCATTCCCACAATGATGCCAAGTTTTGAGTCTTGGGTGATGCACTTTGATGGTTCCAAGCAATACGAGGGATCAGGAGCTGGGGTGGTGCTTACATCGCCCAAAGGAGATAAGTTAAGTTACGTGTTGCAAATTCACTTTGATTGCTCCAATAATGTGGCCGAGTATGAGGCCCTATTACACGGACTGCGAGTAGCAAAGGAGATGAATATCAGACGAATAAGGTGTTATGGAGACTCGGATCTTGTGGTACAGCAGGTCTCTGGAACTTGGGATAGGAAGGATGCAACAATGGCAGCATATCGCAGGGAGGTAGACAAGGTGGCCGGGTCTTTTTCCGGGTATGAGGTGGAACACATTGACAGGCGAAAGAACGAGGCAGCAGATGCACTCGCAAGACTCGGCTCGCGCTGAGAGCCGGTTCCGCCTAACGTTTTTCTGGACGAGTTATGGCGGCCTTCCGTCAAAACCGAGTCTGAGGAAGAGGTGGCCAACCAAGACCCGGACTTGGAGCTCGTAGCCGCCGTGCACGCTATCCCCGAGTGGACAGAACCGTTTTTGGCCTACCTGTCGCGGGGCGAGTTACCACCACAGGAAGTTTTAGCCAGGCAAATTCTGAGACGAGCAAAAGGTTATTCTATCATCAATGGTGAGTTGTATAAGAGAAGTGTCGCAGGAGTCTTTTTGCGCCGTGTAACACCAGAGGAGGGCCGGCAGATTTTAAGGGAGATCCATGAAGGTGATTGTGGGCATCATGCCTCCACAAGGTCCCTTGTGGCTAAAGCATATCGACACGGTTTCTTCTGGCTCACGGCTTTGGCAGACGCAAAGCGCTTGGTAGCACGGTGTGATGGATGTCAAAGGTATGCTCGCCAAACCCATGTGCCGGCTATGGAGCTGCGAACAATCCCGCTAACCTCGCCGTTTGCAGTTTGGGGTATGGATATGGTAGGCCCCTTTCACATGTCGCCTTGCAAAAAGACTCATCTTTTGGTAGCCATTGACATGTTTACCAAGTGGGTTGAAGTTATGCCAGTGACCAATTGTGAGGCAGTCACAGCAGTCAAGTTCCTGAAAAGGATCATCTATCGGTTTGGATACCCTCATAGCATAATAACAGACAATGGAACCAACATGTCCCTAGGTGAGATGGAGAAGTTTTGTGGAAACAATGGCATCCGCCTTGACGTAGCCTTTGTGGCCCATCCACAAGCTAATGGACAGGTGGAGAGGGCAAATCAGGAGTTGCTTCGTGGATTGAAACCACGACTACGAGTCCCGTGCCTCAGAGCTGCGGGAGCGTGGGTTGAGGAATTACCATCAGTGGTTTGGGGGATTGATACTACACCCAACAGATCTACCCAGATGACTCCGTTTTTCATGGTTTATGGTGCAGAGGCAGTCCTGCCGAGTGATATTATTCATGACTCGCCCCGGGTGGCGGCTTATGTTGAGGTGGAGAATGAGAAGACCCGGCAGGATGCCGTGGACATGTTAGAGGAGCACAGGGAGCAAGCCTTGGAAAGATCAGCCATATATCAACAAGATCTGAGGAGATATCATAGTCGGCGAGTCAAAACCCGGGTCTTCTAGGAAGGAGACCTGGTATTACGCCTCGTGCAGTCAAAAGAAGGAAAGCACAAATTATCTCCACCATGGGAAGGTCCTTTCTTCATCAGCCGGAATTTGCATAATGGATCATACTACTTGATAGATGCAAGGGAAGAGTCAGATAATGTTAATGATACCGCACGTACCACTTCATCTATGCAAGAGCGGGAAAGACCATGGAACGTGGCTCAGCTACGGCCCTACCACACTTAGCATAGGCTAGGTTTACAAGGTGAATTACACGATGTAACAGGCAGCAGGTTTCAGACGCACTCTTTTCCTATCCAGGGTACCTAAGGGGACTGGAGGGTTTTTAATGAGGCGGCTTGCTGACCTAACCTTTCTCATATCAATAAAGAGATGGTTAAACTATGATATTGTTCCTTATTTATTTTCTGTTTGTTTGTTCTTAATGTTTATGTTCTACTTTGTTTCATATCAGGTAAGTATTTATTGGTTAGTCATGATGCACTAGGCTTATTTTTTTTATAAAATCGCATACATAGGCCTTGGGGGCTGATTGCTTGAATAGCACAGCTATAATCTCAAGACCCGGCCACGATGCCATTAAGTTATGAGGACCGATTACTTGTAATAAGTACGGTTACAATCTTATAACTGGACAATAGAGCCAAACTTTCTTGATTTCTCTTGTTTAAGCTTGATGTGACTCGCAATAATGTGGCGTGACTTGCTAACGTGTAATCACAATCAGTCATGATGCCCATTGGGACTTGCCTGACCTGTTTTTATACAGTTATAGCAGCACTGAATATCCACGCGAAAACCGGCTTACAACAAAGAGGATCAAAAGGGTCATCCAAACCACAAGTTATGCGGAGTAAAAAGGATATTGCCGGAAACTCACGATGTATTAAGCATAGCTTAAAAATTTATATGGGTAGCTACATATTTTGGGCCCTGGTAAAAACAGGTAGTTTTTTCTTAAAAACCACTAATCCCTAGACTCGGAAATTTGGGTCTTGGGGACTTGGGAATTTGAGAAAAGCAACAAACTGTTTAGCTATTGAGCTCGAAACCCAAAAATCAGAGTCTTGGGGACTTGGGGACTTGGGAATTTGAGAAAAGCAACAAACTGTTTAGCTATTGAGCTCGAAACCCAAAAACCCGAGTCTTAGTGATGTGGAGGCTTGGGGACTTGAAAAGCTAAAAAGTTCAACCAGCCAAAGATCCTGAGACCCGAAAACCGAGTCTCATGGATGGGGAAAAAGATAAAATATCAGAAAAGCGGCAAAAAGCATAAGACTGGGAAAAAGCATATCGAGGTGGATGGCCAAAAGGGCCACCGAAAGCTATTAAAGTTTAAACGTATTACAAACCAGGGAAATAGTATCAAAAGTGCACAGACGCACTATGAAAAGAATAATCGTATAAGGCATATTACATAATGCCCATTGGCCGAATAAGTGTTTTGGGGCGAGAAACAGTAAAACCTCACTCGGCATCCATAGCCGAGTCATCAGTAGTGTCCTTGGCGGTCGGGTCTTCACCATGTTCTTCTGTGTTCTTCCCAGCCTCCATGTCCGGGTCAGTTGTGGCATTAGCACGACCTGGAGGAGGAACACCCGGAGTGGATGTGGATGATGCATTCTCTGCCGCGGCCTTCCTCTTGGCAGCCTCCTCCAACCACCGGGCCAGCATGTCAAAGGGCTTTGGGAGATCAGATGGGACCGGCTTGTCTTCAGCATTGTATGGTGGGGTGAGCCTGTTTACGTCTAGCTTATCGGCTATCAGGCTTGCCGAGTGACGTACCTGAGTGTGGATAGACTTGTAGTCCTTAGCCGAGAATCTTGAGCCGTCATTGTTAAACTCGGGGAACCCATTCACGAGCGTTGCCGGCTCAAGCTTAGGAAAATAAGCTTTGGCCAAGGCAAGGCCGCGGGTTACCCCAACCCGGCATGCTGAGCGCTTCCAGTGATCGATCCAAGCAGGGACCGTGGAATATGCTTCAAGCATGTGGGAAACGCCGCCATAACCACCAGACCACTTTATGGCCTCAAGGGTCCACTTGGTGCCCGCAGAAAATTGCCGGATCACGGCCTTAAGGGTCTTCAATTTCTCTATGTCGTCTTCATCATCACCTTTATCACCCGGAGATGCAGAGTAAAATGAAAGGCAAAGGGGTAAGATCCGGGTCTTAGATCATATTAAATGAGGAATCCGAGTCTTAGTCAAAAAGTTAAGATCTTTACCAAGTAAGGAGCGGTAAGTGTCGGCAACAGAGGCTGACAACTTCTTTAGTAAGTCCTCAGCTTGGTGGAGCCTTTTCTTGTTTCTTACAGTCTTTGGAAAGATCCTTCACCTCGACCTCCAGCTCCTCTCGCAGTTTGGTCTCGACTCGGAGGAGTTCGTTGGTTTTTGCCAAGATCTCCTCCGACCGGGTTACATAGGCCTGAAAAATAAGACAAGGATAAGTTAGTCGGTTACGGTATAAAAGCCGAGTATGATGGACATACAGCTATGGAAGTACCGAGTAAACTGTGCATTGTTCACCCGGAACTTGGGGACTAGGTGAGTATGGAAATAATATCAGTAGATTTACCTGGTGCTTAGCAGCTAGGGACTCGAGGATGTCTCTCTCATTGGTTTTCAGGGAGAAAAGCTCATCTAGCATCCCTTCGAAGTCAAGGCCACTTAACTTTGTCCTGGCGGAGCTGGGGTTCTGGTTACCCGGTGGCGGGGTCCTTTCCTGTTTCAGTGGATCGACTCTGGTAGCCTGAGTGTTGGGGGCAGGGACACCCCTCTGTGATCCCAGATACTCGACATCGTCATCGGCCGGCTGATGTGTTGGCAGAGGAAACTCGACCTCCTGGTCAACCGGGTTGTCCAGCTGTTCTTCTTCTTCTTCACCACCAGCTGTGGGATGCACAACGATCTCTGAGTTTTCCATAGCCGGGTTATCAATGTTCATGTCTTCAGGGTCACTAACTGTAACCTTGGCCCTGAGAAAGAAAAAGAAGCAGTTAGTAGATAATAAACGAGAGATGTGGAAAATAGTAGTGTATTGATTAACAAGGAAAACAAATTACCCGGTATTCACGAAGAAATCTGGTGGGAGATCGTTGCTGGACCCGGAAGATGCTGACAAAGAATCGGAAAGTGAGACCCTAAGTTGTCCGGCTAATGGGTGATTCGGAGAAGGATATCTTCGAGGAGTATGGGATGTATGAGTTTGGGGAGTACCGGCTCGGCGAGCGGGTGATGAAGGGATACCCTGGTGAAGAGGATCGTCACCCGGGGAATTCCGGGTTACCCTCCGTTTGGTCGGGGCAGGTTCCTTCAAGTATGATGAATTGGTTAGACGCTGGTTAAGTTCGCACATATTGGCATATGAGTACGGCTTGGAGGTCATGGAGGAATAAGGGCACCTTGAAAACGACACTCCGGGTCTTTCTTTTTGCCCCAATCTCCTCCTCCGGCTCAGCCTCACTTTCTTCCGACTGGGTGTCCTCCTTGTCCTCTAGCTCTGGTAAATAAGGAGCATCGTTGAAAAAGGGAAAGATTTGGTATAATAAATTAACGAGGTAAATGTAAATACAAGACTCGGCTGTACCTTCATCACTATCAGCCGGCTCCTCGTCCTCCTCCGAGTTTTCTGAAGGGGGAGGGGTGACTATCTTCAGAATGCATCGTCTTCCTGTGTAGGGAATGCAGAGGCAAAGGTTAGTATATGAGCATAAGAGATATCAGTCGGATAAAGAAATTAAGCCGGTTCTTACTGGAGGAGCCGGGTTAGATCGAGTGAAGGGGTTGAGCCCGGCTATGTTCTTGATAACGTCAAGTTTTTCGGCCAAGAAGGTCTTCATAACTTTATTCATATCACCAGCTGGGTAGTTCTTCTCTGAGTATCGGAGAGAATCGGTCACGTGCCCAGAATATTCGCACATGAGTTTGGATCGAGTGCTGTTAGGTTGGATCCGGCAACTTACCCAGGTCTTTACCAGATTAAGCCCAAGGAGACCTTGGGCAGAAAGTACAGCAAGCTTATGAAGAAAAGGCTGGATAGATTGCATGTTGGCCTCAGATGCAAAGGAGTTTAAATTGTCGGACAAGGTGAGGGTGTTATCAGAGAAACCCGGCAATGGCTTCTCGCCGGGTAAAGAGGTATCTTGGCAGTAGAAATAAGTTTTTTGCCAGTGTTTAACGTGTGTATGGAGGCTAAGAGTCGGCATCAGAGAGTTTTTACGTCTCTGAATTGAGACTCCCCCACAAACTAGGAGGGCCCCGTCGCCACTCTCTCGGCATGGTTTACATTGAAAGAGTTCGAGGAATAAAGCTAGGTTGGGGGGAATGCATAAATAGGATTCACAAAGGACTATAAAGTGGCAGATGTTAAGCATGGAATTGGGGCCGATGTCGAATACCCGGAGTTTGTAGTGGTCCAGGAGTTCCCGGAAGAAAGGATGACCCGGGGGGCGGAAACCCCGGATCACGTGCTCGACGAAAACCGCCACTTCATCTAGGCCTGGTGAAGGCCGGGTCTCCTCGCCGGGTATCCTTCAGTGGATCTCAGACCGGGAGGGAAGGACACCTGTAACATCCCAAGTATGAAACACCCCTAGCATGTTTTTTTTTTTTGTTTAATAATTGCTTTGCATCATGTCATCATAGTCATTGCTTTTTGTTTGCAATTGTTTTGCATTTGATTTATTTTGTTTCCATCTGTTTTCTATTTGAATTCAAACAAAAATTCAAATGATTGTCCATACTTGTGATGTTACATGTTTCAAATAACAATTACAAAATAAACAAATAATTTGTTCCACCAAAACTTGGAATCAAAAACTTAATTTATTTGGCTTAACTTTCATTTATTCCCTTTTAATACCAAAATTGCTCAAATCATTTAATTTCCAAACAATAACATCAATTAAATTTATTTTGGAAAACAAAGTTTGTTTTATGGTGTTGTGACCAAAAAACAAAACAATACAATTTTTTTTCCCAAAATCTTATCTATCCCAAAACCTCTCACTTATCTCTCTTTTCCAAATCTGCAAAAAAAAAAAAAGAGGAAAAAGAATAAAGAAGAGGGGGGAAAGGCAGCCAGCCCATTTTGGGCTAGCCCAACTGCCCCCTGGCCCGTACCGCCCTACCTGTTGTCTTCTACCTCCGTACGGCGTACATCTCCATCGGCCACGTTAGCAGGAGGTGGATCAGACGGTGATCGAGCTCCACCCCTCGCCCTTAAGACCTGCCTCGAGCTCCCCCTCGTCGCCCTAATCCCTCCTCCTCCTTTTTCCCCTCGAGCGCCGCCACTCTCCCTTCTTCTCTCCCTCCGGCCTCCCTTCTCTGAACCCACCGAGGGCCTCCACCACCGTCGCCTTCCTCCGACCATCGCCGCCGCCATGGTGCCCGCCCGGCCGCGCTTGGGCCGGGAACGGAACCGCCCCGGCTCCCTCGTCCTCGCCATCTCCTCCGTTTCCGCCGAGGACCACCGGAACCACCACCGTCGCCTCCTCCCTGCATCCGCTCCCTCTGCAGCGAGGTGAGCCGCCCCTCTTTCCCTCTCCCTTCCCTCTCTCTGGCACGACCACGCAGCAGCACACGCCGGCCACCGCACCGCCCACAGCAGCGGCAGCAGCCAGCCACACGAGCGCGCCGCCGCGAGCAGCACGGCGAGCCGCAGTCCGCTTCGGACCCGACGCCTCCGTCGAAGTTCAGAACAGCCCCAGCCAAGTTCAGTTAAATTCAGTTTGCGCGCCCTAACACATGTTAACCTGTCCCCTGCCCCTTACCTGTCAAGAAATCGCTCCCTACCGCACTGGCAACACGCGCTTGTGCGCCCGCCCGGGATCGCGGGATCGAGTCCCGCGGGAGGCATTTTTGCCTCCCATTTCCCCTTCCACGCGCGCGCGGGACCCGCGCGTCATTGACCTGCAGGGCCACGTCACCCTCTAGCCACTCCACCTGGGCGCCACGCAGGCCTGGCCCCACTGTCAGTGGCTGGGGTTGGTCACTGCGCGGTGCCTTTATTCTTTTCTGCCTTTTCTATTTTAATTATCAGTCCAATTTATTTCAGATTAACCCCTAAACTCAAAACTCACATAACTTTTATTTCACAAACCCAAATAATAAAAATAAAATATGTACACTGCACCAAATTTAATTATCTATCTCTTTATAAAATTTGTTCCCTGTTTTGAATAATTCAAATGCATCCAAATTTCAAATTCAAACAATTCATTTGAAATTTGATAAAATCCATAACTAAATCATACTTAATTCAAATAACACAAATAAAATATGTTTTCCATGCCATTTTAAACCACCTAACCAAATATAAATTTTGTTTCATGATTTAAATAATTAAATTTGCTTAAATAATTTAAACCTTGTTTAATTCATTTAAAAATTGCTAAATTCACAACTTGCTCAAATTAATTTCTTTTTGAACACATAAAATATGTTTTCAAACCAGAAAAACATAATCTTTTCAAATATGAGTTTGAATTAATGTTTTGAACAAATAAAATTCAAATAATATTCATACCTAATTTTATTCCAATTAAATCTTGTTTAAACTTTTTTAATTCATAAATAATTCATCCTAATTCCTTTTCCAATAATTGAAACATGTATTCCACCTAAAATTTTGTGTTCTTTTCAAATATAAACTTTGTTATCTGTTTTGAACAATTTAACTTGGTGAAAACAACAAATACTTGTGTGACACCTTTAAGTAACCAAAATTCCATAACTTAATAAATAAAATTCGAAATTTGTTAAACCTTATTTCAACTTGTTTCTATTGTTGTTATTTTTCTGTTTTCCTCATGCATGCATCATGGTAATCAACTTTCACATGGTAATTAATTGTAGATCATTTGTTTCCACCTTAATTCATGGACATTTTCCCTATGCAATCCAATTGCATATGGGTCCATTTAAACATGTTACCTTGTCAACTAGTTTATTTCTATGCACCTATTAAATGGTCATGCATCATCCCATGATTGTGCACTATGCCATGTTATTGATTGTTTGTTCTCTGTGTTGTTTGCTTGCTTCTTCTCGAATAGACGACGACGTTGAGACAGACGATCTTACGACACCCCTTCTGAGGACTTAGCTCAGTACCAGGCTGCTGAGTTTGCAGGCAAGTATTCACTCACATGAACCATCGTGTTCCTTTCAACATTGGATACCGATACTTTCCGTTGTCTATTCTGCTAGCCATATGAGTAGTTGCTTCTGTTACGAACCTATCACATGTATCCTTTAACCCTGATATCGCCTCACCTCCACTCCCATAACCCCGTTGTTTGAGCCCGTGTCTTACTAGCATGCTTAGGGTTGTTTTGCTCGAGTCTGCTGTCAGTTACTTTCTGTTATCATATTTCTATTATGTTCTGGTGCTCGATGTCTAAACAATCAACCTATTAATTTTGTGGGTAATAATAATTTGATGATAAGGCACCGGCAGGAGGCCCGGCGTGGTTTTGAGGCCTGCTAGTGTCGACCTTAATTGGGAAAAGGGTCTTGTCTACTGATCCATGATGAGCGTGCTCACCGCATCCGGGTGGTAGTATGGAACCCCCCTCGACTTTGACCTGATCCGCAGTTTGTCCGAAGAGCCACACTTAGTTCGGGTGTTCCATTTGCGCATAAGCATGAATGGGTCGCTCCCATGGTTACTGTTGGTGATGATTATGATGATGATGATGCATATAGGGCGAGGCCTGTGGTGCCGGGGGGTGTGGTTTTCACCCTTGCGCTTAGGTTAGGTCGGACTGGTCAGGACCTTATAGCTCCGTGGCTCCTAGGACAGGTTGTAGAGATGGTTCGAGTCGTGTTGAGTCCACCTGAGTTTTAGTTGGTGGCTCGAGTGTGTACGGGTACAGGAGCACACCCTGCAGGGATGAATCTTCTCGAGAAGCCGTGTTGTCCGCGGTTATGTGACGACTTGGTGAAAGTACTGGCTAACAAGTACTCAGACAACTTACACCTAACTAATGATAACCTGACTAGTAATAGGTTTATTGACACAATAACCTGAACCATCATTAATCCAACTGTGTGAGTTATCCTCGGATTGCTTCTTTGGATAAGGGGCGAGATCCAGGATGGGTTTGTTTGGAGTTAGCTGGTAGTTGGTTACGATACGCTATCTTATCCCTTTTCTGATAGCCGGAAGTTGTAGTATGTTTCTGTAGTTGGTTAGTGCAGCCCGCTGCCGCATCTTTGGTATCACCCCTCTCTTCCGTTGAACCCAAAGCATATGTGCTTGGTGTTGACGGGTTACACTTTGGTGAACTGTGAGTCTTGCTTGCCAGTACGTTTATGTACTGACCCCCTTGGGGCTGTGGTTTCCGCAGACGACGATTCCGAAGATCCCCATGGTGGATGCTACGTGGAGTACGACGAGGCTGTTGACGAGTAGATAGCGGACCTGGGCAGGATCCGAGACTTCGTGGATGGGCTCCGTCTTTTCGTTTTCCGGCTTCTTAAGCCTATTTGGATCTTGTCTGTACTCAGACCTGTTGAATGCTTCCGCTGTGATGTAATGATGTTATGTTGGGACATGTGTCCTCTGGATGATTGTATTTTCTATCTCTGCTCTAGTGAGAGCTATTTGCAACTTATTTCCATCTTTTGTGTCTTAGAGATATGTTGTGCTATCATTTTGTTCAACGTCGTTGACGTACCATGTGTGTATGGTATGAAGTACGTCAATGGTAGTATCCTGATTTCTATGGGATGGTTTACGTAGACGATGAACAGATAGGGGTTGGTTGTCACGCATGAGTGTGTTGGCCTACTCGTAAGAGATGCGGGTGCCGGTAAGCCCCGTAATCCAATCCACTACTGTTCAACGGAACTGCGAGTATCCTCTAGAAGTCCGGGTGCGACAAATGGTATCAGAGCCTGTCTGCCTGTAGGATCCCTTTTACTGGTCGCAGTTGAGTCTAGAAACTATTTTGTAGCTATATAGGAAAAATGAAACGTGAGAGTAGGAATTCTGCCATTTTATTTCTTTCCCCACCCACACTCCCTTTTCTGGTAAGGAAGTGCAACGTTGTTTTCTCTTTCTCATCTAAACTTTCAAGTTAGGTCTTCACGAATCCTGGTTTCTCTAGGATGGTTATATCTACTAGACCATAGGAATGGAGGTGGTTGTGACATGATTTATCATGTTGCCTACTCACGATTGAGAACGGAGGCACATAAGCCCCGGAAGCAGATCCTCTATTCCTTAAGCAGTAGATATTGATCCTTTAGAAGCCCGGATGGGTTTTCTTCGTAGTACCTCAGGTGTTTGTGGTCTCCTGTTTCCCAGTTGTTGCTTCGATATCGTCCTTCATAAATCTTCTCTTCCGTTGTAACAACTTATTTGTTGATCCGTTGTTAACCTCCATCCTTGTTCTATGCTGTCGACTTACCGTCTGAAGTAATCCTTTTAAGAACTTATATTGGATTTTGTTATCCGATTAGTGTGTTAACCTTGGTATCCTCTTCAGGATGGAAAGTGGTGACGAAGAACCCACACTGCCACCTGAGATGGGGAAAGTGCTGTCTCAGATGACACAAGTTATACAGCAGATGCAGCAGAACCAAGACCTTAGGAGTAATGGCAACACCCGGGTGTCTATTCGGGAGTTCCTTGAGCTCAATCCGCGCACGTTTGATACCTCCTCCGAGCCATTGGATGCTGATGATTGGCTCCGTGAAATGAACCGTACTCTTATGGTAGCTCATGTGGCTGACGAGGACCGTGTTCCTTACGTGACCTACCTTCTCCGTGGACAATCAATGTCTTGGTGGGAGAATTTTCAAGAAATGAGAGGTTCTAGTGTGGCAATCACATGGGAGGGTTTCAAGCAAGCCTTCGTGCGCCATCACATTCCCAATGGGCTCATGGAGAAAATGCGTGAGGAATTCTATTGTTTCACACAAGGCAATCTGGACGTTCTCGAATACCAAAGAGAGTTCAATCGTCTGGCTCGCTACGCCGGAGATGAAATCTCCACGGAAGCGAGAAACATGGCAAAGTTCCGCAGGGGTCTCAACCCGGAACTCAAGTATGCTCTCACCAACGTCAAGGCCAAGAATTTTGAGGACCTCATCAACATCGCTCTAAATGAAGAGCATGGGCGCAAATTGGTTGAGGAATCTCGTAAGCACTCTCGTGAACAGGCTAATCTCTCAAAAGCTAACATGCCTCCACAAAAACGAAGAGTTTGGGTTCCATATACCACTCCAACACCGCCCATCTGCTTGCCAAGCCCGACAGGATTTCTTGCCCGCCCTCCCACCCCAGTGGTATCTTCAGGAGGTGCTCCATCTCAGCCAGGTCCAACAACTCCTCGTTCTGTTGTTACATGCTACAAGTGTGGACAGCCGGGCCACTATTCCGACAAGTGTCCGCAAAGGCACCTCTTTCCACCTCCACCTCGCCACAGGTCGACCCCGACAAGAATACGTGGTCCTCCGTTGGGTTGCTACAACAGCAACGACCTTCGCGTGAGAACCGTTAAGGTGAACCATGTCAAGGCCCAGGGAGCAGAAGAATCTCCAGAGGTTGTAATGGGCACACTTCTTGTGAACTCGTTTCGTGCTAAAGTCTTGTTCGATTCTGGTGCTTCACACTCTTTCATCTCTCAATGCTTTGCAAACAACGGTGGAATCAACTTCGAACAGTTGTCTATCCCTCTCCTAGTGAAATCACCGGGATCTAGCTGGCAAAGCAATAAAGTTAGCCAGAACATCGAGATCACAATTGAAAACCTTCCATTCCAGGCATCTCTGATAGCTCTCCACTCTTCAGATATTGATGTCATTCTTGGGATGGATTGGCTGGTAGCCAACAAAGCAGTCATTGATTGTCTGCTAAGTCTGTCAAAATCACACACCCTTCTGGCCAGATAGTCTACTTCCATGCTGAAAATCCAGTTGTTCAACTATACACTGTCAATGCAAATCCTCTACCATCTATTGAAACTATTCCAGTGGTTTGTGACTTCCCCGATGTCTTTCCAGAAGAATTGCTAGGAATGCCTCCTGACAGAGCAGTTGAGTTCGTGATCGAACTTGAACCAGGTACTGCTCCAATCTCTAAGCATCCATACAAGATAGCTCCTCCTGAACTGAAGTTGTTGAAGGAGCAAATCGATATGTACATGGAGAAAGGTTACATTCAACCTAGTTCCTCGGCTTGGGGATGCCCAACTCTGTTCGTTGCGAAGAAGGATCAAACAAAGAGACTCGTTGTTGACTATCGTCCTCTTAACGAGAAAACCATCAAAAACAAGTATCCAATTCCTCGTATCGATGATCTTTTTGATCAACTTGCTGGAGCCTCAATATTCTCCAAGCTGGACTTGAGAATGGGTTACCATCAAATAAAGATCAGAAAGGAAGATATTCCAAAGACAGCTTTCACCACTCGCTACGGTCTATATGAATACACCGTCATGTCCTTTGGTCTCACCAATGCACCGGCGACATTCTCTAGACTCATGAATTCTGTCTTCCATGAATACCTCGACAAGTTCGTTGTGGTATATCTTGATGATATTCTTGTCTACTCAAAATCCGAGGAAGAGCATGAAGAACATCTTCGTCTCACTCTCATGAAACTTCGCGAGCATCGTCTATATGCCAAGTTCTCCAAATGTGAGTTCTGGATTTCAGAAGTTGCTTATCTTGGTCATGTCATCTCTGCCAAGGGCATAGCCATTGATCCAGAAAAGGTTAAGGCAATTGTTGATTGGAAACATCCTAAGACGGTGAAGCAAGTCAGAAGTTTTCTTGGCTTGGCTAGCTATTGCCGTCGTTTCGTCCAAAACTTCTCCGAGATTGCCAAACCTCTCACTGATCTCACAAAGAAGGACAAGAAGTTCGTCTGGTCTCCACAGTGTGATGAAAGTTTCAATCTCCTGAAGACTCTACTCACTTCTACACCAGTTCTGGTTGGCCCAGATACTACCAAACCTTTCAGATATTCTGTGATGCTTCCCTCCAAGGTCTAGGAGCAGTTCTTATGCAAGAACGTCAAGTTGCGGCTTATGCTTCACGTCAGTTGAACGCACATGAGCTCAATTATCCCACACATGACCTTGAACTTGCAGCAGTTGTGTTTGCCCTCAAGAAATGGAGGCAATACTTGTTGGGTAATCGCACTGAAATCTTTTCCGATCATAAGAGTCTGAAATACATCTTCACTCAACCAGATCTAAACCTCAGGCAAAGGAGATGGATTGAAAAGATTAAAGACTTTGATCTTACCATTTCTTACACTCCAGGCAAGGCTAATGTTATGGCCGATGCTCTCAGACGCAAGTCGTATTGCAATAATCTCATGATCAGGGAAAGCCAACCTCCTCTTCATGAAGAATTCCAGAAGCTGAACCTTGGTCTTGTTCCTCAAGGTTATCTTGCAAACTTGACAGCCAGTCCAACTCTCGAGGACAAGATTCGTTCTGAACAACTTCGTGATGCTGAGATCAAGAAGATCGCAAATAACATCAAAGCAGGCAATGTGAAGTATGAGTGCTTCTCAATTGATGACAAGGGAACTGTGTTCTTCGAAGGACGCATTGCAGTTCCTCAAATTCAAAGTCTCAAAGATGTTATTCTCAAGGAGGCTCATGAAACTCCTCTTTCCATACACCCTGGAAGTACAAAGATGTACCAGGATCTCAAGACACTATATTGGTGGTCTGGCATGAAGCGTGAAATTGCTCAATACGTTTCTGAATGCGGCGTTTGTCAACGTGTTAAGGCAGTTCATCAGAAAACAGCCGGTCTCCTCCAACCTCTGAAAATTCCTGAGTGGAAGTGGGACATGATTGAAATGGACTTTGTCACTGGTTTTCCAAAGTCCAAGAGGGGCAACGATGCAATCTTTGTTGTCATTGATTGTCTCACTAAGGTAGCTCACTTCTTTGCTGTCAAAGAAACAATCTCAGCTAGCCAGTTAGCAGAACTCTACACAGCAAAGATTGTTCCTCTTCATGGTGTTCCATTGGAAATAAGCTCAGACCGTGGAAGCATATTCAGTTCTCAATTCTGGAAGAGTTTTCAAGAAGCATTGGGCACCAAACTTCTGTTCAGCACAGCTTATCATCCTCAGTCTCAAGGGCAAGTCGAAAGAGTCACTCAGATTCTCGAGGATATGCTCAGAGCATGTGGTCTCTCCTTTGGCATGAAATGGGAGGAATGTCTTCCATATGCTGAATTCTCCTACAACAACAGCTTCCAGGCAAGCCTAGGCATGGCACCATTTGAAGCACTCTATGGCCGCAGATGCAGGAGTCCAATCAATTGGTCTGGAGCTGGTGAACGTTCACTCTTAGGCCCTGACATTGTTAAGGAAGCCGAAGATAAAGTTTGAATCATTCGTGATAATCTCAAGATTGCTCAGTCTCGTCAGAAAAGCTACTATGACAGCAAGCACAGGGATATGATCTATGCACCTGGTGACAAAGCATATCTCCGTGTAACTCCCCTCAGAGGCACTCATCGTTTTGGTGTGAAAGGAAAGCTTGCACCAAGATACATTGGTCCGTTCAACATTCTTTCAAGGCGTGCGGAAAATGCCTATCGTCTTGAACTTCCAGAAAAACTATCCAAGGTGCACGATGTGTTTCACGTGTCACAGCTCAAGAAGTGTTTCAAAGATCCAGATCGTGCAGTTGATCATGATTCCATTGAACTGCAAGATGATCTCTCTTATGAGGAGCACCCTGTTCGTATTCTCGATGAGACCGAGCGTAAGACTCGCAACAAGAGAACCAAGTTCTTGAAAGTGCAGTGGTCGCATCATTCCGATAAAGAGGCAACGTGGGAGACCGAAGAGGATCTTCGCAAGAAGTATCCGGACCTTTTCACTTCTCAGTAGGAATCTCGGGGCGTGATTCCTTCAAGGGGGGCGTTTTGTAACATCCCAAGTATGAAACACCCCTAGCATGTTTTTTTTTAAAATAATTGCTTTGCATCATGTCATCATAGTCATTGCTTTTTGTTTGCAATTGTTTTGCATTTGATTTATTTTGTTTCCATCTGTTTTCTATTTGAATTCCAAACAAAAATTCAAATGATTGTCCATACTTGTGATGTTACATGTTTCAAATAACAACTACAAAATAAACAAATAATTTGTTCCACCAAAACTTGGAATCAAAAACTTAATTTATTTGGCTTAACTTTCATTTATTCCCTTTTAATACCAAAATTGCTCAAATCATTTAATTTCCAAACAATAACATCAATTAAATTTATTTTGGAAAACAAAGTTTGTTTTATGGTATTGTGACCAAAAAACAAAACAATACAATTTTTTTTCCAAAATCTTATCTATCCCAAAACGTCTCACTTCTCTCTCTTTTCCAAATCTGCAAAAAAAAAGAGGAAAAAGAATAAAGAAGAGGGGGAAAGGCAGCCAGCCCATTTTGGGCTAGCCCAACTGCCCCCTGGCCCGTACCCCCTACCTGTTGTCTTCTACCTCCGTACGACGTACATCTCCATCGGCCACGTTAGCAGGAGGTGGATCAGACGGTGATCGAGCTCCACCCCTCGCCCTTAAGACCTGCCTCGAGCTCCCCCTCGTCGCCCTAATCCCTCCTCCTCCTTTTTCCCCTCGAGCGCCGCCACTCTCCCTTCTTCTCTCCCTCCGGCCTCCCTTCTCTGAACCCACCGAGGGCCTCCACCACCGTCGCCTTCCTCCGACCATCGCCGCCGCCATGGTGCCCGCCCGGCCGCGCTTGGGCCGGGAACGGAACCGCCCCGGCTCCCTCGTCCTCGCCATCTCCTCCGTTTCCGCCGAGGACCACCGGAACCACCGCCGCCACCGTCGCCTCCTCCCTGCATCCGCTCCCTCTGCAGCGAGGTGAGCCGCCCCTCTTTCCCTCTCCCTTCCCTCTCTCTGGCACGACCACGCAGCAGCACACGCCGGCCACCGCACCGCCCGCAGCAGCGGCAGCAGCCAGCCACACGCGCGCGCCGCCGCGAGCAGCACGGCGAGCCGCAGTCCGCTTCGGACCCGACGCCTCCGTCGAAGTTCAGAACAGCCCCAGCGAAGTTCAGTTAAATTCAGTTTGCGCGCCCTAACACATGTTAACCTGTCCCCTGCCCCTTACCTGTCAAGAAATCGTTCCCTACCGCACTGGCAACACGCGCTTGTGCGCCCGCCCGGGATCGCGGGATCGAGTCCCGCGGGAGGCATTTTTGCCTCCCATTTTCCCCTTCCACGCGCGCGCGCGGGACCCGCTCGTCATTGACCTGCAGGGCCACGTCACCCTCTAGCCACTCCACCTGGGCGCCACGCAGGCCGGGCCCCACTGTCAGTGGCTGGGGTTGGTCACTGCGCGATGCCTTTATTCTTTTCTGCCTTTTCTATTTTAATTATGAGTCCAATTTATTTCAGATTAACCCCTAAACTCAAAACTCACATAACTTTTATTTCACAAACCCAAATAATAAAAATAAAATATGTACACTGCACCAAATTTAATTATCTATCTCTTTATAACATTTGTTCCCTGTTTTGAATAATTCAAATGCATCCAAATTTCGAATTCAAACAATTCATTTGAAATTTGATAAAATCCATAACTAAATCATACTTAATTCAAATAACACAAATAAAATATGTTTTCCATGCCATTTTAAACCACCTAACCAAATATAAATTTTGTTTCATGATTTGAATAATTAAAATTGCTTAAATAATTTAAACCTTGTTTAATTCATTTAAAAATTGCTAAATTCACAACTTGCTCAAATTAATTTCTTTTTGAACACATAAAATATGTTTTCAAACCAGAAAAACATAATCTTTTCAAATATGAGTTTGAATTAATGTTTTGAACAAATAAAATTCAAATAATATTCATACTTAATTTTATTCCAATTAAATCTTGTTTAAACTTGTTTAATTCATAAATAATTCATCCTAATTCCTTTTCCAATAATTGAAACATGTATTCCACCTAAAATTTTGTGTTCTTTTCAAATATAAACTTTGTTATCTGTTTTGAACAATTTAACTTGGTGAAAACAACAAATACTTGTGTGGCACCTTTAAGTAACCAAAATTCCATAACTTAATAAATAAAATTCCAAATTTGTTAAACCTTATTTCAACTTGTTTCTATTGTTGTTATTTTTCTGTTTTCCTCATGCATGCATCATGGTAATCAACTTTCACATGGTAATTAATTGTAGATCATTTGTTTCCACCTTAATTCATGGACCTTTTCCCTATGCAATCCAATTGCATATGGGTCCATTTAAACATGTTACCTTGTCAACTAGTTTATTTCTATGCACCTATTAAATGGTCATGCATCATCCCATGATTGTGCACTATGCCATGTTATTGATTGTTTGTTCTCTGCGTTGTTTGCTTGCTTCTTCTCGAATAGACGACGACGTTGAGACAGACGATCTTACGACACCCCTTCTGAGGACTTAGCTCAGTACCAGGCTGCTGAGTTTGCAGGCAAGTATTCACTCACATGAACCATCGTGTTCCTTTCAACATTGGATACCGATACTTTCCGTTGTCTATTCTGCTAGCCATATGAGTAGTTGCTTCTGTTACGAACCTATCACATGTATCCTTTAACCCTGATATCGCCTCACCTCCACTCCCATAACCCCGTTGTTTGAGCCCGTGTCTTACTAGCATGCTTAGGGTTGTTTTGCTCGAGTCTGCTGTCAGTTACTTTCTGTTATCATATTTCTATTATGTTCTGGTGCTTGATGTCTAAACAATCAACCTATTAATTTTGTGGGTAATAATAATTTGATGATAAGGCACCGGCAGGAGGCCCGGCGTGGTTTTGAGGCCTGCTAGTGTCGACCTTAATTAGGAAAAGGGTCTTGTCTACTGATCCATGATGAGCTAGCTCACCGCATCCGGGTGGTAGTATGGAACCCCCCTCGACTTTGACCTGATCCGCAGTTTGTCCGAAGAGCCACACTTAGTTCGGGTGTTCCATTTGCGCATAAGCATGAATAGGTCGCTCCCATGGTTACTGTTGGTGATGATTATGATGATGATAATGATGCATATAGGGCGAGGCCTGTGGTGCCGGGGGGTGTGGTTTTCACCCTTGCGCTTAGGTTAGGTCGGACTGGCCGGAACCTTATAGCTCCGTGGCTCCTAGGACAGGTTGTAGAGATGGTTCGAGTCGTGTTGAGTCCACCTGAGTTTTAGTTGGTGGCTCGAGTGTGTACGGGTACTGGAGCACACCCTGCAGGGATGAATCTTCTCGAGAAGCCGTGTTGTCCGCGGTTATGTGACGACTTGGTGAAAGTACTGGCTAACAAGTACTCAGACAACTTACACCTAACTAATGATAACCTGACTAGTAATAGGTTTATTGACACAATAACCTGAACCATCATTAATCCAACTGTGTGAGTTATCCTCGGATTGCTTCTTTGGATAAGGGGCGAGATCCAGGATGGGTTTGTTTGGAGTTAGCTGGTAGTTGGTTACGATACACTATCTTATCCCTTTTCTGATAGCCGGAAGTTGTAGTATGTTTCTGTAGTTGGTTAGTGCAGCCCGCTGCCGCATCTTTGGTATCACCCCTCTCTTCCGTTGAACCCAAAGCTTATGTGCTTGGTGTTGACGGGTTACACTTTGGTGAACTGTGAGTCTTGCTTGCCAGTACGTTTATGTACTGACCCCCTTGGGGCTGTGGTTTCCGCAGACGACGATTCCAAAGATCCCCATGGTGGCTGCTACGTGGAGTACGACGAGGCTGTTGACGAGTAGATAGCGGACCTGGGCAGGATTCGAGACTTCGTGGATGGGCTCCGTCTTTTCGTTTTCCGGCTTCTTAAGCCTATTTGGATCTTGTCTGTACTCAGACCTGTTGAATGCTTCCGCTGTGATGTAATGATGTTATGTTGGGACATGTGTCCTCTGGATGATTGTATTTGCTATCTCTGCTCTAGTGAGAGCTATTTGCAACTTATTTCCATCTTTTGTGTCTTAGAGATATGTTGTGCTATCATTTTGTTCAACGTCGTTGACGTACCATGTGTGTATGGTATGAAGTACGTCAATGGTAGTATCCTGATTTCTATGGGATGGTTTACGTAGACGATGAACAGATAGGGATTGGTTGTCACGCATGAGTGTGTTGGCCTACTCGTAAGAGATGCGGGTGCCGGTAAGCCCCATAATCCAATCCACTACTGTTCAACGGAACTGCGAGTATCCTCTAGAAGTCCGGGTGCGACAACACCCGACTCGGCCAGCTCGTCCAGCTTGGCCTTCATGACAGTCGATTTCGCCCAGTTGGCCGAAATCGACTGACCCGGCTTTTGCTTGCCGGCCGGGTTTTTGCCCTTTGCCTTGGCGCTGGCCTTAGGAGCCATGGAGTGTAGATCTAAAAGGAGTAAAATGCAAGTGTGTAAATGTCAAGAAACCCGGAGAATGCAGCTATTCGATACAAAAAGAAGAGGAAAAAGCAAGACCACTAAGTATTTGCGAGATTTGGCGAATAGATCTAGTCAAAGGCACATGGTGGAAAAACGTGGGATTGCGAAATAGCGAAAGTATGTTAAAAGGCATAGAAATGGATCTAGCTAAGTACAAGATGTGGAAGAACATGAGGCTAGGGGTTGTA
The DNA here is from genome assembly GCA_028641055.1 of Alopecurus myosuroides. Taxonomy (NCBI): domain Eukaryota; kingdom Viridiplantae; phylum Streptophyta; class Magnoliopsida; order Poales; family Poaceae; genus Alopecurus; species Alopecurus myosuroides. The sequence goes on along the minus strand of CM054063.1, from coordinate 214,909,953 downwards.
GAGGTGTGCCTAGCTAATGGAAATAAAACGGATAACCAGTGGTGAGGTTCGATCCAAATTACTCGCGTGAAATTGAAATCTAGATCTAAGGGGTGGAAAGGCTTACCAGATGAATCGAGGGGAGAGATGCCCGGCGGCGGCGATTAGCTAGACGACGGCGGCGTCTCAAGATCTCCGGAGGCCCGATTGGAGGCTTGCTCGCGGGCGTTACGGCGGCGACTGGCGGCGGCGTTGCAGGCGCGATCGATGAAGACCTGGCGGCGGCGGCGCAACTCCGGTGGTGACCCAGCAGGCGGCAGAGCAGCTCCGGCGGCGCGAGCTCGGGTCGGGGTTCGCGGGCGCGGAGGTGAAGTGAGAGGAAGAGGAAGAGATGGGAAATGGCTAGTGGGATCTAGGGTTACCCCTTGGTCCCTATTTATAGGCGCAGGGGGAAGAACCCCTGGATTTGGGCGGTACGCGAAAAAAAATTGGAGGAAAAAAGATCCAGCCCGGATATTTGGGGATAATCATCAAGATACCCGTTGCGAGATATCCGGAGTGAGATCAAGATAGATTGTGGGCGTGATATTCGGACTGATTGATAACGGTATGGAGGCCGGGTCTTATCACTTTTTCTCGGAGTGTTAACCCGGGAAATGGTGCTTTGGCTCGGGAAAAACCGGGTTATTATATGGACCGCCCAAAGAGCAGGCCTAGCTATTATCAAAGTACTCTAACCAGGTATTTCATGTATTTGAATGTTTATTGTTTTGCAGGGAATAGCGTGCACTTCATGGTTGGCTCCGAGAAGCCCAAACTATTCTGGGGACTACTGATGGGGGGATGATAACCCGGTAGGCTCCTGCCTAGGTGAAACCCGGCCCGAAGGGATTCGCACAAGACCCGGCTCAAGGTGGAGGAGTTTCTAGAAGGCCCAAGAGGAAACGTAGGCCTTGTAGCCCGTACCTAGGGAGTCAAGATTAGGATACTTAGAGTTGTGTGCGGTTTCTGGGTAGGATTCCGGGTATGCCTTGTATAGGAAGCCAGGGGCTGGGTAATATATAAACCGGTCCCTAGGTCAGGCTAGACAAGAGTTTTGCCAGATATTCGAGTATCCTTGTAGTACGAGAGTTCATAGTTGCAACCCTAGATCGGAGACTCGGCGGCATTGCAGCCCGAGCTACCAGATCGCAATATATCTTGATTTCCCGTGAGCTAAACCCTCTCCCAAACACCAGAGTAGATTTGCCCCAAAGTAAGTTACCCCAGGTAACGTTTGTCGTGATTATCCCACGACAGGGTCGGTTTGTGTCTCTCTAGCTCAAGACCAATTTTAAGATAAACCCTAGATTTCCAAGATTGAACCATGTTCATCTGAAATTTATCAACCACCAAGTTCGTATCGATCGGGTGTGACGAAGGGATGGATCTTAGACCCTGTGGGTAAGGACACCCCGTCTCAGGCCCAAGGTTAAGTCCCAAGAAGGGAAGCCCTTGGAGTATTCTGGAAAGTCCATTTGAAGCCCACCCGCAATGCCTTGCGGGCTAAGTTAGGAAACTTGTAACCGACATAGGGTTAGAGTTTGAGTCCTCTCCGGGTAGGGTTTGAGACCTGGCCGCCTATATAAGGCCAGAAGAACCACCGGAAGAGGACCAAGCAAGACCGCACCACCAAAGCCTTGAGCTCGAGATTGTACTCTCGACTTGAGCGATCATCTTTGTAACCGATCTATTCGATAATACAGATCGACAGAGGCAGGAGTAAGGGTTTTACCTCTACGAGGGCCCCGAACCTGGGTAAATTGTGCCCCCTGTCTAGCCGACGATCGCAACCAGCGCTCATGGGTTCTCCTATTCGAAACCCTATTGGTTCACCTGAGGGATTTCCGAGCAACAGATTCGATAATTGGCGCCGTCTGTGGGAACGGCGGGCGCTGGATCTCCGGCATCATCGGCTTCATCATCCAACTCACGTTGGAAACCTTCGACTTCGGCTCCAACCAATCCTATTCGGATCGGATCTGTCGTGGTCACCCCTCACTCGCCGGAATCACGCCCGGTATTCAGCGATCTGGAGAAGAGCGTCGCCTTGACGTTCAGAAGCTTGAAGTTCTACACCAACAAGGACGAGATCCTCCACTTTCCTGAAGAATCAGGATCTGAGTCAAAAGCCGTTGACTCGCACCCCCATCTGGAAAAAAGTGGCGAGCCCATCCGCTTCAACACCAGCGACTACCATACCCTCTCGACAGAGGAACCTTCGCAGATCCAGAAAGCTTTCCGAGCAACGCCTAGGACGAACGGGCCACGACTGGCTCAAGTCTGCATGGCAGGATCGGAACAACCCCCAGAAACAGAACAAAGCGCTGCAGAGCGCGCTGAGATTGGCGTCTCGCGGGACGCCTGGGACCGAGCCAAAGAAGCTTTGCGAACAAGCAAGTCGCCTGTGGCAGGAGTGCCACACGAAGATATGGTCGCCTACCACTAACATCTAGTGAGAGCAGCCACAACTATCAAAGAAGCTCGGAGAGACCTAGCACATCGGAAGAGATTGGCGGATGAATCAAGTCAACGCCGGGCTGAGCTGTCCCTAACACCTTCGGTCGGAACTCGACCCACAAGGAAGGGATACGCATCAAGAACAACATCCATGGACGCCGAGTCCCTGGGAGGGATCAGTAAGTCACTCGCACCTTCCCTTATGCGGGTTGACGAGGAAAGAAACGTCTACCCGCAAACTCCTGCTGCCGCCGTCCTGGCCGCAGCAAGCTACATGCAGATGAACCAGCCAGCGGAGAACGACCCGCGAGCAGAGCAGTACAAACAGGTTCGGAAGGGATTGGGCATGGCAGCCTCAAGGCTCGCCTCCTACGACCACAGGAAAGCTGCCGAACAGCAAGAGAAGGAAAAAGAAAAAGAGGCATCGCGCAAGCATAGGAGCACTTCGCCTAGGAGAGACAAATCACCTCGCCGCGGTCGAGGAAAAGAAGCTCGGCGACGCGGTGATAGTCGAAGCAGCAGCGAAGGTAGCCCGAGAAATAAAAGCTCGCGGCGTCATAGCAGCCACTCGCGGAATCGCAGCAAAGAGCCAAGGAAGGAAACTGATCGCGACCAGCCAGGATATAACGCGCGGTCAGATATCGCGCAAAACAAGGTGGACAATGCAAAAGCTGCAAGGAACCGCGCGCGCTCCTCGCCCAGTTCTTCGGATGACGAGACCTGCGGCGCGCTGTGTTTCGCCCGCAGCATCCGCGAGGCACCCCTACCCAAGAGATTCAAGCTCAACACAGAAGTCACGAAATACGATGGTTCACTCGAACCTTCGTCGTGGCTAAACGACTACCTCACGGCAGTAAAATGCCAACGTGGGAATAAAACACGGCTATGCAGTACCTCAACCTGCACTTGGTCGGCGCGGCACGCAGCTGGCTGGAAGCAAGGCCAAAGTCCTGTTACGCATCATAGGATGACCTGCACTACGATTTCTGCAAGAACTTCTAGGCCACTTACAAGAGACCAGCAACCATTGAAGAACTACGGGTCTGCAAGCAGAAGAGCGGCGAATCCACCCGCGAGTACATTCAGCGATGGACAACACTCAGGAACACCGCGAGAAATATCTCAGAAGAAGTAGCGGTTGAGGCCTTCGCGAAAGGCACCCGACAAACTGCTTTCAGAGAAGAGCTGGGCCGAGCAGCACCCAAAACTATTGGGGAACTGATGATCATAGCCGACAAATGGGCTAACGGAGAAGATGCGGTGCGCAACGAGAGGGCATCATCGCCCGCGCCCGAAGAAGACCGCCATGGTCGAAAGAAAAGGAGAAAATACTACGATCACGACGATCGGGAAGAGATGGTAGCGGCAGAATTCACACGAAGCCGCGATAATGGGCGCCGCGGGAGTTGCGAGTGGAAACCAAAAGCTGAAGATAAAAGCCCTGAGGAGAACCTAAACGCGTACTGCTCGCTACATCTATTTACAGATAAGCGCACGGGCAAAACTAAGGCAACGCACCTCCTCAAGGATTGCCGAAAGTTCATCGAAATCCACAGGGCCTTCTCGAAGAAAAGCAGATCAGCAGCTAATCAAAACTACCCGCCACTCCCAGGAGGAGAACATCAAGGGTTCCAGCCGCCACTACCCCTACCTCCACCAGGAAATCCAAACATGGCGCTAGCAGCACTAAACGCGCCACCCGCACCAAACGCAGGAGCTAACGCGTACCCGAACCCGGCTGGACAGTTAGGGATGATACAAAAAGTCTGCCCATCCCGCAGAGCTCAGAAGACAAACACGCGGCAACTGTGCATGGCTGTACAAACCCCGCCAACAAAGCCCGAGTACCTGAAGATGGCGGACCAATCGATCACCTTCTCGATGGAAGACCACCCGCCACGAGTCTATCGACCAGGACACGCTGCCTTGGTAATCCAAGCACAAATTGGTAATTACGAACTGGCTCGCGTATTCATGGACGGAGGCAGCGGCATCAACATTATCTACGCGGATACGCTCCGCCGGATGAACAGGAACCTGGACGGACTTGCAGAGTCAGAAACATCCTTCCACGGGATAGTTCCAGGAAACGCGATCCGCCCACTCGGAACAATTAACCTAGAGGTTGTGTTGGGCAATCGACGCAACTACAGAAGAGAATTCCTCGACTTTGAAGTAGTCGACTGGCCCTCACAGTACCACGCCATTCTTGGTCGAACAACGTTCGCCAGATTCATGGCAGTACCACATTACGCGTACCTGAAGCTCAAATTACCCGGAGAATATGGTGTAATCACCATCGACGGAGATTTCTAGAAGTCCAACAAACGCGACATCGAGTTCAACGAGATCGCAAAATCTTTCGGGATGCAAGAAGAACTGCAGGAGCTGGCAAAGACCACGGACCACTCCGTGATGCCCCTCACAAAGAAAAACACGCCAGAATTGGAGTTCAGCACCAACAGCGACACCCGAAAATATCAGGTGCACCCGACATATTCTGCGAAGATAGCGATGGTCTCAACTACCCTCTCGCCAGCATAGGAAAGCGCGCTCGTCGAACTCCTCCGTGAGTACTGGAAATTTTTTGCTTGGCAGCCCTCAGATATGCCAGGAATACCCAGGGAGTTCGCCGATCACTCACTCGAAGTCTTCAAGGATGCAAAACCCATCAAGCAGACCACTCGACGGTTTTCAGAACCCAAGCAGAAAGCGCTTGGAGAAGAAGTAAACATATTGCTAGCAGAAAAATTCATCATGGAGATCAAGATATCCACCTGGTTAGCAAACCCGGTGCTGGTTCCAAAGAAGAACACCGACATCCTTCGAGTGTGCATTGACTACACGTCATTAAATAAGCACTTCCCCAAGGATAACTTTCCCCTCCCGCGAATCGACCAGATCGTGGACTCTACTGCGGGCTGTCAACGCCTCTCTTTCCTGGACGCCTATTCGGGATATAATCAGATCCGTATGAAGCAGGAAGACGAGGAAAAGACAGCATTCATCATGCCACACGGTGTGTACTACTACACGACAATGCCCTTCGGGCTCAAGAACGCAGGCGCGACATATCAGCGCTGCATGCAAAAATGCCTCGCCAAGCTCATTGGCAAGAACGTACAAGTGTACGTTGACGACATCGTCATCAGACTCGAGTATAGGATACACTCCTCGAGGACATTAGAGAAACATTTGATGCCCTCAACGCATACAGGATCAAGCTCAATCCGACAAAATGCGTCTTTGGCGTCCCAGCAGGAAAACTTCTCGGGTACCTGGTATCCGCCAGAGGCATCGAAGCCAACCCGGAGAAAATACAAGCAATCTTGACACTGAAGGAGCCAACCAATCTACGCGGAGTCCAACAGCTCGCAGGGCGACTAGCCGCCTTGAGCAGATTTATCGCACGATTGGGCGAGCATGCATTACCCTTCTACAAGCTGTTGAAGAAGACACACAAGTTTGAGTGGACACCAGAGGCTAAGAAGGCATTCGCAGACCTGAAACGATCATTGCAAAGCAATCGCATCCTTGCAACACCGCAAGAGAGGGAGCCACTATACCTATACCTAGCCGCAATAAACCAGGTCATCAACACGGCAATTGTAGTCGAACGACCTGAGGAGGGCAAGGCATATGGAGTCCAACGACCAATCTACTACATCAGTGAAGTGCTCTCGCCGTGCAAGCAACGATACCCTCACTACCAGAAGCTCGCTTATGGAGTTGTTCTCACGGCTCGAAAGCTCAAGCACTACTTCCAGGAATACACCATAACAGTGGTTAATGATGCATCACTCGGTACAATCATGAACAACCCAATGGCATCTGGACGAATAGCAACATGGAGCATCGAGCTGGGCGCTTGGGACATCATCTATGCAGAGCGCAATTCAGTAAAATCCCAGGTACTCGTGGAGTTCCTGAGTGAGTGGACAGAGCTACAAACGCCCGGGCCGCTAGAATATACGAGTAATTGGATCATGTACTTCGATGGGTCCAAGAGAAACAAGGGAGCAGGAGCTGGGATCGTCCTAATATCACCTAGAGGGGACAAACTGCAGTACGTCCTCCGATTGGATTTTCCACCTGATGATCCAACATCAAACAACGACGCAAAATATGAAACTCTCTTGCATGGGATGAAGATGGCAGTTGCGTGTGGAGCCACCCGACTGATGATCTACGACGACTCCAATCTCATCGTGCAACAGACAATGAAGGAATGCGACGCTATCGCTGAAAACATGGTCGCTTATCGTGATATGTACAACCTACTCGAAGGAAGTTTCAAGGGATGCGAGCTGAAGCATATTGCAAGATCCAGCAACGAAGAAGCAGACAGGCTGGCAAACATGGGTTCCACAAACACACCCATACCGCCAGGGATATATTTTGAGCGGATGACTAGACGATCAGTCAAAATCAAGAAAACTGCAGACGTACCCACAGCATCGGAGACAGAGGTCAGCCCGCAGGTTGCTATTATCGAGTTCATTCATCATATTTCGCGACAAGTTTTTCTGGTCGAGCCAGTCTGGACGCAGAAATACCTCGACTACTTGTCCGCAAAACAGCTCCCAGCAGATCCACGTGAGGCTCGACAGATAGTCAGGCGAAGCAAATCCTTTCGGGTGATCAACGGAGAGCTATACAAGCAGAGCATCTCAGGCATACTACAATGATGCATAGCACCCGAGGATGGCAAAGAATTATTGCAAGATATCCATCAAGGAGATTGTGGACATCATGCCAGCTGGAAAGCAATCATGGGAAAAGCCTTCCGAGCAGGATTCTACTGGCTTACAGCAGCCAGAGACGCAAAGGAACTGGTCGACAGGTGCAACGCTTGCCAGCGATTCGCACCGAAACCACACGCACCCGCTACGGAATTGCATATGATACCCATCGCCTGGCCCTTTGCACAATGGGGGCTGGACATGGTAGGACCACTACGCAAGTCCACGCCAGGTGGATACACACACTTGCTGGTCGCAGTTGACAAATTTACCAAATGGATTGAAGCCATGCCGGTAACCTCGGCTAGCGCCCAATGTGCCATCAAATTCCTCGACTCCATCGTATGCAGGTTTGGAGTACCACACGACATCATTACAAACAATGGTACTAACTTCACGGCAAAGGAAACCCAGCAGTTCTGTGAAGAAAAGGGCATCAACTTCAAATTTGCCTCAGTTGCCCATCCACAAACAAACGGCCAAGTCGAAAGATCCAACGGATTAGTTTCGGCTGGCATCAAGAAACGTCTACTCGATCGTCTACACCCGGCAGCAGGACATTGGGAAGAAGAGCTACCCTCCGTGCTATGGAGCCTCCTCACAACTCCAAATCGATCCACAAACTACACACCATTTTTCATGGTCTACGGGGCCGAAGCAGTCCTTCCCGAGGACGTCAGGTTCAGCGCCCCATGGGTTGTTGCTTACAGCGAAGAAACCTCCAACAGGGCACTCGCGAATGATATGGACGCACTCGACGAAATGCGCGATATTGCACTCGCAAGATCCGCAGTGTACCAGCAGTCGCTGCGAAACAATCACAGTCGCCGCATACGCCACAGGGCCTTCGCAGTAGGAGATCTGGTGCTACGGCTCAAGCAGAAGGAAGGACACAAGCTCGAGCCACCATGGGAAGGATCCTTCATAATACACGAAGTTATCCCAGGAGGCGCCTATCGACTGAAGAACCCGGCGACTGGAGGCATCTATTCCAATCCTTGGAATGATGCACAACTCCGCAAATTTTATCCCTAGATTTATTTTAAATAGCAATAATAAGGCTATACTAGCCATCTTGTAGCTCGAAAGAAAAACACATGACTTCTCAGTCATTGCAATAAAATAAATGGTTTTTCAACCATAGATACTCGAGTTCTCCATCCTTACATGCTAAAAGCAACAGGTATACACCCCACAAACACACGAGGGCTACGCCTAACACAGCATCACAGGAAGAAATTTATATATACAAGGTAAACACCTTACAACAGTTTTTACAAACTACACAGCGAAAACAGGATACATACATCCGCCAAAACCCGCTCTACCGCAGCAGAGGTCAATCGAATAATTTCTTCTGCCGCGGGTCGAACAACCCTATAATGAGGAGAAAGATCGACGGTTGGACCATCAGGAAGTCTAGCTACGGAGTTGAAATTCACCTCAGGATGCCACAACCGGACGAAAGAAAGGGCCACTACCGAGCCGCAAATCATCTGATTGCGAACACACTCGCGGATTTCTCCTTCTCGCCCGAACACCCTGAGAAGGTGGCTCCAATCCTCTGGACCCCTCTCCAACGGATAAAAAGCGGCATTCATTGCAATCAGCACCTCGTGAAAGGAACTCACGAGTATCTTCGCCTGTATGACCCGGTACTTCAAGGTAGCCAGCACAAAGCCTCGACTACGATCAGACCAAAAGTTATCCTCATGGGGTTTTGAGCTGCCAGATTCCTGAAGGATGTGGTTCTCCACCCACTGTTTCTTGCTCCTATCATCTGGCTGAACAACTGGAAAACAAAGATATACGGTCAAAGAAAAGTATAGGACAAAAGAGGACCAGGGGGCTGAACTACTTACAGAGCAAATCATTGACAACAGACGCCAATTCATCCATCACAAACTGCTCGCGTTCAGTCGCCAGCTTTTGCTTGGACTTGGCTACATCCGCTATCCCACGCAATGCTTTTAGCTTGCGTTCACCGTCCGCCACACGATCACGGAGGCCCGCAAAGGTGCCAACAGCAACAACGAGAGGATTTGCTGGGGTAGCAGATCCACCTGAAGACTCCGCAGCAGCACCGACTACCTGAAAGAATACATGGAAATTGAAGGAATAAGATGCCCTCTTTCGAGATATAACAACCACCTATTCGACAGGTGCTCGGGGGCTACTCCCATCGGGAGCAAACACACAACAAAATCAGTCATAGGAAGCGTCTCAGAAAAGCATCTCGATTAAACGATGAAAATACGGGAATGCATCCCAAGGTTCATTACAATCAAAAGAGCGAACTACAAAGAAAACATAACTAAGGAGCTGCAGATGTGCTGCCACTCGCTACGGTGCCTCCCCTGGCACGGGCGAACAACTCGGATAACTTCCGAGCAAGGACTCTGGCTGGCTCGCCAAAACGACGAAGCCCTACCTTTTTGCCCGTGGAAGGATCGACGGGAAGGTCCGAGTACGCCTCTTCTAGGCCGGTGACTCCATGCGCCAGTGCAAACTGGATGGCGGTCTTCGCCCCAGACCCCGAGTGCTCGAATGCGTAGGCACCAAGGAGATTGCTCTCCGAGAAAATCTTCAAAAGATCGCCCAGTGCAGGTGGAGACACGGCGTTGAAAAGGAGGCCACGGTGAAGTTGCGTCAGCACCCGAACGGCATCGCCAATCAGGGTGCAAATCCCTTCGGCGTGCCTCTTGAGCTGGGCGCAAGAATCCGTCAGCGCATCCACCCGCTGGACCCCAGGAAGCTCCAGTGGAACGCCCAGAAGACCTGCGAAGAAAAAATGTTTAAATCCAGGAACCTATCAGACAATTTAAAGACGATGATAAGGCCAAAAGTTACTTACCCGCAAAGCGTTCGGCCAAAGGACGAAGGAAGTCGACAAGATCGGAGTCCGCCTTGGTACCGGCTTCCTCCAGATTCTTCAGAGCTTCCCGGGCAGTCGCAAGCTTTCCTTCAAGGTCAGCCGACAGCATGGGAGAGGACTCAAGTTCCTCTCGAATAGCTACCAGCTAAGCCTCTTGAGCAGTTGCCCGAGTGGAGGCATCCCCCTTCTCGGCCTTCATAGACTCGAGTTGAGCCGTGCAGGAATGATTATCAGAATCAAAGAAATTGGCAGAAATAAAAGGATAAAGATAGGGAAGGCAACAAACTTACCTCGAAGGAGCTCGTTCTCGCTGGCGAGTCGATCACGATCCGACCGAAGGATCCCGCAGTCTGCTTCAGCAAGAACGACACGGCGACCGACGGCCGCAAGGGAGTCGATGAGAGTCTGCAAAGGACATGAAGATAGTGGAATCAGAAGGGAAAATTTTGAGCCTATACATGATTGAAAACATTCGAGTATAGCCTCGGGGGCTACTCCCATTGGGAGCACTGTCGTGCACCCGAGAAAGCCAGAAGAAAGGAAAAAGTTTACTTTTAAGCCTGTAGCCGATCGCATGCGATCAACTACAGCCTTGGGGGATACTCCCATCGGGAGCACTGCCGTGCACCCGATAAGAAACAGGTCCGGATTAATAAAGTACTTGAGGAACAAGCAGCAAGGTTTACCTGGCCCTGGGCGAAGGAAAGGGGATCCGCGGAGCTACCCGACACCTCTTTTGGAGTCGAGGCCCCAGCAGCGAAACTAGGAATCCTGTATTCCGTAGTCGCCGCTGTAGGGGCCGCACCCGGCGAGTTCTGCACGGTGTCGGCGGTAGGGGTCCCACCCGCGGTTTCAACCTTCTTCCTCTTGTCAGGACGGGAAGAGACGAATCTGCGTGGACTGATAGTTTGCAGACTACAATGAAGACAATATGTCAAAAGATGCGAAAGAAAAACGTTCGACTAAAGATCAAGAATAGAAACTTACTCGTCGTCATCTTCATCATCCAACATCCGCGTTCCAGGCGGTTTGGATATTAGGGAATGAAGGAGAAGGGGCGAGTGTGTGCAGCGGAGTCACGATGAGGGGCCCCTTCCCGGGCGATTCCTCCAAAGAGTTGTCCTTGGAGGTGGCCTCATCACCTTCCACTCGGCGGCGCCTGCGCCGGAGAAGACCGTCATCCGAATCCTCCGCACTATCCGAGGAGTCACTCTGGAGCTCGAGGAGGCATCAGCAACACTGGTGTCGGCTGGGCCGTCCAAGTTACTTGCCAGCAAATCCGAGGCGTCCTCCCCGGATATTGGCGGGTGATGCACCCAAAATGCATCTACTTTTCCAAGCACTTTGCATCGTATTTCTCTCCGGAGTCCCCCCATAATTGAATAAATCTGCAGAATCTGACGCTGTTTTTAGCAAAAGTCTTCTTTCCGTCTATTTTTGCAGGACTTTTCACAGGGGACGAAAACCACATAACTTTTTATGGAAAAGAAGGGGAATGAGCACCAGATGGGGCCGGGGGGCCACCCGAGGGCCAAAAGGGGCCCCACACGCGGCCAGATTCCTTGGCCGCGTGGGGTCACCCCTTTTGGGCCCAGATGGCCCACTCCGGCTAGGTCTTCAACGTACCCCTCCATATATACGAGAAACTGACGGGTTTCGAAGGGGAGGGCTGTTCGCGAAACGGAGTGCTGCCGCCACCACGATCTTTGATTTCGGAGTCAGATTGATCCAGGATTTCACCCCCGGAGGTGGAATTCGAGGGGCTTCGTCACCATCATCATCACCACCATCATATCCATCAACCATTAGCTCCATCACCCCCTCCATGTGTGAGTAGTTGATGTAGGCATGTGAGGTGTGAGGGGTTTTGGATGAGATTGATCATGTAATTGCTACCCGGTATGCGGGATCTAGGGGTTTGTCTTGAGAATTCTTATGTCTTATGTTGATGCACTATTGCTAGGCTTAATGCTTGTTACTAGGGCCCAAGTGGCATGATTTCAGTACTGAACTTACATTGCTACATCATATATTTGAGTTTGGTATCTATCTGCAATGTGTATTACCTGCTATTATGTTGAACCTGCGAACCCTAAAGTGACAGCTAGGGAAAACAAGGGGGATATGTTCTAGTTTGAGGATTATGTGTGTTCATGGAGTGTTAATGCGTTGGTCCGGGCTATTCGAAAGGGTAGACCTTAATTACCTGTATTTCCAAATTGGCCCCGGTGAAATGGGCAGGTAGGACAATAGGCTTTGTGCAAATTCTCTTGGTTAGTACGCACAATAATTTACGGAACACACACCTACATAAAACTGAGATAGAGAAAGGCCCCGCTGCTAGCAAAACATTATTACATGATCAATCTTATCCGTGCAACACTCCGCTGTCACCTCATGCCTGCGTTTTAGTCTCTGGTTTACTTTCACTCTTTTCCGGTGAAAACTGGGAAAACACTTGCTCTCCATTTACTTTCTGTTTGTTTACTTTCATTGCATTATTACACTCACCACTCTCGCTGCAAGTTTGTTAATACATAGGTGTGGTTGGGAGTGACGTCCCAATTGCTAAAGTCTCACCGTTATTCTTGTGTTCCCACTAAGTCGAACTACAAATTTGGGTAATACTTCCCATCGAAGACTATGATTGATCTCCTGCACTTGGGAGCCATCAAGACTGTTTTCTGGCGCAGTTGCCGGGGAGCCTAGATTTATTGGTAAGACCACTTGTTATTGTCTACTTGCTGCACTTTCTTGTTCCCTACAATGGGAAAGGGAAAGGACACTTCGAAGGAGGTAATGCCTTCGACTACTCGTTCTGGTAATGATTTGCCTAGTAGACCAATTTTTTCACCTAATATTGTTTCTACTGTGGCTGCTAAGAAAAAGAAAGGAATAGCTGGTAAATCACCATTGTCAAAAATGTCTACTAGTACATCTAATGATCAAACACTTGATAATGTAGACAAAGAACTAGCTTTTGAAATTTCTGAAACTATTGAAACACCTGAGGCAAATGAAACACCTGAAACAACTGAAATTCCTGAATCTTCTGTAGATGAAAATGTAGAACTTGAGCTAGAAAGAAATGAGACTCGTAGAGAGTATGAATATGGGGCCTCTTCTGAAGAAGAAGAGGCATTAATTGAGGCCTTTATATCACCTGATTATACAAAACTTGGTAAACTCTCTATTTATGATGATGCATCTCTTGAAACTGTTTCGCTGCCACTAGGAATTTGTGTGGCCCAGCTATTAGAATTAGAGATAAAGATTATGAATTCAATGTTAATCCTGAGATAATTGAGATAGTTGAGAAGTCTAGATTCTGTGGAAAGGATGAGGAGTCTCCTCTTGATCATATTGCCGAATTGCATGCTTTATCTACTACATTTGGAAATGATGAAATCCATCAACATTATTTATTCTTAAAATTGTTTCCTTTTTCTTTGGGTGAAGATGCTAGAGTTTGGTATAATCGTTTAGGACCTGCATGTACTACTAGTAAGGAAGAATGCTTGCAATTGTTTTTCAATAAATATTTTCCTGCTGAAAGGATACATGCATTAACTGTTGAAATTGGCAACTTTAAACAAGATAAGAAAGAGAGTCTACCCCAAGCTTGGGGGAGATTTGGTAAAATGTGTAAGAAATGTCCTGGTCATGGTTTTAAACCTCATGAATTGCTTGATATATTCTATAATGAACTAATGGGGGAAACAAGAGACTACCTTGATAGTATTGCAGGGAATATCTTTAGAGATAGAAGTGTTGATGAAGCAATTGAATACTGGAGTCTATTCTCGAGAATGAAGCTGATTGGAACATTGAGGAGATAGATAAAAATGAGACACTCCCAAAGAAGAAAGGAGGTATACTCGAATTGAACCAAGAAACAATGGCTGAAGCTTCCAAGGACATTAAAGAGAAGGGAATTAAAACCTCTCATCTCAAGGAATTATCTGAAATGGGTATTAAACTTCCTACTGATGAACCATGCTTTCCAATTCAAGTGAACTCTATACTCCCTATGGAAGGTAATGAGGAGGTAACACCTCCTGCTGATGTCTCTTATGTTAACAATTTTGCTTATCGTGATAATCCTGAGGAGCGTAAAATTAGAATGACTATCATGGAAAACCATCATAAAATTAATTTCCTCCGTGAAAATTTAAATGCTAGTGTAGGGGAAGTTAAAAGAATTGTTAAACATTGTGAAATGATGAACAATCAAGTTGAGAAAATGATTTCTTTACAAAATCAATTGTATGAAAATATGAATAAGCAAAAACAATTATGTGGAGTTAATACAAGGGGAGGTGCAAGCACCCAGGATCCTGATTATCCTGATGATCATCCTAAAAGAAAAGAGCAAGTTGCTCTTAAAGATATATCTTTTGCAGGAAAATCTCCCAATGAAAATGAGCATGATGATGACTCCAATGAGCAAGACAAGGATATTTCTATTTCTGATGCTGAAACTGAGGATGATAATAATGAAGAAGAAGAATCATCTCCACCTGATATTGAACAACATGATGATAATAATGAAGAAGCTGCTGGTAAGGAGGATCCTCAGCCTCCTATTGAGAAGACCAAGAAGAAGAAGAAACCAAATAAAGATAAAGGTAAAGAAAGGGATCCATGGGTACAAAGACCCATTCCATATCCCCAAGAGGTATCAAAAACAAAAGATGAAGAGAGGTATGGGCAATTTTATGATATGATTAAGAATATGAAATTAGAGATTCCACTTATTGATGCTATTAAGAATCCTCCATATTTAAAATACATGAAAGATATTGTCACTAATAAAAGAAAGATACCTACTGATGCTATTACTGCTATGCTTGCTGATTATTCATTTAAAGGAAACTTGCCTGAAAAACGTGGAGATCCTGGTATTCCTACTATTCCTTGCAAAATTAAAGAAGCCTATGTGAAATATGCATTATGTGATTTAGGAGATGGTGTTAGTGTTATGCCTTTCTCACTATATAAGAAGCTTAATTTGAACAAACTAGTTCCAACAGAAATATCTTTACAAATGGCTGATAAAACAACTGATGTACCTATAGGAATATGTGAGGATGTTCCCATCTCTATTGCTAATGAGTTGATACCTACTGATTTTGTTATATTAGAAATGCCTGAAGATGATAATCTATCTATTATTCTTGGTAGACCTTTTTTGAATACTGCAGGAGCTGTGATAAATTGCACTGAGAGCAAAGTGACATTTAATGTTAAAGGCAAAGAGCACACTATTTATTTTCCCAAGAAGAAACATGTTACAAGTATGAGCACAAGTGTGAATGCTATACAAATAAATTCCATTAAGATTGGTAGCATTGAAATACCTATACCACCTCCAGCACCAAGGTATGAAATATTGATGATTGGGACCATTCCAATCAAATATGAGGTAACCTGATTTATGGTTTTATAATAAGTAATAATAAGAATCATGAGCTATATTCTTTACATGTTGCTAATGAGACCTGATCAACCTCATTACTAATGTGGAAATGATAAAGGCATGATTCACAAACATTTAAATTGCATTTTTTATGTTATTTGCTTTAAAATTGTGAGACATAGACATAGTATTAAAAAATTTAGAATCAGAAATCACAGAATATGAAGTTTTAGAAATTCTCTATAGAAAAGTTTCACGTAAAATTCCAGAAAAATTAGGGGGTCAGTTTTTTGCCCGAAGGGACCAGCAGCCGATGGGGGAGCACCAGCAGGCCACCAGGGGCCAAAATAGGTACCTCCACGCGGCCAGATTCCTTGGCCGCGTGGGATACCCCATTTTTGGCCACAAGTGGATGTTGGGGCCCATCCAATGCTCATCTGCTCCCTTTCGACCGAAAACCAACCCCAGTTCATCTCCTCCATTTTTCCCGTGCTCTGTTTCTCCGTCAATCCTCGATCTCCACATTTGAGGCAGATTTTTCAAATCTGTTTGATGGTATCACTCCTTGGTATGTAACTCCTTCACTCATACAATTACTTTTTGCTCCCATGCTTTGTGTATGAAGTATTTTGCTGCACTAGGTGTCACCTATTATGTCTAAGAACTCCATGAATTTAAGTTTTCTAGTTGATATGGATGCATGATATTGATTAGAGGACTAGTTATGGATGCCTTAGCAATGTTTTAGAGTGATACAATTTAATTTTTGTTGAATTTTATTTTGGTACAGCAAGGTAACATGCTGAACAAGGGAAAGGCATTGCTTGGGATGTCCTCAAGGACAAGGAGAAGAGAATCAAGGGTGTCCAACAATCATGATGATAATCAGTTATAGGAGGATGAATTGGTTTTTGCAGGTGGAAATCTGCGTGTACATACCACAAGATGGCAAGACCCCGAAGTTCTTGAACATTGGGGGATTGCTGAAGATTTCCAAGCCTTTGTTGCAACTACGGGGCTGCTTGAGTTCTCACGCCATCCACGCAACACATATGTGGAACTCTCGAGGTAATTCCTCTCTACATTCAGGTTTGAGGGACCGGTGGTGCACCGGAAAAGTAAGTCTAAGAACCCTCCTCCAGCTACTTTTGTCATTAAATTTACAGTGAGGGGGCAGCGTTTAGTCATGTCATTAGAGGAATTCTGTAAGGCTATACGTGTACCAACTACGGGGTTATGGGATGAAACATATGCTGATTCTAGAGAAGAACTTGTCACATTCTGGCGTAGCATTACTAAAAATATTCCTGAAAGAATGAATAGAGGCAAGATCACATGCATCCAACACCCGGGCCTTAGATATTTTGCATTGTTTCTTGCTAGAGGATTCCTTGCTAGGGATAACACTTCTGCTTGCACTGGTCCTATGATCTATTTATTAAAATGTGCAATGGAAAATACAACACCTATATATAACCTGGGAACCATACTTGCTAGAACTTTGCATTTAGCTGTGAGTAGGAATGGCACGGATAAAACTCCTTTATATGTTGGTGCCATTGCCGCTTTAATCCATGAATACATTATGGCAGAACGAGGTTTTAATGATAACTTGGGTACCATAGTAAATGAGTCTCGACTGCTGGATTTTGGTTTACTTTTTCGCATGGATATGAGCAGGGCTGAGAAAGAATATTTTTCATATTGCTATAAGGATTCTAATGGGCACATTGTGTCTGTTAGGATCCCTTGTGCTGACTTGTTTGACAGGGAGACAAAGTGGACTGTGCAAGAAGAGCCACAACAAGAAGAGCAACAACAGGAGGAGCCCCAATACCAGGCACCTATGGCATATCCCTGGGGCTTCCCTGAACCACACCTTGGAGCACAGGCATGGCAGGATCAATACTTCTTCCAGGGAGGTTCGTCGAGTGGTGGACATGATTACCACCCAGGATACTAGCTTGATCACAAGCTTGGGGGAGTATTTCTCTCCCTCCTCATTCGTTGTGTTATATCACTTGCATGTTATTTGTTGTTTTATGTTCTTTAAATCTAAAAAACACAAAAATATTTTTGTTAGCTAGTTTACTTTTGGTTATTTACATTATGTTTCTAAAAATCAAAAACCACAAAAAGATTTTGTTTTCTTGAGTTTAGTATAAATACGGAGCTGCAGGAATTGCTGAAATATGTTCACTGTTATATGCTTTAATCTTTACTTGTGACTCCATTTGAGCTGAAAATTTAATCACTACTGCAACTCTTTATGGCCTTCACCTCTGTAAAACATGAGAAACTTTTGAGGTGTTTAGGTAGGTAAACAAATTGCTGAATGCAGTAAATTTTTATAGCAAGATTTGAGTTTTTATTGAGCAGTTCAAGTGGGGAGAGGAGAACAACAATGATATGATAATGTGCTTGAAGGGATGAAAGGTATTCCACCTTTGCCGTGCTTATGTATGCTTTTTAATAACAACAAGTGCACACCTTATGATTCCCTTAACACTTAGTGACATAATAGCCATTGTTTATCTTCTCCGTGGTTTAGTAGAATATATTCTGATGCAACTGAAATATTGTTTAGTGTCATTACTTGGCCGATGGATTGAATAATTGTAGCCTTAAGCAAAGGTTTACGCATCCCATTGTGCTTACTGAACTTGCCAACCAAGGAAAAAATTAAAAGAGAAAAATTCATGAATGATAAAAGTGGAGTCTTATGCTTGACGAACTTATGGTTGGGGGTTAGTCTAAATGTGTATCACATGGAAAACTTTCAACGCTGCACTAAGAATTCTATATTCAAGTTGATATCATGTTCTTTTAACTGTGGATGCCTGTCATGCCGAAATGAGGTAGAGGAATAGTAAGTCTTGATGAGTAAGTATATATGATTAGCGAGACGCATTGGGCCGCTAACCCAAGCCATGCGATATCATGGTGGAAATTTACTTATAGCTAGAATGGACTCCGCAACATATCCTATAATAAAATAAGAAGCTATGCATATAGTGAATGAAATAAAAAAGGATAATGAGTCCATTCCATTTGTTTGTCTTGCCATTTTGACATGGGCTGGTTTCCATGTCATGGGGCAAGAGGTACCCCAATTGCTGCTCTCTATGATGTCATTAATACTTACAATGATTGTACAAAGCTTATTAGGAATCTAGAGTTGAGTAATCATGGTGCGGGACTTCGATTTTAAGGGGCATGAGGCTTTCAACTTGTAGTTTGTCAAGCATAAGAATCAAAATGAAAAATTAATGCTTTAGCAAAACTGAGAGCAATGTAGTAAGCATAATGATTTTACTTGTCAACATATGAAAGAATCAGAGATCTCAAAAATCTTGATATGATTCAATCATCAGTGATGCACAAGCCTTTGTTTATGTCTACAATTGAGCAAACTCATTCAAGTATTAACACTTCATGTTATTTCTATTGCAACAAGTATATATGCTTCAACACTGAGTAGATGCACACTTGCTAGTATTTTGCTACTTGTTACAGGAATCATGTCTTGAGTATTTGCTAGTATTAATTGATGATGCATATGCAATGCAAAGTTCTTGCCAAAGTTTTTATCGCTTCTGCACTGCGTTTGAGTTGTTCGAGGACAAACAACGAGCTAAGCTTGGGGGAGTTGATGCACCCAAAATGCATCTACTTTTCCAAGCACTTTGCATCGTATTTCTCTCCGGAGTCCCCCCATAATTGAATAAATCTGCAGAATCTGACGCTGTTTTTAGCAAAAGTCTTCTTTCCGTCTATTTTCGCTGACTTTTCACAGGGGACGAAAACCACGTAACTTTATATGGAAAAGAAGGGGAATGAGCACCAGATGGGGCCGTGGGGCCACCCGAGGGCCAAAAGGGGGCCCCACACGCGGCCAGATTCCTTGGCCGCGTGGGGTCACCCCTTTTGGGCCCAGATGGCCCACTCCGGCTAGGTCTTCGACGTACCCCTCCATATATACGAGAAACTGACGGGTTTCGAAGGGGAGGGCTGTTCGCGAAACGGAGCGCCACCGCCACCACGATCTTCGATTTCGGAGTCAGATTGATCCGGGATTTCACCCCCGGAGGTGGAATTCGAGGGGCTTCGTCACCATCATCATCACCACCATCATCTCCATCAACCATGAGCTCCATCACCCCCTCCATGTGTGAGTGGTTGCTGTAGGCATGTGAGGTGTGAGGGGTTTTGGATGAGATTGATCATGTAATTGCTACCCGATATGCGGGATCTAGGGGTTTGTCTTGAGAATTCTTATGTCTTATGTTGATGCACTATTGCTAGGCTTAATGCTTGTTACTAGGGCCCAAGTGGCATGATTTCAGTACTGAACTTACATTGCTACATCATATATTTGAGTTTGGTATCTATCTGCAATGTGTATTACCTGCTATTATGTTGAACCTGCGAACCCTAAAGTGACAGCTAGGGAAAACAAGGGGGATATGTTCTAGTTTGAGGATTATATGTGTTCATGGAGTGTTAATGCATTGGTCCGGGCTATTCGAAAGGGTAGACCTTAATTACCTGTAGTTCCAAATTGGCCCCGGTGAAATGGGCAGGTAGGACAATAGGCTTTGTGCAAATTCTCTTGGTTAGTACGCACAATAATTTACGGAACACACACCTACATAAAAATGAGATAGATAAAGGCCCCGCTGCTAGCAAAACATTATTACATGATCAATCTTATCCGTGCAACACCCCGTTGTCACCTCATGCATGCGTTTTAGTCTCTGGTTTCCTTTCACTCTTTTTCCGGTGAAAACTGGGAAAACACTTGCTCTCCATTTACTTTCTGTTTGTTTACTTTCACTGCATTATTACACTCACCACCCTCGCTGCAAGTTTGTTGATACACAGGTGTGGTTGGGAGTGACGTCCCAATTGCTAAAGTCTCACCGGTATTCTTGTGTTCCCACTGAGTCGAACTACAAATTTGGGTAATACTTCCCATCGAAGACTACGATTGATCTCCTACACTTGGCAGCCATTAGCGGGTAGCAGGTAGCCACGGCTAGGCTCTATCGAAGAAGACAGAAGGAAAGAAGAATTTCACTCAATCAAAAAACTTTCGAGATGGAAAAAGACGAAGTTCAAAAGAAAAATCAAAACTTACTTCAGCTGGTGGTGGCCTTGATGCCTCAAAAGCGGCTACTGGGCAGTCGGGGAAGGTATCACCCTCCTTTAAACTGGTGATAGCCGCGATCTTCTTCTCGAATTCAGCATTCGAGAGTTCCTCTCGACTCACGCGGCTAGGGTCTTCGACGCCCTGGTACTCCCACATCGCGGATGGCCTATCCTGAAGGGGTTGAACCCTGCGTTTGAGGAAGACACTTGCCAGGTGCAGGCCGTTCAGCGCGATTCCTGCGGCTTGATCGCGGAGAGTGGCCACCTTGGCGAGTAGAGGAGTGACAACCCGGATCTCTTCAGTCGAGAATTTGTGCGCCCAAGACTTCCTTTTCTTCAAAACATCGAACGGATGGAATTCGTTGACTCCACCCGCGCTGTTGTCGGTGACGTAAAACCGTTTTTTCCTCCATCCTTGGGCAGAATCGATGAAGTGCATCGTGAAGTAGCCGTTCTTCGACTTCGCCTGGATCCCAAAGCCGCCGGTGCGCAGCGGCTCCCCAAGTTCAGTCTCTACCCGCGATCTCTCGTGGAAGACGCGCACCTTGAAGAGGGTCTTCCAGAGGCCCCAATGAGGGCGAATGCCCAGAAAGCACTCGCAAAGGACAATGAAGCACGAGATGTGCTGCATTGCGTTTGGAGGCAGATCATGGAGCTGTATGCCGTATACATACAACAGAGCCATGAGGAAAGGGTGAAGAGGGAGTGAAAGCCCGCGCGATACGTGATCCGCGAAGATCACGCGTTCATTCGCGCGGGGATTAGGTACCTCCTCCTTCTTGCCGAGGCGTACCCGTTTCTCCGCTTCAGAAGGCAGCAATCCGTCTCGCTGCATCCCCTTGATACTTTTGGCCGTGGTGTTGGGCGAACGCCGATCGCCCAAGCGCGGTGCAGGTGGCGCTGGAACCTCGCCTGACGCCCTTGACGACGAGGCGGCAGCACCGCGTTTCTTGCCTCCGCCATTGCTGCTAGCACGAGCTCGAAGAGAGAGGAGATGGAGCGCGAGGAAGACGATGAGCGAGGAAGGCAAAGGCTGGGAAATTTCACCATTTCACCAAGGCCTGCATTTATACACAGAGCCAGTCGATCCTGGCCGCTCGATGAGCCGCGTGGCATCCATCGCGGCCGCCGCGTGCGAAGGCGAAACGAAGGGGCGGCGGATGTTGTTTCGTGCCACGATCCTAATAGTGGATCGTGCGCATTTACTGCGCGCAGTTCGCGTAAAAACCGGGAACACCGTCTCGTTTCCGGTCAAAAAGCTGACAAGGTGGGCCAGCACTTCTGCTCTTACTCTGTCACGTCCCATCGGGAGGATAAAAGTGCGCCATGACGTCATAGCATGCATCATCAAGCTGAAGAATCTTTCGAATGGAAAGTCCAAAAGCGAAAATAACTTCGCATGGATAAAAATCCTTCGAATAAAAATCCAAACACGAAAATAACTTCGTATGGACAAATTATGACGTGAAATTTCTTTCACAGGAAAAAATACCCCAAACACGAAAATTCCTTCGTATGGGCATGAAACTCCGAACACGAAAATTCTTTCGTATGGACAAGGGACCGCAAACTCAAAACTACACGAATAAGCAGATCCTGCCATTCATTCATACGATGTCTGCACATCACAAACCTGGATTGTTCAGCCGACTAGGTACATCCGGATGCCATATTCTTTCGAATATGAAGGTAAGACCCAAAAGATCTTTCTTGAGGGCCTGGAATCGCACTCAAGCTGCGTCCTCCGGCATAATTCCGTGTCAACAACACGAAGAAAAATCCTAGCGGACGCACCGGGTACCCCCATAGGTTAAGTTCGACTCGGTAAGACCACTACAGCCCAGTCGCACGATGACCTCATCGGGTTCGAGTCGGAGGTCTCGAATCTGTGTAGGCCAGAACTGTTTTTGCCCTAGTTGCAATTAATTGGCCCTGATCTTTCGGGAGAGTCAAGATACTGCGCCATATCCTTCTGCGATAAACAGCCATAAAAACAGGCACTTTCATTGCTCGATACTCGGGTGTAAAATCTCATCATGCAGGGTACACACCCTCTAAAGAGGAAACGACCATACTGGTTATCCGAAAGAAAGAAGAATGAAAAATTTGACCGTCTGCTCGACTGGAAAAATCCCAATCGAGCAAACGCTCGGGGGCTACTGACGAAGGGATGGATCTTAGACCCTGCGGGTAAGGACACCCCGTCTCAGGCCCAAGGTTAAGGCCCAAGAAGGGAAGCCCTTGGAGTATTCTGGAAAGTCCATTTGAAGCCCACCCGCAATGCCTTGCGGGCTAAATTAGGAAACTTGTAATCGACATAGGGTTAGAGTTCGAGTCCTCTCCGGGTAGGGTTTGAGACCTGGCCGCCTATATAAGGCCAGGAGAACCACCGGAAGAGGACCAAGCAAGACCGCACCACCAAAGCCTTGAGCTCGAGATTATACTCTCGACTTGAGCGATCATCTTTGTAACCGATCTATTCGATAATACAGATCGACAGAGGAAGGAGTAAGGGTTTTACCTCTACGAGGGCCCCGAACCTGGGTAAATTGTGCCCCCTGT
The DNA here is from genome assembly GCA_028641055.1 of Alopecurus myosuroides. Taxonomy (NCBI): domain Eukaryota; kingdom Viridiplantae; phylum Streptophyta; class Magnoliopsida; order Poales; family Poaceae; genus Alopecurus; species Alopecurus myosuroides. The sequence continues at coordinate 214,886,726 of CM054063.1, read as the reverse complement.
CTAGCCGACGATCGCCACCAGCGCTCATGGGTTCTCCTATTGGAAACCCTATAGGTTCACCTGAGGGATTTGCCGAGCAACAGATTCGACAGGGTGGTATTACCATTGCAAAGTTTACGTGTTATCCGTTGTTCCACTGGGAATAAGAGGGTACAGGACCACTCGTAGTTTTTTGATTACGTTGTGCCAACCGAATCTGGGAGAACTGGTTTAAGAGATTTAGTTTGCCCAAGGATCTTATGGAAGACGTTGATCCCAACGATGTTTTACAAGCTCTTAAATGTACGTCTTGAAGAAAGATCTTTTTTACTTTGTACTGCGACCGAACTTACAATTCTAAGAATTTACTGAGCAAAAGTATCAACATAATGTAGCTCCAACGTGGAATTTCATGTCAATTTGACTTTAGATGAACATAGAGACATATGTTTAACATTGCCCTCTTGATGTATGCAAATTGAACTACTACTGTAATTTATAAAACAGAAAGTTGTGCAATGGTTGTTGACTATCAATTGTTGCTTTTAGGCTTTCTATTTCCATTCTCTACTTTGAACCATAATGAAGACGATTCTGCCAAATTATTTGAGTTGATTCATCATGCTTATTTTCTTGTTGTCATATTAGTACTGAATATAAAAACTCTACATTTGCTGCCAACATTTTACAATTTAAGTTTAGTTATTTATGGGTTTACATCTTATAAATTGGAATACTGAATTCTTCAGTTTGAGATATTACCGGCTAGCTAATATGGTTCTTTTTGTTATTGCATTTGCTTGCTAGAATTCTAGGTAATCATTGGTTGTTGGTTTAGCATGGACAAGAAAGAATTATTTGTATGGACGACCATTGTGTTCCCCCTTTGCAATGCATCGGATTTTGGTTAGGACATCACAAAGCATATTGCGTATAAAGATATACTCACATAATAGTTGTGTTATGTAATCTAATGAAAAAGGAGTGTTGTTTTAATTTATACTCATGTTCGACGTGAAGTGGAGCAAATTATATTTTCAGTTTATTTAAATCACACCTCATATCTCTAAAATCAACCCGGTAGCAACGCACATGTAAATTTGCTAGTATCAGTAGTGTGTGGTTTTTTTTGGCGTGTAACACAGATCAAAATATCTTTCATTTTCAAAAGCTATAAAAAATGCAAAATAAAAAAGCGTGTTTAAAGATAGAAATTATTATCACATAAAACTTGAAGAATTGTACCTATAGACCTACCAAATAGCGTAGGTGTCTAATTAATTGAGATTTATTTGTACAAATCTCAAAATCAAAAGCACACTAAAGACTCACAACGACATTCTCGAAGCTCTTTTTCACTAATTTCTCTTCTGCATGCATGCAACCTATCTGCCTCATCATACGTTCCGGGACACCCTAGGATTAGTTTTCTCAATCCAGCGCAGTTTAGCGATTTTTATTTCTCATCACACACTCCTGTCGGTCACGATTGCGGTCATTCTTTTCCTCTCAAATAACTGGTGATGGAAATCGAAACGGCAAGCCATGTGTCCGGCAATCCATGTGCCTCCGTGCGCAGCGCACAACGTATCTCTATCGATTTTTATTTTTCATTGCCAACTCCTGCCGTTTACGTTTGAGTTCATTCTTTTCCTCTCGTGTAACCGGTGAAGGAAATCGAACATCAAGCTATGTGTCTCCGCTTCCCAGCACATTGTGTCTCTCTATATCTTCCGTGTCATCGTCCCCATGTCACTGAGATCTCCTGAATCTCGCTGGCTACCATCGTCCACACTTCTATTGTCACCGACTAGGGTGCCGGGGATCGTCGTCGTGCTCTTTAAAGCCCATGTTGTAAGGTTAGCTATCTTTATTGCATATAATAAAGCTTCTCCCTTTTGTGATTTGTGATGTTGATCCTTTTTGACACATCTGCCTCTCATAACTTGCCAGGTGCTTGGTAAAATTCATGTGTGGATTGTCCTGACTTCTTGCATCAAAGAATTAAGATCAAAGGCCCTCTTTGCCATGGGTTCTCTTTGTTCGTTTATAAAAAATAAACGCTTGTTCGCTCTTAAGACTCTTTTCATTGGTGTAGGGTTGTAGTCGTAAGGGCAAAGAAATGTCATGACATTTTTACCTATCTATGCTATTGTACAGATTTGGTCATTCTTTGATAAGCTGTCTGAACCGGTCTAAAAGGGGTTTTCTCCGAATCTTTGTTCAATCTTGGCTTTATAAACTAGACAGATTTGCTACAACTTGTCTTACAACGTTTCTCTATTCAGTCCGTGGATCAGCCTACTATATATGACGACTACTTGATGATAGATATTAATGTCCGCTTCATCTATTCAAGAATATATTGCAAGATTCCATACTAATCTATAGTATACCTTGAACTCTTCCTCTATATCGTCCCCCCCTCCCAAATGATGCGTGGTACGCACCCATTAGCCAACTTTTATTGTTGGCAGTTGCCATGCGAAATTGCGAAGAGAAAAATACCGAAAGTTCTAGACTTAAATACTTATCTAATATGTATAGACAATATTGTAAAATGCAAATTGGTGAATTTCCGCAAAACATCCCTTAATTTCATGGTATCCACCTTTTTTTATTTTCATTTATGTATGTTTTCTTTTCTGGAGTTTTGTATGTTTTTTTCTCTTCTCTAGCTTATGTAAATGTCCCACCGAAACACGCAGGGTGTCATCTAATAGGTAAAACTAGCCATCTAAGAATATAGTATTTTGTCCCGCTTTATAAATAAAGCCAGCATGGCTGAACGATACAATGTAATGAGGTAGCACTCTTACAAAGAAGATCCTAGGATACCATACGACACACGCCACAACGAAAAACGCCAAAGGTGAAAAAACGACATAGCTATGACGCCGAACATGCACTCCGAGAAGTTTGAACTCCACGCCAATCCTTCGGGCACCTGAGCTCCACGACAGCGCCCCCAAGAGGGTAACGCAAAGCGTCACCGCCGCTGAGTCCAAAGGACATAGGTTTTCACCCAGAACCCTGGCACGGGCAGGAGCACCTCGACGACGTCCTCAAGAGGAAAGTGGCACCCGCAAGCGTCGTCGTCGTTCATGTCGAAGAACATGGCTTTCACCCAGCAACTCCCCCGTGACACAGAGAGGACCGAAGGCGGGACGCGACAATATCAAACACCCTACTCCGGATCTAGGCACCGCCGGAAGACCTCGCCTGAGCCACTTGCTTCTGCATCTGTTGCTGCCCAAACAACCAAGAAACGCAGCCGCCACCGCCGTCATGGTGCTCGTCGGAGAGCCAACCATGGGACCCGCCACCCGGGGCCGCTGCTCCGGCATCCGCAAACTCACACCGTGGCGAGAGGCAGCACACCGCGAGGTTGGCGGGTCGGACGAGGAGGATTAGTGCGGTGCAGCCATCCAGAGGGGATCGCCCTCCACCGTCAGAGGCGGTTGCCGGCCGTACACGGCAGAAAGATCACACCATTCCTAGTACGGGGCCCGGCTGGGCCGAGATCGGGCCCGTAAAGATCCCGCCGCCGTGCTGCAGCATTCAGGCTGCTGCCACCGCCCATCCTTCACCGTCGTCACCACCCGTGCAGACAAGAGCTACACTGCAGGCCGCCGGCCGAGCGAATCGCACCTGACCGACACACAAGGATGCTCGCACACCATCCGCCACCACCATCAAGATACCCCCACTGCCGGAAGCCGCGAGCTCCAGCGCGGAAGCGCTGCACCATCGGCCTTGCGACGAGACCACTGCCGCTGGACCGCTAAACCTCCCCGTCGAGCCATAGGCGGTTGCCGGCCGTACACAGCAGAATGATCACACCAGGCCTAGTACGGGGCCCGGCCGGGCCGAGATCGGGCCCGTAAAGATCCCGCTGCCGTGCTGCAACATCCAGGCTGCTGCCGCCACCCATCCTTCACCGTCGTCACCACCCGTGCAGACAAGAGCTACACTGCAGGCCGTCGGTCGAGCGAATCGCACCTGACCGACGCACAAGGATGCCCGCACACCATCCGCCACCACCATCCAGACGCCCCCACTGCCGAAAGCCGCGGGCTCCAGCAAGGAAGCGCCACACCATCGGCCTTGCGATGAGACCACTGCCGCTGGACCGCTAAACCTACCCGTCGAGGCTCACCACGGACCCGCGTCCCCGCCATGGAGGGTCGCCCCGTGCGAACCTCAACCCCACGCGAGAAGAAGACAAGGCCACGCCGCCGCCAGCGAGACACATGCTTAGCCCGGCCACGCCCTCCAGCGGTGGCGGCGAGGCGAGGAGGAAGAGGGAGGGGGAGCTAGGAGGTGGTGGCGCTGGGTTGCCCCCGAGGCGCTCGAGGGGAGCGTCGCGAGGGGGGGGAGTGGTTCTTTGGGTCCTCTTTTTTTCGTTTCCGGTTTTCCTGGAAAAAAAAACTAGCCATCTTGTAGCTATCATATTGGATATATTGACCTTTTCAAATATACTGGATATATTAACTAATATGTGAGTAACATTAAAAAAATGTAACTGACTAATTTTACCATTATAAAATTACGAAACTACTAGCACTAGAGCAATGCCAAGAAGTCAACACCGCCACACGTTTCTCATGTAGGCAAAAGAGAAAATTATAAGGAAAACGCTGGTGTTCCTCCAGAGGATCATCCTCCGGGTTGACACGCGCGCTCCGACGCGAGATATTAGGGGTGGGCCCTACCCTCCACATTCCTAATCCCCCGCTCCCCACCCACACGTTTCCTTATCCTCCCATCTTTTTACTCGTTCTCTGCTCCGCCGCCGAATCCCCCGCTCGCTCGGTCGCCAAATCCCCAAACCAAAACAGCAAAATTGCAGGCCGCCGCTCTACTTTTCTCTGGCGTCGCGCCGTCGCCGGAGATGGAAATCACGACGAGACACACTCAGGCGGCCGCGCTCAAGACCTCCCCATGGTGGCAGCCTCCTGGAAGGCTTTTGCAGACCCTGCATACTTGTTGCCGCCTCCGGGAAGCCTTTTTCGTCGGGTGTTGCGGCAGGCTCGCCGGCGCCGCGGTGTGCTCCCGCCGCCGCGCCACCCTGTCCCTGCCTCCTCTACTCTCCGCGGCCAGCTCCGACCTGACACCATGGTTGGTCGCCCTACTTGGCGTCGAGCTCCATAGCCTCCACGGGAAGCCACGAGTGAGGTGCCGTCGACGACCACAGGGCCGACGGCCGACGGCCGACGTGAGGCGCCGCCGGAGACGGAGGCCACGACGCCCTCACTCGTCCTCGCCCTTCCTCCTACGGTTATGTGCTACTCGTCTGGTGGCGCTTGCCGAACGCGCTCCCATGGGAAGCATCGTGGTGCTCCCTAGTCCGACATTTATGTTCTCTGTTTTGTCAATTTCCACGGTGGCGACAAAAAATTGCTACATAACTGTATTTTTGTTGCTATTTTAGTACATTTTTTTGCTACGAGAACTCCAACAATTTTTCCGGCGAGGTCAATTGTTTGCTACAATACAACAATTTTTTTGCTATAATTATTTTAAACTTTTGCTATTTTAGTACAATTTTTTTGCCATGATATTTTCCGGCGATGTCTCCGGCGAGGCCCTACCGACGCCGTCTCCGACAAAATTGATTTTTGCTACAATAGTACTTTTTAATTGCTACGATGTCTCTGGCGAGATCTCCGGTGAGGTTTCCAGCGAGGTTTGACTTTTCTTTTTATTTTGTGGGATGAACCCTTTTTTGCTTCATCGTAGCAAAAGCGGGACTTTTTTTTGCTACATGGGAGCAGTTGCGAAAATTTGGAGAAAAATGGACACGTGTCAGGCAGGGGACCCGGGGAATGGAAAATTTTTATCCCTGCGGGACGCCCAGTGCTGTCCATAATACCGCATACCATTTGTTTTCTAGGTCATATTTAATTTGTCTCTCGTCTTCCTGTCAAGAGAAACACCATTGCTGGCTGGCTATATTGCCACAGCCATGAAAATGACAAAGATTCATAACTTGTTACCGTAGTTTTCGAGGAAAGAATTATACCTTTGCGTTCACAAGTTTAGCCAACCCCTAACTGAAAAAACTCAACCAGCACAGGGATGTCCGTGCAAAATCGCCTTCCAAAAAACACCAGACGGCGGCGTGCTAGCCCGGCGCGTCCTTTCGTGCCACCCGTAACAGCAGACACCGTGCGGGACCAACGGGACCCCAGCGAATACCCCAGCCCACGCCCCACGCGATGGTGTTCTTCGGCCACACCGCGCATCGTCCGCAGCGGATCCTCGGCTGCGTGGCTTTCTGAGCTGTACCGGGATCCTTTCCAGACACCGGACGCCTCCTTCCGCTTCATCACGATATAGGGTTTCGACTCCGAGCGAAAGTTTACTCGAAAAGGTTGTCGTCCGATGCGCTGTACTGTTATTGGCCCAAGCGTAGTATGGTTACGGCCGGAAGACCTAAACGCACGGCCCATTTGGGCGAGCAGCCCACCTAGCGCCACACGGTTCAAAGTAACCTGGACAAAATTAGCGCCTAATGCGAGTCCTAGCACCGACTCGCCCACCACATTTTTTTTAGCGGGCCGGCCCACTACGCGTTCTATTTAGAAGAAAAGTGTGTACGTAAAAAATAAACAATCCCAGGCCAGGATTGGAACCTAGGACCTGGCTTCACCTCACGAGCCGAACAGCCACTAGGCCACATTGGATTTCACGTACAATTTACTAGTTTAAGGCTTTTGTTGGCTCATTTTTTTGTTTTCAATTTTTTTTACATTTTCTTTTCTGTTTCTGTTTTTCTATTCTTTTTTTCTGTTTTATCATTTATTTTTAGTTTTATATTCCTTTTATTTGAAAAAAAATCGTTTTTCATATTTAGAAAAATCTGAACCTTTTTTGACGATGAACAAATTTTGAAAATAAACAATTTTTTTAAAACGATTTTTTTTTGAAAATGAACAAATTTTCTAAACTGAACACATTTTTGAAACGAACAATTCTTAAAAATGAACATTTTTTCTCCATTTCTTTAAAAAAATTGTTCATTGTGAAAAATCACCATTTTAAAATTTGTTCATTTTCAATATTTGTTCCATAATTTCTAAAAGAAAATTACTTTTTAAAAAACTCACCATTTTATTAATGTTTTATTTCAGAATTTTTTCGACATGTTAAAATTTTGTTCATTTTCAGAAACTGTTCACCACGTTATTTTTAAAGTTGTTCACCATTTATAAAAAATATTCATTTTCAGCTATATTATTTTTTTCAAACAAAAGAAATTAAAAAGAAAAAATGTGCCGGCCCAGGTTGTTTCGTGCCTGACGCACAATGGGCCAGGCCCAGGGGCGCTTCTCGCTGTCGCTGGTGAGCGAGTCGAGCCGTTCGGCTCGCTTAAAGCGTTATATAGGGAAACCCAAAATTAGTGCACAAGTCGAAGGCCTAATATGGTTCGACTAATCTACTCCTAGCAGAGTCCTATTAAAGTCTAGGAACTTTTTAAAATTTAAAAAAGTCTAAGAACTTCTTGTCAAGTTTCTTTGACGAGTTCAGAAGAATCAAAGTCTGATATAGTCTACCAATTTAGTTGCCTGCTGAATATGCAGAGCTCGGCTTATAGCTGTCAGAATTTATTTTTGTAGATTACTGTCAGAAACATTCTAGAAAGAAAATGGACTGCACAAGTCATACTTCTCTGTGCCAGTCTGAGATTTCTCATATCCATCTGACGTACTAGTATCTGCATAATATGCCGATATATACATGGGCGCTCATTTTGGAACATAATCAATCTTGTAAACTGATGGCCATTTCTTTGTCTTAGCTTGCCATAAGCTGACCGGACTTGTTAATTCCTGACCTGGGAGATACGCTGGCGGTTGCAAGTATCGTTTGATAAGCAAGGAAAGCTATAAATTTTGGGCACGAGGATGGTTTACTTGCCTATCAGAAGAATCGCAGGATATCCTGCTGTCAGGATCACACACTTGGAACGGCTCCGAGATACGGCGCTGGTTTGTGTTGAAATAGTTGCGTCTATATACAATGGAATTATTTTGTGCCTACTAGGAGCTCAGTTTCAGTCAGCTCACCTCGTGCCTTATTTATAAACTAGGAGCTCAGTTTCAGTTACAAACCGGTCTTATGGGAGCTTTTCGCACTTCTACGGATCGACACAAATTTCCGACAACAACGAAAACAGCCGAGACTTGGAAAACAGAGCAGGTATTACTGGCAGAAAGCTAAACTAATTTCTTAAACCGTAACTACTAGGATCACTTAGAGTATTTTGCCGGTGCACCGACTTGCTTCGATCGGCAACAACTCATTCTGAAAAGGAAGACAACTATAATTCAAACGGCATGACAGAGATCCCAGATTATTTCTCATATACAGTGAGAGTTCAGTTTCAGTTACCCTAATGCAGCTGGCTAGCACTCCGTTTCTTGAAAACCTGGAAAATGCTCTTATGGGAGCGCTTTCTACTTTTACCGACCGACAACAGCGAAAACAGCCCAGGCTTGAAAAACATAGCAGTATCTCTTAGTCTTCCCTTTTTTTCCCCTTCTCGCTCTCAGATTGAGGTGAGTGTGTATGAACCAAATCTTTCAGGGGAAAAGTGTGAAATCATCTTATTAGTGGCCAAAAACAACTAAAACTTCTTAAGCCGTAACTGTTAGAACACTTAGGAGGATTTGCCGGTGCACCGAATTGCTTTACCGGCAACAGCTCATCCTGAGAAGGAAGAGAACTATAATTCAAACGTCATGACAAAGATTCCAGAATATTTCTTATATACAATGAGGGTTCAGTTTCAGTAACACTTATGCAGCTAGCTAGCACTTCGTTTCTTGAAACACTGGCAGATGCACATTTGGAACGGCACGAGGATGGTTTACTTGCCTGTCGGAATAGCAGGATATTCTGCTGTCAGAATCGCACATTTGGAACGGCTCCGAGATACGGTACTGGCTTGTGTTGAAATAGTTGGCGTCTATATACAATCACCTCATGCCTCATTTGTAAACCAGGAGCTCAGTTTCAGTTACGCTTATGCAGCAATTCCAGCTAACATAAAGTACTACTACTAGGTAAGCAAGTACTCCGTTTCCTGAAAAACTGTCGATGCTCTCTCTGACTAGTTCTTGACTAGAGAGGGGCTACAAACAGGTCGTATGAGGGAGCGTTTTCTACTTCTACAGACCGCCAATAATTCCGACAACAACGAAAAACAGGAGACTTTTTGAAGAACAGAGCAGGTATTACTGGCAGAAAGCTGAACTACTTTCTTTAACCGTAATTACTAGGATCACTTAGAGTATTTTGCCGGTGCACCGACTTGCTTCGATCGGCAACAGCTCATCCTGAAAAGGAAGACAACTATAATTCAAACCGTCATGACAAAGATCCCAGATTATTTCTCATATACAATGAGGATTCAGTTTGAGTTACACTTTGCAGCTAGTTAGTACCCCGTTTCTTGAAAAACTGGTTGATTGCTCTGACTAATTCTTGACTAAAGAGGCCAAGACGGGTTACGACTGGTCTTATGGGAGCGCTTTCTACTTTTACCGACCGACAAAAATACCGACAACAGAGAAAACAGCTGAGGCTTGAAAAACAGAGCAGTATCACTCAGCCTTCTGGTTTTACTATTTTCACTCTCTTCGTGAGTGTGTATGAACCAAATCTTTGAGGGGAAAAGTGTCAAATCATCTCATTAGTGACCAAAAAAAAAAACTAAAACTTCTTAAACCGTAACTAGTCAGAGTACTTAGGAGTATATGCCGGTGCACCGACGTGCTTCGATCGGCAACAGCTCATCCTGAGAAGGAAGATAACTATAATTCAAACGTCATGACAAAGATTCCAGAATATTTCTTATATACAATGAGGGTTCAGTTTCCGTTACACTTATGCAGCTAGCTAGCACTTCTTTTCTTGAAACACTGGCAGATGCTCTTGTTGAAATATAAATACACGCCTAGCCCCTTTCCATCAGTTCGGACTTTTGGTCTATATGGCTAGTGCAACAATTCTATATGGTATCAGAGCCACGAGGTCTCGAGTTCGAGACCCTGCTCACGCAGTATTAAAAACAAAAGAAAAAAGATTCTGCGGCCCGCACCAAACCCACGCTAAGGACTAAAATAGCCTAGACGTGAGGGAGAGTGTTGAAATATAAATACACGCCTAGCCCCTTTCCATCAGTTCGGACTTTTGGTCTATATGGCTAGTGCAACAATTCTATAGCTCTGACTAATTATTGACTAAAATGAGGAGTTACAACCGGTCTTATGGGAGCGTTTTCTACTTTTACCGACCGACAAAAAACCGACAACAGCGAAAACAGCCGAGGCTTGAAAAGCAGAGCAGTATCACTCTGTTTTTCTTTTTTCTTTTCGCTCTCTGCGTGAGGTGAGTGTGTATGAACCAAATCTTTTCAGGGGAAATGTATCAAATCAGCTCATTAGTGGCAAAAAACAACTAAACTACTTTCTTAAACCGTATCTAGCAGGAGCACTTAGGGGGTAATCGCCGGTGCACCGACTCGCTTCGATCGGCTACAGCTCATCCACGCTGTTTCTGCTCCGACTGAGCTCTGAACTTTTTCTTTTCTTGGCATATACAAATGTGAGAGCTGAGCACTAAACTAGGGTTTTGTACTCATGCCCAAAGCTCCTGGCACACAGCATTTCTTTCTCCAAGTTGCACAAGGCGCGGAGGACTAGGCTTAACTGGCTTGCTGTTGAAAAACAAAAATGGCCTCCTTTCTGTCCCGGTTTGCCCTTATGCGTTTCGTTTCCTGCACTGGCCTGGCTAGTTTATTTATGTCACCTGTCAAAAAAAAAAAAACTTTGTTTCAGAACCATCTACGGTTCCTGTTTCTTATCAGAGACCTTTATCTCCTCAGAATCATATATGGTGAAAGTGCAGGGACTGAGATTACAGAATATATAAAGCCATCTATCCTGAATGAGACTTGCCATTTATTTAAGTGATTGACCAGTCTATGCATACTCGATGTGTGATGATGCTGATATTATACTGATACTCTAAATTAAGCCCGATTCAGACAAGAATTCATGGGGGTAGGCGTCTAATGCTGCTGCCTAAGCCTAATAGTTATAGATTAAAACATCATTGGGTGCCATCTTTATACGATGGTGCTATCCTCGAGTGCTTCGGCTTTGGAATTTCTCCATGTACTATATGGTTTTGTCTTCTGTCATACGGAAGCCATGTGTAGGGAGGGAGCAGTTTGCATAAATTGGGTAAAAATTATTGCATAGTGGTCGGCTAATTCCTTGGCGTCGATTGAGCCCACCTGTCATTCTGCTTTCTACTAGTAGTAGTATACTATGTATGCATAGTATAGTGCTGATGTATATGCAGCTTCTGCAAATGAATTCTGTGGGATCTTTGTACCTGATCTCTACGAATCTTGAAATAAATGCATACCATGGGCTGGACGAGTATCATTAGCAGCTAATTAAGAATCGAAACCTTTATATCCCGGTCTTTATGATTAATAAACGCCTTCCATATATAAGGGATACGCTACTACTTTTTCCTAGTGGGAGGATACATCGTCCACATCAATTTGCTACTAAATAAACAAATTTCAGAACATCTCGACCATAGCTATCCAATTAAGGCACTCGCTAATGGGATTGGGGTGACCACATCAAAGTTTTAGAAAGTCTCACATGGCAATGCATTGCTTTCCATATCAGTCAGTAAAAAAAAATTCAATCCCCTTTCCGGTACAATTTGTGCTTACCAAATGAAATAAACCATGTTTAGAAGGGGCACTCGGCCCTTGGGTACCAAAGATCGTGTATATATAGCCAGGAGGGGGTGGAGCGGAAGCCTGCATCGATCGCAGTCGCAGCCGGCAAAGGATCAGCAATCAAAGCTACAAACGCCTCGAATCGTCGCTATCTCTCCGTTACCTCAATGGCTTTCGTAGCAGTCATGGTCACGGCGATCGCCTCGGCCGCTGTGGCGTTGCTCCTGAGGGCGGTATGGGTGACCCTGTCCTGCTACTTGCTGACACCAATGAGGATCAGTAGGGCCATGGCAGCGCAGGGTGTCCACGGGCCCACGCCGCGCCTGCTGGTCGGCAACCTCCGCGAGGTGTCGGCCCTCGTGGCCAAGGCGACCGCCGGCGACATGCCGTCCCTGAGCCACGACATCATCGGCCGCCTCATGCCCCACTATGTGCACTGGTCCGGGATATACGGTGAGAATTTCGGGAGGATGACGGCGCCGCATTGCGCTCAGGCCGCCGGACGAAAATACTGAATTGACCGTGGGGATTATCTTTGCGTTTCAGGGAAGCTGTTCGTGTACTGGTACGGGAGCGAGCCGCGGCTGTGCCTGACGGATACGGACATGATCAAGGAGTTCCTGTCGTCCAAGTACGCGCACGCCACCGGCAAGTCGTGGCTGCAGCGGCAGGGCACGAAGCACTTCATCGGCCGCGGCCTGCTCATGGCGAACGGCGCCCGATGGTCGCACCAGCGACACGTCGTCGCGCCGGCCTTCATGCCGGATAAGCTCAAGGTACGCACCGGCGTCGCGTCGATCGAACACATGGTGGCATTACCACTACGACTTGTAATTAAGTCTGTATAACTGAATTCTGACCGCGCGCCGTGGGATATTATGGCACGTGTTTCACGCAGGGCCGTGTGGGGAACATGGTGGAGTGCACGAAGCAGACAATCCTGTCGCTGCGGGAAGCGGCGGCTCGGGGACACGGCGAGGTGGAGATCGGCGCTCACATGACCCGGCTCACCGGCGACATCATCTCCCGTACCGAGTTCGACACCAGCTACGAGACCGGCAAGCGCATCTTCCACCTCCTGGAGGACCTGCAGCGCCTCACCGCACGCTCCAGCCGCTACCTCTGGATCCCCGGCAGCCGGTGAGTCACGATCACCTTTCCCTCCCCCGGCTCCGGCCGGTCAATAACTTACTTTCTTTGCCGCCGCCGCCGCCGCCGCCGTCCTTCTCTTGTCTCGATCGAACGTACGGTCACTCACTTACCTGGCCTCGTCGTCGCTACCGATGTTCGCTTGCGCGCGCATGTGCATGTATGTCTATTCTTGCATAGCCGCGCATGAGTTTTCGTTCAGTTGATTAGGCTTAAGGTGCATGATTAAGAGGAGATAAAGCTAGCTAGCTACTAATTGGTCTTAGTTAACTATGTGGCGTGCAACCCATCATCCATGTCCGATTAGTTTTGGACACCGGCACTGATTTCAATATGTCTGGCGCTTTGGATTGATTCCATCATCTCCACAGGCGCATCCGTGCGTGCGCATACGTCCACTGCCGTACGAGTAAACAAGCATTGTGCAGTACGTGCGCCTCGCACTGACGAGAGAGTTCGATCATCGGTTGCAGGTATTTCCCGAGCAAGTACAGGAGGGATATCGGCCGGCTGAACGGCGAGCTGGAGGGCGTCGTGATGGAGTCCATCCGTCGGAGTCGCGAGATCGCCGACGAGGGACGGACGACCTCCACCTACGGCCGGGGGCTTCTCGCCATCCTGCTGGCCGAGATGGAGAAGAAGAAGCAGGACAGCAAAGGTACTGCAGCAGGCGACGGCGTTGGCAAGTTCAGCTACGACACGCGGCTGGTGATCGATGAGTGCAAGACCTTCTTCTTCGCCGGCCACGATACGTCCGCGCTGCTGCTCACGTGGACGCTCATGCTGCTCGCCACGCACCCGGAGTGGCAGGACAAGGCCCGCGCCGAGGTAACCCAGGTCTGCGGCGACGACCCGCCCTCAGCCGACCACCTCTCCAAGCTCACCGTGGTATGTAGATACGTCCAAGCTCACTTAAGCGATGTCTTGCGGCATTGACAGATATTGTGTTATGAGCGAAATCTTATGGATTGTTTGTTTTGTGTGCGTACGTGCAGCTGCAGATGATCATCCACGAGACGCTGCGGCTGTACCCGCCGGCGACGCTGCTGCCCCGGATGGCGTTCGAGGACATCACGCTCGGCGACGGCCGCCTCCACCTGCCCCGCGGGATCTCGGTGTGGATACCGGTGCTAGCAATCCACCACGATGAGTCCATCTGGGGCGCTGACGCGCACGAGTTCCGGCCAGACCGGTTCGCCGCCGGCGGAGGGCGACGCTCGTCGTTCCTGCCGTTCGCCGCCGGGCCGCGCAACTGCGTCGGGCAGGCGTACGCGCTCGTGGAGGCCAAGGTCGTGCTCGCCATGCTGCTCACCAGCTTCCGCTTCACCATCTCCGACAACTACCGCCACGCGCCGGTCAACGTGCTCACGCTGCGGCCCAAGCACGGCGTGCCTGTCCACCTCCGCCCGCTGCGGCCGTAGGCGTAGCCGCCCAGGCAGCGTCCAGTTTTGTTGTTCGTTTGGCGCGCGCATGGCTCGATCTGACGGAATGTCCAACTAACAGGCAGAGGCCGGCCTGTCAGTGGGCCTGGCTGGTATATGATGCTATAGAGTGGAGTTCGTGTTGCTGTGTCTGAATTAGATGGTTACAATCTATGCAAATGAGGTGATAACTTTTTGTTAGGCGAACTTGACAAAGAAATATTTTACATACAGATGGCAGAACACTCTTATTAAGTTATATGTACTCAACAATTTTGTATGCCTTCCTTCACCCTTTGGATCCTTTTGTCAAGGACATGACCGAGCGGTCCGGTCCTCCGGAAGATCTAGGGCAAAATCTCCCGCCTCCCGTACCTTTGTATGTTAACTAAAAGTGAAAACGGCTATGTCTGATCGATGTAGCATACCCCCACGAGCCCACCCCACACCTTGTAACATTTTTTTGTCCTATTATAGCATCGTTGTAGCATTTTCATTTCGTTGTGGCATAAAAGTTGTACAAAAGCACCACAATATAAAAAAAACACCTATGCAACAACAACAAAAAAGATATGAATCTACACCAAATCAAATATGAGGTGTAGTAAATCCATACCGGTCGTAGGAAAAAAATATCATTAGTCGTATCAAGTACCGATACTGAGAAGATAGTAACGCATGTATGCAACTTCCATCGAAAACATTTGCAGATTTGAAGAGATTTTTCAGCAGAAGGCCAGAATCGGCGCAACATATCGCTCACATGTGTTCGTAGCAAAATGATACAAGCTTGTAGCATCTCGCAAGAACGTATATTTTACATACAGATGGCAGAACACCCTTGTTAAGCTATACGTGCTCAACAATTTTCTGTGTCTTTCCTTCACCTTTTGGGGTCCTTTTTTGTTAAGGACATGACCGAGCAGTCCTCTAGAAGATTTGGGGCAAAATCTCCCGCCTCCCGCACCTTCGTATGTTAACTAAAAGTGAAATTGGCTATGTCTGATCGATGTAACATACCCCCACGAGCCCACCCTACCACTCGTAGCAGTTTTTTTAATCCTATTATAGCATCGTTGCAGCAATTTCATTTCGTAGTGTGACAAAAGTTGTACAAAAGCATCACTGCAACAACAGCAACAAAAAAGATATGAATCTACAGCAAATCAAATATGAGGTGTAGTAAATCCATACTTGTCGTAGGAAAAAATACCATCGGTCGTAGCAAATACCGATACCGAGAAGAAACCCAACTCATATATGTAACTTATGTCGAAAACATTTGTAGATTTGAAAAGGTTTTTCAGCAGACGACCTGATACGGCGCAACATCTCACTCACATGTGTTCGTAGAAAAATGATACAAGTTTGTAGCATCTCGCAAGAACGTATATATGCATCAAACTTCGATTTGGACCACTGACCTCACTGTTTGACCTCGCCAAAGTTGGATCTTGTGAGTCAGGACTCATCCTCATGGCACCCCCATCATCCCTTGAGATCTATCGATGATTTTTTTAATTTCGTGTTCTAGGTCGAGATCATGAGGCTCAGGGCGGTGGAGGACGACGTCGAAAGACACGCCGGAACGAGTGTCTAGATCGACCACCTCGCATGCCATACGATTTGACAGACTCTAGATTTGAGTCGTTCAATAATTCCAACATACCGACCCCAACAACAACACTATTTTTGACGTCTGTAATGTCATATAACATTTCTACCCGCGATATGTTTAAATAAATACAAAAAAATGTCACATCACGTTCAATACACCAATGCAGCAAAATAATACGAGTATGCAACAAGTTCCCAAAAAATCACCAAATGTATGCAGCATGGAGTCGAGCATTTGCAACACCACAAACAAATATTTGCCGTATGAACGCAAAATTTGCAGCAGACACCTAAAATCATCGCAACGTCTTGCCATGTGTTCGCTGCAAAATGCACATGAGTATGAATGCACATGTAACATAAAAAATTACAAAATCACTAACCTCAACTTGGAGCATCGATTGATCATGTGACAGGAGCATCAGTAAGACTGCTAGAAGCATATATCTCAGGAACTAACAATGACATCACCGTGCTTAATGCTTTCGTCTTTCTTTTCAGAACTAAAAACCGAGGCAACCCCGCGAGACGGAACGAATACAGGGCCAAGGTTGAACGAATTACTCTATGTTCACCCGTGCTCGGAGTTATAGTGGACTACATATGCTTTGCCTACACACAACTAAATAGCCTATCTACTAATTATACCAAACTATTTTAATTTTATCTTATTTATCCCATACCACTAATGCACAGCGGCAGATGAAAACCTTATGCCCATGTCTATGTTTATTATTGATAACAACCTCTTTTGAAATACAAGTATTAGTCCAGTTAAAACAGGAATTAGTAAGCTTTCTAGGGATTCACACTGGTCTCATCAAGCACATACTTCCCGGTTCGATAAAACCTTGGGTCTCAAGGAAAAAATGTTACAATACTACAATCTGGTAATCCGAATCGAATGTATCAACCCTTTTTATGGCGTCGTTGCTGAGGAAGTATTTTTGCTACCCTGGTGAGGTCATAGAATCTCTTTTAATTTTGTTAACTTTTTTGGTTTAGTTTATTTCTCATTACTAGTTTATTACTTGCTTAGCTTATTTGCAAACCCAGAAATATTAGTTTACATTTTGTTTCTATTTGAAAACACAAGAAAATTACTATGGCAAACAAGAAACTGGGGTAGTTTGCTACTCACAATGATGATTATTTACATGCACCCACCACTCAAACCGCAGTTGTTGCGGAGAACTATGAGATTGAACCAAATTTACTGAACCTTATTCAACAAAATCAATTTAGTGGTTCAGCTTCTCAGGATGCAGGAATGCACTTGAACACTTTTACTGAATTATGTGATATGATGCGTATTAAGTATGTTAGTCCAAATGCAGTCAAGCTACGTTTGTTTTCCTTTTCACTAAGAGGAAGAGTTAAAGAATGATTACTAGCATTACCTAGAGGTAAAATTATATCGTGGGTTAATTGTTGTAATATTTTTATGACTAAATATATTCCACCTGCTAAGATAATGCAACTTTGCTCAATCATTACAGATTTTAGACAAGAAGATCGCGAACCACTAGCGTTTCCATGGGAAAGGATGAGAGACCCTGTTAGGAATTGTGCTAACTATGGCATGGAGGAGTGGTTAAGAATCCATTTATTTTAAAATGCTTTAAACCCTATGTCCAAGTCTATGCTTGATACAGCTGCAGGAGGAACATTCATGGAAAAAGAAATTGAAGTAGCAAAGAAGCTACTAGATGATATGCAAGACAATCATGCTCAGTGGCATATTGAAAGAACAAGCACCAAGAAGGTAAACGTAGTCACTAAGAGCAACAAAGAAGAGATTACAACAAAGGTAGATGAGCTATTTTATCTCCTTAAAAATAAAAATGAAGCTCAGGTAAAGGGCATCAACAATGTTCAAATTGAAGAAATATATTTCATAGCCCATAACGCTTATAATCCTGCATGGAAAGGTCCAAACTTTGGGCAAAATTATAAAAAACCATACAACCTTGCAGGAGCACCAAACAATAGTAACTACAACAATGGAGGAAACAATGGCAACCGCCAGACACTTGACGAATCACTTAAATCCTTTATAAATTCTCAAACTGAACAAAACAATGCTTTTTACAAAATTGTTGAGAATCATGATTGTATACTTGGTCAGCTAACTAAAAAAGTTAGCACTATAAGAACTGATTTGCAGGTACTCTAGGAAAGAACAAAGAACATGGAGACACAAATGGCCAAGATAGCTGAGAATCAAACTTATATTCTAGCAAAATTTGCAGGTAAACCCGGAGCCCAATCCATTCGCGGACATGAAGATGATGAGAAGCATATAGGATGCACCGGAAGAGCTGGATTACATCAATGCTCCTTCACCAAATTACACCATTGAAGATCTTGTGAAGATGGTGAGTATAAAGAACCCATAAATTGAAGGAGATAACGAAGCAACCAAGTTTCTTATACAGTTCGTGAGCTGGAATTAGAATATACAAAACTATCTGAAAAATTTCCAGCTAAACTTGAAGACATATTTGAGCCTACTACTAAGATACATTTAGGTGTCGATGAAATAACTGCACTATGTGATCTAGGTGCAAGTATTTCTACGACCCCTAAGAGTTTATTTGATAACCTAAACTTGGGAGACTATAATATCACTGAAATTAAATTGCATTTAGCTAATTCAACCTTTAAGCAAGGTGTGGGAATTAAAGAAAATATTGTAGTATAAATTAGAGGAAGTCTTGCACTCCTTGATCTTGTTATTGTAGACATGCCCGAGGATCCAATAACACCTATAATACTTGGTAGACTGTTTTTAAGAACTATTAAAGCCTTGATAAATTTACATGAAGGTAACTTGAGGGTTGAATTACCTTCTCGAGATCCATTTGTTGTTCATTTTCCCAGGAAGAAGAGATCAACAGTCTACAACAATGGAACCATAACATTGAAGGCAAACTAGTTTGGAATGGGCACATAAGTTACTAAGCCCAGTTGAGCATCACTACGATCTAGCCAACTGACCGAAAATCAAGAGCTGCATGGAAGGCGACTCATGATAAGTTTTTCATTTTTCGATTTTAGCTTCGTTTTTTGTTTTAGTGTTGAAAACATATTGGAGGAGAAGAAATTTTTTCTTAGAACATAACTACTACTGCTGCCACTAAAATTTATGTTTAAAGCCTCGTTGAGAACTAATATTAGAGGTCACAAGTGAAAAATATGAGAAGAGAACTTTCTTAGCTACAATATGGCGTTTAACGAGTGGTAGTACGGCGAGTTTCACTGTACCGTACGCCATTCCGACCTAAAGAAAAGAGGGAGAAAAAAAAATAAAAATCATTTCACGGCTCCCGAGGCGCAACTATTTGGGGGCGAGATAACAGTACCGGTACAGTCAATTACGACCGTACCGTCCACCGTACCAGGCGAACCATCTGTCTCTCAACCCCTCGAAGGCAAATTAACGAGTGGAACACAATACTAGCAAAACCATATGTATCTCAACATCGCGAAGGTAACTTAACGGGTGGCGGTACAATCAATTTCCACCGTATCGTTGCAGTATTTTTTAACGAGTGGCACAGTACGGTGAGCCACCGTACCACCTACCGTATCACCCATCATACCAAGAATAGAAGGCTTCACAACTCGTGCCAGTCACTGTACCGACTCGTTTCGTAGGTTAAAGCCTCCAAACTCAATTTTCCAATCCATAATGTTATTTTCATCACTTCTTCCACCTCCAAAACTGCTAACGTCAAGAGATCTGATTACTCGTTCATCTTTGGTTCGATTCCTTTTGCATCAACAATCAAAGGTATGTTTTCCCCTTTCCAACCAATTACTTTTTGCAAATATTGGCTCAATAACCTTTTATTTTCGATCTAGGTTTTGATACGTCATAAACGCATTCTTAATTTCTGATGTTCCATGTTATTTTCATGCCATATGCTACATTTTTTCCTTATACTTTATGTCATTTTTATCGATTTCCCGGGACTAACCTATTGACAAGATGCCACAGAGCCAGTTCCCTGTTTTCTGTTGTTTTTAGTTTCAGAAAAGTTGTTCTAGAAATATTCTCAGAATTGGAAAATTCGAAGTCCGGAAGTCTTAGAATTCCTGAATGTTCCACGAGTCCCGAAGAGGCCCGGAGGGGGGGCCACACCATAGGGCGGCGCGCCCCCTGGCCGCGCCTGGGGGTGGTGTGGGCCCCTTGGACATCCACCGCCATCGCCCTTTCGCCTATTTAATCCACCGATACGTCAACCCTAAAAATATACCACTTCTTCCCGAGAAACACCCGAGGCCGCTGTCATCGTCAACCCAAGATCGGGAGGGTTTTGGAGCTCTCGCCGGCACCCTGCCGGGAGGGGAGTTCATCACCGGAGGGGTCTACACCACCATGCCCGCCTCCGGAGTGATGTACGCGTAGTTCATCCCTGGACTACGGGTCCATAGCAGTATCTAGATGGTTGTACCTCTCCACCTTATGCCTCATATTTAGATCTCGTGAGCTGCCTCACATGATCGAGATCATCTATTTGTAATGCTACATGTTGTGTTTGCTGGGATCCGATGATTATTGAATACTATGACTTTTGATTATCAATCTATCATGGTATCTTCATGTGTATGTTATTTATGATCTTGCATGCTCTCCGTTGTTAGTAGATGCTATGGCCAAGTAGATGCTAGTGACTCCAAGAGGGAGTATTTATGCTCGATAGTGGGTTCATGCCTCCTTTGCATCTATGCTCGAGTGACAGAAACGTGACAGATGGAGGATGTGTTGTTGTCATTAGGGATAAAACAACAATGTTTACTTAGTTTACATTGTTTACATTACACACTTTGCTTACTGCGATTATCCGTTGCTTGCAACTTAATACCCAACGTTTATCCAGATGATATTCGAATGGTGGATTATTAGTCATAGATGCAGTCGGATGACGATCTATGTATTTTGTTGTAATTCCCGCTTGAATCTCATAGTAATCTTTATGTCATGCATGTTTCATTAT
The DNA here is from genome assembly GCA_028641055.1 of Alopecurus myosuroides. NCBI lineage: Eukaryota > Viridiplantae > Streptophyta > Magnoliopsida > Poales > Poaceae > Alopecurus > Alopecurus myosuroides. The sequence goes on along the minus strand of CM054063.1, from coordinate 214,865,784 downwards.
CTATCAATTTCCCAGCTGTAATTTGTTCACCACACATGTTAACTATCTTTTATGGAGAGACACCTCTAATGAACTGTGGACCCCGGTCCATTTTCTCATTCTGATAATACACACACTTCTTCCACTGTTTTCACACTACTGCTACTTTTTTCATACTGTTCTCATAATATTTTCGACACGATATGTTTAACCTCTTTGTGTTCAGCAAAACCGGTGAGATTCACAACCTCACTGCTTCGTTGGGGCAAAATGATCTGATTGTGTTGTGTAGGTTCCATGTTGCTGTTGAACCGGCAGTGCGCCCTACTATCTCAATTGCATCAACCTTCTGAAGTTACTCCTTCCTCCTACTGGTCGATTCAATCTTGGTTTCATTCTGAGGGAAACTTGCTGTTGTGCTCTTCAAACCTTTCTCTTGGGGTCTCCCAACGTGTGTTACACGCGCATCAAGCACTTTTCTGGCGCCGTTGACGGGAATTTAGAAGTCTTCAAGAGCAAGCAGCCTCCCGTCAACTACACACCATCAACTTTTCTGGCGTCGTTGCCGAGGAGGAAGAGAATTTCTGCAAGGGGATTCTCTCACTTCCAATCTCTTTACTTTGTTTTAGTTTTGCTTAGTTTATTTTATTTTGTCTTGTTTGCTTCTCTTTATCAAAAACACAAAAAATTAGTTCTCATTCTAGTTGTAGTTTCATTCCTGTTTTTAGTCTTGCTAAAATGACTACTCCTGAGAACACTAAGTTATGTGACTTTACTAGCACCAACAACAATGATTTAATTAGCACACCTATTGCTCCACCTGCTCCTACTGCTGATTTTTATGAGATAAAGCCTGCCCTGTTAAACCTTGTTATGAGAGAGAAATTTTCTAGTGTTAGTACTAATGATGTTGCTGCCCATCTTAATAATTTTGTTGAACTATGTGAGATGCACAAATATAAATATGTAGATGGGGATATTATTAAACTGAAATTGTTTCCTTTCTCTTTGAGAGGAAGAGCTAAAGAATGGTTGCTATCTTTGCCTAGAAATAGTATTGATTCTTGGACTAAGTATAAAGATGCTTTCATTGGAAAATACTATCCTCCTGCTAATATTATATATTTAAGAAGTATCATTATGAATTTTAAGCAACTTGATAATGATCATATTGCTAAATCTTGGGAAAGAATGAAATCTTTAGTAAAGAATTGTCCCACTCATGGACTGACTACTTGGATGATCATCCAAACCTTTTATGCAGGTCTGAATTTTTCTTCAAGAAACCTTCTGGATTTAGCTGCTGGAGGAACCTTTATGTCCATGACTTTGGGGGAAGCAACAAAGCTTCTTGATAATATTATATTAAATTATTCTGAATGGCATACTGAGAGAGCTACAACTGGTAAGAAGGTAAATTTTGTTGAAAAAACCTCCAGTTTGAGTGATATACTTGATGCTATTATGTCTATGCTTGTTAATGGCCATGCTCCTATTGATCCAAACAATGTTCCTTTAGCCTCTTTGGTTTCTCAAGAAGAGCATGTTGATGTGAACTTCATTAGAAAAAACTCAACACCAATGCTTATAGGAATAATTTTGGTAGCAACAATTATAGGTCATATCCTTTTAATAGTGGTAATAATGATAGAACTGGAATGTCTAATGAAAGAATTTCAGAAGTTGAAAGAGCCACTAAATACTTTATACAAAAGAAATATGAGCAAAATAAACTATTTACTAAGACCATGTAGGAACAATCTGTTATGCTAAAAAATATCAGTTATCAACATGAGAGTTTAAATAGAGAAATATTTGGTTTGGAAGTTAAAATTGCTCGTGCTAAAACTTCTATTTCATCCATGTCTGAAGCTCAATCTTCTTTGATCAATAGAATTACTGCTAAAACTGAAACCATAGATGAGAATCCTTTTGCTGCTACAAATGCCATCCAAATTTGAATTGATGATAATGTTAGGATGTTAGCTGAATTGCAAGCTAGATGGGAAAGAGAAGATGAAATAGATAGAAAGAATAATTTAGCTAATGTTTGCACTATTACCACCACTAGTAAAACTGAAGCTTATCATGCTAGTAAACCTTCTACTATCAATAATAAAGTAATTGGTGTTTTCAATACTCCCACTTCTGCTATTAAAAATGCAAAACTACCTGAAACTGCTAAAAATGTTCCTGATAAAAGTGATGAAATTTTTAGAAACATGGGAGACAATGGTCCCATTACCTTTGATAAAAATGATCTTAACTTTGACGATTGCAACATAACTGAAGTGATTAAGTTCCTACAAAAGCTTTCTAGTTATCCTAATGCTAGTACTATGAATATGGCTTTCACAAAACATATTACAAATGCTCTCATGCAAATTAGAGAGGATGAATTAAGATGTCAAGCCTCTATCCCTAGGAAGCTAGATGATAGTTGGGAACCCACTATTAAAATGAAATTGAATGATTTCAATTGCAATGCTCTATGTGATTTCGGTGCTAGCATCTCTGTTATACCTAAGAAACTTTATGATATTTTTGATTTGCCACCTCTAGAGCATTTTATTTGGATATTCGTCTTATTGATAATGTTAGAAAGAAACCTTCGGGGAGAATTGATGATGTTATTATCATGGTTAATAATAATCTTGTCCCTGTTGATTTTGTTGTTATGAATATTGAATGCAATGCTTCTTGTCCAATTGTTTTGGGAAGACCTTTTCTTAGAACTGTTGGTGCTGTTATTGATATGAAAGAGGGGAATATTAAATTTCAGTTCCCATTCAAGAAAGGTATGGAACACTTTCCTAGAAAGAGAATGAAGTTGCCTTTTGATTCGATTATTCAAAAAATTACAATTTGGATGCTTCTTCACTTGAAAACACGTGAATCCACTTTTCTGGGCCTAGCTAAAAGGCGTTAAAGAAAAACACTTCTTGGGAGATAACCCATGGTTTTATTTTTTGCTTTGTTTTTCTCTGTTTTCTTTGAGTCAAGGGGTTGTATACTTCTGTAGAAACTCCTTTGTATCTTTATATTCATGTTTTAGTTGTGCCAAGTAAAGTTTCTGATGAAAATTGGAGTTGGTTTTGGATTTCTACGCAGGAAACAGATTTCTGCTATGCACCGTAAAAAATCATATAAAATCCAGAAAGATCAGAATGATCTGATTTTTTTTTCTTATTCCTCAGCTAATTCCAAAACTTTTTCGTTGTTTAAGTTTTTTGATTTGAGCAACGTAAGTTCCCAGAAAAAATTCGTCTTTACAGACTGTTCTGGTTTTGGTAGATTCTGCCATTTTTCTTGCATTTGCTCTTTTACGATGTCAAGTGGATTTTTTTGCTTCATGAAACATCAGTGGATATAGATAATGTTTAAAATTATCAATAGAACTTGTTCCCATGCAGAACCCATGAATTTTTGATTGTTGCACTAACCCTCTAATGCGAACTACTCTTTGAGTATGGTGTGAAGGAAGTTTTCAAGGGTCAAGAGAAGAGGGTGATATAATGTGATCAAGAAGAGTGCAAGGTCAAGTCTTGGGGATGCCCCTATGGTTCATCCCTGCAAATTCTAAGAAGAATCAAGCATCTAAACTTGGGGATGCCCAATGCACCCCCTTCTTCATCAACAATTTATCAGGTCACTTCTAGTGAAACTATATTTTTATTCGGTCACATCATATGAAGTTTACTTGGAGCGTCCGTTTTTATTTTATTTTATTTTTCTTTGTTTTCTTTTGTTTTCCTTGCTGCAATAATATATTTGGACCCTATCATTCTTTGTGTGGGAGATAGACACGCTCCGTTTTTTCGTTTGAATACTCGTTATGCTCGTATTCTTAGTTTTTCTTCTAGCTGCTGCAAAATTCCTGTTTTTCTTGCATCTCTTATTTAGAGTTGTTAGTTTTAGTAGAGTTGTGTTAATACTCTCTTGTTTCATCGCTTCATCTCTTGGAAAGTTTTTGTTTAGTATGAAATGCTTGGTGTTGGAAAGTAGTAGTGCAATTTTTGTGCTTACAACGGTGCAAATAGAAGCTTGTATAGACCGTGGCTAGACTTTTTCATGTCATGCTAGATGTTATTTTAATTCAAAAGCCTAGTAGTTATTTTTGTAGCATTATTTGTCTGAAATAGCTGAGAGTGTTTAATGTACTTTAGAAATAATCATGAGTTGTTCTAGTCATTTTGAAGCATAAATTTGTGGTATTCTCCTTTGAATGTTTTATTTGGTTGACTTGGCGCATGCTTACACCATGTTTATGACTACAAACCAGTCACTTATAACCTCTATGATCATTTAGTTTTTGAACTTGTAGTACCACTTATGCTTTGATTAATGATGTTTTTGTCCCTATGCATGATTATGGCCATTATTGCTCTCTTGATTTGTCGCTCCCGGTCTTTTGCTAGCCTCCACTTGTACTGAGTATGAGCTCTACTCGTGGATCCAACTCCCAAAAACCAAAGTTCGCCAAATGTGTCCACCACACCTACCTACATGTGGTATTTAACTCCCACTCCAAAGTAAATTGCTCATGTGTTACCTTTAAAAACTTCAAAATTACTCATGTTTTGTGCTCCTGTGTTAGCTCATGAGGACGTAAGTAGAGAATCTTTATCTCACTTGTTGATTATACTTTCACACCCTGGACTATTGGCTTCATCCTCTTATCCAACTGATAAAAGAGCTGGCAGCAGGGTGCCCAACCCCAAATTAATACAACAAAGTCCCTTCACTATTCCCCCCTGATTTATCAGTCAAAGCATAATTGTGTAAATAAAAGATAAAGAGGGATGACCTTCTACCCAGATGCGTCCTTCTATGGGAGCCGCTCTTGTGAAGTCTAGTTGGCTTGTGACGTACTGTATTTTCTGTTTAGTATTCGTTGACATAAGCATACACCTCTCTAAAAAACGTTTTCAATACTTGTGTTTAATAAAATAAAAGCTCTAGCACATGAGTGATCCTTCTTCCCTCTGCGAAGGGCCTTTCTTTTACTTTTATGTTGAGTCTCCATCTTCTAACTTTATACACATTTGAGAGAGCATGGTTTCCATTCTGAGTTTTATGTGCATTTGTCCCAGGAACATTATTAATTGATTCATGATGTGTTATTGTTTGTTCTCAAATTATTTGTTCTAGTCTTCCTCTTAAACTTGGAAGGTGTCCTGGCATTTATGTTTTGCCCCACTCTTAAGGACAAGCAAAATATCACTTTGCTATGTTATCTCTATGCTTGAAACAAACGTATAGCTTTCGAGTGCATTATTATTCATGATCGTTTGTTTGTGTTACTTTTCATGATGCAAGGTGATTACTATGTTTTATTGTTAGAATTATTTTTATCATGCTTGTGTTAAAGTTCTATGATCTCAGCTATGCTTATGCTTTTACAATTTAGATGATCAAGTTTATGTTGGTAGCATGTCACCTCAGAAATTATGTGTTTTATCGTTTACCTACTCGAGGACGAGTAGGAACTAAGCTTGGCGATGTTGATACGTCATAAACGCATCCTTAATTTTTGATGTTCCATGTTGTTTTCATGCCATATGCTACATGTTTTCCTTACACTTTATGTCATTTTTATTGATTTCCAGCGACTAACCTATTGACAAGATGCCACAGAGCCAGTTCCATGTTTTCTGTTGTTTTTAGTTTCAGAGAAGTTGTTCTGGAAATATTCTCGGAATTGGAAAATTCGAAGCCTGGAAGTCTTAGAATTCCCGAAGGTTCCACAGAGTACCAAAGAGGCCCGGAGGGGGGCCACACCATAGGGCGACACGCCCCCTGGCCGCGCCTGGGGGTGGTGTGGGCCCCTCGAGAATCCACCGCCATCACCCATTTGCCTATTTAATCCCCTCCGATACGTCAACCCTAAAAATATACCACTTCTTCCCGATATACATCCGAGGCTGCTGTCATCGTCAACTCGAGATCGGGAGGGTTCTGGAGCTCTGCCCAGCACCCTGCCGGGAGGGGAATTCATCACCGGAGGGGTCTACACCACCATGCCCGCCTCTGGAGTGATGTGTGAGTAGTTCATCCCTAGACTACGGGTCCATAGCAGTAACTAGATGGTTGTACTCTCCACCTTATGCCTCATGTTTAGATCTCGTGAGCTGCCTCACATGATCAAGATCATCTATTTGTAATGCTACATGTTGTGTTTGCTGGGATCCGATGATTATTGAATGTTATGTCTTTTGATTATCAATCTATCATGTTATATTCATGTGTATGTTATTTATGATCTTGCATGCTCTCCGTTGTTAGTACATGATCTGGCCAAGTAGGTGCTAGTTGCTCCAAGAGGGAGTATGTATGCTCGATAGTGGGTTCATGCCTCCTTTGCATCTATGCTCAAGTGACAGAAACATGACGGATGTAGGATGTGTTGTTGCCATTAGGGAGGAAACACCGATGTTTACTTAGTTTACATTTTTTTACATTACACACTTTTCTTACTAGGATTATCCGTTGCTTGCAACTTAATAGCCAATGTTTGTACGGATGATATTCGAAGGGTGGATTATTAGTCATAGATGCAGTCGGATGACGATCTATGTATTTTGTTGTAATGCCCGCATGAATCTCATAGAAATCTTTATGTCATGCATGTTTCATTATCTATCAGTTTCCCAACTGTAATTTGTTCACCACGTATGTTAGCTATCTTTTATGGAGAGACACTTCTAGTGATCTGTGGACCCTAGTCCATTTTCTCATTCTGATAAACACACACTTCTTCCACTATTTTCACACTGCTGCTACTATTTTCATACTGTTCTCATACTATTTTTCACACCATACGTTTAACCTCTTTGTGTTCAGCAAAACCGGTGAGATTGACAACCTGATACGTCATAAACGTATCCTTAATTTCTGATGTTCCATGTTGTTTTCTTATTGTTTCCCACATGTTTGCTATACACTTTATGTCATTTTTATCGATTTTCCGGACTAACCTATTGACAAGATGTCATAGAGCAAGTTCCCAGTTTTCTGTTGTTTTTAGTTTCAGAAAAGTTGTTCTGGAAATATTCTCGGAATTGGAAAATTCGAAGCCCTGAAGTCTTATAATTCCCGAAGGTTCCACGGAGTCCCGAAGAGACCCGGAGGGGGCCTTAGGGGGCCCACACCATAGGGGGTGGTGTGGGCCCCCCAGGCCTCCATCGCCTTTGCCCTTTCGTCTATTTAATCCCCCTGAGACAAAAACCCTAGGTGGATACCACTTTTACCCAAGAAACACCCAAGGCCGCTGTCACCGTCATCCCGAGACCGGGAGGGTTCTGGAGCTCTCCCCGGCACCCTGTTGGAGGGGGAAATCATCACCGGAGGGGTCAAGAGAAGAGGTGATATATGTGATCAAGAAGAGTGCAAGGTCAAAGCTTGGGGATTCCCTCGTGGTTCATCCAAGCATATTTTTAGAAGACTCAAGCATCTAAGCTTGGGGATTCCCAAGGCATCCCCTTCTTCGTCAACTATCTATCAGGTCACTTCTCGTGAAACTATATTTGTATTCGATCACATCATATGAAGTTTACTTGGAGCGTCTGTTTGTTTTTCTTTTGTTTTCCTTTGTTTTATTTTGTTTTCCTTGCTTCAATAATATAGTTGGATCCTAGCATTCTTTGTTTCGGAGAGAGACACGCTCCTCTTTTTCGTTTGAATACGTGTTATGCTAGTATTCTTAGTTTTCTTCTAGCTGCTGCAAAAAATTCCTGTTTAGCTCTTGTTTTCATTGCATCTCTTATTCAGAGCTGTTAGTTTTAGTAGTGTTATGTGAGTACTCTCATGTTTGCTTGCTGCAAATTGTAGAGTATTTTTGTTAAAGCATGTTTTGTGGTGCTTGTTGGGAAATGAAACTGCTGCTTGAGGTAGAATTTTTAACGGTGCAAGTAGAAGCTTGTATAGACTGTGGCTAGAAATTTTTCATATCATGCTATATGTTATTTTAGTTTTAAAGCCTTGTGGTTATTGAGTATCATGATTATCCTCAAATAGCTGAGAGTGTTTAACGTGCCATTGAAAGAATCATGAGTTGTTCTTGTCATATTGAAGCATAAATTTGTGGTGTTCTCCTTTAGATGTTTTATTTGGTTGACTTGGCGCATGATCACACCATGTTTATGACTATGAACCAGTCATGAATAGCCTCCATGATCATTTAGCTCTAGAATTTGTGGTACCACTTATGCTTTGATTAATGATGTTTATGTCTCTATGCATGATTATGGCTCTTATGCTCTCTTGATTTGTCGCTCCCAGTCTTTTGCTAGCCTCCACCTGTACCGAGTATGAGCTCTACTCGTGCATCCAACTTCCTAAAACCAAGTTTTCCCATTGTGTCCACCATACCTACCTACATGTGGTATTTAACCGCCACTCCAAAGTAAATTTCTCATGTGTTACCTTTAAAACTTTCAAAATTACTCCTGTTTTGTGCTCCTGTTTTAGCTCATGAGGACGTAAATAGAGAATGTTTATCTCACTTGTTGATTGGACTTTCACACCCTGTACTAGTGGCTTCATACGCTTATCCAATGATAGAAGAGCTGGCAGCGGGTGCCCAGCCCCAAACTAATAACACAAATTCTCTTCACTATTTTTGCCCCTGATTTATTAGTCAAAGCATAATTGTGTAAACAAAAGAGAAAGGGGGATGACCTTCTACCCAGATGCGTCCTTCTATGGGAGCCTCTCTTGTGAAGTCTAGTTGGCTTGTGACGTACTGTATTTTCTGTTTACCATTCGTTGACATAAGCATACAGCTCTCTTAAAATATAGACACTCCTCCACGATATGTGATTGTTGGCAGGCACCCGAGGATTCGGTTAGCCATTGTTTGTGAAATATGGATGGGAGGAGTATCAAGTTTTTATACCTCTGTTTAATAAAATAAAATCTCTAGAACATGAGTGATCCATGCTTCCCTCTGTGAAGGGCCTTTCTTTTACTTTTATGTTGAGTCTCCACCTTCTAACTTTATGCACAGTTGAGAGAGCATTTTTGCCGTTCCGATTTTTATGTGAATTTGTCCCAGAAACATTATTAATTGATTCATGATGTGTTATTGCTTGTTCTCTAATTACTTGTTCTAGTCTTCCTCGTGAACTTTGAAGGTTTCCTGGAATTTATGTTTCTCCCCACTCTTAAGGACTAGCGAAATATCACTTTGCCATGCTTTCTCTATACTTGAAACAAACGTATATCTTTCTTTGCATTGTTATGCATGATCTTTTATTTGAGTTACTTCTCATGATGCAAAGTGATTTCTATGCTTTATTATTAATGTTTTATTTATCATGCTTGTGTTGAAGTTCTATGATCTCAGCTACATATGCTTTTACATTATTGATGATCAAGTTTATGTTGGTAGCATGTCACCTCAGAAATTATTTTATTTTTATCGTTTACCTACTCGAGGACGTGTAGGAACTAAGCTTGGGGATGTTGATACGTCATAAACGTATCCTTAATTTATGATGTTCCATGTTGTTTTCTTATTGTTTCCCACATGCTTGCTACACACTTTATGTCATTTTTATCAATTTTCCGGACTAACCTATCGACAAGATGCCACAGAGCCAGTTCCCTGTTTTCTACTGTTTTTAGTTTCAGAAAAGTTATTCTGGAAATATTCTTGGAATTGTAAAATTAGAAGCCTAGAAGTCTTAGAATTCCCGAAGGTTCCACGGAGTCCCAAAGAGACCCGGAGGGGGGCCTCAGGGGGCCCACACCATAGGGTGGCGCCCCTCTTGGCCGCGCTGGGAGGTGGTGTGGGCCCCCCAGGCCTCCATCGCATTTGCCCTTTCGCCTATTTGATCCCCCGAGAAAAAAACCCTAGGAGGATACCACTTTTACCCGAGAAACACCCCGAGGCCGCCGTCATCGTCACCGTCATCCCGAGACCGATAGGATCTGGAGCTCTCCCCGGCACCCTGCCGGAGGGGGAAATCATCACCGGAGAGGTCTACACCACCATGCCCTCCTCCGAAGTGATGTGTGAGTAGTTCATCTCTGGACTACGGGTCCATAACAGTAGCTAGATGGTTGTTCTCTCCACTTTGTACCTCATGTTTAGATCTTGTGAGCTGCCTAACATGATCAAGATCATCTTTATGTAATGCTACATGTTGTGTTTGCTGGGATCTGATGAATGTTGAATGCTATGACTTCTGATTATCAATCTACCATGTTATCTTCATGCTCATGTTATTTATGATCTTGCATGCTCTCCGTTATTAGTAGATGCTCTGGCCAAGTAGATGCTAGTAACTCCAAGAGGGAGTATTTATGCTCGATAGTGGGTTCATGCCTCATTTTCATCTATGCTCGAGTGACAGAAACGTGACAGATGGAGGATGTGTTGTTGCCATTAGGGAGAAAACAACAATGCTTTGTCTAAGGATGATGTTATTGTTTACATTACACACTTTTCTTACTGCAATTGTTTGTTGCTTGCAACTTAATACCCAACGTTTGTTCGGATGATATTCGAAGGGTGGATTTTTAGTCATAGATGTAGTTGGATAACGGTCTATGTATCTTGTTGTAATGCCCGCATGAATCACATAGTAATCTTTATGTCTTGCATATGCACTACGGTGCAACCTTCATTTATGTCCATTGCCCAGCTGTAATTTGTTCACCACACATGTTATTTATCTTTCACGGAGAGACACCACTAGTGAACTGTGGACCCCGGTCCTTTTTCCTCATACTGATAAACACCTACTGCTTTCATACTGCTCGCATACTGTTACTACTGTCTTCCTACTGTTTTGCAGACCATATGTTTAACCTCTTTGTGTTCAGTAAACCAGGTGAGATTGACAACCTCACTGCTTTGTTGGGGGCAAAGTGATTTGATTGTGTTGTGCAGGTTCCACGTTGCTTCTGAACCAGTAGTGCACCCTGCCATCTCAGCTGCTTCACCTTCTGAAGTTACTCCTTCCTCCTACTGGTCGATTCAACCTTGGTTTCTTTCTGAGGGAAACTTGCTACTGTGCTCTTCATACCTTCCTCTTGGGTTCTCCCAACGAAAGTGTGTATCACGCGCATCACAACCTCACTCATTCGCTGGGGCAAAGTGACATGTTTGTGTTGTGTAGGTTCCACGTTGCTGCTGAACCGCTAGTGCGTCCTACCATCTCAACTGCATCAACCTTATGAAGTTACTCCTTCCTCCTACTGGTCGATTCAACCTTGGTTTCTTTCTGAGGGAAACTTGCTGTTGTGCTCTTCAAACCTTCCTCTTGGGGTCTCCCAATGAACGTGTGTTACATGCGCATCAGGGTTGCATGTTCATACCTAGAACCTTTTTAGATTGAACAATTTCTTTTGTATCTATTAGAGAGTTCATACCACTAGTATCTTAGAGGAAAATGTATTTCCTATCTTTTACAGACCATTGCTTATTTATTTTTGTTAATTATTTTTGGACGAACGCGAGGAGGCAAACACGTGCTAGTGGAAGTGCTAGTCAATGTAGCAACGTTGCTAAGAAGAGCACAATTGAGAAGTTCATGGGAATCAAGCTTCATGGCAAGGCCAACCAAAACAAATACAAGACCCATGAACAACGTGACATTAGAACCACAAAGTGGGCTTACCTGACAACCATCCACTGTCTTGGTCGCACTAATGATTTTACTTTGCTTTGCAACAATGCTGGCATTCGTTCATTTATTTTTTAGGATGTTCCAACTTATCGACAGTTGACGATGGAATTCTTATGCACACTTGATCATACCACAAATATCTATCCCGATAACACCAGGTCTAAAGAGAGAGTCAAATTTCAGCTGATGAACAAACCATATGACTTGAGCATAAACGAGTGATGCAATTAGTTCGGTTTCATCAATAGTAACGGACACACTCATACTAGTAAGTATTTTCTTAACCCTCAACCTAGTTATTATTTTAAGAAAACTAGTATTTCATCTGATGCCCCCAAGGGAGGCAACATTGAGTGTACTTCTATTCGATATTTATTCTATGTTGTTGCTAACACTTTGCGGGCACGCTCAACTTGACATTGATATCACGCCCAATTTGTGTACACTACTTATTTTCCATCTTTTTTTCCATGCACACCAGAGTCTCGGACCAATCACATGTGGAGGAGTCATCACCGTCCTCGCCAACTCACTTGGAATAGACTTGAGCAACTTAGCTCAGCACACCGGCGAGAGGTATGTTGGTTTCACTACACTGTAATAACCAAGTAAGATTTTCCATTCGTATACCACGAACAGGAGAAATATTCTCATCTCCTATGGCTTACATCTTTTCTATCGAGAATAGAATACTTCATTATGTTGTACAGGATGAGGAAGAGAAAGTTGAGCCCTAAGGAGAAATACCGGAGGACTTCAACGTTGAAGCAGAAGCACCTGAGGAGGAGGCATATATACCACCAAAATACACTATGTACCAAGACCTTCATGATCTTGGAGAACACGTCAATGATATCCACCTCGCAACAAATCTCCGTGACACTTCTATTTATTTTGCATACAATTTTTAGTCTTGGAGTGATACTGTGTACCCTGGAAGTTTCCAGCCACCACCACAATGATCTCCTATGCACAAACATTTAAGCTTGGGGAGGTTGTTAAACTTCTATATCAAGACGTAGTGACAAGTTATCTTTTTCGTTTTCAGCTTTTATTTCGAGGTTGTGTTTTCTATCACTTGCATTGGAGTAGCATACAATGTTTTTCTTTTAGTTTTCGTTTCCATTTTTCAGTGTGTTTTTCTTTTTGAAGTTTTCGATAGCTTTGCTTTCGTTGCCAATTTTCTATTCTTAAGAACCCATCTAGAAAAACACAAAAATATTTTTTTTGTTTATCTTTACTCTATGGATGTTTCTAGCACCACATTTATTTTGCAGAAGAGTGGTCCTTCATGAGTTTCCAAGAAACATATTCTAAGGAAAAGAGGAATATTTAATTGACATGAGGTATTTCTTGTGAATCCCACCTTGTTGATTTGCAAGTTTATATGATTAGTAAACCATCAAATTATTGTATGCATGAGGGTAGCAAGTCTTGATAGATAGAGTAGGAATCTTATTCACTTGGTTATTTAGTATTTTTGCTCTTACTCTATTTTCCTGCAGTGAACCATGTCTTGCCAAAGTACCAAATTATATAAATTAATATGAACAAGAAAAAGTCTCTTAGACTTGGGTGATGTAGAAAAATTGTTTGAAGAGTCTAATGCTAGAAGTACTCAACCCCATAGTATCTAATGTAAATTGTCTCGAATATTGCCTTTAAAAAGATTTGCCTGATAGAATATATGCCTAGCGGTAAGTGTGACTCATGCCAAAATTTGGCCGTGTTAATCACCATAGTAGATATTGCTTTACGCATGTCTCTACACCTTGTTGCACCCATGGGATGCTGACAAATCTTCTGACCTATGAACGATCTATCCGAGTTAATCTCAGATATCGGCTATGAGTTGGTGTAAACACTTGTAACAGAATGTTTATAGTGGGTAAAATTATCAGTACTCTCGTGGGAATCATGCACTTAAGCAGGCTGGACACTCCTCTGACTCTCGAGTAATAAAAATATCTAAGGGAAACCTCTAATACCCAAGTCATTAGTGTATTTAGCCGTGACAATTTGTTGCAGCCCGGTTTTGCGTTCATACACTTGATCAAACATATACAATTCTTTTGACATGGTCTCATTACTATTAAGCTACTATTCTTCAAAGTCAATGAAAAAAGTGCATTATAGAGCCATTTACTTTATGTTAGTGGTAGTCAATGAACTACTCTCAAGTTATGCTTATTTGAACATTGCTCTCACACTCTTATTATGGTAAAATTTAATCCTTCTAAATGTCCCTTGGCAAGTTTGTTTTTTTGACAAAAAAGTAAAATAATTGTTACTTTAGCAAATGTCATGTTAATAAGATATTTATTTTATTTGTCTTGGCTTACCGAAACTGCTATGATACTTTGATGTTACACTATTTATATTAAGCTTTCAGCTGAAGGAAGTGTGAGCCACCAGACAACCAATTGTAAGTGAACTAAACTTATCGTTATTTCGGTTTAAACATCGAGTTCCTTATGATAATTTTTACTTACTCGGGACGATCAAGGTTTAATCTTGGGGATGTTGATGCGTTCTAAAATGACACATCTTTATCTATGTTTAAACCATATCTTTGTCATAAAAATGATAGAGATATACTATATACCTGCCACTAATCACTAATATGCAATTTACTTGCAAATCTCCATGCCATTATTTTTTATTGCAGATATTGGACAGGAAATCAAGAAAAATCAGAGCTACAAGGAAGGAAAGATCAGAAAATCATTTAATTCTGCCCTCGCAGGACACTTAACGACCACAGTATGATCAGTGGCGACAGTACTACCCACCGTACTGCTATGAGAAAGGACCGTCGGGTCAAACCGACCAAAATTCGCGACAGGACCCAGAGCCAATTCGCGAAGGAAGTCGCCCAAAACCCTAGTCCATTCGCTGGAGCCCCATATAAGGAGAAGAAACAACCCCCCCAAAAGAGAGCCATGCATCATTCCCTCTCCACCGCTGTCATCGCTGTCCTCTCGACAAGACCACAAAGTGCTGCCGCATCTCCACCGCAACTCCACCACATCATCTCCACCACCACCGTAGTCATAGTTGTACTTCTACTTTGTAATCTAGATCCCATCGCGATTGACAACATTGTAAGAACTACCAATCTATTCAATTCAAGTAATATTTACTTTGCAATGTTTTCTATTGGTGATATGATCGCAATGTGTGAGTAGTCCTTCTCAGGAAATGGGCTGAGGCCTAACCTTGCTGCTATGTGCTCAATCTAAATGGGATAATAAGTCTAATGAGTTCTGATACGTCTCAAACGTATCCATCATTTCTGATGTTCCATGTTGTTTTCATGCCATATGCTACATGTTTCTTATACACTTTATGTCATTTTTATGGATTTTCTAGGACTAACCTACTGACAAGATGCCACAGAGCTAGTTCATGTTTTCTGTTGTTTTTAGTTCTAGAAAAGTTGTTCTGGAAATATTCTCGGAATTGGATGAAACAAAACACACAACTCTTAGAAATTTTCACGTACATGGAGTCCGGAGGAGACCCGAAAGGGGGCCTCAGGGGCCCCATACCATGAGGCAGCTGATGACCCACAAGTATAGGGGGTCGCATAGTCTTCGAGGGAAGTAAAACCCAAATTTATTGATTCGACACAAGGGGAGCCAAATATATTTTTGAGCCTTAACAAGTGAGTAGTAAATTCACCTGCACCTGAAAGTACCTTTGTCCGCAGTGGTTTATCAGTAGTAACAGTTTTATAGTAGCAGCAGTAGTGAAATAATAGCAGCAGTGGAATGAAAACAGCAACAGTGGTAGTGTTTAAATTAAACAGCGGGATTAAATACTGTAGGCATAGGGATGGATGAACGGGCGTTGCATGGATAAGATAGTTCAAATAATGATTAAGTCATGTGCATTGCAGATAAATATGATAAAGCATCCAAGCACTAAGTAACCATAGGCATATGTTCCGTAAATAGTCGTACGTGCTCGCAATGAGAACTTGCACAACATCTTTTGTCCTACCAGCCCGTTTTCAGCGGGGCTTCAAGGGAACTACTGGTAATTAAGGTGTTCCTTTTAATAGAACACCGGAGCAAAGCATTAACACTTCATGAACACATGTGATCCTCACATCGCAGCCATCCCCTCTGGTTGTCCCAATTTCTGTCACTTCGGGTCCTCGGGTTCCGGACAACGATATGTGTAAACAACTTGCAGGTATGATGAAGAAAAAATAATTATCATCGTGATTCAATAATATGTTCAGATATGAGATCATGGCACTCGGTCCCAAAGTGGCAAGCATTAAGCATAACAAGTTGCAACTATGTCAATAGCACTAATAGAGGATACTAGGCACTATGCCCTAACAATCATGACATTATTACATGAACGATCTCATCCAATCCCTACCATCCCCTTCAGCCTACAGCGGGGAATTACTCACACATGGATGGGGGAAACATGGATGGTCGATGGAGAGGCGTTGGTGATGACGATGGCGATGATTTCCTCCACTTCCCGTCCCGGTAGGGTGCCAGAACAGGAACTTCTGATCCCCGAATCGAGGGTCGGGATGGCGGCGGTGCTCTGTTCAGTTTTTTTTGGAATATGACGAACCCCCTCGGGTTTTAGGGTTGGAGGCTACTTGTAGTCGAAAGGGAAGTCCGAGGGGGGCTCTGGGGGGCCCACACCCTATGCTGGCGCGGCCAGGGGGACCCGCACCAGGGGGTGTGGCCACCCTGTAGCTCTCCTCCTGGCCCCCTTCTAGCTCCCGGGGTCTTCCGGAGTGAAAACACCAATGGGGTCTTTTCTGGGAAATTTCCCGAAAGTTGATTTTTCTGCACAAGAACAATACACCAAAGTAATTCAGCTAAAAACAACATTAGTCCGTGTTAGTTGTATTCAAAACACACAAGTTTAGAGGAAAACAATAAGAGAAGTGTTCGGAAAAGGAGATACGTTTTCGATGTATCAACTCCCCCCAAGCTTAGGTTATTGCTTTTCCTCAAGCAATTCAGTGACAACTGAGTGCGATAAAAGACTTTTATGAACACATTTGTTTCATATGATGTAAACATACTCACTATATGATCAAATACTTAATTATGCTCATGATAAGATACATGCAAGATACTGTCACTTAATATCTATGCAAACCATGAAGAGATAACAACATATTAATAATAAACAACATGAAGCATAACTATTTGCAAGATTGTAATATTCATAATAGGATCTGATAAAGTGGTATCTCGCTTGCCCTTAAGTGTGGGGCAAAACATAAATGCCAGGGAACCTCTGAAGTTCAAGGGAAGACTAGAAGTAAACATATCAAAGATACAAGTATGAAAATTATACCACAATAAACTGTACTTTGGGACAAACACATCACACTAAGAATGACCATTGTGCTCTCAAGAAAGTGCTCAAAGAATATGATGGAGACTCAACATAAAAGTAAAACAAAGGCCCTTCGCAGAGGGAAGCATGGATCACTCATGTGCTAGAGCTTTTTTATTTTATTAAATAGATGTATTGAAAACATTTTGAGAGAGGTGTATTCTTATGTCAACGAATGGTAAACAGACAATACAGTACGTCACAAGCCAACTGGATTCACAAGAGTGGCTCCCATGTGAAGGAAGCATCTGGGTAGAAGGTCATCCATCTGTCTCTTTTGTTTACACAATTATTCTTTGACTGATAAATCAGGGGCAAAAAGAGTGAAGAGAATTGTGTGTATTAATTTGGGGCTGGGCACCCCGTTGCCAGCTCTTCTATAATTTGGATAAGCGGATGAAGCCATAGTCCAGGGTGTGAAATCCAATCAACAAGTGAGCTAAAGATTCTCTATTTACGTCCTCATGAGCTAAAACAGGGGCACAAAACATGAATAATTTTTAGCAGGTTTTAAATGTAGCACATGAGCAATTTATTTGGAGTGGCGGTTAAATACCACATATAGGTAGGTATGGTGGAAACATTTGGCAAACTTTGGTTTTTGGGAGTTGGATGCACGAGTAGAGCTCATACTCAATACAGGTGAAGGCTAGCAAATAGGTAGGGAGCGACAATCAAGAGAGTAACAACTATCATAATCATGTTTGCGACAAAGTAAAATTAACTGAGGCATAAAATTGATACTAGAACTCCGAGGCAAAATAAATCATCGAGGCTTATTGACTTTTTGTTTTTAGTCTTAGCATGCGCGAGCATGTGCCAAGTCAATTAAAATGAAACAGTCAGAGGAGGCTACCACAATATCATGTCCTTCTACGAATAGACCAATGCGAACAAATATTTATATGACATGTCATTGACCATTAATAAATTGGAACAAAACATGAGAGAGCATGAACTAATAAGCAGACATTAAGTCACACATATCTTATATGAACAAACTAAGAATGATCACATAGACGGATATATGTACAAAAATGAAAGCAAATAGAATTCATACCAGCCTCTCACCACAACTTGAATTGTCATATATCATCATTATTGCTCTTCACTTGTGGCTCGAATAATATATAATGAAAACCAAGCTCCAATGGAGTCACGGACGACTGTTGAACTCTGCAACAAACCTTACGAAACCAAAGAAGAACAACAAATATTTTTTGGTTTTTCAATTAAACAAGAACAGAAAGAGAACAGGCAAACAAAGCAAAATATTTTTTTGCATTTTTGAATACTAAACCGAAACTTAAAGATAAAGCAAACCAAATAAAGAAACTAAAGAGGCAAACAAAGAGAAACAACAGAAATATTTTTGGTCTTTTTGTGTTTTAGAAAATAAAAACAAAACAATAAAAACAAAAGAAGAGAAAGAAACAAAAACAAATGAAAGAAAAGAAAACATGGATATACAAAGAACCAACCGAACATCATATATAAATGAGTGTGTTGTCGGTATACCTCCCCCAAGCTTAGGCTTTTGGCCTAAGTGGAGATCAATCACCAAGGGGCCCAAGAGGTGCCGCCCCCGTAATACGCCGAGGAGGAAGCCTCCTCCTGATATGTGCTCGAGGATGCGCCGGTGTACTGCGTGTTGTGGTCCTCGGGAGGCGCGTCTCGCCTCTCCTGCTGCCGGTAAAACTCCATGGTGCTCAGATGCTCGTCTACCTGCTCCTTGGAGAGCGACCATGGTGACCTGTCAATCTTAAACAAAACAGGTTATGGCAAAGTAACTTTTCGCTCCTCTCCATCCATATATAAAACTCTATGCACTAAACGTTCATTAGTAGAGTTAGCAGTGACAAACTGATGGGACTTCATGGCAGCAAGGTTAAGCCTACACAGAGCAATTATTTCATCATTGGGGTTAATGGATACATGTAAAGCAGCCTCTACACATGTAGCAATAATACCCCCAAAAATAGGCCCAGAAGCAGCAAGGCGGCGTGCAACAAGTGCACCAAGGTTATACTTCGTGCTATGGTTCAGTGCAGCATCAATAAAAGCAAGGTGGTAACTAGAAATGTTGCTAGTGTTCTCCCTACCAAGGATACTAGTAGTAAGATAATAAGTAAAGTATCTAAGAGCAGGAAGTTGAATGTTCCTTATCTTCCCACGCTGGGATGAGCGACCATCATTGTCACATCCCAATTTTGGAATACCTGTTAACACAGTTGTTTTGCTAATTGCTTGGCTAATAAACCTTGATTGTGTTTGTTTGTGGTTGTTTAAGTGCAACTAAACAAACTAATTATATAAACTTGCAAACTTAAAAGGATAGCAAAGCAGTGAACTAAAAATATTCAACATATTATTCCAGGGATAAAAATATTCAACATATTGTTCCAATGACCTTGGCAATATTTTCTAAAGTAAATATTGATCAAAGAGTTTTACAAAACTATCTTATGAACCCAATACTTGTTGAATATTATTACAAGGCCTAAATTAAGAAAGAGGAAAACACTAAATAAATTTCCATAAAGGATTATCAGAAAAGGAGGCATTCTTAAATGCTTCACCAAAATATTATCAAATGTTTTTCCAACCTTGCAAGATTAAAAAAAATAGTATTAGAGAGCATTTACTTGCTATCTCTAGTCACATAAATATTTTGGCAAAGCATTGCTAAAGAAAAGCCAAGTGCTTTATTAAATAGAAATTCCAATATTTCCAGAAACAGAAAACTAAAACAAGTTACTATTGGAAACTTTAATCAAATGATCTGAAATTCATGCCATTACTTCCTTATATCAAATAAGGAACACCCACAAGAGGAGACCAAGAATTGAATCCATTAAAGCCCTGAAAACATGATTTTTCTCCACAGCAACAATTGGGATTTTGAACAAGTTTGTTCTACAAACTTTTTCCAAATGACATGAAATAAATACCACATGCTCTATATCATAAATGAGGATGAAAACCAAAAGGGCACAAGTTTTTGAATAATTTAAGTTGCCAAAAACCCCTGTTTTCTTGACAGCACCTTTTTGAAATTTGAACAAGTTTGTTCTATGAAGTAACTCAAAATGACTTGAATTTTCTACCACATAAGGAACACATCAAATAAGGGTTGTGTGCCAAAAATTATCATTTTTGGAAGCTCCTAAGTAGGTTAATAAATTCAATGTCCATTTATGTAAGAATTTGAATTTGAACAACTTTGAATTATAAAGTTCATCCAATGGAGCCAATTTTCATATATGTTGTGCACATTAACTAATTAGAATTTTGGGCAGAAGGATTTAAATTTATAACTTTGTTTGCCTAGGGAAAACATCCATTTTCTGAGAGTACAGGGACCTACTTGTAATTTTCCAGGGACTAAATTGAAATCCTAGTCACACATGGTCTTCTTCTTCCTGTAGATGACGCAGCAGAGGGGCATGGGAGCCCATGCTTCCAATGCTTCGAAGGTAAGCAATCTAGATGATTAAAAGACCCGTGTGCACCTCTTACCTGCCCCCTCTCTCTCCCCCACTCAAGCTCTCTCCCTCCTCTCAAAGAAAAAACCAAACCGAACCCTAGCCGAAAATGGACGTCGTCGATTCGGCCGCTGCGGAGCTCGCCGCCGGCAGCCGGGTGGTCCATTGTCTCCGCCTCGCCGTGCTCTACCTCCCTGCTGAAGGAATCGAGCCGGAAGGGCTCGACGTGGCCGCGCCGTCCGGTTCCCTTCTGCGGGTCCGGCGCACTCCGGCGACCAATCCCCGCCGCCACGGACGTCCTCCTCCCTCACCGAGCCTTCCACGGCGTCTAGGGTAAGCAGGGGAGCCACCCCGACCACTTTCCCCCCTCCCTAACCCCCTAAAACGTGACGGCGCCGTGGTCACCGTCCGGCCACCGCGCGTTGCCGTCGCCGCCGCTCTCCGGCGCCTTTCCGGGAAGCGAGGGTGGGTTCATTCAGTTCCCCGCAACGTTAGCTACGTGTAGATGCTTTTGGATTCGAGAAACGTGGCCGGTTGCGCCGGAATTTGCTCGCCGGAGTTCATCTCCCGCCGGCGTGACGTCGTGATGACGCAGCGCTGGCGTCAGCCCGCCCTGACCGCGCGCTGCGAGTCAAACCTGCCAGTGGGTCCGCCATCTGCCCGCGTGGCCGCCCGCGTGGCTTGCTGGCCCGCTCGTCAGCGTCAGTGGGTAGATCTGGCCGCGGTGCAGCAGATCTGGCCGGCCCAAGTTACTGGATCTGGCCCAGGACAGTTTCTTTTTCCAATTTATTTTGGGCAGAATGTTACCTGTCTACTTTAGGCTCTAAAATGCAACTTAAAAGATGAATTTTACCAAACCAAAATTCACAGATCTACAGCAACAAAATATGAACCATCTCCAAGTTGTAGATCTACATTTGGATGGATAGATTTGAAATGAAAAATGATTTGGCAACAGCTACCAGAAACACCAAAATGAGCACCATTTTAATTTCACAACCCCAAATGAAGTGAGGCCAATTGCATTGGAAAGCCCTTGAGATTATCTAACAGGAGCCATTAACCTCGTTTCCAAATTAATTGTATTTTTGAAATGGCATGCAATTTGGTAAAACACCAGAGAGCACTTTGGTGATTTTTATAAATTAATTAAAGATGAATTTTGATGCAAACTCAACTGGATGGTCTTGTATATGTTTAGGGCTATCCAACCCCAGAAGGATTTAATTTTTGGAGCATCCCATAAAATTTGGTGGACAGATCTTTAAATTGCTTGTTTCTGCCATTTTGGCATTTTTAGTATTTAAATTGAGTGGTTATATTTTTGTGTTGCAATATTGTTTTCTAGCATGTATAAGTTGTGTGAACTTGTTTTATAAGTTTTACTTAGCTATTTTAGCATGTTAGAATGTGTGGACTTGAGTGGAGAAGCAATAGGATTTTTGTTATTAACATATGATTATTCTCTAGTAATACTTGCATAGCAATTTTTGATTGATTAACTTTGTGTGCAAGTGATTGAATTGTTTTGTTGAGAGATTAGATACAGCACCATGTTGATACTTAGTTTGTGTTGTTATCACCTCTGATAGCTTGCTTTTGATTTGGTAGAAAAGCATGAGTAGCTTAATCATTACTATGAGAATGGTTATGGAAAAATTCCCTCATGTGTGGAATTTTGACATAATCATTTGTGGTTTTGTGACCACATATTTTTGGGTTGTATCCATAGGTCCAGTAGCATTTTGATAAGTTTGTTATGAGTACTTGACTCCTAGATTTTTCACTTGTGTGAAAACAATAGCATGAGTAGCATGGTCTTGCTTATTTAAGCACCCTATTATTTTCTGCTAGTATTGTTAATGCACTAGATGCTAGTTTAGTTTTTTTTGTTAACTTTTAGCAAATGGACCAGAGGCATTGTGACCTCTTAATGCTTTGTTATGCTAGTGGAGCACCCACTGGTTTCATTGCATTTTTGGTGGAAACATTATTTCCCCCCACACTAGATGTGTTTCTTTTATATATGTTTTGAGTAGATCTTTAAATGCTTTTTAGGCTTATTGCTAGATTAATTCTCATGAAACCAGTACCATTTAGGTACTGTTATTTTGGTTATAGCACCTCTAGATACTTGGTGCTTGTGTTTGAAATAGATTTAAATAGCAATGCTTAAAGTCTAAATTTCATACTAGGATATTCATGTATGCTTTTTGTCTTGTTTTCCCCTAGGGAAAACTATGAATCTTTGGTGTGGAAACCAGAGGATGGAATGTCCTTGTGGCATTATTACCTTAGGGTTTTCACCTCTGATAGGTTTCCTCTTAAGTAGCATAAAAGCATGAGTAACACTTGGATGACTAGGAATTAATCTCCTCACATGTGTAGCATTTTAAGCATAGTTTTTCCTTGTTTCCTAGCTATGCTTTTTATGTTATTTTGTGGAATCCAGTAGCATTTATGGTACTGGTTAGAGGAGTATTTTTCCTCTGCTATCTTGCACACTTGTGCATAAAATTAACTAGTGTAGCCTAAAACTAGTCTAGTATTTTTCCTAAATTTTCTACTAGTATGAGTAGGAGTTTTTGGATGATAGATTGTTTGTTTTGAGCACTTTTATGAAAGTGACCAGAGGCTTATTAACCTCTTGGTGAGCATATTTGCTAGTGGAACACCCACTGGTATGTTTGCCTCATGGTGGAAAAATAGGTTTGACTTGTTGTCATGAGCTTATTTCACCACTTGAGTAATTTAGCAAATTATGTGTGCTAGCCATAGAGATTGTTGTGGGAATTTTTAGACATCAAAATGTGTTTTATGTGACACCCTACTGTCTAGTAACATGTGCTTTACCCCACTGGTCCATGGTGCTCTTAACCAAAAATCATTGAATTGGCCACACATAAACACTAGGAAAAAAGCAGACTTTTCAACTATAGTTTTTATGCCAATTTTTCTTAAGGGAAAAATTGAGAACTTGGGTGGTACTTCTTGATTGCTTGCTGTATGTATTACTTGTAGCCTTGTTTGTCTTGTTTGGTTCTGAATGTGTGTCCTTTATTCTCTTTACGACGTTAGAAAACGAAGAGGAAGGAAGTGTCGTGAAGCTCTGTTTCAAGTTCCAGTCACTCCAACAACCAGGGACACAAGGAGATACCAGGCAAGCCATCCTGATGCTTGCTGATACAATACTTATCATTATCTATCATGCATGTTTTACCTCTGAAGTTTTACAAAAACTTGATTATCAAAACTATTTTTGATGTGGAATTTACTACTATACTATATATAGGTTACTATCATGCCAGTAGTTAAACTTGGTAATACCAAGCCCATAGGCCACCATATGGTATTTATTACCATCAAATATACTAGTCCCTAAGTGGACACCCTAAAATTGGGATTCTACAAAACAAAGGCTTTACGGAAAAACCCGGAGGAAAGGCGGATCCTTGTTCTCCGGAGGAATGTGGAAGTGGTCATTTTTGAGAAGGTGGTGTTTTCAAAAATGACACATAACCTAGTCTTCGCCGGACAACCTTTACCGTACTGCCACCCTACCCCAACATGGGCACGGGGCTTAACTTGAAGTTTGTTCTTATTAGTGTGTGCTATCTCACTTGCTATAAGGGGCGTCGTACCCTCGAACCGAATGTCGTCAAAACTCCCAATGTTGAGGCATATAAAGTGTGGGATTAATTTTCCCTCCGGATGCATTCATTGAGGCTCCTGGCTAGGCAGGGTGGGACTTGATGCCGGGGAGAACAACCTCAATCGAGAGATAGGCATATTCTAGCTTGAACATAGTGGATGGTTATGATCAGATACCTGATGTTTACATACTGTTGTTACAGTCCGTGATTGTTCACGGGAGGTGTACTGGATCTGGTGGATGTGTACACCTCTGCAGAGTACAACTTTTTCGAAGAAGCCGCGTCCTCGGATATGGACAGTTGAATGGCCATGTAGCTAGCATTGTGTCAATGTTTTCAAAAGAGAAAGTTTTTGAAAAGGAATTGTATTTGTGAAATACTGGAAATGATGAACTTGTGAAGTTCGGAAAGGAATGGAAACTTATACCGTGGAGGTATCGTCGATGATGAAAAGCCAGATGATGTTATACAAAACAAAATGTTTTGCAAAGAAAACCTTTTCTACTCTAAGCAAGAATTCTGGAAACTGATTCCAAGAAGTTTTGCAAAGAGAAAATATTCTTTAACAAAACTTTACAAAACCTCTTGTACATGTGAGATCTACAAGAGAAATAAAACTATATATTATTTTTCTTCTGAAGTATCTTCTTCAACGAAGATACAGATAAACCTGACTGCAACTGTGGTGTCATCGTATATGAACACCATTGATAGTGAACCATATTTATAGCCTACCTATTCCACCATATAAGCATACTTGCATGTTGGTAAGTGATATGATGGATGTCTTGCTGAGTACATTCAAATGTACTCATTATGGTTTCGCCCCTGGTATCTACTTATCAGACTTTGAGAAGGAGCCTCCGAAGGATATCTATGAAGAGAAGTACGGAGTTGACGGCTTTGCGAACTAGGATCGTCTCCGGGTCAGCAGCCTGTAGGTTAAGGCGTGACTTGGGCTCAACTACGTTGTGTTTTTATTGTCTTCCGCTGTGATGGTCAAGTGGCCTGCCTTTGTGGCAGTTGCGTTAAACTTGATCATGTGATCTTTTATGTAATACCTTTATGTATTCGTGTAATGGATGATGTATTTCTGTGTGCCAACTGTGTATGTTGTTCACGACTGATCTTTCTGGGATCGTGAATGTATGCATACGTAGGGTTTCAGACTGCCGGTCTGGGGTCCTTACAGAGTTGGTATCAGAGCCATCCTGACCTTAGGAGACCTTAGTTAGCATGGACGTCAGATAGGAAAGAAAAGTATTTTTGAGTAAAAACCTATTTATATCTACATTATTTATATCTAAGGGAATTTTAGTATATTTTTCCCTCCTTTTTATCTTTTCAAAAGATTCTAAATGCATATCAAGGGCGTCCTTGAACAGTGGTTCGAAGGGCGGGCCTTACAGAGTTAGTATCTCTCTCGGTTAAGAGTTTATTTCTTACTTGTTTGCAACTGCTCCGCTCTGTTTTTGAAACATCTCTCGTCTTTGAAGTTTTCTGTTCAGAAAATAGTTGGGGTTTCAAAAACAGATTGTTGCATAAAGTTTTATCAAAACTTTACTTCTATTTATCTTGTTTCCATCCAAAAACTTGTATACTTGCCGATGTCCCGAGAGACCAAAATAATCGCATAGCTCTACAGTGATGATGGTCAGAAGTAGATATAGTTCTTCAGCCACTTCTAGGATTTTTGGATCAGTCTAGTTTGGAGTAATTTAGCGATTACCCCATGAGTCGCCTCCCCCGACGTAGCCCCAATGGGGTCTTGTTTGTGTGTTTTGGCTTGCTTATGTGTGTCCGTAGGACTTTGTGCTGTTTTGTGGTGTAGAATTTGGTTCATCTAGGCTTCTATATGTTTGTGGGGTGCTCAAAATTTGCAGATTTGTGCTTGCCCCGCTCTTGTTTTTGAATCGCCTCGTGTTAAATTTTTGCAAGCAAAAATGTTAGTATAGTATTCAAAAACAAGAATTTGTTGCTTAGACTTATATTTGTTTTCGCTTCATAATGCCACCCGTCGTGAACCACCACCATCTCCCCCACCATCAATAAAAGCACCATTGGACCTAAAAAATAGAGGACCATCAAGCCACACGAACTGATAGCGTTGATACCAGTGATGCACTTCAACAGATAAAGCTCCAACAACGACAACCTTTAAAGAAGAAAAGGCGTGAAGAAAACCAACCAATACTGACCAAAGCCTCTGTGTTTTGTCTATTTGCAAAAGACTCTTTCTACCATGTTGGCTAAATGTTGCACTTGTTTATGTTCCCTTTTAAAAGACCAAACTAAAGAGATCCCCTTTTAAAAGTTATATACCTCCCTCCTCTAGGAAAAGGTGCAAAAGGAGTCTTCACATGCCATGATGCGCAACCCCCTCAGAAGCCAATCAAAAGAGCACAATTCAATATTCGACGTACGATGACGCTAGTCGTATCTTGTCGAACAGACATAATTAAATAGAAAGCTAACAAGACTAACATGCTTTGCCTAATCTTAGGTTGAAACCTAACCAAAGCATGTGAACTACTGACAACTCTTTCTAAACCAAGGAATTAAGTGACTTAGGACACCTTTTGATCTAGTTGGTAAAAAGGAGAAGTCATGAGAAAATAAAATGATGACCTATTCGTTTACTAGTCAATAGGATATCATGTGTATCTACTTTGGAAACCAAATAGTAGTAGACATTGTAGTTACTATGAGATTCGGGGTTTAGAAAATTAAGTGAACCATGGAATGGTTATGATAGATCTAGGAAACAACAGTTTTCCTGTTTTTGTTTCTTTGTGTGCTCTTGATTGAAATGAATTTGTGTTTTATTCAATCTTGCTTCCTAACTTATATGGAGTTTTTAGGACTTGTTATTATGTTGTTTTATTACAATAAGTCTACCCTAGAAAGTGTGTGCATGATTGGAAACTCGAACAAAAATGAAATAGCATTTGTTACCTTCTAGTTTATTATTTGGATTGTTGAGTGGGCAAATCCTTATAGATTTGTCGTACCTAGATTTTTGTTATGGTTATGATAGATCCAGTACCAATTTGGTACTGTTATTTACATGTTGTTATCTTCATTAACTTGCATGTGATCTTATAGCAAAGCATGAGTAACATTTGTTATTTTTCCAGTTTTTATTATTTGGAAGTTTGGTGAGAGCTAGATCTGTGTATACTTTCTTAGTAGATTTTGTGCTATGTTTTTCCTTGAGTCCACTACCATTTAGGTACTGATATTTTGATGCTTGTACCTATGTTAGCTTGCATGTATTTTAATAAAACAGCATGTGTAAGAATTGCTATCAATATGCACTAGTATTGTTTCACTAGATTTAATAGCCTTATATTTTTATCTAGTATGCAAAGTTTTTCATGAGTAACCATAGGTTTAGTACCTATTTTTACTTGGTATTAGTGGGCCATAGCCCACTGGTCCCATTGCATTTTGGCTTGAGGATGAAAATCCCCAACCATACACCTGTGTGAAAATAACATGTTTCACTATGTGATTGATTTCTATTTTCCACCAGGGAAATATAATTGTTTGTTCTCACCTATGAAAGTGAGAAGTTTATCTCTTATTAGTAAAGACTAATATGTTTAGGTGTGATCCTTTTGTTAGCATAATATTCCTTAGGGGTATCATGTTAAGAAATGTCCCACTATCGTGTGCTGAAATTAAATTGTTCGCAAATAAAATATATTCCTCTTGATTGGTAGATTGTTTGTGAATGATTTTAAATTGAGTGTATGGATTTTTGAAAAGGTTTAGATAACTTTTCATTAATTGCATAGCTACTGGTTGTGTGAGTTATACCTTGCTTGTGTGCTAGTAATTGTTTAAGAAAAAAAAACATAAATTGCTAGCAGAAATTTATGCATGTTTAATAGTTGTAACATGGATTGTTTTGGTGTTTGTGCTTACTAACATGAGTAAGTTTTTTTTGTACTGTCATTAGGTACATTTATATTCATGACTTGCTTGTTTAAGTTTAAACATCATGATAGCATTGTTTGCTTCTCTAGAGTGAAACTAGTCTCACCACTAGAAAATGGTGATTTTTGCTCTAGTATTACCCTCTTTTTATTTTATGAGTATATGTGTTGATATAGCTGGTTTAGGAAGTTATTACTTCTGTTATCATGCCATGAATTATTTAGTTACATGTTCTATGGTTATAGGATATGATTATCTCTTATAGCATGCTGGTGTAGATTTTTCATACTAGTGTGTTATTTGTGCAGTCCTGATTTTTTTTATGCCTATGTAATAGGAGTTTTTATCTTGTGTAAAGATGGTGATTTAGAGTATCTTTATGATTGTATTCATTGGTTTTTAGCTACTGGTTGTTTGCTAATTGTTCATGATTGATGGATTCCAAAACCTCTGATAAACAATAACCTAGTGGATAAATAGTCTATTCATCTGTGGTGTTGTTTGCTTGCTTATTGGATTTTGTTTAAATGTTTTACCTTAGCATGAGTTTATACTTGTGTTATGATTGTGCTTAAGAGTATCTTATGAAACTAATATCCAACTAAAATCATGAACATAATAAGTGATAGTTGCTTGTGGTGAGTAATATCCACTGCCATGGGTATTATTCTGTCTGTTTGTTTTACCTTAGCAACCTAACCTTTGCACCCACAAGCTATATGTTTAGCTTCTTATATACCTTGTTATGAGGGTGGTACACCACCCCATATGTGGTATGTAATATGTGGGATATAGCTAGGAACTCATGTAAAAAAAAAAATTGACGGTATTTTTCCAGGAAGTTCTGCACTAACCTTAATTTTTGTTCAAACTAGGAAACAAAAGTTTTGGACCTAACACAGTGCTGGTGTACTTTTTAAAATGAAGTTGCTAATTTAGGGTAGTACCCCACCTCCCAAGAAAAGTCAAAGGGGGGAAGCACCTTCACTCCAACACTAACATTGTGTTTGTTGGCCCTCCCTTAGTCCTCGCTTGTGAATCTCGGGGACGAGATTCTTTTTAAGGGGGGAAGACCTGTCACATCCCAATTTTGGAATACCTGTTAACACAGTTGTTTTGCTAATTGCTTGGCTAATAAACCTTGATTGTGTTTGTTTGTGGTTGTTTAAGTGCAACTAAACAAACTAATTATATAAACTTGCAAACTTAAAAGGATAGCAAAGCAGTGAACTAAAAATATTCAACATATTATTCCAGGGATAAAAATATTCAACATATTGTTCCAATGACCTTGGCAATATTTTCTAAAGTAAATATTGATCAAAGAGTTTTACAAAACTATCTTATGAACCCAATACTTGTTGAATATTATTACAAGGCCTAAATTAAGAAAGAGGAAAACACTAAATAAATTTCCATAAAGGATTATCAGAAAAGGAGGCATTCTTAAATGCTTCACCAAAATATTATCAAATGTTTTTCCAACCTTGCAAGATTAAAAACAATAGTATTAGAGAGCATTTACTTGCTATCTCTAGTCACATAAATATTTTGGCAAAGCATTGCTAAAGAAAAGCCAAGTGCTTTATTAAATAGAAATTCCAATATTTCCAGAAACAGAAAACTAAAACAAGTTACTATTGGAAACTTTAATCAAATGATCTGAAATTCATACCATTACTTCCTTATATCAAATAAGGAACACCCACAAGAGGAGACCAAGAATTGAATCCATTAAAGCCCTGAAAACATGATTTTTCTCCACAGCAACAATTGGGATTTTGAACAAGTTTGTTCTACAAACTTTTTCCAAATGACATGAAATAAATACCACATGCTCTATATCATAAATGAGGATGAAAACCAAAAGGGCACAAGTTTTTGAATAATTTAAGTTGCCAAAAACCCCTGTTTTCTTGACAGCACCTTTTTGAAATTTGAACAAGTTTGTTCTATGAAGTAACTCAAAATGACTTGAATTTTCTACCACATAAGGAACACATCAAATAAGGGTTGTGTGCCAAAAATTATCATTTTTGGAAGCTCCTAAGTAGGTTAATAAATTCAATGTCCATTTATGTAAGAATTTGAATTTGAACAACTTTGAATTATAAAGTTCATCCAATGGAGCCAATTTTCATATATGTTGTGCACATTAACTAATTAGAATTTTGGGCAGAAGGATTTAAATTTATAACTTTGTTTGCCTAGGGAAAACATCCATTTTCTGAGAGTACAGGGACCTACTTGTAATTTTCCAGGGACTAAATTGAAATCCTAGTCACACATGGTCTTCTTCTTCCTGTAGATGACGCAGCAGAGGGGCATGGGAGCCCATGCTTCCAATGCTTCGAAGGTAAGCAATCTAGATGATTAAAAGACCCGTGTGCACCTCTTACCTGCCCCCTCTCTCTCCCCCACTCAAGCTCTCTCCCTCCTCTCAAAGAAAAAACCAAACCGAACCCTAGCCGAAAATGGACGTCGTCGATTCGGCCGCTGCGGAGCTCGCCGCCGGCAGCCGGGTGGTCCATTGTCTCCGCCTCGCCGTGCTCTACCTCCCTGCTGAAGGAATCGAGCCGGAAGGGCTCGACGTGGCCGCGCCGTCCGGTTCCCTTCTGCGGGTCCGGCGCACTCCGGCGACCAATCCCCGCCGCCACGGACGTCCTCCTCCCTCACCGAGCCTTCCACGGCGTCTAGGGTAAGCAGGGGAGCCACCCCGACCACTTTCCCCCCTCCCTAACCCCCTAAAACGTGACGGCGCCGTGGTCACCGTCCGGCCACCGCGCGTTGCCGTCGCCGCCGCTCTCCGGCGCCTTTCCGGGAAGCGAGGGTGGGTTCATTCAGTTCCCCGCAACGTTAGCTACGTGTAGATGCTTTTGGATTCGAGAAACGTGGCCGGTTGCGCCGGAATTTGCTCGCCGGAGTTCATCTCCCGCCGGCGTGACGTCGTGATGACGCAGCGCTGGCGTCAGCCCGCCCTGACCGCGCGCTGCGAGTCAAACCTGCCAGTGGGTCCGCCATCTGCCCGCGTGGCCGCCCGCGTGGCTTGCTGGCCCGCTCGTCAGCGTCAGTGGGTAGATCTGGCCGCGGTGCAGCAGATCTGGCCGGCCCAAGTTACTGGATCTGGCCCAGGACAGTTTCTTTTTCCAATTTATTTTGGGCAGAATGTTACCTGTCTACTTTAGGCTCTAAAATGCAACTTAAAAGATGAATTTTACCAAACCAAAATTCACAGATCTACAGCAACAAAATATGAACCATCTCCAAGTTGTAGATCTACATTTGGATGGATAGATTTGAAATGAAAAATGATTTGGCAACAGCTACCAGAAACACCAAAATGAGCACCATTTTAATTTCACAACCCCAAATGAAGTGAGGCCAATTGCATTGGAAAGCCCTTGAGATTATCTAACAGGAGCCATTAACCTCGTTTCCAAATTAATTGTATTTTTGAAATGGCATGCAATTTGGTAAAACACCAGAGAGCACTTTGGTGATTTTTATAAATTAATTAAAGATGAATTTTGATGCAAACTCAACTGGATGGTCTTGTATATGTTTAGGGATATCCAACCCCAGAAGGATTTAATTTTTGGAGCATCCCATAAAATTTGGTGGACAGATCTTTAAATTGCTTGTTTCTGCCATTTTGGCATTTTTAGTATTTAAATTGAGTGGTTATATTTTTGTGTTGCAATATTGTTTTCTAGCATGTATAAGTTGTGTGAACTTGTTTTATAAGTTTTACTTAGCTATTTTAGCATGTTAGAATGTGTGGACTTGAGTGGAGAAGCAATAGGATTTTTGTTATTAACATATGATTATTCTCTAGTAATACTTGCATAGCAATTTTTGATTGATTAACTTTGTGTGCAAGTGATTGAATTGTTTTGTTGAGAGATTAGATACAGCACCATGTTGATACTTAGTTTGTGTTGTTATCACCTCTGATAGCTTGCTTTTGATTTGGTAGAAAAGCATGAGTAGCTTAATCATTACTATGAGAATGGTTATGGAAAAATTCCCTCATGTGTGGAATTTTGACATAATCATTTGTGGTTTTGTGACCACATATTTTTGGGTTGTATCCATAGGTCCAGTAGCATTTTTATAAGTTTGTTATGAGTACTTGACTCCTAGATTTTTCACTTGTGTGAAAACAATAGCATGAGTAGCATGGTCTTGCTTATTTAAGCACCCTATTATTTTCTGCTAGTATTGTTAATGCACTAGATGCTAGTTTAGTTTTTTTTGTTAACTTTTAGCAAATGGACCAGAGGCATTGTGACCTCTTAATGCTTTGTTATGCTAGTGGAGCACCCACTGGTTTCATTGCATTTTTGGTGGAAACATTATTTCCCCCCACACTAGATGTGTTTCTTTTATATATGTTTTGAGTAGATCTTTAAATGCTTTTTAGGCTTATTGCTAGATTAATTCTCATGAAACCAGTACCATTTAGGTACTGTTATTTTGGTTATAGCACCTCTAGATACTTGGTGCTTGTGTTTGAAATAGATTTAAATAGCAATGCTTAAAGTCTAAATTTCATACTAGGATATTCATGTATGCTTTTTGTCTTGTTTTCCCCTAGGGAAAACTATGAATCTTTGGTGTGGAAACCAGAGGATGGAATGTCCTTGTGGCATTATTACCTTAGGGTTTTCACCTCTGATAGGTTTCCTCTTAAGTAGCATAAAAGCATGAGTAACACTTGGATGACTAGGAATTAATCTCCTCACATGTGTAGCATTTTAAGCATAGTTTTTCCTTGTTTCCTAGCTATGCTTTTTATGTTATTTTGTGGAATCCAGTAGCATTTATGGTACTGGTTAGAGGAGTATTTTTCCTCTGCTATCTTGCACACTTGTGCATAAAATTAACTAGTGTAGCCTAAAACTAGTCTAGTATTTTTCCTAAATTTTCTACTAGTATGAGTAGGAGTTTTTGGATGATAGATTGTTTGTTTTGAGCACTTTTATGAAAGTGACCAGAGGCTTATTAACCTCTTGGTGAGCATATTTGCTAGTGGAACACCCACTGGTATGTTTGCCTCATGGTGGAAAAATAGGTTTGACTTGTTGTCATGAGCTTATTTCACCACTTGAGTAATTTAGCAAATTATGTGTGCTAGCCATAGAGATTGTTGTGGGAATTTTTAGACATCAAAATGTGTTTTATGTGACACCCTACTGTCTAGTAACATGTGCTTTACCCCACTGGTCCATGGTGCTCTTAACCAAAAATCATTGAATTGGCCACACATAAACACTAGGAAAAAAGCAGACTTTTCAACTATAGTTTTTATGCCAATTTTTCTTAAGGGAAAAATTGAGAACTTGGGTGGTACTTCTTGATTGCTTGCTGTATGTATTACTTGTAGCCTTGTTTGTCTTGTTTGGTTCTGAATGTGTGTCCTTTATTCTCTTTACGACGTTAGAAAACGAAGAGGAAGGAAGTGTCGTGAAGCTCTGTTTCAAGTTCCAGTCACTCCAACAACCAGGGACACAAGGAGATACCAGGCAAGCCATCCTGATGCTTGCTGATACAATACTTATCATTATCTATCATGCATGTTTTACCTCTGAAGTTTTACAAAAACTTGATTATCAAAACTATTTTTGATGTGGAATTTACTACTATACTATATATAGGTTACTATCATGCCAGTAGTTAAACTTGGTAATACCAAGCCCATAGGCCACCATATGGTATTTATTACCATCAAATATACTAGTCCCTAAGTGGACACCCTAAAATTGGGATTCTACAAAACAAAGGCTTTACGGAAAAACCCGGAGGAAAGGCGGATCCTTGTTCTCCGGAGGAATGTGGAAGTGGTCATTTTTGAGAAGGTGGTGTTTTCAAAAATGACACATAACCTAGTCTTCGCCGGACAACCTTTACCGTACTGCCACCCTACCCCAACATGGGCACGGGGCTTAACTTGAAGTTTGTTCTTATTAGTGTGTGCTATCTCACTTGCTATAAGGGGCGTCGTACCCTCGAACCGAATGTCGTCAAAACTCCCAATGTTGAGGCATATAAAGTGTGGGATTAATTTTCCCTCCGGATGCATTCATTGAGGCTCCTGGCTAGGCAGGGTGGGACTTGATGCCGGGGAGAACAACCTCAATCGAGAGATAGGCATATTCTAGCTTGAACATAGTGGATGGTTATGATCAGATACCTGATGTTTACATACTGTTGTTACAGTCCGTGATTGTTCACGGGAGGTGTACTGGATCTGGTGGATGTGTACACCTCTGCAGAGTACAACTTTTTCGAAGAAGCCGCGTCCTCGGATATGGACAGTTGAATGGCCATGTAGCTAGCATTGTGTCAATGTTTTCAAAAGAGAAAGTTTTTGAAAAGGAATTGTATTTGTGAAATACTGGAAATGATGAACTTGTGAAGTTCGGAAAGGAATGGAAACTTATACCGTGGAGGTATCGTCGATGATGAAAAGCCAGATGATGTTATACAAAACAAAATGTTTTGCAAAGAAAACCTTTTCTACTCTAAGCAAGAATTCTGGAAACTGATTCCAAGAAGTTTTGCAAAGAGAAAATATTCTTTAACAAAACTTTACAAAACCTCTTGTACATGTGAGATCTACAAGAGAAATAAAACTATATATTATTTTTCTTCTGAAGTATCTTCTTCAACGAAGATACAGATAAACCTGACTGCAACTATGGTGTCATCGTATATGAACACCATTGATAGTGAACCATATTTATAGCCTACCTATTCCACCATATAAGCATACTTGCATGTTGGTAAGTGATATGATGGATGTCTTGCTGAGTACATTCAAATGTACTCATTATGGTTTCGCCCCTGGTATCTACTTATCAGACTTTGAGAAGGAGCCTCCGAAGGATATCTATGAAGAGAAGTACGGAGTTGACGGCTTTGCGAACTAGGATCGTCTCCGGGTCAGCAGCCTGTAGGTTAAGGCGTGACTTGGGCTCAACTACGTTGTGTTTTTATTGTCTTCCGCTGTGATGGTCAAGTGGCCTGCCTTTGTGGCAGTTGCGTTAAACTTGATCATGTGATCTTTTATGTAATACCTTTATGTATTCGTGTAATGGATGATGTATTTCTGTGTGCCAACTGTGTATGTTGTTCACGACTGATCTTTCTGGGATCGTGAATGTATGCATACGTAGGGTTTCAGACTGCCGGTCTGGGGTCCTTACAATCATCGTTGGTGATCTCTCGATAGAGCCCCTAGAGGTCCGCTGGTCTATCTTGAATCCTACTCGTTGTCTCGGTGGCGTTGATATCTATAATATTACCAAAATCCACCAAGGACAAAGAAGTAGGACTACTATATAACTTGAATGCAACAGTTGGACCATATGGAGTGTTCTAAAATTTAAAACTCTTAACAAAAGCTTTTGTGAGTGTGGCATACTGAGGGCTTTCATCCTCCATAAAGTTGGTGAGACCAACTCTTTCAATACGAATACGAAAGTCATCAAATAAACCTGAATTTCTCAAAAATGTATTGCAAGGAAAGCTAGATGGGTGAACGATACCATCATCTCCTTCATCGTCAATAGTCGATGCAATAACATCTTCATTATACGATGGCCTCGCTGAAGTGGATGAGCGTGAGGGCCTCGTCCTTCTAGGAGAATCACTCCTAAATATCTCTCCAAAATTGTAACTATCCATCTCTGAAATTTTTCAACAATCATCATAAAATTAGTTTCATGCAACTATAAGGTGGAGACTACCATATGGACTTATATGAGAGCTAAACATACATCAAAACTACATTATTTCTACTCAAATAAAGCATGCAAACTCCCATAAGCTGTCACCTACTGTGGCAAAATACTCAAGAAATACTTCACTAAACAAAATTCTACTAGGATCATCGGAGGAGTCACATACCGGAGATCAAACACACCAAAAATCACAAATGATGGGCTGAAAAAGGAGATCGAAAATCCAGAGGAAGAACACCAAGAACACGGGATCCAGGAAATGTTTTCAGTTTGGGAGGTGAGAGAGAAGACTTGGGAAGTGGAGAGAGTAAGTGGAGGGCCAGGGGGCCCCACACCATGTGCTGGTGTCACCAGGGGGCTGGCCGCGCCACCCTGGCGTGTGCCTGACTGGTGGGTCCCCCTGGGGTCTCCCTGGTGGCTTTCTGCCTCATTTTTTACGTAAAACTTTATTATAATTTTTCTGGAATTTTTCGACAAACTTTATTTTTGAGGTATTTCCAGAATTTTAATAATTAATAAAAACCGGGAAAAAGAAAGTGAAAACATGGAAAAAAATCAAAACCAACACTACATATGTTCTATGACACTTTAATGAAAGAATATCCAAAGAAAACAAAGGTGGTAGCGGTGAAAACAAAAGTATGGGTGGTGAAAACATGCATAACCTTAGTAATCAGGGTGAAAACAACAGGAAAACATGCATAAGGATGGTGGAAAACATGATTGTACTCAAGTAATAATGTGATAACAGAAGTAAACATGGTGAAAACAATAATGGAGAAGGTGAAAACAGAGTGAAAACATTGCCCATTTCATTTGAAATCTTTTTGTTAACAAGGGTGATCAAGTCTTGCTACCAAAATAATTTTCTATGAAACAAAACTTTGTTTCTCACTAAATACTCATGTTACCTCAACCTTGATACACATATTCCCAATCATAATAATTTCATATTCTTTGGGTGTCTTTGGAATAGGACAATAAAATTCTCCAATCGTGATGGTCTCAACATTTTCAATGGAATTTAGACCATATTTTCTATCAATCTTCTTGGGAAAATAAACAGTGTGCTCTTTATCATTAACATTAAAAGTAACATTTCCTTGATTGCAATCAACAAAAGCCCCTGCATTATTTAAGAAAAGTTCTTCCAAGAATAATAGACATATTATCATCTTCAGTCATTTCCAACACAACAAAGTCAGTTAATATCAGACAATTATTAGCAACTTGAACAGGAACATTCTCACATATACCCATAGGAATAGCAGTAGACTTATCAGCCATTTGCAAAGATATATCAGTTGGTATCAATTTTTCTAGGAGGAGTCTTTTATAGAGAGTAAAAGGCATGACACTAACTCCAGCTCCCAAATCACACAAAGCAGTCCTAACATAATTATTTTTAATAGAACATGGAATAGTTGGTATACCAGGATCTCCAAGCTTCTTAGGAACCTTTCCATTAAAAGAGTAATTAGCAAGCATAGTGGAGATTTCCTCATTAGGAATCTTCCTTTTGTTAGAGACAATACCTTTCATATACTTTGCATAAGGAGGCAATTTAATAGCATCAGTTAAAGGAATTTGCAAGAACAAAGGTTTCATCCATTCACAAAACTTGTTATAATGTTCTTCCTCCTTAGATTTGTGTTTCTTATTAGTAAAAGGCATTGTTTTTTGTACCCAAGGTTCTCTCTCATTACCATGTTTATTGGCAATGAAATCTTCCTTAGTATACTTTGCAGTTTTAGTTTGCTTTTCAGGTTCAGCTACAGGTTCTTCTTTATCAGAAGCATCATTCTTTTCATTACCACTTTCAGTTTTAGCATTAGAGATAGATATACTATTAGGATCTTTAGCAAGTTTAGAGGATTCTACATCAATTTTATGTTTGTTCTTCTTTTTCTTCTTAGTATGAATAACATTATCATTAGTTTGCTGAGAATCTTGTTCAATTCTTTTAGGATGTCCCTCGGGATATAAAGGATCTTGTGTAGCAATACCACTTCTATTTCTTATTTCATAAGCATGTTTTTCTTTAGAAGCATTAACTAGCAAATCTTTTTGCACTTTAGCAAGTTGATCAATTTGAGTTTGAACCATTTGAAAATGTTTAACAAGCATTTTAACATCATTAGAGGTTCTTTCTATAATACCATGCAAATTATCAATAGCTCTAGATTTTTCCATTAGGTGATTTTGCACTCTCGTATTAAAATTATCTTGCTTGATAACATAATTATCAAATTTCATCTAAACATTGATCATGAGGTTTATCATAGGGAATATCTCTACTATCAAAATATTGGAGAGAGTGTACCTCAATAGTGGGTGAGTGAGGGATTGTCTTACATAATTCTTCTGTAGGTGGAAGATTCTTCACATCTTCAGATTTAATACCCCTCTCTTTAAGAGTTTTCTTGGCTTCTCTCATCACTTCATCATTTAATTCAATCATTCCCCTCTTCTTGGGTGTTGGTGTTGATACTGGGGTAGGAGTCGGCTCAGGCTCAACCATAGTCCAATCATCATGATTTTGGCTTATTTTAGCCATTAATTCCTCAGCTTCTTCTGGAGTTCTTTGCCTGAAAACACAACCAGCACAACTATCCAGGTATGTCCTAGATTCAACAGTTAATCCATTATAGAATATATTAAGAAGTTTATTATCTTCTAGCTTATGCCCAGGTGTATCCCTAACTAAAGAACAGAACCTTTCCCAAGATACAAGCAATTTCTTTTCTTCTAATTGCATGAAATTAAATATATTTTGTAAAGCAGCATGTTGAGCACTAGCAGGAAAATATTTCTGAAAGAAAGCATTAACCAAACCAATAGGACTATCAATAGATCCAGGAGACAAATTGTTAAACCAAGTTTTAGCTCCATCTTTTAATGAGAAAGGGAATATTTTAGTAACAAAATAACTACGTTTCTTAAGATCATGAGAGAATAAACTACTCAAAGAGGATAGCTCATTCATATGTTTCATAGCACTTTCATTTTCAGTACCACAAAAAGGTTCTTTCTCAACAATAGATATATAAGATAAATCAAGAGAGAAATCATAATCCTTATCCCTAATATTAATGGGAGAAGTGGCAAACTTAGCATCAGGAGATAATTTATATTTAACAACACGACTTTCAGTAAGTCTCATAACAACATCATTATCCTTCATAGCATATATTTCATCAATAAGATCATCATTAATATCAATATAGGCATCATCTAAATCATCACTAGGATTCTCTATAAGCTCAGGTGAAACAAGAGGAGTAATAGGATTTTTATCAGGAGTTTCAGTGTTTGCAATATTTTTAGCTTTAGCAATAGTAGCATCTAAGAAAGGACCGAGAGAACCACTCTCATCAAGCACAGTAGAAGCATCATCAAAAGTATCAAAAGTATTTTCAGAGTCAGCAGAAGTAGCATGTGGTGGTGTAAGCAGCTTACTCATAACAGACGGTGAATCAAGAGCAACAGAGGTGTTCAGAGTTGTACCTCTTCTTGTAGTGGATGGTAATATAGGAAACTTTCCATCACGAGTCTTACCCATGATGAATTATGGCAGTAGATAATAATACTCTCCGGTGAGCTCGCAAATAAAGCTATGCTCCCCGGTAACGGTGCCAGAAAATAGTCTCGATGACCCACAAGTATAGGGGATCGCAACAGTCTTCGAGGGAAGTAAAACCCAAATTTATTGATTCGACACAAGGGGATCCAAAGAATATTTGTGAGCCTTAACAAGTGAGTTGTCAATTCACCTGCACCTGAAATTACTTTTGTTCGTAGTGGTTTATCAGTAGTAACAGTTTTATAGTAGCAGAAGTAGTAAAATAATAGTAGTGGAATGAAAACAACAGCAGTGGTAGTGTTTGAAGTAAATAACATGATTAAATACTGTTGACATAGGGATGGATGAACGGGCGTTGCATAGATAAGATAGTTCAAATAATGATCAAGTCATGGGCATTGCAGATAAATATGATAAAACATCCAAGCACTAAGTAACCATAGGCATGTGCTCCGTAAACAGTCGTTCGTGCTCGCAAAGAGAACTTGCACAACATCTTTTGTCCTACCAGCCCGTTTTCAGCGGGGCCTCAACGGAAGTATAGGTAATTAAGGTGTTCCTTTTAATAGAACACCGGAGCAAAGCATTAACACTCCGTGAACACATGTGATCCTCACATCGCAACCATCCCCTCTGGTTGTCCTAATTTCTATCACTTCGGGGCCTCGGGTTCCGGACAACGATATGTGTAAACAACTTGCAGGTATGATCAAGAAACAATAATTCTCATCGTGATTCAATAACATGTTCAGATCTTAGATCATGGCACTCAGGCCCAAAGTGGCAAGCATTAAGCATAACAAGTTGCAACTATGTCAATAGCACTAATAGAGGATACTAGGCACTATGCCCTAACAATCACGGCATTATTACATGAACGATCTCATCCAATCCCTACCATCCCCTTCAGCCTACAGCGGGGAATTACTCACACATAGATGGGGGAAACATGGATGGTCAATGGAGAGACGTTGGTGATGACGATGGCGACCTCCTCCACTTCCCGTCCCGGCAGGGTGCCAGAACAAGAACTTCTGATCCCCGAATCGAGGTTCAGGATGGCGGCGGTGCTCTGTTCTGTTTATGTGGAATATGACAAACCCCCTCGGGTTTTAGGGTTGGAGGCTACTTGTAGTCGAAAGGGGAGTCCGAGGGGGGCTCTGGGGGTCCCACACCGTAGGGTGGCGCGGCCAGGGGGACTCGCACCAGGGGGGTATGTGGCCACCCTGTGGTTCTCCTCCTGGTCCCCTCCTGGCCCCCGGGGTCTTCCGGAGTGAAAACACCAATGGGGTCTTTTCTGGGCAATTTCCCGAAAGTTGATTTTTCTGCACAAAAATAAGACACCAAAGTAATTCTGCTGAAAACATCATTAGTATGTGTTAGTTGTATTCAAAACACACAAGTTTAGAGGAAAACAATAAGAAAAGTGTTCGGAAAAGGAGATGCGTTTTCGACGTATCAGCAGCGCCCCCCCCCCCCGGTTGGCCGCGCCCAGGGGTGGTATGGGGCCCCTGGCTCCCCATCGATGCTTCCCTCTCGCCTATTTATATCTCTCGGGAGGATAAACCAAAAGACACCAACCTTTTCCACCGAAAACATCCGCAACCGTCGTTTTCGTCAACCCTAGTTCGGGAGAGGTCTGGAGCTCTCCTCGGTACCCTGCCGGGAGGGGGAATCATCACCGGAGGCCTCTTCATCACCATGCCTGCCTCCGGAGTAATGCGTGACTAGTTCATCCCTGGACTACGGGTCCAGAGCAGTAGCTAGATGGTTGTTCTCTCCTCTTTATGCCTCATGTTTAGATCTTGTGAGCTGCCTAACATGATCAAGTTCATCTTATTGTAATGCTACATGTTGTGTTTGCTTGGATCTAATGAATATTTAATGCTATGTGCAATGATTATCAATCTATCATGTT
This sequence comes from Alopecurus myosuroides, assembly GCA_028641055.1. Classification (NCBI taxonomy): domain Eukaryota; kingdom Viridiplantae; phylum Streptophyta; class Magnoliopsida; order Poales; family Poaceae; genus Alopecurus; species Alopecurus myosuroides. The sequence continues at coordinate 214,824,458 of CM054063.1, read as the reverse complement.
CTTTTCATGTGTATGTTATTTATGATATTGGATGCTCTCCGTTACTAGTAGATGGTCTGGCCAAGTTGATGCTTGTAACTCCAAGAGGGAGTATTTATGCTCGATAGTGGGTTCGTGTCTCCCTTTCACTCATGCTCGAGTGACAGAAACGTAAACGGGTGAGAGATGTGTTGTTTCCATTAGGGATAAAACAACAATGCTTTGTCTAAGGATGATTTTATTGTTTACATTACACACTTTACTTACTGCAATTATCTCTTGCTTGCTACTTAATACACAAGGTTTGCTCAGATGACATTCTGAGGGTGGATTATTAGTTGGATAACGGTCTATGTATCTTGTTGTAATGCCCGCATGAATCACATAGTAATCATCATGTCATGCATGTGCACTACGGTGCAGCCTTTATATCTGTCAATTGCCCAACTGTAATTTGTTTACCCAACATGTTATCTATTTGTTTTGGAGAGACACCTCTAGTGAACTGTGGACCCCGGTCTGTTTCTTTACACTGATATACAACCACTGCAACCAATGTTTTCCTGCTGTTTTACTACTACAATTATTCTTCTCTTTCATCTACTGCAAACAAATATTATTTTCCACACTATACGTCTAATCCTTTGTTTCAGCAAAACCGGTGAGATTGACAACCTCACTTATTCGTTGGGGCAAAGTAATTTGATTGCGTTGTGTAGATTCCACGTTGCTGCTGAACCGGTTGTGCGCCCTACCAACATCAACTGCATAAATTTTCGGGAGTGATTTGTTTCTCCTACTGGTTGATTCAACCTTGGTTTCTTTCTGAGGGAATACTTGTCGCTGCACTCTACACATCCTACGCTTGGGGTTTCCCAATGAGCTTCAGCCATCAAGCTTTTTCTGGCGCCGTTGCCGGGGAGAAAGAGGATTTCTGCAAGGGGAGTCTCTCAGTTCCAATCTCTTTGCTTTGTTTTTGTTTTCTTTTGCTTAGTATATTTTATTTTGTCTTATTTGCTTCTCTATATCAAAAACACACACAAAATAGTTCTTATTATTTATTGTTATCCTGTTTTGAATCTTGTTAAAATGAGTACTCCTGAGAACACTAAGTTGTGTGACTTCACTAGCACAAACAACAATGATTTCATTAGCACACTTATTGCTCCACCTGCTCCTACTGCTGATTTTTATGAGATAAAGTCTTCCCTGTTAAATCTTGTTATGAGAGAGCAATTTTTGGTGTTAGTACTGATGATTGTGCTGCCCATCTTAATAATTTTCTAGAACTCTGTGAGATGCAAAAATATAAGGATGTAGATGGAGGTATTATTAAACTGACATTGTTTCCTTTCTGTTTGAGAGGAAGACCTAAATAATGATTGCTATCTTAGCCTAGAAATAGTATTGATTCATGGACTAAATGTAAAGATGCTTTTCATTGGAAAATATTATCCTCCTGCTAAGACTATATCTCTAAGAAGTAGCATTATGAATTTCAAGCAACTTGATAATGAGCATGTTGTTAAAGCTTGGGAAAGAATGAAATCTTTGGTAAAGAATTGTCCCACTCATGGACTGACTACTTGGATGATCATCCAAATGCAGGTTTGAATTTATCTTCAAGAAACCTTCTGGATTCAGCTGCTGGAGGAACCTTTATGTCCATCACTTTGGGCTCTGCAACAAAGCTTCTTGATGATATGATGATAAATTACTCTGAATGGCACACCGAGAGAGATCCACTACGTAATAAGGTAAATTCTATTGAAGAAACCTCTTGTTTGAGTGATAGGCTTGATGCTATTATGTCTATGCTTGTTAATGTGCATGCTCCTATTGATCCAAACAATGTTCCTTTAGTCTCTTTGGTTTCTCAAGAAGAGCATGTTGATGTGAACTTCATTAAAAATAATAATTTCAACAATAATGCGTATAGGACTAATTTTTGTAGCAACAATTATAGGTCATATCCTTCTAATAATGGTAATGGTTATGCCAACTCTTATGGTAATTCCTACAACAACAATAGAACTGTACCCTCTGATCTTGAAAACATGCTTAGGAATTTTATTAGTACACAAACTTCTTTTAATAAATTTGTTGAGGAAAAGTTTGGCAAAAATAGATGTTCTTGCTTCTAAAGTTGGTACCCTTGCCCTTGATGTTGATTTTCTGAAACTAAAGGTTATGACTCATGATGTAAAAGAAAGCAAAACTCTAAATTCCATTCAAGTTAGAATTGATGACAATGTTAGTATGTTAGCTGAATTGCGTGCTAGATGGGAAAGAGAAGATGAAATAGCTAGAAAGAATAAAATAGCTAATGTTTGCACCATTACTACCAATAGTAAGACTGAAGCTTCTCATGTTAGTAAACCCTCTACTATTAATGGTAAAGTAATTGGTGTTGGCAATAATCCCACTTCTGCTATGAAAAGTTTAAAATTTCTTGAAACCACTAAAATTGTTCCTCATAAAAGTGCTGAATTTTTTCGAAATATGAGAGATAATGGTCCCATTACCTTTGATAAAAATGATCTTGATTTTGATGATTGCAATATATCTGAAGTAATTATGTTCCTACGAAATCTTGCTAGTTGTACTAATGCTAGTACTATGAATATGGCTTTCACAAAACATATTATAAATGCTCTCGTGCAAATTAGAGAAGAAGGATTAAAACGTGAAGCCTCTATCCCTAGTAAGTTAGATGATGTTTGGGAACCCATCATTAAAATAAAGGTGAATGATTTCTATTGTAATGCTTTATGTTATCTTGGTGCTAGTATCCTTGTTTTTTTCTGAGAAACTTTATGATATGCTTGATTTGCGACCTTTGGAACATTGTTATTTGGATGTTCGTCTTGCTGATAATGTTAGAAAGAAACCTTTGAGGAGAGTTGATGATGTTCTTATTATGGTTAACAATAACCTTGTCCCGATTTCATTGTTATGAATAATATTGAATGGAATGCTTCTTGTCCTATTGTTTTGGGAAGACCTTTTCTTAGAACTGTTGGTGCTGTTATTGATATGAAAGAGGGGAATATTTAATATCAATTCCCACTCAAGAAAGGTATGGAACACTTTACTAGGAAGAGAATGAAGTTTCTTTTTTATTCTATTTTAAGAACAAGTTACAATTGGGATGCTTCTTCACTTGAAAATACTTGATTCTAAATTTTCTAGGCCTAGCTAAAAGGCGTTAAAGAAAAGCACTTCTTTGGAGATAACCCATGGTTTTATTTTTGCTTTGTTTTTCTCTGTTTTCTTTGAGTCAAGGTGTTGTTTACTTCTGTAGCAACTCCTTTGTATCTTTATTTTCTCGCATTTTTTGTGCCAAGTAAAGTCTCTAGTGAAAGTTGAGGTTAGATTTGGATTTCTGTGCATGAAACAGATTTATGCTGTCCACCGTTCAATTCGTGTAAATTCACAAAAAGATCAAAATAACCTGAAAATTTTTGTGCTTATTCCTCAGCTAATTTCGAAACTTTTTATAGCTTTGCGTTTTTCGATTTGAGAAACGTATGTGCCCCAAAAAAATTCGTCTAAACAGACCTTTCTGTTTTTTTACAGATTCTGCCTTTTTTACTTGCATTCTCTCTTTTTCTATGTCGAGTGGATTTCTTTGCTCCACAAAACATCAGTGGCTGTAGCTAATGTTTAAAAAGTATTAATAATGCTTGTGTTCACGGAGAACATGTGAATTTTTGACTGTGCACTAACCGTCTAATGCGAAAGTTTGGTGTGAAGGAAGTTCTCAAGGGTCAAGAGAAGAGGGTGATATAATGTGATCAAGAAGAGTGCAAAGTCAAAGCTTGGGGATGCCCCCATGGTTCATCCCAGCAAATTCTAAGAATATTCAAGCGTCTAAGCTTGGGGATGCCCAAGGCACCTCCTTCTTCATCAACAAATTATTAGGTCACTTCTAGTGAAACTATATTTTTATTCGGTCACATCTTATGCACTTTACTTGGGGCGTTTGTTTGTTTTTTGTTTTGTTTTCTTCGCTGCAATAAATATAGTTGGAACCCAAAATTCTTTGTGTGGGAGAGAGACACGCTCCGCCTTTTCATTTGAATACTCGTTTCTTCCATGCGCGTATTCTAAGTTTTTCTTCTAGCTGCTGCAAGTCCTTTGAGCTCATGTTTTTCATGCATCGCTTATTTAGAGCTGTTAGTTCTAGTAGAGTTATGTTAGTACTCTCTTTTTTCCTTTCTATATTAGTTGGAGAGTAGTTTTTGTTGTTTGGTGTTTGATGGAAATAGAAATTGCTACATGTGGTAGACAGTATGTTGGAAAAGTCTTGTATGCTCTAGTGGGTCATTAAACTGTTTCACTTGATTATCTGCTGTTGTTTTGAGATATTATTATGCTTAATGGTAAACCTTCTGGTCTAGTGAAGTAAAAACAATTAATGGTTGGTCTAGAAACTTGAAACTGTGCCACACTCAAAAAACCAGCTTATAGTATGATGGTGTATGACTTCCTCTGCGGATAACAATCTAAATGGATTTTTGTTACGCGGTACGGTCGGGATAGCCAACAGTGACTTGTCACTGCCACGGACCCTCTTGGTTGTGGGTCCCTTGGTGATAGCATGGGGGTTACTTGGTTGGGAAAGTGCTTACTCTGAGGAGTGATGTTAACGCCCTACGCATGAATTGGTGTTGTTATTCGACCGGAGAGTGGTTAAGAGTAGCATAGTGAGATAAGATATCTAGTTATTCATTTATGTGATCATTGTTGAGAGTGTCCTCTAGTGAAAGTAGGATCCCTAGGCCTTATTTCCAAGCATTGAAACACCGTTTTCCGCCCGTTCTTTGCTTGCTTCCATTTTTATTTCAGATTGCTATTATCACTTATTATCATCCATATTACTTGCATTTTACTCTCTCTTCGCCAAACTAGTGCACCTATATACCTGACAAGTATATTGGGTGTGTTGGGGACACAAGAGACTTCTTGTATCTTAATTGCAGGGTTGCTTGAGAGGGATATCTTTGACCTCTACCTCCCTGAGTTCGATAAACCTTGGGTGATCCACTTAAGGGAAACATGCTGCTGTTCTACAAACCTCTGCACTTGGAGGCCCAACACTGTCTACAAGAATAGAAGCGTGCGTAGACATCAAGCTCTTTTCTGGCGCTGTTGCTGGGGAGGTAAGGTAAAAGGTACTCACATCCTCGGGTGTGAGTGCTCGAAGTTATTTCCTTTAGATTCTGCAATTTTATCTTTTTGTTTCTTGTTTTTATTTTCACTAGTTAGGCTTAATGGAAAACAACAAAAATATGAGAGAGCTTTATAATATTTATCTTGAGTTAGGACATGAAGTGTTTGAAGAGAAAATTAAAAAACCTATGGAAGTTCGTTTGCATAATAGTGATAGCAATGTTATTAGCATTAATTCTTTAAACACCATTATTGCTAATGCTATGGAAAATTCTAAGCTTGGGGAAGATAGTTTCGGTGCATATGATATTTTTAGTCCCCCAAGTTTTGAGGAGGAAATTTTCTTTGACGATACTTTGCCTCCAATATATGATGATTATAATGATTGTGGTATTCTAGTTCCACCTATTCACAATGATGAATATGATATTTTCAGTCCACCTACTATTGAGGAAAAAATTAATTATGATTATAATATGCCTCCTATATTTAATGATTATGGTGATGAGAATAATAATGATAGCTATTTTTTTGAATTTGCTCCCACTACTATTAATAAGAATGACTATGCTTATGTGGAGAGTATTAATTCTTTTATGCATGTGTCTCATGATAAGAATGTTTTATGTGATAGCTATAATGTTAATTTTATTCATGATGCTACTGAAGGTTATTATGAGAGAGGGAAACATGATTTTATGCATCTCAACAATATTAAGTTTCCCCTCTTTATGTTGAAATTTTTGAAGTTGCACTTATTTTGTCTTCCTATGCTAGTCACTTTGTGCTTCGTTGACTTGTTTTTCTACAAGATTCTTTTTCATAGGAAGTGGGTTAGACTTAAATGTGTTTTATATTTGCTTCTTGATGCTCTCTTTTGCTTCAATTCATATTTCTCCGCTAAAGAAAAGCGCTACCGAGAGACAACCCGTTTTATTTCTCAGTTTTCAACCCGTTTTTCCTTCATTTTATTTTGTTTTCTTTGCACCTGGGTGCTGTGTATTTCCTTAGCAACCCCGATGTATCTTTTCTTTTGTGTTTTTGTTGAGCCAAGTAAAGCCTCTAGTGGAAAGTTGAGGCTATATTTCAGATTTCTGCGCAGGAAACAGTTTTCTGTTGTCCACTGTTTATTTCGTATAAAATCACAGAAAATTCAAAATGACCCCAGTTTCTTTGTGCGTAATCCTGGGATGTATACGCAACTTTTTTTAGTTGACCACTTTTTGATTCGAGCAACAGACGATTTTCGAAAAAAAATCATCTTTACCTATTGTCTTGTTTTGACAGATTTCTGCCAATAATTGCATTTGCATCTTAATCTCTTTCTTTTGGTGTTATTTTGAGAAAAAGAGTTTTAAAATAAGTTGTGACAGTAGCTAATGTGTTTTTGAGTGTTAGGCTTGTGTTGAAACTGAACCATGTGAATTTATTATTACGATTGCACTAACGTTGCTAATGAAGATTGTAAGAAGTATGGTGTGAAGGAAGTTTTCAAGGGTCAAGAGAAGAGGATGATATGACGTGATCAAGAAGAGTGAAGAGCCTAAGCTTGGGGATTCCCCGGTGGTACATTCCAAGAAGACTCAAGCGTCTAAGCTTGGGGATGACCAAGGCATCCCCTTCTTCATCGACAAATTATCAGGTCACTTCTAGTGAAACTATATTTTTATTCGGTCACATCTTATGTGCTTTACTTGGAGCGTCTTTTATTTTTTGCTTTCAGTTTGTTTGGTTTTCTTTGCTGTAATAAATAGTTGGATCCTAGCATACTTGTGTGGGAGAGAGACACACTCCATTTTCATTTCTTAGAACACTCTAGTTTTCATTCTTATTGTTCTATGACTGTTCACTTTTTGCTAGTACTGAGTTTAGGCTTTGTTTTCATGCATCTCTTATTCAGATCTGTTAGCTTTTGTAGTTAGGTGGTTCTCATATATGTGCTTTGTTGGGAATAGAAATGCTTATGTGGTAGTTGGTATAGTGGGAAATTCGCATGGTCTTGTAGATCACTAAACTGCTTCACTTGAATCACTACTGTTGTTTTGAGATATTAATTTGCTTAATGGATAAACGGGAAGGACTAGTAAGTATAAACTTTTAATGGTTGGTCTAAGAAACTTGAAACTGTGCCACACTTAAATTACCATCTAATAGAAACAATGGTATATGATTGCTACGAGTGATACATTTCTTATCGGCCTTTTGTTACACGCTACGGTCGGGGTAGCTAACAGTGACTTGTCACTGCCACGGACCCTCTTGGAGTGATTTGCATTGTGCCTTGTAAGATGATTTGCTTGCTGCAAACTTTTAACTTGTGAGTCTATGTTGTGGTTCCTGGCACTTCCACCATCCATATTTGCTAGCCTCTTCGGTACTGTGCATTGCCCTTTCTCACATTGAGAGTTGGTGCAAACTTTGCCAGTTCATCCAAATCCCGTGGGAGGACTTTGTTCTCCTACACATAAGACCATATATTCTTCCTCAAAACAACCACCATACCTACCTATCATGAAATTTCCATAGCCATTCCGAGATATATTACTGCACATCATCCACCTCAATTATGTTACTTGATGATGAGCTTCATGGTTATTTATGCATACTGCTACACTGGTAGGAGCATGCAGTTAGAGACATCAGAGATATTTATTTATGAGTTATGAGTACTAAAGTGTGATGATTCATTGTAATATAGGATGTTGCCCCTACCGGTGATGATATATATATATATATATATATATATATATAATGAAAAATACCAAAAAAGAAAAAAAAGAACAAGGACCAAAGAGAGAATAAAGAGAGAGGGGACGCATCACTATCCTTTATATACCACACTTGTGCTTCATGTTTAGCACCAATACTTCAGTTTGGAGAGAGTTTTCATATTATCATTCATTCATAACTATGTGGGGAACTTTACATTATAGAACTTGGCTTGTATATTCCAATGATGAGCCTCCTCAAATGAGCTCTAGGTCTTCGTGAGCAAGCAAGTTGGATGCACCCCCACTAGTTCCATTGGAAAGCTTTCATACACTTATAGCTCTATGTGCATCCGTTGTGTGGCAATCCCTACTCCTTGCATAGCTTCGGTTGTAAGACTTTCTCTTGTCTACTGACCAATTTTAGCTTTGTGAGCATTTCTTCCATTGACCTTCCAAACCCCCCATAATGTTCTCTTTGCCATAACATCCCGGTGCCAGGGACCAACGCAGAACACTTGCTTGTTTTTAGTGCGCAAATAGTTTAAGATTCAAGCATTGCATCGTGTGGAAAGCTTGACTTGATCCTAACAGGGGCTGTGAAGATCGTTTGACATGCATGATATTGTTGTTCTTGAAAGCTTAAATCATCTCTAATAAACTTTGCACAGTTGATAGTCTTTTAGTATTGATTCATTAAAAGTTTTGCTTCTTTCTTCTTATTTGTTTATGCATTACTTGTTGATATCAAATATAGATCACAACTTTAGTTCATTTTATCCTAGTTTACATGCTCTACTTTACATATTATGATCAAGATTGTGTGGTAGCATGTCACCTCATAAATTATTTTGTTTTATCATTTACCTACTCGAGGACGAGTAGGAACTAATCTTGGGGATGCTTGATACGTCTCCAACGTATCTATAATTTCTGATGTTCCATGTTGATATTATGCCAATTGCTACATGTTTTCTCCCTTCTTTATGTCATTTTTATCGATTTTCCGGGACTAACCTATTAACAAGATGCCAAGTGCCAGTTCCCTGTTTTCTGCTGTTTTTAGTTTCAAAAAAGCTGTTCTGGAAATATTCTCTGAATTGGACGATTTGAAAACCAGAAGTCTTAGAAGTCCCGGAGGCTTCCAGAAGTCCCAAAGAGCCCCGGAGGGGGGCCACAGGGGGCGCGGGTCCCCCTGGCCGCGCCACCTAGGGGTGTGGGCCCCCTGGCCACCTCCCGACATCGCCCTTTCGCCCATATATACTCCCCGAGGCATAAACCCCAAAAGAATCGACCTTTTCCGCAAAATACATCTGTAGCTCCGCCGCCGCCGCCGACAAGTTTCAGGGGACCGATCTCTGTTCTGGCACCCTGCCGGGACGGGGAAGTGCACCCTGAAGCCATCTCCATCGCTGTTGCTGTCTCCTATGATGAGGAGGGAGTAGTTCTCCCCCGCGGCTAAGGGCTCTACCGGTAGCTATGTGGTTCATCTCTCTATCCCATGGTGTGATCTATATGTGATTATGAGCTTTGTAATCTATCTGAATTCGTAGATTTTAATCTTCATCTTTTGCTACCCAAGTGCTTTATTAATTTGAACTTTGGAGTCAGTTTGATCACGGTGTGAAGGTGACAGTGTGCACATCGTCTGTGTCTCCTAGTGTTCGTTATTTGTTATGAGATCTCCGTAAACGCTTTGATAATGGTGTAAAGGTGACAGTATGTGCACCGTGTGGTTTAGCATTATATTTATATTTTGTGTTGGATAACCCTATGAAATTGTGGTGTTTGCGTGGAACCATCTAGGTCCCATGGTGATAGCGGGTTACTTGGTTGGGAAAGTGCTTACTCTGAGGAGTGCTGTTAAAGCCCTACGCATGGATTGGTGTTGTTATTCGACCAGAGAGTGGTTAAGAGTAGCATAGTGAGATAAGATATCTAGTTATTCATTTATGTGATCACTGTTGAGAGTGTCCTCTAGTGAAAGTAGGAGCCCTACGCCTTATTTCCAAGCATTGAAACACCGTTTTCCGCCTGTTCTGCTACATGTTTGATTGCTGTCATTTTTATTTCAGATTGCTATTATCACTTATTATCATCCATATTACTTGCATTTTACTCTCTCTTCGCCGAACTAGTGCACCTATATACGTGACAAGTATATTGGGTGTGTTGGGGACACAAGAGACTTCTTGTATCTTAATTGCAGGGTTTCTTGAGAGGGGTATCGTTGACCTCTACCTCCCTGAGTTCGATAAACCTTGGGTGATCCACTTAAGGGAAACTTGATGTTGCTCTACAAACCTATGCACTTGGATACCCAACACTGTATACAAGAATAGAAGCGTGCGTGGACATCAACCAACTGTTATTTTTTTATCCAACATGTTATCTATCTGTTTTGGAGAGACACCTCTAGTGAACTATGGACCCCGGTCTGTTTCTTTACACTGATATACAACCACTGCAACCAGTGTTTTCCTGCTGTTTTACTACTGCAATTATTGTTCTCTTTCATCTACTGCAAACAAATATTATGTTCCACACTATACATCTAATCCTTTGTTTCAGCAAAACCGGTGAGATTGACAACCTCACTGCTTCTTTGGAGCAAAGTAATTTGATTGTGTTGTGTAGATTCCACGTTGCTGCTGAACCGGTAGGGCGCCCTGCCAACATCAGCTGCATCAACTTTCGGGAGTGATTTTTTCTCCTACTATTCGATTCAACCTTGGTTTCTTTCTGAGGGAAAACTTGCCGCTGCACTCTTCACACCCTACGCTTGGGGTTTCCCAACGTGCTTCAGTCATCAAGTTCACCTATGTTATTTGTGTGTAATCTATTATTTGTGCCTCGCTCCTAAGACTTGTCAGGTATCCAAGACCCCGAAGAGTGATCAAGGTAAAGGTATAGAGAGAGTAAAGTGAAAGGTTGATCAGGAACATCTGTGATAGGAGGATCAGTAAGACTGATGGAAGCGGATCTCTGAGGAACTAACAATAACATCACTGTGCTTAATGCTTTCGTCTTTCTTTTTAGAATTAGAAACCGAGGCAACCCCGCGAGACGGAACGAATACATGGCCAAGGTTGGACGAATTACTCTATGTTCACTCGTGCTCGGAGGCATAGTGGACTACTAGATGCATTACCACACAACTAAATAGCATATGTATTAATTACTAAACTATTTTAACTCTATCTTATTTATCCCATACTACCAATGCCCTGATGTAGGTGAAACCTTATGCCCATGCCTATTTTTATTATTGATAACAATCTATTTTGCAATACAAGAATTGGTCCGGTTAAACAGGAATTAGCAAGCTTTCTTTGGATTCACAATGGTCTCATCAAGCACATACTTACTGGTTCGATAAAACTTTGGGTCTCAAGGAGTTTTTTTTACAATACTACAATCTGGTAATCCGGATCGAAGGTATCATGAACAACCTGCAAAAAATGAGCATCTCTGACCTTGTTAAAAACAACAACATTCCTGCAGTTCCAAATAGCGCATCCAAAGCACAAGTACCAATCATATACAGACTTTAGTACTTTTATCTACCCCATCTAGCCAATTATCAAACATGTTACTTATACTAATTGGAGGTGAAAGATTAAATGTGAAGTGAATAAGTCTCTAAACATCTCACACAAAAGGGTATGATATAAATAAATGTTCAACCGACTCATCAGATTGATGCACATCATTTACATCCAGTCCATTGCCTTTTAATCAAGTTGTCTTTGGTGAGTAACACTTTACGGTAAATAAACCATATGAACGATTTTATTTTAAGAGGTACTTTCAGATTCCAAAGCTCTTTGCGCACATAAGATATGCCCAAGCATGAAATCAGCATACATAGACTTTACCGAGAGCACACCATGTGAGTCAACTTCCGTCAGAATGCATCCGGTTCATTTGCAAGAGAAACATTCATAATTTCACTACAAGATCTTTCCAAGCAACCCACTTGTCCCCCTTTAAATTCCGTCGAAATTCAATATTCAATGGATTATGAGATAGAACATGCACCAGTAGCACATTCTTATTTTAACTATACTAACCAAGGATGGATATTGCACTGCCAACTGTTCATCACCCAGCCATGTATCTTCCATAAACGGGTCAGCGGGCTATTACCCACTTCAAACGCCACACGTTTGAAGGACTCGTCTCTCACCTCCATGATCCCCTTCCAGAAGGGGGAGTCATAAGATTTTGACTGAACCTGAGCCAAGTTTTTATCATGAAGGTATTTATTGCATAACAACTCCCGCCAAACATCGTCTTTATTTAAAATCTTAAATATCCATTCATTTGTTCTTTATGTCAAGTACCTCAATACCTATCCCTCCTTGGTCTTTAGGACGACATATAATGATCCACTTAGTAAGCCGATAGTTTCTCTTATGATTATCACGCTGCCTGAAATAACGAGACACATAATAATCTAATCTCTTCTGCACCCAATTGGGTTAGAAAAAAAAAGATAGTAGAAACATTGGTAAGCTAGTTAGGACGGAATTTATCAAGACTACACGGTCTCCATATGAGAGCAACTTGCCCACCCAACAACCTACCTTTTTTAAACTGGTCCTCAATAAGTTTTCATTCTTTATTCAAAAACTTCATGTAGTGGATGGGTGTATTTCCAAATATTGGAATGGCAAAGAGCCCACCTCACACCCAAAGATGTTACGGTATTCGTCTTGAGATTTCTTAGCCTTACCAAAACAGTATAGCTCGCTCTTATAAAAATTAATCTTTAACCTAGAAGTTGCACAAAGATAGATAATATTAACTTCATGTTCACCGTTTTCTCATGATCATGTTTAAGAAACAAAATAGTGTCATCCGTATATTGTAGAATCGATATCCCTCCGTCAACAAGGTGAGGAATAAGATTCCCAACTTGGCCGTCCTCTTTTGCACATGCAATCAGGACGGCTAACATATCTGCCATAGTATTGAACAACATCGGAATAAAGGATCACCCTGCCGCAGCCCCTTTAACGTTTGAAAATAATGACTAAAATCATCATTCACACGGATCCCAACGCTTACACTTTGAATGAATCTACTAACCCATTCAGACCATTTTGGGCCAAAACCCTTCATGCATAGATACTGTTGAAAATTGTGTGGCTATATATGAAATATGTACTCTCTTCATATCAAAATATAAGATGTTTTAGCGTTTTCTAGATAACATATATCTTTACGCGTGTAGATTCATGTGCATTTTACACTAAAATACGTTTAGTACGTGTAGTTATAGAAAATGTTAAAGCACCCTACATTTTAAAACGAAGCGAATAGTTTTATTAAAACCCTTCTTTTCTCTACTGCTCTTTTTATATTCACGTCCGCATTGTCTATGTATGAGATCTTTGCCTAGCGACCGGGGTACAAAGAAACCTTTGACGCAACATGGTATATGGTTGGAGCGAGCAACATTTGAGGTGTTTACGTATGTTCGAATGACGGTGTAGTATTCGGATCACCAATCCTGCACTTTAGGTTGCTCTTTCATTTATTGAACATGTTCTTCTTTATTTTGGTTGCTTGGCTACTTGTTGGCTACATGCATCTTATTATGCATGGACCAGATGTTTAATTCCGACGTGAGTCAATAAAACTCTCTTTATCCAAATGCAAATATTTCGGCATCCTCTATTTTTCTACGTCAAAATTTTAAACCCTGAACAAACATTCAAATATTGCACCATTTATCCTTAAGTTTCTCTCTTGTTTACATGGAACAAAACCTTTGGATGGTGCTAAGGTCAAGCGGCCGCACAGGTGTCGGCAGCCGGAGGCCAAAGCCGCCTTAACACGGTCCCGAAAAGGCAAGTATCCGTCGCGACCTGCGCCTGACCGCACGTGTGCGCGCGTCCATCCTAGCAAAAGGCCACCGCAACTAAGAGTGATCGATCGATGATATCATTAGACAGTGTGTGCGCCCATTTGATTAACATATCGGCATGGATGGCATCACATAAATTAGTCAGTGCCAATTAGGCACTCATCGGTACTAGCCTCGCAAGAAGAAATAAAAAAGCACTCATAAGTAGAGAACCTTATCTAGCTCTAGCAAACGAACCCCTCTTCCTTTTCTCCTTTGTCTCGGCTAGCTGTGAAGCATTACATTGGACAGAAGGAAAACTTTGCTTTGTGCAAAGTGGGCAATCTTTAGATAATCATTATAGTTACACCCACGTCTCATAGGGATACTTTATCAATTTGAATATATGCATCTACTACATCTAAATACTTCAAAACAAATTACATGCAAACAGAGCGATCGGACCCATATTTTTTAGTTAGCATGAATAATTTGTGTACATGCTCTTCTTTTGAAACGGGTAACCCAGCCTCTGCATCTAGTAGATGCACACGGCCTTTTATATTAAAATGGCCAATGTCTGCGTTCCGTAATACGAAGATCTTTCAAAACGATGTACAAATTGCCACATTAACTACGTACAATTACCACGATAAAAATGTATAGTTGTACATAACCAAAGAGCAGGTATTTCAGCTGTTTACACCATGTAAGAGATGGTATCATGCCCCAAAGTCATTTTAGTCGGGTAGCTAAGTAGTGCATAGTCTCGCAATTAACAACGATTTTTTTCCCGAAACATGTCAACATGGGAAAATCTCGTCACGCAATCCAACAGTGAGGACATAATGTCAATTGGTTATATGATTTGTGAGATAAAAGTTTTTAAATTTTTAAAATTGAGATAATTTCATGCGTGAGAGAGAGGAGAGGGATGGGCTCAACTAATTAGCTGTATGCATATGAGGGAGTGTGCTAATTATTTTGCATGCGATGAGAGGATATGATACTACACAAGAGAGTAAACATATGATGCTGCAAGGTAGCCCGGTCGAATGTAAATATCGTGCGTCTTATCGTAAAACTCTTTAGATCATTTTACCACACCATCGCGATCCATGGGAAGCAAGAGAGAAGCGAAGGGGATGACTGCTGTTTGTGGCGAGCTTCGAAAGGATGCTTGACGGCTGATGGACGTCTAATCATGGCTTGACTATCCTACTTGGCACCCCCAAACAGAGGCATCAACCGTAAATAGGAGGAGAAAGAACATACATAGAGAAGGCAAAGACAAGTGGACAGAGAGACTGAAACAAGAAACAAGATGTTGAAAGAGGAAATGATGGCTCAGCCTAATCTCCCATGTTGAGTTTATAGATTATGTGCAATCTCTAGATCGTTAATTTTATAAATGTAGTATAAATTGTATAACATAAGAGTTAAATTTAAAAATATAACATATAGAGTTTCTAATGTTTTTTTTGTAATATATACCTTATGTTACATTGGGAAAATGCCGATCTAGAGGTACGACAGGACTAATAAGCCAAATCAAACCAAAACATACAGATTTCGCGACCAAATAATTGTCCAGTAGCACTATTCTTTAGTTAGGCATCTCCCAATACGTTGTCTCTTAGCACATTTCTATGGAAGATATCAAAACCTAAGAAATAGCTAGCCAATACATTGTCTTATAAGGGTTGTACTGAAATGATGTTGTATTTGATGATCATTGCCTCATACTTGCATATATTTGATGGAGTTTTTTTTTTAACTATGACTACGTGCAATAGTTGTATGTTAGAACGATACAATGTTTCTCTCTCTACTCGTTAGGTATGGTGCCACATCAGCATTTTAGTTATAATAACGTGTTAAGAAACTAGTATTGAGAGAGGCCTTATGTGCATGGTCTTTTGCATGTGATTCTGTCTACGTACTCGCTCCGTTCACGAATAAGTTCTTGTTTTTGTTCTTAGTCCAAATTTAACCAACTTTATATAAAATAGTAGTAACATATATGACATCAAATTTGTATATTTTAAAACTTCAGGTCAAGACGAATCTAGTGATACCAATTTAATATGATAGACGATAACACTTTTTTCAATAAAATTGATCAAAATTTAATAAGTTTAACTATGGATAAAACCTAGATATATGTTTATTCGCGGATGGGGAGGGGTACTCAAATTGTGTCATTATACAAGATAATAAAGTAATTACAGTTTCGGTGCGGTGAATTACTAGCTATCAAAGCATCTCTGTGTGCACAATCCATAGGAACCGTAGGCGGGGCGCCGTTGCGGAGGCATCTGGTGTGTTGTGCGTGTTTAGCTAGTTTGTGCACGGTGCTGGCATGCGACAAGCTGGCGCCGCAAGAGCCGCACGCTTGACAAGCTGTGATTTGGCGCCAAGCGCTCAAGTTGTACATATCTTGTTCTTATTTCCTTTGTGGCTTAGCTTAATTAGGTGCAAAGTGCACCTAGGCTTTTATACCAGCTTTGTGTAATGCGGCATGATTAGCAGTTACGCATGCATGTAGGTATCGACTTTAGCTACCTTAACGTGGGCGATCGATCATTTCAGGCAAAAAAACGTGTGGCGCTATTACGATGTGTACAACGCTAGAGATTTGGTGCATCTGGGCTCTAGTGCTCCTGCCAATTAAAAAATTCGAACAAAATATTTACAAGTTCTAAAAAACTATTTAAAAAATATGGATGTAGCCAATAGTATATCCCACAAACATGTAAAATTTAAATTTGAAATGCAAAGTGGTGTGGGCTATACAAAAATAACAAAATTATAAATCCGAGTAATGCCTATTTTCAAATCTCTAAATTTCATCATTTTTTTCATTTTTTTGTAGTCCATAATATTTTGTATTTCAACTTGAAAATTTGCACGTTTATGGTATATACCATTGGCTACATTCAGTTTTTTTTTTTGAATATTTTAGAACTTATAATTGGTTTTCATTTTTTTTAATTTGCTGGACCACTGGAGCTCGGGAGGCAAAAGCACTTTCCGAATTTCTCATCACTACTTAAAAATGGTTTGATTAATGATCCCAACATTAATGATGGCCGAAAAATCATGTCATTGGGGATGACTTCAATTGATAGATGAGTTTTGGTGAAGAATCACGACTAAACTCTAGCAGATACTCAAAAGGAGGCATACTAAAAAACCCGTTAGATTTTAGTATGGAGAGAAAAAAAAGGGTCTACTCAAAGGACGTGTTCGCGCATTTCCAACCGTTATCCCATTACAGTGTAAACTCATACCGCTAATTATGTTTGTTTCGTTCTGACCGTAAACAGGTTCCCGTAACGAATAACAGCGCAAGTGAAAACTGTTACTGGTCAGCCCCTACCAGAAACAGATCATGTTACCGCCGGGGATCCAAGAGCGAGAAAGCCGGCCTCGATCCCGACTGCCTTATTATCCTTCCGCAGATACCCTCCTCTGCCCAGTCGCGGCGCTGGTGCCGACGCCGACGGTGGTCCAGGATCCACAAATTTTGCCTCGACATTCTCTACTACCAGCAATGGCAGCGCCGCCATGCAAAGAGCAGCTGCAGCCTCAGATCTCCTTCCGTGCTTGTAGTGCCCTTCTTGATGACCCACAAGTATAAGGGATCGTGTGTAGCCTTTTTGATAAGTAAGAGTGTCAAACCCAACGAGGAGCTAAAGGTAGGATAAATATTCTCTCAAGTTCAATCAACCACTGATACAACTCTACACACACTAAACGTTTGCATTATCTAGGAAATAAAACTAGAGCAATAATACGGGTATGAGAGATAGCTTTGCAAGATAATAAATACAAGAAAATAAATGTTAGTGCTGCAGCAATAAAATATACTAAGTAACCATAAACTAACAGTACCATGAGTGTGGAAAAGTGGTCGTAGTTGTGGTGGCTTTGTCCAAGATTAATTAGTGAAGATATCGGGTTCATTGTCTTCGATGCAGTTTTCTATGTGGGAGAGGCAAAGCTAACAATCTCTCGCTATCCAATGATTGCAAGTACTTATGATTAGAATTCTAGCAAACATCTGTAACTAGTAGAAGATACATTAAGGTAAAAATACCCAACCATAGTCTTAAGTTAATGGTCCTCTTACTCTCATACGTGCAACTAACCAGTTTGAGTTGTTAGGTTTCTGTCACTTCGGCAGAACTACGCCCATTCCTTTGCAAATACTACTAACACTATGGTGGTGATCCAAGCGAGCACAAATATAATGGACACCAAAGGACAGTACCATATCAACATACAACTCTAATGAACCAAAGACATTCAAAAGACAAATAAACTACGCAAACATGACATAGATCATAGGATAAATATTATAGCATCAACCACCATGTTTACATAGGACAGTATAGAGGTTTGTGGGAGGATGAACCACTGAATACAAGGAGGAGATGATGATGGAGGTGTTGGTGAAGACGGCATCATGGCAGAGAGGATGGAGAAGGGGCAGCACGTGAGGTGCAGGGCGGCGCCGGCGTCGCAGGGGGCTCCTCCTGCGCCGGCTGGCCATCATGGGGGAGCGTCGCCCCTTAGCCCCCTTACTCCATGGCTTCTTGGTGCTGTAGATGAGCCCTCCCCCATGGAGATGAGACCATAGGGGAGGCAAAATTCGTGGCATTTGGTGGCTGTCCAAGAATTAGGGTTTTCCTCTCCTTATATGTGATGGGACAATGCTCCCGGCTCTCCGATGGATAGCCCCTTGATCTAAAGGTTCTTGGTCACCTCTAGAACCTTCCTAAGGACCTCTCACAGCCCCAAAGTCATGGCTTGGCCGAATCCATCAAATATGGTAAGAGTTGGACTCAATCCTGTCACCGATTCCCGTAATCCCTTAATCATATATATATCCTCCAGTAAAAAATGGGTCCACAGGTCGCGTACGAACTCGGATTGGGCTGTTCTTGGGCTTAAATGAAAGGTATGGAAATGGCCAACAACTTTGTAGGAAATTGGATCTTCAGTTGACGTTGTCTTTGGGGGTAAAACTGATGATCTCTAAAAACTGTTGGTGGACAGATTTCAGGAAAGTCAGAGTCCTTTTCCAACAAGTCTCCTTTTGTGTTTTTTCTTGTTAATTCCTACACATCAAAGAGTAAAACAATAACATTGTGCACTATTGAAACTATTAATAGGTTAGTCCAAATAAATCATAAACTTTATATAAAAACAAGTGTCAAAAGCATAATATTAGCATGAAACAATCAAAAATTATAGATACGTTATGGACGTATCAACATCCCCAAATTCAATTCCTGCGTCCTCGAGTAGGTAAATGATAATAAAGTAATTTTTTATTGTAAATGCTACGATCAGGTCCTTAAAAATTGCATGATGTATGGATAGTAAAACTTAACAATCATGTTACCTAATGAAAAGTATCAATGAACTAAGAGCTCATAACATGAAATTTATAAACATCAGCAAGATTGTAATGATCATAATAAAGCATGGTAGAGTGGTATATCACTTGCCCTTAATTGTGGAGCAAAAAATAAATGCCAGGGCACCTCTGAAGCTCAAGATAATACTAGAAGTAAAAATATCAAAGATACAAGCATCAAAGTTATACTACAACTAACCATGCTTTGGGACAAACACATAACACTAAGAATGACAATTATGCTCTCAAAACGGTGCTCAAAGAATATGGTGGCGACTCAACATATAAGTAAAAGAAATGCCCTTCGCGGAGGAAGCAGGGATCACTAATGTGCTAGAGATTTTATTTTATTAAACAGAGGTATTAAAAGTTTGACACTCCTCCCATCCATCTTACACAAACCATGGCTAACCAAATCCTCGGGTGCCTGCCGACAATCACATACCATGGAGGAGTGTCTATATTTTAAGAGAGGTGTATGCTAGTGTCAACGAATGATAAACAGAAAATACAGTACGTCACAAGCCAACTAGATTTCACAAGAGCGGCTCCCATATGAAGGACGCATCTGGGTAGAAGGTCATCCCTCTTTCTCTTTTGTTTACACAATTATGCTTTGACTCATAAATCAGGGGCAAAAATAGTGAAGATAATTTCTTTGCATTAATTTGGGACTGGGCACCCCGCTGCCAGCTCTTCTATCAATTGGATAAGCGGATGAAGTCACTAGTCCAGGGTGTGAAATCCAATCAACAAGTGAGATAAAGATTCTCTATTTACGTCCTCATGAGCAAAAACAAGAACACAAAAAAGGAGTAATTTTGAAAGTTTTAAAGGTAGCACATGAGCAATTTACTTTGGAGTGGCAGTTAAATACCACATCGGAGTTTATAGTGGACTCTGTGGAATAACTTGGTTTTCATGGATTTGGAGGCACAAGTAGAGCTCGTACTCAGTGCAAGTGAAGGCTAGCAATAGACTGGGAAGCGACAATCAAGAGAGCAATAATTACCGTAGTCATGTTTGCGACAAAGTAAAATTAACTGAGGCATAAAATTGATACTAGAACTCTGAGGCAAAATAAATCATCGAGACTTATTAACTTTTTGTTTTCCGTCTTAGCATGCGTGAGCATGTGCCAAGTCGATTCAAATGAAACATACAGAGGAGGATACCACAATGCCATACCCTACTATGAATAGGACAATGCATGTTAAGAACAAAATGACATAATATACACTATTAGCAAGTTGAAACTAACCATAAGAAAACATAAACTACTAAACAATATCATTTGCACATCATTTTTAAGTTTACTAAACTTTGAACCACCTCTCTAAACAGGAGATAAATAAAAGATATGACGATCAATTTATTAATATAACTGGTGTTTGATGCTAAGACAAATAAATAGTAAGGTAGAGACGCTCCAAGTTTATTTAAGTTTCTATGTTGCTCGAAAAACAAAGTTTAAAGGTTTGCAAACCGAGGGGTTGTTGATGAAGAGGGATGCGGAGACATACCCAAGCTTATGACTTTGGCCATTCTTCAATATTTCTCTGTTTGGTGTTCCTTCATTCTCTGTGAAAAAACTTCAACACAAAAACTTTCCTCTTCTTTTCTGCGGTTAGACATTAGTGCAATAGATAATATTTCCAAAGTGCTTCTATTAAAACAAATCAATTTTGTTTTAGAGTTACAGAAAGGTTGCTTAAGTGTCCAACTTATAAATAAAAGGTAAGGCCCAAAAGGACTCAAATGAAAACGTAAAAGAGGCCACTCTTGCAACAAAAGTCAGAATTTGTTCAAAAAAACGACAGCTGGAAAATGTAATTTTAGGTGCACTTAAAAATGTCAGAAATTTTTGCCAATTTTTATGCATGCATAGGATTAGGTGATACATAATCTGTAAAAATTTCGTGACTTAACAAGTTTCCTGTAAAATATGAAAAATCGCACAGTGGGCACTAGATGCTGAAAACAGAAAAGCCATTTTTTTACATATATATCAACTAAGCCAAATGGGTAAAACTTGGTACTTTATTTTTGATAAACTAAGAGACCAGAGGCTAAAGAAGATCTAAACATTCTAGATACATCAGGGTAAACAAAACAAAACTTAAAGCAAAGAAAATGACGCTCCAAGAATAACACATTATATATGAAGCAATAAAAATATAGTGTCTTGAAAGAGGACCTGATATTTTTGTTGATGAAGAAGGGGATGCCTTGGGCATCACCAAGCTTTGACGCTTGTGCTTCTTAGATATATATTGGGGTGACATGGGCATCCCCAAGCTTGAGCTTTTGTCCATTCTTCATCTTCTCTCCCTACACTTGAAAACTCACTCCATACAAAACTTCACACAATCTTCATTAGCAACGTTAGTGTAACCAAAATACTAACCAACTTTGGTTAAGTTTCAACACAAGTATAACAACCATTAAAACATTAGCTACTGTCACAACTTCTTTGAAAGCTCTTCCCCTCAAAATAATACCAAAAGAAAAATATTAAGAGGCAAATAAAATATTGGCAGAAATCTGTCAAAACAGAACAGCAGGTAAAGATCGATTTTTTTGAAAAATATTATGTTCATCAAATCAAAAAGTGAAAAGTAATGAAAGTTGGATAACAACCTGGGGCATATTCACAAAAAGTTTAGCTCAATTCGATGTTCTGGCTGAGAGAAATAATTTTTTTGGTGGCAGCACAGAATCTGTTTTAGGACAGCAACTTCCCCAAATCTTACTTCCTCCCTATTAGAGTCTATTCTTGACACACAAATAAAAATAAAAAATGATAAGAAGAGTTTTCTACATAGGTAACAACTTCCAAGAATCCAAGAAACAAAATAAACTGAAAGAAAACAACACGAAAACGGAATAAAACATGGGTTATCTCCCAAGAAGTGCTTTTCTTGAACGTCTTTTAGCTAGGCATGGAAAAATGAGGGATGCCTTGGGAATCCCCAAGCTTTTATGATTGAATATTATTGAATATTTAATTGATGTTCACTTAGGAGTTCTCAAGATTGAGCTTTTTCTCTTCTCATTTATCTCGTATCACCATCTCTATTGGATCTTAAATACTACATTCACATAAAACTTGACAAAACCTCATTAGTATGGTTAGTACTCATTAAATAAAATCCACTCATGTTAAAGCTTTGACAAGTTTAAATTAATATTACCTACTGTATACTAACCAATTTATAATATTTATCGATCAAATAAAGATTATAAATATTGAGTATGCGCACAATACAAAATAAGCATGACAATCTGCCAAAACTGAACAATATGTAAAGATGACAGTTAACGAGATATCTACGTAGCTCAAATAAAGAAACTCAAAACTAATGAAAGACAGATAATGATCTCAAGTTTATGCACAAAAAAATTCAAGTAAAAATAATATTCTGAGATTTATCACGATTTTTTAAGTGAGGCACAGGAAATCTGTCTAAACAGAATCAGTCAGTAAAGATAGAATTATTAGACATATCTACGTACCTCAAATCATAAAAAGTACTTCTAATGAAATAAATATAATAATCATTAATTTGCACTCAAGAAATTTCAGATTAATATCACTTTCTAGTGATTTTAAAATTTTCTACGGTGGAGCCCAAAATCTGTTTCTACGCAGCAAAGTGGCAAACTTGCATCATAAACAAACTAGAAGTTATCTATACATTTTATTTTTATGGTACAAAGGAATATGTACAATATATACACAATATATACAAGTTTTTAACTGAAAAGCTTCCATGGAAATAATTTTTTTGGTTTCATAGACATGAACACAAGTGTTCAAGGTCGACCCCCACTTAACCATTACTCATCTTTCCAATCACTTTCCTTTTTGAAAACATTTTTAGATACCAAGTACAACTTTTTTTTAATTCGTGTTCCCTATCCATAACTAAAGATAGCAAACAACTTAAAACTGAAAAATAAAACTACTTATAACTGAAAGCAAAATTACTTAGAGACAAAGCAAACAAGTGCACACAAGAATATTCACCCCCACACTATTGCTCCCCCGCAACGGCGCCAGAAAAGGTCTTGATGACCCACAAGTATAGGGGATCGTGTGTAGCCTTTTTGATAAGTAAGAGTATCGAACCCAACGAGGAGCTAAAGTTAGGATAAATATTCTCTCAAGTTCAATCAACCACTGATACAACTCTACACACACTAAACGTTTGCATTATCTAGAAAATAAAACTAGAGCAATAATACGGGTATGAGAGATAGCTTTGCAAGATAATAAATACAAGAAAGTAAATGTTAGTGCTGCAGCAATAAAATATACTAAGTAACCATAAACTAACAGTACCATGATTGTGGAAAAGTGGTCGTAATTGTGGTGGCTTTGTCCAAGATTAATTAGTGAAGATATCGGGTTCATTGTCTTCGATGCAGTTTTCTATGTGGGAGAGGCAAAGCTAACAAGCTCTCACTATGCAATGATTGCAAGTACTTATGATTGGAACTCTAGCAAACATCCGTAACTACTAGAAGATACATTAAGATAAAAATACCCAACCATAGGCTTAAGTTAATGGTCCTCTTACTCCCATACGTGCAACTAACCAGTTTGGATCCTTAGGTTTCTGTCACTCCGGCAGAACTACGACCCTTCCTTTGCACATACTACTAACCCTATGGTGTTGATCCAAGCGCGCACAAATATAATGGACACCAAAGGAGAGTACCATATCAACAAACAACTCTAATGAACCAAAAACATTCAACCAAGAAATCAAAAGACAAATAAACTACACAAACATAACATAGATCATAGGATAAATATTATAGCATCAAACACCATGTTTACATAGGACAGTACAGAGGTTTGTGGGAGGATGAACCACTGAATACAAGGAGGAGATGATGATGGAGGTGTTGGTGAAGGCGGCATCATGGCGGAGAGGATGGAGAAGGGGCATCACGAGAGGTGCAGGGCGGCGCCGGCGGCCGTCGGCGGCGCAGGGGGCTCCTCCTGCGGCGGCCGGCCATCATGGGAGAGCGCCGCCCCTTAGCCCCTTATTCCATGGCTTCTTGGTGCTGTAGATGAGCCCTCCCCCTTGGAGATGAGACCATGGGGAAGGCAAAATTCGTGGATTTTGGTGGCTGCCCAAGAATTAGGGTTTTCCTCTCCTTATATGTGATGGGACAATGCTCCCCGGCCCTCCGATGGATGGCCCCTTGATCCAAAGGTTCTTGGGCACCTATAGAACCTTTCTAGGGACCTCTCACAGCCCCAAAGTCGTGGCTTGGCCAAATCCATCAAATATGGTAAGAGTTGGACTCAATCCCGTCACCGATTCCCGTAATCCCGTAATCATATATATATATATATATATATATATATATATATATATATATATATATATATATATATATATATATATATATATATCCTCGAGTAAAAAATGGGTCCACGGGTCGCATACGGACTCGGATTGGGCTGTTCTTGGGCTTAAATGAAAGGTATGGAAATGGCCAACAACTTTGTAGAAAATTGGATCTTCAGTTGACGTTGTCTTTGGGGGTAACACTGATGATTTCTAAAAACTGTTGGTGGACAGATTTCAGAAAAGTCAGAGTCCTTTTCCAACAAGTCTCCTTTTGTGTTTTCTTGTTAATTCCTACACATCAAAGAGTAAAACAATAACATTATGCACTCTTGCAACTATTAATAGGTTATTCCAAATAAATCATAAACTTTATATAAAAAAAGCATAATATTAGCATGAAACAATCAAAAATTATAGATACGTTATGGACGTATCACTTCTCCAGATCCGATTGTTTGCGAATCTGTTTCTGGCAGCCCCGCCATGCAAGGAGCAGCGCTGCCAGGCAAGGAGCCGCTGGCGTTCTCCCCTCCTCACTGCCGTGATGTATCCTTTTCTAGCCATTCATATTTTCTCTCTTTGGATCCCTGCTAAGCTATCCATTTCCGTTACATACATGAATGATGAACCAAACAAGTTTGCAAGTTTCCCATTTTGTTACCATTACCTTCCGTGAGCCGATTCCCATACCATTAACGATAACAAAGTTGAACCAAACAGGTACAAAATGCCCTATGTACTCAATTTTGTATAATAAAAAATTGGGCCCCTAAACTACATTTTTTTACAGAATTAGAGACAATTTTTTTGTATATACAGAAATCACAATTAACTTGGCGGGTGGAAAATTTCGAGTCAACTGCCGCCGGACTAGCCGGGTGCGCCATGGGTCGACGATTTTTTGTCGTTGTTGTTTCCAATGACTAGGGACAAACCGCTAGTGATAATCTCTAGTACTGCATGAAAGTATAGAGCGAGTTGTTGTGACTGAGGCGAAATGGCTCGCAGGGATAATGTGCTCCCAAAGTGAACAACAATTTGTAAAAATACTTATAAATGTTAAAAAAGGATAGTAATTATATTTATTTTTTAGAAAAGGGGTTATACCCTAGTCTCTGCATCGAGTGATGCACACAGCTTTTATTACTTATTGAGTTTCAGTGTGTGTTAAGAGATTACAACGACAAGCTCCTTACAGGACGGGAAAGCTCCCTCAAACCAATAGCAGGAACAAAACTACGAAAACCTATTAATATGTTGCCACGTATCTCGGGAGAAAAAAATCATGTGCCACCGTAAGGAGACGTCTGCAGCCATCAACCATAAGCTTCCTCTGGTCCAAAGGAAGTAAGAAAGCCCATAGCTGGATCCAATGTGCTGCCTTGAAGATAATCTGTAAGACATGAAAATGATCTTTCTTGTTAAAAACAACATCATTCCTACAAGTCCAAATGGCCCAACAAATGGCCGACACTCCAATTCTAATCCTAGCTTTAGTCTTCTTATCAATCCCATTTAACTAATTCGCAAACATGTTTGTTACGTTGGAGGGGGGGGGGAATTTGTAAGAACAAAAAACCACACGCCACACAAGTTTAGCAAAAGGGCAAGAAATAAAAAGATGCTCAACAAACTTATCATTCCCACAAAAATAACAATGTGTGTCACCTTTCCACCCTTTTCTAGCTAAATTATCTCTAGTTAGCAAAACTTTCTTGTCTAAGAACCACATGAAAATTTTAATTTTGAGAGGAATCTTCAATTTCCACAAATAAGTTTTGAGGAAGATTGCATGACCATTCATCATATCCTAATACATGGATTTAACAAGGAACAGCACATTCTGTGTCAAATTCCAATGAAACTTATCCTCAGATGGAACAACAGAAATATTCATCAAACGCAAACAAAGGTGAGACCACATATCCCGAGTATTACCTATTAAATTACTACGAAAATAAATATTAATATGGTGTAGCATTGTGAAATACATCATGTACAGAAACATTTTTATATTGCACAATATTATATAAGAGAGGGTATTGATCTGAGAGAGGAGTTGGACCTAACCAAGTGTCTTCCCAAAATCCAGTTCCCTCCCCATTCCCAACTTTAAAAGAGCCTCTACGAAAGAAGTCCTCCTTAACTCTCATTAAACCTTTCCAAAAGGAAGAATCATTAGGTTGTGCTTCAACATGAGCTAAAGATTTACTATGAAGGTATTTGTTCTGCAATAATTCCTGCCAAACACCATCTTCAGTAAGAATCTTAAATAGCCATTTACTAAGTAAACACTTATTTTTCAGCTCAAGCACTTCCACCCCTGATCCGCCCTGATGCTTAGGTCTACAGATAATATTCCATCTTGTTAGCCTATATTTTCGTTTGTTCTCATCACTTTGCCAGAAAAATCGAGATATGTAAAAACCAAGTCTCTTATGAACTCCAATAGGAATTTCCAAGAAAGAGAGCGTAAACATGGGTAGACTAGCTAACACAGAATTAACTAGCACTAAGCGGTCCCCATAAGATAATAATTTACCTTTCTAATACCCAAGTTTGTCCTCAAAACGACTCTCCACTGGGTGCCACTCAGAATTTTTAAGTTTTCTGTGATGGATAGGGATTCCCAAATAATTAAAAGGTAGAGAACCAGACTCACAATCAAAAATTTGTTTATACTGACTTCCTACCTCCTCATCCTTTCCAAAACAAAACACTTCACTCTTATGAAAGTTAATCTTGAGACCCGATAGTTGCTCGAAGATACACAAAATTAACTTAAGATTTAGATCCTTATAAAGATCATGCTCTAAGAATAAAACAATATCATCAGCATACTGGAGTATAGACAAACCTCCATCAACAAGGTTAGGAATTAGACCCCCCCCTAATTTGTCCATTTTCCTTAGCCCTAGCAATAATAATATCCAACATGTCTGTAACATTATCAAAAATGATAGGAGATAGAGGATCCCCATGCCTGAGTCCTTTTTTCGTTTGGAAATAATGACCAATATCATCATTTACCCGAATACCTACACCTCCCCCCTGGACAAATTTCATAATCATTTTGCACCAATCTTGTGCAAAACCTATCATACGCAAAGCTTGTTGAAGAAAGGGACATTTGACCTTATCATACGCCTTCTCAAAATCAATTTAAAGAATAACCCTATCCAATTTCTTCTTCTTAAGTTCATGAATAGTTTCGTGAAGGATAACAACTCTTTCTAAAATGTTTCTCAAAGGCATGAAAGCCGAATGAGAAGGCCGAACTATCTTATTCACAATTTGGGTAATACGACTGGTACCCACCTTTGTGAAAATCTTAAAACTAACATTGAGAAGGCATATAGGTCTGCACTGTTGAATCTGAATCGCATTATCTTTCTTAGGCAGCAAAGTTATCACTCCAAAGTTCAGCTTAAACAGCTGAAGATTACCTTGCTTAAACTGTGTAAACATAGCCATCAAATCAAATTTAATAATCTCCCAGAAAGCCTTATAGAACTCTGTCGGAAACCCATCTGGACCCGGAGCTTTATTCAGTTCCATTTGCGATATTGCCTCAAATACCTTTCCCACTAAGAAATAAGAAATGAGAATATCGTTTTCCTATGATTATGACTCTCCACTAAGGATAAATAATTGGGAACCGAAGGCCCAAATAATTTTTTATAATATTCAGTAACATAATTTCTTAAGTTTTTTTTTCTCCAACAATAGTTCCCTCATCTTGTTCCAACTGAAAAATTAATTTCTTACGATGTTTCCCATTCGCAATAAGATGAAAGTGTTTAGTATTGTCTCCCCCTCCCGAATATGCCTAACCTTAGCCCTCTGCGCCCATTTACTCTCTTCCTCTCTACGAATACAGCACAAGCAATCATTAGCCTCACGAAGAGTATCCCTCTCGGCCAAAGACAAAGCAACACTCTCAGCTCTGAGATCCAGCTCGTCAATTATCTTGAGCAACCTATCTCTTTCAATACTATACTTACCGCTTAAATTCTTCGCCTATCCCTTAAGAAATCGTCTAAGATGCCTAATTTTATTCTGCCACCTCTCTATAGCCGAATCACCTTTGACTACCTCATTCCAAATAGAGGCAACCATCTCATAAAAACCATCCATTTTGAGCCACGAAAGTTCAAATGAAAAACGGCTTTTATTCCCAACATGAGCCCGAGCCCCAAAATCCAAAAGGAGGGGTGTATGACCCGACCCATTCCTAGATAAAGCTTGAACAGTAGCAAGAGGAAACTTATGTTCCCAATCCACTAAGGAAAGAATTCTATCCAACTTTTCAAAAGTAGTATTAGCCCTCCTACTTGCCCAAGTAAACTGCCTCCCCGAAAGCTCAATCTCCTTCAAGTCTAAACTATGAATAATAGCATTGAACATGATAGGCCACCTAGGATTATAATAATTATTATTCTCTTCAGGTTTTGTATTATGTTAAAATCCCCACCTACCAACAAAGGTAATGTTTCATTTTCACAAATACGAACAAGCTCTGATAAGAATTGAGGTTTATACTCATCCTGAGCAGCTCCATAAACCGAAACTAACACCCACTCGAAACCATCATGCTTAGATTTGACATACAGTTTAATCGAAAAATCACCCACATCCAAATTCTTAACCTCAATAGTCAAAGAGTTTATACCAATGAGCATACCTCCTGATCTACCCCTAGGTGGTAAACAAAACCACATAAAGTCCAAGCCCGAAGCTAGATGACTAAGAAAAGTAGATGCAAAATGTGATCTCCCCGTTTCAGACAAAGCAAGAAAATCAAATTTTCTCTCACGAATACTCTCTCTAATAAAATGATGCTTACCCGGGTCACGAAAACCCTCACTGTTCCAAAACATGCCACACACATTATGCATCTTATTTTGTTTTATTACGATTAATACGAACACTTCTGCATTTGTTAGATAAGGAATAATCTTTCTTCTTCCTTTATCGATTTACTTTCTCAACATTAACCACTAAATCAATTGGAGAAACATTATCATCAAAATAGTCCTCTTGAACCAAATCCTCGCTTAGACTAGCAGCTTTATTCAAAATTAAACTATGAGGTGGACTAACATAATTATTATCCAAGTTCTTATTAAGCATAGAAATAGTTCTGACCCTCTTTAATCAGCTTAGCAGACTCAATTATCTCAGCATGAGAAGACCCCAAAGAGACCCCTAAACTTGCAGCTCAATCCACAATATCAGAATCAGAAAAAGACATAATAGAAAGGCCCTTATGTGCATTCATACCTGCCCCGGAGTCCCTCCTAGCAGCAAGCAACATAGCTCTCTCCATATGCGTATCATCCGCATTGTGTTGAGCTCGAATACGGCCACTCGAATGCACGCCCGAACCAGCAGCGTCCAGAATGCCTCCAAAGTCTTCAATTAGCTTCTTAGATACTCCCATGTCAGCATTGAACAAACCACCGATAGGGAAAGTAGGCATAGGTGTGCCAAGTGCAAAGGTAGCAGCAGCCATCTGTAATGAAGGTGGAGTAACCCAAGACTGAGAACTAATCTCTCTTGAAACGATCCTCTCCTCCCCATTAACCTCTGGCCCAAAACCAACAGAAGACCCCTTTGGCAGAAAACCATGCACCTCCTCATCATTAGCTAACCTCTGGTCCACAACCACATCAGATACAACCACATCAGATGTGGTAACAACAACCGACCCGGTTGCCTCCATCGCACGGACATCAGCATCACCCGTGGCCCTCATCGTCAGCGTGTTAGCAGCAACCTCAGTACATATGCACTCAACCATGATGTCAAGACAACCGTGCCTATGCGGCAATCCACCACTATCAGCAGCAGTACTAGCAACCATAGAATCCGAAACCACATCAGCAACTAGCGCAGCCACCTCAACATGGTTAATTCCACTCGGAGCAGAAGGAGCCACTGCAGTATGCACCGACCCAGCCTCTCCTGCAGCCGAAACAACAAAGCCTGCCGCGACGGCAGCATACCCTTGCTTCTCTGCCGAGACGGCAGAAAATTTGAGCTGAAACGCTGCCACGGCAGAGCCTTCGATCGCTGTAGCAAAAAAGGCAGATTTATCTGCCGCGACGGCAGGTTAAGATACCGCGGCAGCAGAAATTGCAGATTTCTCTGCCGCGACGGCAGGAGAAGGTACCGCGTCAGCCGAAGTTGCAGTTTTCTCTGCCGTGACGGCAGGAAATGGTGTTGAACTCGTTATCCCGACAGATACCACCCCTTTGTCCTAAAAAACAGAATGTGCACGTACATCCCGAGCAGCATCACCCATAGCTGTCTCTATTCGATTAGCAGAGAACATCATTGCAACTTCTCTACGAGCACGATCAAACGACTGCTTAACCGAGGGTGAGAACAAAACCCCAACCCTCACCGTAGTTTCTTTGGGAACATCAGAACCCCCTCCACTCGGGGCAGTAGGAGTCTGATCAGAAGAAACAACAGGTACAACAGCCTTAGTTTTACCAGTTAGCTCATCGACCTTATCCTGAAAATCGTCCCCCAAGCCATCTGAATCATCATCGCTATCCTCATCATCATCCCCATCATCAACCATATCGACATCAGCAGGCTGTGATTGCAAAGTACCCTCCACCTCAAAGGACAGCCTATAAAACCCATCCCTAATGAACATCTGAAATCGCTTAGGAATTTTCAAATGATTAATACAACCAATCTTAATACAAAGAATACCATGTTTCCTTGTAAAATCCATATCTATCTCCAGTGTCATACCAAACATATCTCCCGCAGCCCAAAGAGACAGAAAATCACCAATATGAGGACTCGGAATCCCCACCACCCTCAGCCAAACCTCGGGCAACGAACTACATGGTTGTGGTCCAGTTATCAAAAGTAATCTCACAAGAATTGTTAGGCACAATACAACTTCCGAAAACCTTGAGCCTCTCTAACTCAGTGCTATTGGGAAATTCAACCTGAAAATTATTATGCCCCATTCTGACAACATTCCACACAAAATTCTCCGAAGGAACAAGTCTCTGCAGTTGTCTAGAAATCCCAGGAATAGTCATCTCCCCACCTGTCACAAGCACAGACGCCAGACAATGATTCTCCATCTTCGGCTTATAAGATTCAGTACATGGGAAAGAAAATTAGCTCCTCATGTCCATACCCATACACTAAAATCTGAGGTTTAGGTGCCGTCAACAAATGACATTTCCTTTCACCATGCAATGGACCCTCACAAATCTGACAAAAAGCCACCGTGCAAGATTTAGAACGATGACCTGCAATTCCACACTTGTAACACTTCTTTGCCTTCCTAGGGGCCACATTAGCCAGAGCATTGGTCATGTGTTCTGCAGAACCACAGCTCTACTTTTATTCTGACTCTCCACAGCGACAATCGGAGGGGGAACAGAAGTAACCGCAGGAACAGGATGAGTTACCACTGCAGTAGGTGGAGCCACCGAAACGGGGACCCCTGCCGATGCCGAGATCGCCTGTTGCACTCCTACCACTGCCGGTTGTGCCTGCTGAACCATCTGTACCGGGGCAATGGGCTGCTGCATCGTCCGAACAGGTACAGCTTGGACAGGCCCCTGATGCGCTTGTTGAGACACCTGTTGAACCGGCCTAGTGCTAACAGCATTATGCTTATAAAACCTGAAAAAACAAAACAAGCCCATACGGATATCAGGAAAAACAGACGAAGTGGAATGGGGCTTGATGTTTATATATGAAAAAAGGAAATGGAGCTTAACTTAGAAGTTGGAATTAAGTGGCACAAGTTCAGATTCCCGGCAGTAATTATATGAGCATACAATCCATGTCTTCTTTGTGCTCATACTGAAGTAAAACCAGAATTATAAGCACTAAATATGTTTCTTTCACACATGACGCAATCTTGAAAAATATTTGACCAAATTCTACACATATAAGAGACTCGTACGCCTAGATGTCGTTAGAATTATTTTCTATTTGGAAAAATATTTCTTTGCACCCGGGACTGTTGAATTTTCGGAGTAGCTCTTAATTAAATGAACCTGGAGAGCTAGGTCTGATCGCAGAATCACATGTTGATGAGCGCATCTTTTTTATTTCTTTAGATGGGTGATCTTTGTATCGATCCTTTGTGATCTTTGAGCTCTAAACTGTCATGCACTCTGAACTTCAATAAAATTTTAATAAAAGGCTTTATGCATCAATTTGATGCAGGCCGGGAGCTCACCTCCATTTCGGAAAAAAAATTGACCTAGCTTGGTTAATCTGTTAGTATTTCGAAATATCATAGTCTCTGGTCTATTTTGCAAATTAAACCAATAATCTGCTCAGTGGTGTTTTGGAATTAAACCAACATTCTGCTTATAAAACCTGAAAAAACAAAACAGGCCCATACGGATATCAGGAAAAACAGACGAAGTGGAATGGGGCTTGATGTTTATATATGAAAGAAGGAAATGGAGCTTAACTTAAAAGTTGGAATTAAGTGGCACAAGTTCAGATTCCCGACAAACCAGTGGTACGCAGACCTACCGGCCGCAAACGAAGCACTAGCTCAGAAGAATATCTTAGATTTTGCAACAAGAGAAATGCAAACAAACAACATGCATCCACGGAGTTCATTTTGGTTTTCTCTCTGACGGCCTAGGCAAAACTGTGGCCGTACCCATCAGAGAAGATATCATCTCTGCCTAGCTTTGCTAGCTGGTCCTTTTCTTTTTTCTTCTGAGAGAGCCTAGCTTGGTAGCTAGTAGCAGCATCAAATCTAGCAGCCGATCGATTGTCATGTCTGAATCCACGAGCACCACACAACCCGGCCGGTCGTGCATGCCAATTGTAGGATCAGAGAATGGCACCACTTGAGAAACTCCAATATATAGCTTTAGGGATCGACTGTGAGTACTTAATGCTGCTGCCTCCTGACTGGACGGCCAAAAAGCCTAGTTTTGTGTTTTTGCAACTTATGGCTCATGCAGCTGTACCGATCTTAGGACGATTTTTTATGTGGATGACACTATTCAGTTCATGTCCTGTTGTCTCTCGATGCCCTATCGTCATTGTACAGGATAGTTTGTCGTCTACAGAGAGAGGAAGAAAGATTTTCTAGTACATTCCCAATGCGTTTTATCTCTCCTTTAGGTGTGGTGCTCATTCAGTCATTCTACAGTCCACGAAAGCTTTGCTAGTTGGGAGAGATTTTTCTTCAGCCCACGAGGAAGACAGCCGGTGCTGAAGAGATTCTCCGCAACGCAGCATTTGAGGTCTAAAAGGAACAATGTGCAACGACATGGAAAGAAGGGTAGCTAGTAACACGATTCAAATTGATAGAAACCACACTCTTAAACTAGTATCTTCTTCATCCAAGACATTAACTAGCTCGGTTCAAGTCAAGTCATGGTGCATATAGAGGTCGAAATTACAAAACTTTTTTACATAGATATGGTCGGTATGCTTACTGATACAGTCTTACTGGTGCAAGTGTGAAAGATATCAGCACACGTCTAGTGATCAAATAGGGAGCTAGGCAAAAGGGGGTTGTTATGCACGACTGGCCAATTTTGTACTGGTCATGCATCACGTACCACCAACCACTTAAGGCTATCCTTGACTAGAAGATTAAGGTATAGAAGTAGGGACTTCACCTTTCATCGCAGGAAACATAAAAACTTTAATTGGGGAGATTGTTGAAACAAATCACCTTAGTGCAAGATAATGACCCAATGTTTAGCTATGAATTGCGACAGTGGAAGCTTTTCGCAGTGAACTATCTTAGCCGTTAAGCGATTAGTACCACTAGTGGAGGATCCTAATTGGCGATCAGCTGCCAGGGAGATGTCCAATGGTCATTTTCGCACTAGGTGGTCTTTTCTCTTTTGGCGAGTCAATATCCTATTAAAATTTCCTTTTTTTGATAAATTTCAGAGAAAAAAATTGTAGACGTTTTTTACTTCAGAGTTTCATATAAATAACAAAATTTCAGAAATCTCAAACTAGGAATATTCAACTTTTGTAACAAAATTAAACTGTTGGAATTTTTTTGGAAAACTCAAACTTGGGGATTCTAAATTTTTGGAAATATTACTAAAATCTTCCAAAAAATTTATTATTACCATTCATCGGGGGAGAAAGAAACCTGGATTGATATTGGTGGAAGACATGACATTACATCTTCTTTCTTCGCCCTCTCATCGGTTGTGTGTCCAACTCTACCGCTTGTATGTGATATATGGATAAGGATGTCGTATCAATTGACGAATGTGAGGATAGATAAGTTGAGCATAAATTTTTAGCGTGAGTTGAGAGTTAATTAGTAGAGATAAATGTAAAGGTGCTGGTTAGAGGGAATGGAACAAGCAATTTCGTAATCATATGCCATAGAATCGCGACAAGGAGAAGGATAAATGAAGGGGTGAGGGGAGATGCGACATTTCCATCACCGACCATCAACTTCCATCTGAACAATAGTAAATACTCCCTCCGTCTAATATTAACTGTCACAAAAACGAATGTATCTAGATGCATTTAAGTGCTAGATACATCAGTTTTACGAGTTTTAGCGACAGTTAATATGAGACAGAGGGAGTAATAATTTGGGTGGAGATTGAATGGAACCGGTAGAAGGCAAGTGTGACATACGATCAATTTTGAGTGTTGATTCTCCTAAGATGCAGCATGTCGAGTTCACAAAAAAGTGAGATACATCTAGTAAAAATATTATAATTTTGACCTCAATATGATGTCAAATATTTGGATTGGAAAGTTAAAAATCATATTACATATTTTCTAGAAAAAATATGTAGAAATTGTATAATTCTTATAGATTTTGTTCATGTAATATAGTACAAATTAGTTATCAATGGTAATTTATTGAATACCATATCAACGTCTCAAATATTTATTTATACATGGAACTTGTGGCTGCCCAATGCACCGAGCTCCCACCATCGGAAACATACACACAACAGAAACAATATATAGGAAATTCGTTCAGAACCGGCAACCGTGGTTGGGTCACTAGTAGGTGCAGTTGTACCCCATACTACTAGGGATTTACACTACGTGTTACTCATTATACATAATGCTTACAAAGCCCTTGAGAAATCCACCTTTGTGCAAGAGGGTTCGGGTTGATTTATTATAATGCAAAATTTTATGCCTCCAATACTTTTTTCAGCAATGTGTGATTTCATTAATACACCAAACAATACAAATAAATAAATAAACCCAACCTTTAATTTGCAGCAATAGGGTGACAAAGCATCGAGATACACGCAATCGACATAAAGTATGACCGACCTAGTGGTGGATGCAAGAAAATTTCAAATACCAATAGAAGGTTTAAGGGCTTCTTTGGATCACAGGATTACAAAACAGAGAAAGTGAGAAAACATAGAAATTTGATAGGATTGTTGGTGCAAAACATAGGATTACAAAACAGAGAAAGTGAGAATTGATAGGATTGTAGGTGCAAAACATAGGATTAAAAAACAGAGAAAAACTGTGCAAACAGTCGTTTGGATGGAACCACAGGAAAGTTGCCTCGATCCTACACGAATGAGTGTAAAAAAGAGGTTAGAGTGGAAGTTGAAATTCCTATGAAATTAGGGTGTAGGAATACAATCCATGGGAATTTTTTAGGCGTCATTCCTTTGATCCAAAGACTTTCCTTAGGAAAAAATTCTATGGATTGTAATCTTCCAAAATTCTTTTAAAAATACTTCAATCCAAAAAGACCCTAAAGCCTTGTTGGGACGCTAATTTGTGTTCAAAACTGCCATGAACAAACAGTTGATGTAAGGCCTTCGGCACGGTCTGGAGGGGTGTTCTCGATCCGTCAGGCAGACCAACACATCCTACTTGGGATATCATACCAGACGACAAGAGATCTAGTTTTGCAATCGGATCAACACGGCAAGAGACAGGATCGATCCAAGATGACACCCACAATGCGGGATTGATTGTACAAGATTTGCCTGGTTCCTGCCCTCCTCGCTATATCCAACTAATCGCCGTCCTCGATGATGCCCTCTTGACTAGAATGGTTGACCTCCCCCCCTTCCACAAAGGCATCATCTGATGGGAAACCTAAAGCTAGATAACGGAAGATCGATCGTTGTAGATAGCGACAATGATGCACGTACTGACGTACATGCGTGAAAAAATGGCTTTATCTCATCTCCATGTGCACGTACGCGGCTGGATCGTCGAGGCCTCGAGAGTGAACCGGTGAAGCAACACGACCTGCGGCAATGCACACGTCTGTGCAGATGGGGGCGAGTGGAGCGCCCAACAATTTCCTAGCCGGTGAATGGGAGCCGGACAGCGCCGCTCGATCGAGAGGAAAAGAGGAAAGGCAAAGACGGGGGCAGCTCTCGCTGGCCACAGGACGCCTTGCCGGCGGGTGCGTTGCATTTGCACGGCCCCTTCGTTGCGGACGGATACGGATTAGCTCGTCGCCGGCCGGCCGGTCGGTCGATGCATCCACTGGCGGCCGGTGCGGTACTATACGGGCCGATGGAGACGAGACGGCCACAGTGCGCAACACTAGCGAAGCTGCAAATGCATGCGGAGTGAGTAAGGAGGCATTGCATGCATGTCGGTTTTGGTGATTACACATGAACAGTCCACGCCACTGGCTCCAGGCCTCCAGCCGCCACATAACTTTGAAACTGCCAGGAATTTGAAATTACTTCTATATATTTTTGAAAGAATGTCTGGACTTAAAATAAACTTTGAGAAAAGTGAGGTGTTGATGGTGTTAGAAGATACTGAAAAGCAACAAGCTTACATTGACATGTTCAATTGTCAGAAAGGGGAGTGGCCCATTACTTATCTAGGGGTACCTGTTAACTCCAGGAGAAATTTTGTCAAGGAAATGCAGTTTTTGGGAGGGAAAGTGAGAAAAATATTAGATGGTTGGATGGGAGGGGCTCTATCTATGGGGGGTAGAGTCATTAGAACTGATGTTTGCTTGTCATCAGTAGCAGTGTACCACATGTCCTTGTTCTTGTTGCACAAGACAACTCTAAAAGAACTAGACAAACCTAGGAGATCTTTCTTGTGGCAGAGTAGTGCAGCCAGGAGAAGATATCATCTGCTTAGCTGGAAGATAATTTGCAAGCCTAGGAAGAAAGGTGGTCTTGGTCTTAAAAATCTAGAAAAATTTAACATTAGCCTTATGTGTAAGTGGTGGTGGAAACTTGAGTCTGGAGATGGGCCCTGGCAACATTTTATTAGGGCCAAGTATCTGGGTGAGAGAGGGATCACTCTGATTAAGCATAATGCCAAGGACTCCACTTTTTGGTCTGATCTGTTGAAGATCAGGCATCACTACTTGGAGGGGAGAATCATGAAAATTGGTAATGGGAGAAGAACTAGCTTCTGGAAAGATGCCTGGTGTGGGCATACTCCCTTGATGAATGTGTTCCCGGGTCTGTTTGCAATTTGCAATGATCAGGAAGCCTCTGTAGCTGATTTGGCTGGCAGGGGGTGGTCACTTTCCTTTAGAAGGTGGCTGGTTGGGGATCTGCAAAATAACCTGAGAAATCTGAATAACAAACTAGCTTGTGTTGCTTTGAATAATAATGATGATACACCTAGCTGGAGGTGGACAAAATCTGGAATGTTTACTGTGAAATCTATGTATAACCATCTGTCAAACAGGGGGATAGATAGGTCCTTTAGACATCTTTGGAAATCCAAAATTCCTTTCAAAATTAAAGTGTGGCTTTGGCTTATTTGGCACAGTGCAATTCCCACAAAAGACAATATGAAGAGAAGAAATTGGGTGGGGAACTTTGGCTGTCAATTCTGTGAGGATGATGAATCGATCTTGCACCTGTTCTTTCGGTGTGATGCAGCGAAATATGTCTGGAGCATAGTGGGTACGGCTGTGGGGGCTAGGGATCGTCCTGGTTCCTTTTTACAGTATTTCTGGTGGATACCACAATATTTATCAGCGTCTCGTAACATCCAGATTACTGGTTTGGCGGTCATTTGTTGGGCCATCTGGAAGCTGAGGAATAGGGCGTGCTTCGAGGCGAAGCTAACCAGCTCTCCTTTTGAACTAATTAGCTACTCGTGTGTTTTTCTGAACTACTGGGCATGTCTTCATCCACAGCAAGAACGAGATGATCTCAGGGAGGGTGCCAACACTCTGATCCGTGTGGCGTCGAATGCTGAAGCTGCTAATACCCGGGCAAGGGACGCGATGACTCGTCAACCATTGCTACTGGAAGACACTGAGGATGACGCAATGGAGGATGCTATCTGATTGTCGTTTTGTTTCTGATACTTGAGGTGTTGCCGGTGTTTTGGACGTTTGCAGTTCGTTGTTCTTAGATAGCTGGGGTGCTGTTTGTTGTTTCAACGTTTTCAAACCTGTTAGTACTTTGAGCCTTTGCCTAATCTGTGTGGTTGCGGGGTGGTGTGTGGAGGGGTTGCGTCCCTATGTACAAAAACGCTTTGTGGCTGAACCTGTTGGTGGTTCCGTTATTGCAATAATAATGGAGCACGGGCCCTTCTCGGGGGGTGCCATTTATGTACATGGTCGCAGGGAAGAATGTGTGCAAATTGCTTGAGATTTACCCTAAACAAAAGGTCAAACTTCGCGGCTTTTTTTCCTTACTTGGTAGTGCGAATTGATGCCGTAAGAGCATCTCTAGCAGACTCCTTATTCCGCGGACACTTAAACGCGGATAAGGGACGCAAAAAACACGGTTTTATGGGGCCAAAAACGGTCCGGCGGAACAGACACTCTAAACGGTGGGATTTCTGATTTACCGTTCGGATTTGAGGAGTCTGTTCCGTCGTGCCGGAATATGAGCCCTTAAATCAACTGTTATGTCACCATTTCAGCACATATGTATCACATATATATACGCAATTAATATCAAACCATGTCAAATAAAATATAAATCAATTGTACATTGTAAAGTACAAGAACAGTCTATTTATTACAACACTTGAAAATCTAGCAATTAAAAAAAAATCCAATACAAGAATTATCTCAAGCTCAAAGAATGGTTCAACAATATTCTGAAATAAAAGAACGGTTTATTGCTGCCCATGCCTCTGCCACACACGCTCAATTAGATCATGTTGCAGATGTGTGTGAGTGTCATGGTACTCAATTTGCCGGTAGGTCTCAAGAAATGCCTCTACCTTGTCTGGAATTTTTGTTGGCTTGACACGACTACCCATATTGTCATAGAAAACCCCAAGCCCAAACCTCTCTCATCCTCAATGATCATGTTGTGAATAATCACACAACATGTCATTATGTTCTTGAGTGTTTTCTTGTCTCAGAAACGAGCAGCCCTCGCACAATGGCAAATCTTGCTTGCAAAACACCGAAGGCTCTTTCAATATCCTTTTGGCATGCCTCTTGTTACTTGGAAAATTTAGATTGTTTCCTACTAGTGGGATTTGAAATAGTCTTCACGAAGGTACACCATAGAGAGTAAATACCATCCGCAAGGTAGTACCCCGTTGTGTACCGATTCACATTGACATTAAAGGTGTAAGCAGGGGCATCTCTATTTGCAAATCTACGAAAAAGATGGGACCGACGCAAGACGTTGATGTCGTTGAGGGTTCCCGGCAAACCAAAGAAAAAATGCCATATCCACAAATCATGTGACGCAACCGCCTCTAGAACAATGGTTGCATCATGGGTTTTGCCACAATATTGGCCATGACATGCCTTCGGGCAATTCTTCCAAGTCCAATGTATGCAGTCAATACTACCTAGGCATCCTGGCCATCCTCTTTCCGCATTTTCCAACATCAATTTCCCCGTGTCTTCTCCGTCCTGTGCTCGAAGATATGTCGGCCCAAAGATGATGACTTTGGAGAACCTCAACCTACGCACGGACTCGATTGTTGTATCTTCGGCAATACGAAGGTACTCATCGGTGCAGTCCGCCGGAATACCATATGCGATCACTCTCATCGCGGGGAGATCATTTGGTATGCGCTGAATCCAATTAATCCCGCGGCGTTCCTCCGCCAAGTGAAGAAGCGGTAGTTCGCGTTGCACACTTCAACAATTTTAACGAACAGTGAGCGGTGCATTCGGTACCTTCGTCGGAAGAGATAAGCAGGGTAGGTGGGATTGTCGGCGAAGTAATATTGCATGAGCATCTCGTGACTGAGTTGCCGGTTGCGCGGGATGCAAAGGCGCCCGACCTTCGATCCCCGGGGTTGCGCTCTTCTACACTTGTCCTCGTATTCCTTCACCGCAAACACGACGACTATCGTCTGCTGGCGGTGGTTCGCGAGCAAGGTTTCAACGTCCGAGTTGTCGTCCTCCGAGGAATCCTCGAGCATAAATTCCTCGCACGGGGTCAAATCCATCTACGAATCCCAAAAAAAAAATAGCGGGTGAGGGGATTTGTAACGCCACTCTACGAAATCCGAGCATAGGCAAGGTACTCACCGGCGTAGGCGTGAACGGCGAGGTCGTCCCGCTGTTGCTTCTTCTCCGTCTGCGGCACGCTCGATCCGGAGCGAAATCCGGTTCCGCAGACGATGGCGAGGCGCTAGAGCGACTCCGGGACCTCAAAAGCGACGGCGGGTCCTTGGAGCCGACAGGGAAACTCGCGACAGAGAGATCCAGGGCAGAATCCTGGGTGGCGGCGACGATGGCAGCTGGCAGCAAATGGGGAGCGGGAGGGGAGTCGTGCTGAATTGTCCCTCCCGTCACAGGTTTTCACGAATGGGGGGCACGCTCGAGGCGAAAGGAAAAACCTTTTGTTTGGCGGTCAGGGAGGCCGTTTTATGGTGCCCTTTAAGAATATTTACGGGCCGACGGGATTGAGTGGGTCTGCTCTGACCACTTTTGCCACCGTAAAAAACGGTTATTTTACAGTTTCACACGGGATAAGAAGTCTGCTAGAGATGCTCTAAGGAACTAAGGACATATGATTTTCTGCTTTTGTCATGAGTTGATAGTTGTAAGGAACTAAGGACATAGGATTTCCTGCTAATCACTCCTTCTGCTCTGTTCGCTGAATCCCGACTCCTGTTGGTAGTGCGAATTGATGCTGGGGACTGCATCGGAGCTGTGCACTTGTTTTATCGCCGTTCGAGGGTGGTGGCCCATGGAGTGTTCTTGAGAGAGACTGGGCTTTTTTTTATCGAGTGTAACGAATGGACTTGTTTGGTCTGATAATCGTCAACACAACGCGGCATCCAAGCCCAGTGGCAAAAGGAGGCGTGTGTACCAAGTCCAAACTGTTCACAGCTGGGCGTCCGCTGTTCGGCCCGGCCACCCGGCGGCATAGGAACTATCGAGTGCCACGACGCATCGGTCGGTCTGGGCTGCTCGCCGGACCAAATCATCGGCGTGCAGAGCCCCTATTTACCCCTCCGCAGTGGTACTTCCCGGCTCGGCCGCCTCAGGTAAAACGGCCGCTTTAAAATGCGGCCAAATAAAAATAAAGTAGTATTATTTTGCTTACTTTTTTTAAGCTGTGGTTTTTTAAAGTCTAAACATTGTATTCATGTAAAAATTATAAATACGAATATTGTTTAGAAAAATCAAAATCTGAACGTTCTTAATTCTGAACGTTTTAAACAATGAATAATTTTTAAAAATAAACAGTTTTTCAATTTAAACAATTTTAAATTTGAACATTTTTAAAAATAAAAAATTAACTTTTTTAAGTTTGAACAAATCAAAATATGAAGAATTTTCAAGTTTGAACAAATTTCGTATGTGAACGATTTTCAAGTTTGAATAAATTGTTGTTTGAACAAATTCAAATCTGAACAAATTTGAAAACCTGAACATTTTTCAAAATCTGAAAATATTTTATCAAAAAGCTGAAAATTTTCGAAAAAAAAGAAACAAAAAAGGAACACAAAGAACAAACAGAAAAAAGAACACGGAAAAAAAAATTAGAATTGCTCCTACCATCGAAACAAGTGGCCCTTACAGCGCCTCCCTTCAGGCGGCCAAGTGAAATTTCGCCGTTGCGGGTAGCATTCGTCGTGCGCAAGCGCTATATCTCGCTCAATGTGAGTCTTATTACGAATCGTTTGCATGTTTTTCAAAATGGGCCGGCCCAAGTTTACGTTTGGCATCAAAGGTTTGGAGATCGTACTTCCTTTTCGCTTTCGACTTATTACATTTTTTTTTTGTTCGTTCACTTAGTATTTTGGGATTCCTTATGTTTATTTTTTTTACGGGTACTATATAAACATGTTTTTGTTTCTTTACTTCATATTTTTTAATTATTTTTCTGAATATATGTAAATAAACTTTCCTTGTACTCTGAAAATGTTTTTACGTAAACACACTCTTTAATGATGAAACTTTTTTATACCCATTAACTTTAAAAAAATACATAAACATTCTGATTTGAACTTCTAAAAAATTTCATAAATACCTGAACATTTTTTTCAGACACGTGAATTATTTTATATACATGTGAGCATTTTTCTAACCTATGATATTATTCTTTTTATTTTTTTTAATTATTTTCTAGTTTTTTCTTTTGGTACTATATTAATATAAGTAGATTAGTTTCTTCGGAAGAACATAACTTTGTACGGTGATTAGTTTTATTCGTGTACATTATTTGTATCATTACTAGAGACTGGTCTAATCCAGCACGACATAGCGCCCTTAAACAAGATTATCTACGTGCCAACATTACTTATCGCAGGCAAATAGGAAGGCCGTGCGTACTGCCGGCGAATAGGTATCGCCGGCGAAAAGGCTAGTGAATTTTCCGTTCACTATTATTTCGGTTTCACGTGTATTTTTGGTCGTCGGAATTTTTTGTTCACAATTATTTTCTGTTCACCGGTATTTTCTGCTCAACGATATTTTCGGCGAATATTTGTTGGTTCACATGCATTTTTGTGCACAATTGTTTTTGGTTCATCGCAGACATTTTCGGTTCACATGCATTTTTTTTGTGCACTGTCATTTTCGGTTCACCGGAATTTTCTATTCACCGGCCATTTTGGTTTTACTATATTTTTAGATTCGCATGCATTTTTTAGTTCACTATTATTGTTTGTTCACCCGCACTTGTTGTTCACCGGCATTATCTTTTCACCGCCATTTTGGGTTCACTATAGTTTTTTTTCACGTGCATTTTTATTTTACTATTATTTTTAGACCACGTGTGTTTTCTGCCCGTCGACATTTTTGTTTTACCGTTATTCTTCGTTCATCTGACTTTTAGTTTCTTTTCACCTTTGTTAATTCTATTTTTTGGTCACTGTTATTACACTTCACCCATTAGTTCGGCCGATTTTTTCTTTTCGAATTTTTGTTCGTATGTTATTTGGTTTACTATAATATTTTCGGTTCATTATTATTACGGGATACCCTAATTTTGTTCATTATTTAGCTCAATTTTATTTATCCTCTGCTAACCCCCGGCCTTATATTTCTTGTCACCACCAAGACTTGTCGATTTTTGGTCTACGCATTTGAAGGGGTCTGAGATTTGTTCTACAACGAAAACATCCAAATTAGACCGTGCTACAAATATTTTTGATTTACCATTTAATTTGGTTTTATGTCTTAAAAAGCATTCATTTTTTAAATCAAAAAATGTAAAAGAAGAACCGGAAGACTAAAAAACGAGGGCAAGCTGCTTTGGACGTTCCTGATAGTAGGCGCGAGCAGCGCGGCAGCGCTGGGCCAGTTGCACAGGCCCATGTAGAGCGAGCTGACTCTCTCGTGCATGCGGGCTGAGTCGAGCGTGGAGGAAACCCTATATAGGGTTTATTGCACTACGTTGTAACGACTGTTCGCTTCGAAGGAGCAATGCCACTGGGGCAACCCAGGCTTTCTGTTATGTCTTAACGTTTAAACATTTTATCGTCCCTATTTTTCTATTTTCATTTTCCATATTTTTCTTTTCTGTTTCTTTTTCTTTTTCCGTTTTTATTCTTTTCT
The DNA here is from genome assembly GCA_028641055.1 of Alopecurus myosuroides. Lineage (NCBI taxonomy): Eukaryota > Viridiplantae > Streptophyta > Magnoliopsida > Poales > Poaceae > Alopecurus > Alopecurus myosuroides. The sequence continues at coordinate 214,780,021 of CM054063.1, read as the reverse complement.
TTTTTTGACTTTTTGTTCGAAATTTAAAATGTTAATTTTTGTCCTATTCGAATTTTGTTCGGCTAAAAAATCTGTTCAAATCTAAAATCTGTTTAGATAAAAAAAATATTTAAATTTGAGAATTGTTCAAATGTAACATTTGTTCAGGTTTGAAATTTTTGTTTCCTAAATTGTTCAAAATTAAAAATAGTTCATATTTAAAAAAAACGCAAGTTATATACTCCAATTTTTCGGAATGGGCCGGCCCAGGAGGAGCGAATAGGCTGGTCCAGGAGGGAGCGAGCTAGCAGCGATAGGAACCAGGGAACATGGGCGAGTTGGAGCGACGGATGGCTTGAAGCGCTACATAGGGAAACCCGAGCGTGGCACTCGCTACGAGCCATGCATAGGAGCACCCTTCGCCGTGCACCATTTTTACGCTCGCTTCAAACCGGCTCACTTTGAACGACGAGCTCAATTTTTTTTTTGTCAACGTGCACCGCGTCTTCTTTTTTCCCCTGCTTCCAGAAAAGGGCGGACCAGTTCATGGCTTCTCCGTGACCGTGAGCTCAGCACCGAAATCTTGAAAACTGACTCGCACTGGGCAGCAGCATTCACATGTTTCTCTCCCGACTTTTTCTTCTTGCTTACATATTCATCACGCGATAACACCGGCTTATACTCGACCCTTTCTTTTCACGGGAATGTCTCCGTTGACTGCACGCAGCCGACGCCCAATTAATACCGAGAAATTTTCAGATGCGACGTCACACCTCGATCGCTCAGTCACATCACACGAACTGAGGATATATGGTGGCGAGTAATATTTTCTCTATACACGTAGCAGCACACAAAACACTATAAAGCATCAGGAGTTCAGGACTGCTTCTCTTGGTTTACTCGGTCTGTTTATATAAGACCAAAAAGAAGAACAAAAAATGCTCGAATCGGATTAGTTTCGGTGAAAATCTCGGAGGAGCTGTACGTTTCCGGCAAAGTTCCATTTAATTCATGCCCCGGCTGTCTCTCTTCACAGTTCATACACCCCGTTGTGGGCTTCCTAATTACGAATCTCCAGCGTGCACCAGAAAACGTCTCTCCAGGTACTGAATTTTTGCTAGCTTCATCGTGTTACAGCGATCGATTTCTGGTCAGTTCATGTGGCTCAGTTGAAACGATCTCTCAGGTTCTGGTGCAATAGTACGCACAGCTTCAAGCCTTCAACCCTTCGGACTTCAGAGCAATGGTTGGTGTTGATCCGTGGTCGCACAATTTGAAGATTTCCAACACTCCGAATACGCATGCGCTATGGAGGAGTAGTAGGTAGGCGATCAGCGATGCACTCCTGCAACAACTTACTTAAGTTTTGCTGCTGGTTGGTGCGTGGAGTTCTCGTCGCCACTGTTTTCAAGTCACGGAGAGTCGCTGGCGCCGCGCGCGCGTACTAGCTTGGTGGACTGTAGCGGGCGATGGTCCACGATAACGATCCAGACGTCGACCGCTTCAACGTACGTTACGTCTCAAGATTAAAATTTGACGACGCGTACTGAAGCGAAGAACAAAACAGGCAGATATATGCGTCATCCACTCGGCGAGCGTCTATCCACAGTTTTCCCCGTTTTTTTAGGACACCTTGACAGTGATTAGCGTTCTCATTTCGGTGGTCTGGTGTCACCTACTACCTCTGGTGGAATACAGTTTACTGGATATAGGGAAAATAAATCTCAATTGGAAATGTTAGGTACTCCCTCCGATCCATATTAATAGGTGCTGAAGTGGATGTATCTAGCAAATAAAACATGTCTAAATACATCCACTTCAACACCTGTTAATATGGATCGGAGGGAGTAGTATTTGTGTGTTGGTTTTTTCTTTTCTTTTGAACAAAGTGTATGCATTGGTTGGATACGTGGACCTTAAGTAGAACATTGTCATCGCGAAAGAAAAACACTGAATTCATACACCATCCCACAGACACTGCCGGACCGCAGAGCAAGCAAGAGATTGAAAATTATGTTTCCTTTCAGTGCAAATGGACCCTCGATCGGCCGCCATATCCATCAGTAGAATGAAACAACATTCAGAGTTTACAGCACCGTTTTACAGCCCTACTGGGCTAACTGCAGAAAAAGAAAGCTGGTAATGCAGTAGCAGCAAAACGATCACAGACCACCAGCACAGCTCGACAGTTTACAGCAAACCATAGGAACATCCAGATCAGCGAAGCGTCAGAGTAGGCCATTAAGTTACTCTTCCAGCTGTAGAACAGAGAAAAAAACATATAAACGATCATAGTTTAACAACCAAATCTATAGTCGTTTGGTTTGGTTTGGTGCCGAGCTTGGTTGGCAGAAAAGGCGCAGGTGTCTGCTCCTCGTGTGCGGAACTGCGGATAGACCATGGTCGACCTAACCGCCGAGCTCGTTGCGTCTGAAATGTTGTTAATCATTAGGACCCCCTGCCTGTCCCATTCTTATGACGCAGTCGCGTCACCAACAAGCACCAGCAGCAATAACATTTCCGCCCTCCTCTCTTACGTACGTCCACCGATGAACATCCATCTTTTTCTTTTTTCAGAACACACGAACATCGATCATGTTAACTTCTCAGACCGAACAAAGAACTTCTGAAGCAACTTAGACATATCAAATCGGTGGAAATGAATAAGCAAGAGATTCCCAAGGTCTTACCGGCAACGCACAATTCATGCAGCCCTGTCCCCTGATAATCAAAGCAGGCGAAAGACCAGGAGCCAGTAATTAAGCACAAGTTGGAATTTAGGAGGTGCGCAGGCAGTGCTGTGGTTAGGTGGCGCGAGCCTCTTGAAGCAACATGATCATGCAGCATGGTTAATTTACTACTACTACAACATGTCTGTCCTTATAAACATATAACTAATCGTGGTTACCAAATTCAACTGGGCCTCCCACCGTTTGAGTTGACTATACATCTTTTGCTGGTGCTTGAAGTGAACAGCTCTGACCATGCATCGAGGTGATGGTGCATGCATCCCTTGACCTCGTATCGTTGTACCCTGTCTCGCTCTCGTGCCTGTCATGCACTGTCTGGAACTTACAGATGAGTAGGAAACCGATGCTTCTAAACTACGTCGTAGTTGGAATATCAGTAAGGAGGAACGAGAGTAGTATCATATCAGGTCTTATCTAACACCCAAAAAACCGGGCAGAAAACATGGAACGGTAGAAAGAGAAGCTAGGGTAGCTCGCAAATTCGCTCCGGTCTTCCTTTCCCGGTATCCCTCTGCCGGCAGGCTTCTCTACTTGACTCCGCCACGCTGCTGGCATGACCGGCTTCACCAAAAATCATTCTTAACCGGTACTCCCTCCGTTCAACAATAGATGACTTCCACATATCTAGATGTAGATGTATCTAGACATGTTTCAGTGTCTAGATATATCCATATGTAGATATGTGGAAGTCATCTCTATATGTAGATATGTGGAAGTCATCTATTGTTGAACGGATGGATTATTACTAAAACCAGGAAAGAACAGGGGATTATACTGGCGTCCGTGCAGAGCCCAGACACTGACAAAAACACGGCACTGTATGTCTGTATCCACACGATCGATCCAGAATCCTGGCGACTGTACGTGCACACGCAGAACGGCAAGGACAAAAGTGATGGAGCTGGAGTGCCGGCCGATCGATCTCAGAAACCGCGCAAGCGTCCAAGGCGAGTTGGCACTTGGCGCTAGCCTAGCTTGGCCCTTCCTCTTCCCCGTTAATTATGATGACGGGCAAGATAATGCAAACAACAGCCGCGAGGAAGGAGAGGGAAGTGGACAGGAAACCGGAGCTGTTCGTCTTCTCCGTGGACATGGACAGGATAGGAATTAGGATGGCTGGGCGAATGGGCGTCAGTCACGGGTAGGCGCTCCCGTGACTCCTGGGCTCTGTCTGCCCTGCATGCCCTGTCACCACGCTAATCCTCCATCCAAAACTGAATTATTTAGCTTTGGAAGCTACGGTGTAGTACGTATGATTTGCACGTATATGCTACTACGGGACAGCCTTACGTGTCCGATTAGTGCGTGGGCATGACGTGTCGCGTGTGTCATCTGATTCGTGGATGATGATGGCTCGTCTTCAACCGTACGTTCTGTCCATTTTTCGTTTTATTCAGAACTGAAATTGCAAAAGTTCTGTACAAGGAAAGAGAAAATGCAGGTGCAAACTTGTAAAAGGACAGCGCTATCCCCGTCCAAGAAATAGCAGTTCGTCCAAGAAATAAAACACCTAAGAAATGTCACCGTTCATTTTCTTTAAAGCCTTTTCATGTCATTAAAAATGGAGAATAATGCTTTCTATGTTTCAATGCAGCTACCAGAGTGACGATGGGAGGTGGTCACAAACCCTCCTTTTTGGGTTCCTCTTGGCTCGATGGGCTCCCTCCTAAGGTCATTGCCCCTGCCATCTTCGAGGTCTCCCAACACAAAAGTAGAAAAAGTCTTTGACAGCCTCACTGGTTTCAAATGAATATCGGACACCCCAATGGATAATTTCACCACCGAACATATTGCACAGTTTAGGACATCTCCTACGGGCTGCTCAAACTGTCACCGTTCATTTTCTTTAAAGCTTTTTCACGTCATTTAAAATGAAGGATAATAGTTCGAGTGTTCCAATGCGGCTAACACGGTGACGGTGGGGGATGGTCACAAACCCTCCTTATGGGATTCCTCTTGGCTTGATGGGCTCCCTCCTAAGGTCATTGCCCTGCCATCTTCAACGCCTCCCGATGCATAGAAAACTCTTTGACGCCCTCACTTACCTTAAATGAATATCGGACATCTAGTAGATAATTTCACCACCGAAGATATTGCTCAGTTTAGGACATCTCCTACGGGACTGCTGAAACTGGACACCAAACCCATTTTTGTCTGTATGAGGAGTGTCTCCTAACCCTGTCCGCGCAAAATTAGCCGGTGCCCCCTACAGGGCTTCTTATTTAGTGGCCACCACATAAAAGAATAAAAAAAGCAAATAAGCTAGAATTTCACATAGTAGCAAAATAATATTTTGCCATGCCGGCAATATAACAAAAGGAGGACACGGTTCAGTCCATCTCGGCCACGGTTCAGGCCATACCAGCCAGCATACAAAATGCAATGACATGATCACTGGTCGCCCTCCATATAGCGATGTTCCTTCTTCTCGTAGTAGGTCTTCTTCCTTGGGATCAAGCTGCTCAAGTCCATGGCCATGATCTGGGATTTTTGGGCCGTCTACAGCGAGCTCGACCTTTTGCTTCTTGATCTCGGCTTCAGCGGCCTTGGTCTCCGCTTCCTTGGCCTTTGACTTGGCATTATCCTCCTCTATCTCCAACTTCTTATTTTGCACGAAGAAGAAGTACTTTGTCAATTCCTCTCGCTCCCGGTGCTTCTTCTTGTCCTTCTCGTCCTTATTCTCGTTGGACTTGTCCTTTAGGCTCACGAACCCCTTGAGTGTCTCTTGTAGCGTGATGGTCGTTGCATCGCGCTTCAAGTCGAGCTTGGAGTTGGTCTCGTCCCTCGACCTCTCTGTTGCCTATGGTATTGTAGATGGTGATGGAGTGGTGCGGCAGCACTTCGTGGCAGTGAATGATGGATTTGACCTCTCTATGGGTGTTGTTTTCTCTCTTTTATATAGCAGCAACTAATGGAATTAGGTTTTCGGGCGTCTTCCTTAGCGAATTGGCTATGGACCCTGATATGTCGAAAATGTATCTCCTTTTCCGAACACATTTCTTACCTTTTCCTCTAAACTTGTGTGTTTTGAATGCAACTAACACGGACTAACACTGTTTTCAGCAGAATTACCTTGGTGTCTCGTTTTTGTGCAGAAAAATCAACTTTCCGGAAATTGCCCAGAAAAGACCCCATTGGTCTTAAAACAGCAGAAGACTCCGGGAGCCAGAAGGGGGCCAGAGAGGGGCCAGAGGGGGCCACACCACCCCTGGCGCGCCCCCCCTAGGCCGCGCCACCTGGTGGTGTGGGCCACTCCCACACCCCTCGGGCTCCCCTTTCGACTACAAATAGCCTTCAACCCTAAAACACGAGGGGGTTCGTCATATTCCACATAAACACAACAGAGCGCCGCCGCCACCCCGAACTTCGATTCGGGGATCAAAAGTTCCTGTTCTGGCACCCTGCCGGGACGGGGAATTGGAGGAGATCATCGACATCGTCATCACCAACGCCTCTCCATCGACCATCCATGTTTCCTCCATCCATGTGTGAGTAATTCACCCGCTGTAGGCTGAAGGGGATGGTAGGGATTGGATGAGATCGTTCATGTAATAATGCCGTGATTGTTAGGGCATAGTGCCTAGTATCTTCTATTAGTGCTATTGACATTGTTGCAACTTTTTATGCTTAATGCTTGTCACTTTGGGCCCGAGTGCCATGATCTCAGATCTGAACATGTTATTGAATCACGATGATAATTATTGTTTCTTGATCATACCTGCAAGTTGTTTACACATATCATTGTCCGGAACCCGAGGCCCCAAAGTGACAGAAATTGGGACAACCGGAGGGGATGGCTGTGATGTGAGGATCACATGTGTTTACGGAGTAGTTCCCTTGAGGCCCCGCTGAAAACGGGCTGGTAGGACAAGATATTCTGCAAGTTCTCATTGCGAGCACGTACAACTATTTACGAAACACATGCCTATGGTTACTTAGTGCTTGGATGCTTTATCTTATTTATCTACAATGCCCATGTCTTGATTATTATATGAACTATCTTATCCATGCAACGCCCGTTCATCTCCTATGCCTACAGTATTTAATCCCATTGTTTACTTCAAACACTGTTGCTGCTGTTTTCATCTCACTACTGTTATTATTTCACTACTGCTGCTACTATAAAACTGTTACTACGGATAAACCACTGCGAACAAAAGTACTTTCAGGTGCAGGTGAATTGACAACTCACTTGTTAAGGCTCACAAATATTCTTTGGCTCCCCTTGTGTCGAATCAATAAATTTGGGTTTTACTTCCCTCGAAGACTGTTGCGATCCCCTATACTTGTGAGTAATCAAGACTATTTTCTGGCGCCGATTTGAGAGCTCACCGGAGAGTACTATTATCTACTGCCAATCATTCATCATGGGTAAGACTCGTGATGGAAAGTTTCCTATATTACCATCCACTACAAGAAGAGGTACAACTTTGAACACCTCTGTTGCTCTTGATTCACCGTCTGTTATGAGTAAGTTGCTTACACCACCACATACACATGCTACACGTGCTACTTCTGCTGAATCTGAAAATACTTCTGATACTTTTGATGATGCTTCTACTGTGCTTGATGAGAGTGGTTCTCTCGGTCCTTTCTTAGATGCTACTATTGCTAAAGCTAAAAATATTGCAAACACTGAAACTCCTGATAAAAATCCTATTACTCCTGCTGTTTCACCTGAGCTTAGAGAGAATCCTATTGATGATTTTGATGATTCCTATATTGAACTTAATGATGATCTTATTGATGAAATACATGCTATGAAGGATAAATATGTTGTTATAAGTCTTATTGAAAGTCGTGATGTTAAATATAAATTATCTCCTAATGCTAAGTTTGCCACTTCTCCCATTAATATTAGGGATAAGGATTATGATTTCTCTCTTGATTTATCTTATATATCTATTGCTGAGAAAGAACCTTTTTGTGGTACTGAAAATGAAAGTGCTATGAAACATATGAATGAGCTCTCCTCTTTGAGTAGTTTATTCTCTGATGATCTTAAGAAACGTAGCTACTTTGTTGCTAAAATATTCCCTTTATCATTAAAAGATGAAGCTAAAACTTGGTTTAATAATTTGTGTCTGGGATCTATTGATAGTCCTATTGGTTTGGTTAATGTTTTCTTTCAGAAATATTTTCCTGCTAGTTCTCAACATGCTGCTTTAAAAATGTATTTAATTTCAAGCAATTGGAAGGAGAGAAATTGCTTGTATCTTGGGCAAGGTTTCGTTCTTTAGTTAGGGCTACACCTGGGCATAATCTAGAAAATAATGAACTTCTTGATATATTCTATAATGGACTAACTGTTGAATCTGGGACATACCTGGATAGTTGTGATGGTTGTGATTTCAGGCAAAGAACTCCAGATGAAGCTGAGGAATTAATGGCTAAAATAAGCCAAAATCATGATGATTGGACTATGGTTGAGCCTGAGCCGACCCCTACTCCTGTGTCAACACCAACACCAACACCAACACCCAAGAAGAGGGGAATGATTGAATGAAATGATGAATTGATGAGAGAAGCCAAGAAATCTCTTCAAGAGAGGGGTATTAAATCTAAAGATGTGAAGAATCTTCCACCTATAGAAGAATTATGTAAGCCAATCCCTCACTCATCCACCATAGAGGTACACTCTCTCCAACATTTTGATAGTAGAGATATTCCCTATAATAAACCTCCTGATCAATGTTTATATGAATTTGATAATTATGTTATTAAGCAAGATAATTTTAATATGAGGGTGCAAAATCACCTAATGGAAAACTCTAGAGCTATTGATAATTTGCATGGTATTATAGAAAGAATCTCTAATGATGTTAAAATGCTTGTTAAACATTTTCAAATGGTTCAAACTCAAATTGATCAAATTGCTAAAGTGCAAAAAGATTTGCTAGTTAATGCTTCTAAAGAAAAACATGCTTATGAAATAAGAACTAGAAGTGGTATTGCTACACAAGATCCTTTATATCCTGAGGGACATCCTAAAAGAGTTGAACAAGATTCTCAACAAACTAATAATAATGTTATTCATACTAAGAAGAAAAAGAAGAAGAAACATAAAACTGATGTAGAATCCTCTGGACTTGCTAAAGATCCTAATAGTATATCTATCTCTGATGCTGAAACTGAAAGTGGTAACGATAAAAGTGAAGCTTCTGATAAAGAAGAACCTGTAGCTGAACCTGAAAAGCAAACTGAAACTGCAAAGTATACTTAGGAGGATTTCATTGCTAATAAACATGGTAATAAGAGAGAACCTTGGGTACAAAAACCAATGCCTTTTCCTAATAAGAAATACAAATCTAAGGAAGAAGAACATTATAACAAGTTTTGTGAGTGGATGAAACCTTTGTTCTTGCAAATTCCTTTAACTGATGCTATTAAATTGCCTCCTTATGCAAAATATATGAAAGATATTGTCTCTAACAAAAGGAAGATTCCTAATGAGGAAATCTCCACTATGCTTGCTAATTACTCTTTTAATGGTAAGGTCCTGAGAAGCTTGGAGATCCTGGTATACCAACTATTCTCTGTTCTATTAAAAATAATTATGTTAGAACGGCTTTGTGTGATTTGGGAGCTGGAGTTAGTGTCATGCCTTTTACTCTCTATAAAAGACTCCTCCTAGAAAAATTGATACCAACTGATATATCTTTGCAAATGGCTGATAAGTCTACTGCTATTCCTGTGGGTATATGTGAGGATGTTCCTGTCCAAGTTACTAATAATTGTCTGATACTAACTGACTTTGTTGTGTTGGAAATGCCTGAAGATGATAATATGTCTATTATTCTTGGGAGACCTTTTCTTAATACTGCAGGTGCTGTTATTGATTGCAATCAAGGAAAAATTACTTTTAATGTTAGTGATAAAGAGCACACTGTTTATTTTCCCAAGAAGATTGGTAGAAAATATGGTCTAAATTCAATTGAAAATATTGAGACCATCAAGATTGGAGAATTTTATTATCCTATTCTAAAGCCATATAAAGAATATGAAATCACTATGATTGGGACTATGTCTATCAAGGTTGAGGTAACATAATCATTTAGTGATTAGCAAAGTTTTGCTTCATATGAAAATTGTTCTGGTAGCAAGACTTGATCACCCTTGTTAAAAAAATGATATTAAATGAAGTGGGCAATGTTTTCACTATGTTTTCACCTTCCCCATTATGTTTTCACCATGTTTACTTCTGTTATCACATTTCTACTTGAGTACAATCATGTTTTCCACCATCCATATGCATGTTTTCCTCATGTTTTCACCCTGATTACTGGGGTTATGCATTTTTTTTCACCACCCATACTTTTGTTTTCACCACTACCACCTTTGTTTTCTTTGGATATTCTTCCAAGAGAGTGTCATAGAACCTATGTAGTGCTGGTTTTGGTTTTTTTCACCTTTTCACTTTCGTTTTCCTGCTTTTTATTAATTATTAAAATTCTGGAAATACCTCAAAAATAGAGTTTCTCGAAAAATTCCAGAAAAATCATAATAGTTTTTTACGTAAAAAATGTGGCATAGAGCCACCTGGGAGACCCCTGGGGGACCCACCAGTCAGGCACACCATGGGGTGGCGCGGCCAGCCCCTCGTGGCACCAGCACATGGTGTGGGGCCCCCTGGCCCTCCACTTACTCTCTCCACTGCCAAAGTCATCTCTCTCACCTCCCAAACTAAAAACATTTCCTGGAACCCGTGTTCTTGCTGTTCTTCCTCTGGATTTTCAATCTCCTTCTTTAGCCATCATTTGTGCTGAGATTTTGTGCATTTGGTCTCTGGTATGTGACTCCTCCGATGATCCAAGTAGAATTTTGTTTAGTGAAGTATTTCTTGAGTATTTTGGTACTGTAGGTGACAGCTTATGTGAGTTTGCATGCTTGATTTGAGTAGAAATAATATAGTTTTGATGTATGTTTAGCTCTCATATAAGTCCATATGGTAGTTTCCACCTTATAGTTGTTTGAAATTAATTTTTGTGATGATTGTTGAAAAAATTTAGAGATGGATAGTTATAATTTTAGAGAGATATTTAGAAGTGATGCTCCTAGAAGGAGAAAGCCCTCACGCTCATCCACTTCAATGAGGCCATCGTATAATGAAGATGTTATTACACCAAGTATTGACGATGCGGGAGGTGATGGTATCGTTAACCCATCTAGCTTTCCTTGTAGTACATTTTTAAGAAGTGCAGGTTTATTAGATGACTTTCGTATGCTTATTGAAAGAGTTGGTCTAACCAACTTTATGGAGGATGAAAGCCCTCAGTATGCCATTCTCATAAAAACTTTTGTTGAGAGCTTTAAATTTCAGAACACACAATTTTGTCCAACTGTTGCATTCAAGTTATATAGTAGTCCTATGTCTGTCCTTGGTAGATTTTTGTGCTATTATAGGTATCAGCGCCGCCGGGACAGCGAGCAGGATTCAAGATAGACCAACGATCTCCAGGGGCTTTACCAAGAAATCACCAACGATGACGGTCGCTCATCCAAGCGTGGGAAGATAAGGAACATTCAACTTCCTGCTCTTAGATACTTTACTTATTATCTTGCTACTAGTATCCTTGGTAGGAAGAAAACTAGCAACATATATAGTTACCACCTTGCTTTCATTGATGTTGCGCTGAACTGTAGCACGAAGTATAACCTTGGTGCACTTGTTGCACGCCGCCTTGCTGCTTCTGGGCCTATTTTTGGGGGCATTATCGCTACACGTGTAGCATCTGCTTTAAATGTTCCCATTACCCCCAATGATGAAATAATTGCTCCATGTAGGCTTAACCTTGCTGCCATAAAGTCCCATCAGTTTGTCACTGCTGACTCTACTGCTGAACGTTTAGTATATAGAGTTTTATATATAGATGGAGAGGAGCGAAAAGTTATTTTTCCGCAGCTTGTTTTGTTTAAGATTGACAGGTCACCATGGTCGCTCTCTAAGGAGAATGTAGACGAGTATCTGAGCACCATGGAGTTTCACATGAAGCAGGAGAGGCGAGACGGGCCTCCCGACTATCACAACACGCAGTACACCGGCGCATCCTCGAGCACATATCAGGAGGAGGTTTCCTCCTCAACAGACTACGGGGGCGCCACCTCATGGTCCCCTTGGTGATTGATCTCCACTTAGGCCAAAAGCCTAAGCTTGGGGGGAGGTATACCGGCATCACACTCATTTATATATCATGTTCGGTCGGTTCTTTGTATATCCATGTTTTCATTTCTTTGGTTTGTTTTTGTTTTGTTTCGTTTCTTTCACTTCTCTTCGTTTTATTGCTTTGTTCTTGTTTTCCAAAACACAAAAAGACCAAAAATATTTCTGTTGTTTCTCTTGGTTTGCTTCTTTAGTTTCTTTATTTGGTTTGCTTTCTTTTCTCGTTTCGGTTTAATATTCAAAAATCTAAAAATATTTTGCTTTGTTTGCTTGTTCTCTTTCTGTTCTTGTTTTAATTGAAAACCCCAAAAATATTTTTTGTTCTTCTTTGGCTTTGTAAAGTTTGTTGCAAAGTTCACTAGATTCCCGTGTCTCCATTGGAGCTTGGTTTTCATTATATATTATTCGAGCCACAAGTGAAGAGCAATGATGACGATCTATGAGAATTCAATTTGTGGTGAGACGCTGGTATGAACTCTATTTGCTTTCATTTTTGTACATATACCCATCCATGTGAGCATGCTTAATTTTTTCATATAAGATATATGTGATTTAATGGCTGCTTAATAGTTCGTGCTCTCTCATGTTTAGTTCCAATTTATTAATAGCAAAGGACTTGGCGTATAAATATTTGTTCGCATTGTTCTATTCGTAGAAGGGTATGACAATGTGGTAGCCTCCTCTGACTGTTTCATTTGAATCGACTTGGCACATGCTCATGCATGCTAAGACTGAAAACAAAAAGTCAATAAGCCTCGCTGATTTATTTTGCCTCAAAGTTCTAGTATCAATTTTATGCCTCGGTTAATTTTGTTTTGTCGCAAGCATGATTATGATAGTTGTTGCTCTCTTGATTGTCACTCCCTGTCTATTGCTAGCCTTCACCTGTACTAAGTATGAGATCTACTTGTGCATCCAACTCCCAAAAACCAAAGTTTGCCAAATGTGTCCACCATACCTACCTATATGTGGTACTTAACCGCCACTCCAAGTAAATTGCTCATGTGCTACCTTTAAAACCTGCTTAAAATTATTCCTGTTTTGTGCCCCTGTTTTAGCTCATGAGGACGTAAATAGAGAATCTTTATCTCACTTGTTGATTGTATTTCACACCCTGGAGTAGTGGCTTCATCCGCTTATCCAAATGATAGAAGAGCTGGCAGCGGGGTGCCCAACCCCAAAGTAATACACTCAAAATTCTTCACTATTTTTGCCCCTGATTTATTAGTCAAAGCATAATTGTGTAAACAAAAGAGAAAGAGGGATGACCTTCTGCCCAGATGCCTCCTTCATATGGGAGCCGCTCTTGTGAATCCAGTTGGCTTGTGACGTACCGTATTTTCTGTTTACCATTCGTTGACATAAGCATACACCTCTCTTAAAAATATTTTCAATGCCTCTCTTTAATAAAATAAAAGCTCTAGCACATGAGTGATCCATACTTCCCTCTGCGAAGGGCCTTTCTTTTACTTTTATGTTGAGTCTTCACATTCTCACTTTATGCACCTTGTTGAGAGCAATGGCTGTTATTCTTAGTGTATTGTGCTTGTCCTAGAATACGGTTAATTGTAGTATAACTTTGATACTTTTATCTTCAGAGGTGCCCTGGCGTTTATGTTTTGCCCCACACTTAAGGGCAAGCGAGATACCACTTTATCAGATCCTATTATGAATATTACAATCTTGCAAATAGTTATGCTTCATGTTGTTTATTATTAATATGTTGTTATCTCTTCATGGTTTTCATAGCTATTAAGTAGCAATATCTTGCATGTATCGTATCATGAGTATAATTAAGTATTTGATCATATAGTGAGTATATTTACACCATATGAAACAAATTTGTTTGTAAAAGTCTTTTATCGCACTCAGTTGTCACTGAATTGCTTGAGGACAAGCAATAAGCTAAGCTTGGGGGGAGTTGATACGTCGAAAACGTATCTACTTTTCCGAATACTTTTCTTATCGTTTTCCTCTAAAATTGTGTGTTTTTAATGCAACTAACACGGACTAACGCTGTTTTCAGCAGAATTACCTTGGTGTCTCGTTTTTGTGCAGAAAAATCAACTTTCGGGAAATTGCCCAGAAAAGACCTCATTGGTCTTAAAACACCAGAAGACTCCGGGAGCCAGAAGGGGGCCAGGAGAGGGGATAGAGAGGGGCCACACCACCCCCTGGCGCTCCCTCCTAGGCCGCGCCACCTGGTGGTGTGGGCCACTTGATGGGGGGGATAGTAACCCGGTAGGCCCACTTCAAGATATAATCCGGCCCGAGGTGTGCTGAGCGATATCCGGCTAGGGGTAAAGAGTTTACCGGAAGGCCCAAAGGCTTGTGAGATTCGTAACCCGGATTGTGGGCTGCGATAAGGAAAGTTAGGGTTTGTATGTGGAGTTCGAGTAGGACTCAAGATGTGCCTTGAAGGGCAAGTTAGGGGTGTACGGGTGCTTTATAAACCGGCCCCTAGGTTTAGTTTGCCAGAGATTCAAGTCATAGTTGTAGCACCTGTTATCGAGTATCCAGCATAATTCATATTGAGATCCGGCGAGTTATTTTCCGGTTCTTAGATTGCTTTCCGCCATGTCTTCCTTCGAGCTAAACCCTCTCCCGAATACCTGTGTCGACTTGCCCCAAGATCAGTTACCCCCGGTAACATCTGCCGTGATTATCCCACGACAGTTGGCGCCCACCGTGGGGCCTGCGTCCAAAGGTGTTTACATCACGGGAGAAGCTCGGAAGAGCATGAAGAACCTCATCGTCGGAGAAATCTACGTCAACAGCAAAGGAGAGAAGATGGTAGATGATTCTGGCTGGGGGCCAGAGTCGGATCACCTCGAAACCGGATCCATCGTGACAGTCGGCAGCGTCAACGTCTTCGTCGGTATGGTATGTACTTCCAGTTCGAATTGTGATAATATTGGATCTGATTCTGTGTCAGGAGAAGACACGTATGTCCGATCGGAAAAAGAAGAGTCGATTGGGACAACGGGTCAGATAGAGAGGGAGGATGATACCGAGTCTATACGGGATTTGTCGGAGGATCGATATGAAAGGGAAAACAGCGAGGAACAACAATACGAATCTACACCGGGCATCATGCGCCGGGTTGCAGTTTATGCGGCTCCCGCGACCAATCTCAATCAAGAAAACGCGGCCGCGGCGCCAGTCGGGGCGGCTCAGGCAGTGGCCCAGCAGCAAGGCGCAGTTGACCCGGTCTTGGTCCAGGTCGATGGAGAGTCAGCATCAGTCACCAGTCGCCCAGCAGACGAGGAGCGACACGCAAATATGTTTGGGTTCCAAGCAAACCGGACACCGGGGGCAGGCCCCTCGAATCCGCGCCACCCGGCTCTGTTTGATAATAATTTGATCTTGGACCCCACAGTCTTGGCCACAGTTATTACCCCAGAAAACGCGGCAGAGCGCGTAAGAGACCTGGACGTGGCTCGTCGTGCATTGGAGCAGCAAAGAAGGCAAGTGGAAGCAGAAAGGCAGGGGATGGTCGCGCGGCAGCGCGAATTGGATGACCGAGAGACCAGGCTCCGGGAGGAAACGACAAGGATGCACCAAAGGCACCGAACTATGCTGCCGGCAACAGGAGGGGTTATTAACCCGACTGCCCTGGTGTTCACGCCTCAAGATCAGCCGATTCCACCGGCGAACCAAGGGACCATACCGCGACCGTCAACGGGAGCACATCCGGTAAACGCGCCAGCCGGGTTACCTTTGCCACAGACGGGGGCGACAGCCGGCAATACCATGCCGCCACCACCATCACGATTCCGCACACCAGCAGGTCATTGCAACAATCCCATGGACAACGTGTACGCAGCAACGCTCGCATTAAACCAGATTCCTGTGGGAGACTCGCCTCATGCGGAAGGAACCCGACGAGCAATCGATCTGCTACACACCGCGGTAGCACAGCAAGCCAATTATCCGGATCATAGAAGCGGAATGCATGGGACGCCGTACGCCAGTCAGCAACAGGGCAAGGTCCAAGCAAGTGCGGCACGACGAAGGGAAGAGCAGCAGCAAATGCCGCCTCCACCGCGTATCCAGACAGTACCAGTAGTATCAGCAGCGCAGGCGGTGGTGGACAGTTCCAGGGCCAGAAGAGCCGGGGCCGGGTCTGCTGGGCACGAATTGCCGGTGGCGCCGCACCTCGAGGCACCCCCAGCCGGGTCACGCGCCTCCCGAGTAAGACCACCCCCAACCACCCTGGCGGGACCCAAGTGCCTCTCGGACGATATCAGAGCAGAACCTTACCCGGAGAAGTTCAAAGAACCGGGGAAAGTAGTAAATTATGAGCCAACAATGGATCCAGAAACGTGGCTGAGCAGCTACGAGATGGCGATGTCAATTCGCAACGCATCCGAGAACCTCCAAGCCAAATTCATGTACTTAATGATGTCAGAAGGAGCAGCAAAGTTATGGTTTACCAATTTACCGGAAAAGTCGATCAAATCGTGGGAGGAGTTAAAGACCGCGTTTATCAAGCACTTTCATGGGACATGCAGAAAGTTATTTACTATTGATGATTTAGAAAGATGCGTTCAGAAGAAAGGAGAGTCAGCACGCAGCTGGGTGCGCCGGGTTATGGAGATACTCCACTCGTCTACAGATATCCAGCCTAAGGACGCGCTACAAGCTATGGCAAAAACATGTAAGTATGTTCCTTTAGTGCAAAAGCTAACTCGCATGAAATCTAGTAGGAATGCAGCGGAGGTTACGATGGGAGAGTTAATGGATGCGTGCAACAAACACGCTGCAACGGATACCACAGAGGAGGAAGTTGATGACAAGAAGGCAAAAGCGAACACAAGTAGCAGTGGGAAAACCGGCAATGTATCGGCGCCAAACAATAATGGAAACAGCCAGAACAAACGACCGTTTGAAGGGAATTCCGAGTTTGTAGCCAACGCGGAGACCGGGTCTTCAAGACCTAGATCCGAAGGAAATTTTAATGCTGGAAATCACAATGGGGGACACTACCAAGGACCACCAAGACCAAGCAACAGTTGGGACATATTTAGGATGGCATGCCCGAAGCATAGCAGGAACGGCAAGCCGGCCAATCATTCATTGGAGCAATGTGCCGACTTACAAAGGTGGAAGAACGAGGAAGTGAACAGAGCCATGCGAGGTGCAGGCCGAGGAGGAGGCCCGGGCCTAGGTGGAAATTTGGGCAACGGACCGCCCCCAGCTGGCAACCCGCCAGCTGGAAATCAAGGCAACAATCAAGGAGGAGCGGGAGGTTTTCAAGCTAACCCCAAACAGCTGGGTCAGTATCATGTGCACACTACGGGAGGCTCTAACAAGGATAAGAAGATACTGAAACAAGCAGTTAATTCGGTCTCCTCCGCTGTTCCAAGATATTTGAGGTGGTCAGAACAAGAGGTAACCTGGAGCAGGAAGGATCACCCGGACAGAGTTGACCACCCGGGAGTCTTGGCTTCGGTAGTGGCACCACAGGTCAACGGCTACGAGCTAAAAAAAGTCTTGATGGATGGAGGAAGTAGTATCAATATCCTGTACTGGGAAACCTTTTTGCGTATGGGCTTAAAGGAATCGCAGCTGCAAAAGAGTACAACAGTTTTTCACGGGATAGTGCCGGGCCATTCGGCATGCCCCGAAGGAAAGGTGGCACTGGAAGTAGCTTTTGGAGAGTCAAAGGACAATTACCGAGTCGAGTGGCTTACCTTTGAAGTAGTAAAGTTGCGCAGTCCTTATCATGCATTGTTTGGAAGGCCGGCTTATGCCAAGTTCATGGCGAGACCGTGTTATGTGTACCTACAGCTGAAAATCCCGGGTCCTAAGAAGACCATTACAATACACGGAAATCGAGATATAGCAGCTGAATGTGATGAGGGAGATGCGGCAATGGCCGAGCAAGCCTGCAGGAAGGAAGAACTCAAACATTACCGTTCTCAGGTAGACCTAGAAGAGAGGACAACGTCAAAAAAGCCAACTCCTGAGGGGGACAAAGCAAAAGTTAGGGCAGAACAAAACCCTAAGATGGTAGGCTTCATCAGGAGCGATCCTTCCAAAACTCCTAACAGGGAAGAAGAAGACGTACCGCCATCCGCAGCTGATCACGCTTCAAGGACGATATACCCGGATTGGCTAGCAAATCCGGTACTCATTATGAAAGGGCCTAGCAAGTGGAGAATGTGCATCGGCCGTATCAACGTGGGGCCGACTCTCGAGAATAACTAAAGCAGTGTAATGGGCGGCAGGTTTCATACGCACTCTTTTCCTATCCAGGGTACCTAAGGGGACTGGAAGGTTTTTAATGAGGCGGCCTGCTGATTCAAAAAAGAAATTTTTATCAATAAAAGAAGATGGTCTCGAGTCTTATCATGGTCTTTGCTCCAGTTACAAGTAATAATGCTTGTTATTATCAATACGTCAATATCATCAAAATACGTCACGTGCATATAGGTCTTCGGGGATTGGTGTGCTTAAATAAGTAATCACAAACCCGGAGACCCGGCCTCGATGCCGATGAGTTATGAGGGCTGATTACTCGAAAAAACGGGTACGGCTGCAATCTTATAACCGGACAAAGGAGCCAAATTTCTTGATTATTCTTACTTAAGCTTGATGTGACTCGCGCTAAAGTGGCATGCTCTGTTCACTTACGATTACAATCAAACTATGCAGCCCAATGGGACTCGCTTGACCCTGTTTTTCGTATAGATGTAACAGCATGGTATCCACGCGAAAGCCGGCTTACAGTACAAGATAATCAAAAGGGTCATCTAAACCGCAAGTCCATGCAGAGTATAAGGCTCAAATAGCCGGAAACTCAACAAGTATTAAGCATGACTTCAGTATTTATGTGAACAGCTATTGGTCTTCAGCTTGGTAAGGAGCAGTTTGTCATCTGAGAAAGGCCACGTCCCCTTAGCTCGTACTTTGGGTCATGGGGACTGGGGACTTCGAGACAGAAACAAACTACTTAACTACTAAAGCTCGTAAACCTTAGTTTCCGAATCTTGGGGACTTAAAGAAAGGTCCGTCTATCAAAACCTACGATACTCGGTTAGCCGGGTCTCAAAAGGGAATCAAAAGCAAGAGTTCAAAGTATCGAGAATAAGCTTACATGTAACACAAGGATCGAGATTATCAAAAGCCGGGAGAGGCAAAGAGTTATCATAAATTAACAAGCGCAAAGTCATAATATCAGTATCAGTGTTGCACAGGCGCACCGCTAAAAGTCATATCAGTCTCAAGAAACGCAAAAGCATTAGGTATCATCCTACTCGGCATCCCGGGAGTGGTTCTCCGGGTCTTCGTCTTGGACTTGCTCCTTGGCTTTGCCAGCAGTTTTACTCGGACTCTTCACGTCAGGACGAACAGGCGGAGGAACGGCTGGTGTTGAGGTAGACGGCTTTACGCCTAGTTCGGCCTCTCTCTTCGCAGCCTCTTCTTTCCTCCTGGCCAGGTCAGTCGACCACTTTTCCAGCATATCAAAAGGAGGGGGTGCCTCCACCAGAATAACCTTGCCCTCAGAGTCATATGAGCTCATAATTGTGTTTAGATCCATTTTATCTGCCAAAGTTGTGGCCGAGTGACGTACCGAAGATTGTATAGCTTTGAAGTCCTGGGGTTTAAACTTAGACCCGTCAGCCTTGAATTCCGGGAACCCGGATACTACCTTGGCCGGGTCAAGCTTAGGAAAATAAGCCTTCGCCAGCGTCAAAGCCCGGGTCATCCCAATCCGGCAAGACGAACGCTTCAATATTTCAATCCATCCAGGCGCTGTGGACAAGGCCTGCATGAGATTTTCTTCGCCCGGGTATACCTCCGAAGGCCACTTTATAGCATCCAGCAAAAGTTTCGTGCCGGCAAAAAATGTCCGGAGCACAGTCTTCAGAGTTTTAGCCTGAGTAACGGTGTTCTCCTCCGGAGCAGCAAGGTTAGCACCTGCAATCGAAACACACAAAAGCATATCAGTAATATTAGTTATTACAGCGGCAAGATAGAGATACGCAAGTTAATCGCAAATAGCAAACTTACTTAGCAAGATACGGTAAGTGTCCGTAATCTGAGTCGACAGGTTATTCAGCGAGGATTGGGCAGCATTGTATTTGTTCTTGTATTTGGAGACATCTTTTTTCAAAGTCTTTATCTCCGCTTCAAGGGTTTCCCTGCGCTTTGTTTCCGCAAGCAAGAGCTGCTCAGTTTTAAGTAATGTTTCATCCGACTGAGTTATCTCCGCCTGCAAAGAATGAGTGCAACTGTTAGCCGGATATCGCGAGAATATTTCTTTCTGAGAAAATGATTACAGAAAATTATTATGCGAAGTACCGAGAATAATTACAGAAAATTATGCTCGGAACTTGGGGACTAGATGTATAGTAAGAAGTGTCAAATAAGATTACCTGATGTGCTGCAGCCATACGCTCTAGGATATTTCCTTCCGAAGCTTTCATGGCGAGAAGAGCGCTCATTAGCTGGTTAAAATCAGCGTTATCCGAGTTAGATGACTCGGGTGCCTGGAAAGTGGGAAAAGGAGCTTTTCTTGTAACAGGAGGTGGCACCCGGGTCATCCGAATGTCGGAGTCTGGTCCCCCTCCCGCGCTCGAAGCTGCTCCCTTCTCCTTCTCGCCTGCGTGCGAAGCGATTGGATACCCGGCGTCATGCCTAGCTGGCTCCGGTGGCGACGCTTGCTCGTCGCCAGCTGTGGTGAAGGCATCATCAGCCGGCTCGTTCTCGACCCGGACCTTAGCCTCGGTGTCCTCCTGGTCGCTAGTAACAACCGTGGCTCTGAAGAAGGTGCGAAGGCACAATTAATCTTTGGTTATGAAAAAAGGCGATAAAAGCTCGGTATAATATCAGGAAAAGGCGCTTACCCGGTATTCACCGGGAAGTCCGAAGGAAAGCCGCTGCTAGATCCGGAAGATACTGAAAAATGCCAAGCAAGGTTTTGAGATTATGTTGCGAAGGAATGACCGGAAAGGGTTTTTATTTACGATATAAATACCAGAGTGTCGAGCCGGGGGCGATGAAGTGCCCGGGTTAAGGCCCTCGTTGCCTGGATGGTTCCGGGTTACTCGGCGCCTAGTCGCGGGTGGCTCCTTCATTTATGATCAAAAGGGGTGAAGGTGGGGTTAGCCCCGAAATGACGTTATGGGAACAAAAATTAAAGTGCAAGGGAATGAAATAAAAACCTGGAGGGCGATCCTCTGGGATTTCCTTTTGGATCCAGCTTTGGTGGCCGGCTCCGGCTCGTCCTCCTCGCTGGCGGACTCTTCCCAGCCATCCGTCTCTTCTTCCTCGTCTTGGTCCTCTCGTTCTGAAAGGTATTGAAGATATAGCATAAGGAAAAAGAGGAGACAGGATGTAATGTGTGCAAGGGGGTTAAGTATGCACCTTCGTCCGAATTAACGGCATCATCTTCATCCTCCGCGTCTCCAGAATTGGGAGGAGTATCGATTGTCCAAAAGTCATTATCGGCCTGAGGTGAACATGCCAGGGTAATGGTTAATATTGAGTCATGAAAAGCGGATAAAGGTAAGCTTGTTAAAATCCAAAATCAAGAGGTAGAAAGCTTACAGCGGGGGCGGGGTTCTCGAGTGTAAAAGGTTCTAACCCGGCTATGTTCCGGATTACCTCGAGCTTCTCTGTTAAAAAACCCTTGATCGTCTTGTTCATGTCATTAGGGGCAAAGGTGCTGGCAGAGTATCGGATCGGGTCCGTGGTTTGACCCGAATATTCACACATCAGCTTCTCACGAATGGAGTTTGGCTGGATGCGGAAGTTAACCCAGGTCTTCACCAAGTTTAGCCCGATGAGGCCTCGGGCTGATAAGATGGAGATCTTAGCCAACGAAGGCAAGATCGCCTCCCTGTCCGAGTCAGAGGCGAAGGCATTGAAAGATTCGGAAATGTCAAGCTGACCCTCCGAGTAACCCGGCAACCTCTTCTCGCCGGGTGGGGAGGTGTCCTGGCAGTAGAAGTATGAGAGCTGCCAGTGCTTTACATGAGAATTGAGAGTGAGGGGAGGCATCAAGGAATTCTTGCGGCGCTGGATAGAAACCCCGCCGCAAGTAAGAAGTGCGCCGTCGCCGCTTTCGCGGCACGGCTTGCACTGAAAGAGTTCAACAAAGAGAGCCAGACTTGGCGGAGTGCACAAGTAAGACTCGGAAAGAACGATAAAGTGGGTGATGTTCAGAACGGAGTTTGGGCCTATATCGAAAATACGGAGGTTGTAGTGATCTAGGACATCACGAAAGAAAGGGTGACCCGGGGGCCTGAAGCCTCGGGTCACGTGTTCGACGAAACATATTACCTCATCCGTTGCTGGAGAAGGCCGGGTTTCGTTGCCTGGTACTCTCCAGTGGATAGATTCCTGGGGAGGAAGGATTCCAAGCTCGACCAACTCCTCCAGTTTGGCCTTGGTAACGGAGGATCTCCCCCAATTGGCTGAAATGGAGTTAGTGGATTTAGTTTTAGCCGGCTGTTTCCCCTGCCTCTTGGGTGCCATGGGGTTGACCTGTTAAAACATCAAAGGGAAGGAGGTGAGAAGCGAAAACTCGGAAATTAATGAATAGTCAGTTACCGGTAACTTAAAAATGATCCGGGTATTGCCTTGCCGGATCAAGTGTGATCTGTCCGGGTATCGCATGTTGTTACGGAAGCTGTGAAGTTTTTCCGTAAAGTAAGTGTCTGGGGAAGGTAGAAGGATACCCTTATGTCTATTATCAGCAAGTGAGCCGGAGAAGTGGGATTTTCCGGATGATAAGGACAAGGGCGGAAATTTTTGGTGGCCCGAGCCCAGATGGGAAATCCAATTTCTGTATTTAAGGCCAATCTAATGATACTTAGTGGTAGGGGAGTAAGATAAGCTGCGCATCCTATCTATGGGAGTGGTTATGGTAAACACTAGTAAGTCAATTCGGCAGGGCCCGAGAAATTGCAGGCGACTCGATTCAGATCTGATCTAAGGAAAAGCTAAGAGATCGCAAGGTTGGGCTGGAGGATATCAAGAGCTTACCGGAGGAGGTTGAAGTAGGGATTTGCGGAGACAGATGGCGCAAGATTGATGCCCTTTCGCGATTTCCGGCCGGCGAATCGGGGGCTTGGTGGTGGATTTGGGAGCTGGAGTGGGTTGCACGGTGGCGGAGCGCAAGCGACGGCGGATGGGCTCCGGCGATGTGCGTAGGGCTTCCGTGGTGGCACTCCGCGAACTCGAGCTTGAGGAGAAGAGGAGTGGGGGAAATGAGCCGTTAGGGTTGAGTTTGCTCCTTGGGGTCTATTTATAATAGCCCGGGTGGAAAAGCCTAACCTAACGGGCGAAACCCGGGAGGTGCGGAGTAATGGTTGGCTATTTTGAAATTTGAAAGACGCGCCTTATGCATAGATCGATATAATCCAGAGTAAAGGGAAGGGGAAATTTCTTTCCTAGTATCAGCGATAGCTATCGAGGAAGATGTGAAATCATCGAGTTTCCTATTAAGACCCAAGTCTGGAAGATTGAGGGAGAGCCTTTGAGGGGAAGCCGGGTTGCTACCTGATCCCCTTGGTGCTAATCCCAGCCATTTGTCAACATATTGTATGTTGATCTTCATGTGTTCTTGTGTCCAATATTTCTGCAGGGAATAGCCAGCACTTCGAAGAGTAAATCTTGGAAGCCCAGGCTATTCTGGGGACTACTGATGGGGGGATAGTAACCCGGTAGGCCCACTTCAAGATATAATCCGGCCCGAGGTGTGCTGAGCGATATCCGGCTAGGGGTAAAGAGTTTACCGGAAGGCCCAAAGGCTTGTGAGATTCGTAACCCGGATTGTGGGTTGCGATAAGGAAAGTTAGGGTTTGTATGTGGAGTTCGAGTAGGACTCAAGATGTGCCTTGAAGGGCAAGTTAGGGGTGTACGGGTGCTTTATAAACCGGCCCCTAGGTTTAGTTTGCCAGAGATTCAAGTCATAGTTGTAGCACCTGTTATCGAGTATCCAGCATAATTCATATTGAGATCCGGCGAGTTATTTTCCGGTTCTTAGATTGCTTTCCGCCATGTCTTCCTTCGAGCTAAACCCTCTCCCGAATACCTGTGTCGACTTGCCCCAAGATCAGTTACCCCCGGTAACATCTGCCGTGATTATCCCACGACACCACTCCCACACCCCTCGGGCTCCCCTTAGACTAAAAATAGCCTTCAACCCTAAAACACGAGGGGGTTCGTCATATTCCACAGGAACACAACAGAGCATAGCCACCACCCCGAACTTCGATTTGGGGATCGAAAGTTCCTGTTCTGGCACCCTGCCGGGACGGGGAATTGAGGAGATCATCGCCATCGTCATCACCAACGCCTCTCCATCGACCATCCATGTTTCCCCCATCCATGTGTGAGTAATTCCCCCGTTGTAGGCTGAAAGGGATGGTAGGGATTGCATGAGATCGTTGCTGTAATAATGTCGTGATTGTTTGGGCATAGTCCCTAGTATCTTCTATTAGTGCTATTGATATTGTTGCAACTTGTTATGCTTAATGCTTGTCACTTTTGGCCCGAGTGCCATGATCTCAGATCTGAACATGTTATTGAATCACGATGATATTTATTGCTTCTTGATCATACCTGCAAGTTGTTTATACGTATCGTTGCCCGGAACCCGAGGCCCCGAAGTGATAGAAATTGGGTCAACCGGAGGGGATGGTTGTGATGTGAGGATCACATGTGTTCAGGGAGTGTTAATGCTTTGCTCCGGTGTTCTATTATAAGGAACACCTTAATTACCAATAGTTCCCTTGAGGCCCCGCTGAAAACGGGCTGGTAGGACAAAATATGTTGTGCAAGTTCTCATTTCGAGCACGTACGACTATTTACGGAACACATGCCTATGGTTACTTAGTGTTAGGATGCTTTATCTTATTTATCGGCAGTGCCCATGTCTTGATTATTATATGAACTATCTTATCCATGCAACGCATGTTCATCTATCCCTATGCCTACAGTATTTAATCCCGCTGTTTACTTCAAACATTGTTGCTGTTGTTTTCATCTCACTCATGTTATTATTTCACTACTTCTGCAACTATAAAACTGTTACTACTGATAAACACACTGCAAACAAAAGTATTTTCAGGTGCAGGTGAATTGACAACTCACTTGTTAAGGCTCACAAATAGTCTTTGGCTCCCCTTGTGTCGAATCAATAAATTTGGGTTTTACTTCCCTCGAAGACTGTTGCGATCCCCTATACTTGTGGGTCATACGACCCTTTGATTACTTCTAGTCGGTTTGATCATACGATCGAGATGTAACTCAGTAAGGTGACTGGTACGGTCGCTCGCGACCGACTGGTGGTCGTTAAGCTTCATTCGTGTGCATCTTTGATTGTTTTTCCAACCTTGATCACGTCCTTCTTTCTATTGTTTATTTCCAATGATTTCCATGTCTAGAATACGCAATAAAAATAATGACACGGAGATTTGCAATTGACTTGCACATTAGGGGTTAGTGGCAGGTTTAGATTAATATCTCGGTCAGCTTCATGACAAAGATACGGTTTAAGCATAGATAAAAATGTGTATGTTTTAGACGCATGCCGCACCCGGACTTTTAGAGGATACTCACAGCCCGCTAAACAGTAGATAAATGTCTTACGGGGCCTACCCGCACCCGCATCTCAATATGAGTAGGCCAACACGTAAACGTGTGACAACCATCCTCTACTATTCATCGTCCGTGAAACCATCCAATAGAAATCCGAATACTTCCATTGACGTACTTCATAACATACACACATGGTACGTCAACGGCATTTGAACAAGTGATATCACAACAAATCTCTAAGACAGAAAGAAATAGAAATAAGTGGCAAAACCTCTCACTAGAGCAGAGATAGCAAATACAGTCATGCAGAGGACACATGTCCCAACAAGTCATCATTACATCACAACGGAAGCATCCAAAGTGTCTGAGTACAGACAAGATCCAAATAGGCCTAAGAGGCCGGAAACGAAAGAACCGAGCCCATCCACGAAGTCTCGGATCCTGCCCGGGTCCGCTATCTACTCGTCAGCAGCCTCGTCATACTCCACGTAGTAGCCACCATGGGGATCCTCGGAAACATAGTCTGCAGAACACGCAGCCCCAAAGGGGTTAGTACGGACGAGTACTGGCAAGCAAGACGCACAAGATACCAAAGTGTACCCGACAACACCAAGTACAGATGCTTTGGGTTCAACGGAAGATAGGTGATACAAAGGTGCGGCAGCGGGCTGCCCTAACCAACTACAGAGACACGCTACAACATCCGGCTAAAAGAAGGGGATAAGATAGCGCATCGGAACCAACTACCACTAACCCCAAGCAAACCCATCCTGGATCTCGCCCCTTATCCAAAGAAGCAATCTGAGGATAACCCACACAGTTGGATTAATGAGGGTTCAGGTGATTGTGTCAATATGCCTATTACTAGTCAAATTATTATTAATTAGGTGTAAGTTATCTAATCCTTGTTAGCCAGCCCTATCACCAAGTCATCCATAACCGCGGACAACACGGCTTCTCGAGAAGATTTAACCCTGCAGGGATGCACCAATTTGGTCGTACACGTAAGAATAACCCGCCAGGCGGGGATCAAACCCACCAAGCAGGCCACTCAACACAACCCAACTCTTCTTCGCATCAAGCCCAAAGAACCCCGTGCAATTGAGCGCACGGCTAATCAAGCCCCACGAAGAAAAGGGGACCCTCATAGCACTCTAAGAACGTGTCTCCTTAAATGCCGACTACAACAGTTACCACCCTGGCGCCAAGGGTTCGCACATGCATATGCATGCGGCAAATGGAAAACCCGAACTAAATGAGGCGATTTGGACGAGATGCGAATCGAATCAAAGTTGAGGGGGGAGCCCATACACGCTTCCCACATACGGTTAGCGCGCTCATCATGGATCTAGAGGACAAGAACTTTTCCTGAGTTCGACACTAGCAGGCCTCAAAACCATACCCGGCCTCCTGCCGGTGCCTTATCATCAAATTAGCATTACCTCATACATTAACAGGTTGTTGTTTAAACATCGAGCCCCCAGAACATAATAAATATGGTAAAAGAAATAACGGACATCAGACTCGAGCATAAACAACCCTAAGCATGCTAGTAAGACACAGGCAACAAGCAACAGGGTTATAGGTGTGGAGGATAGGCTATATCAGGGTTACATGATAACATGTGATAGGATCGGAACACAAGCAACGAATCTTAAGGCTAGCAGATTAGACAACGGAAAATATCGGTATCCAGTGTGGAAAAGACACAATGGTTCAGGTGAGTGAATACTTGCCTGCAAACTCAGTAGCCTGGTAGTGGGCTAACTCCTCTAAAGTAGTGTCGTAAACCTCGTCTGTCTCAACGTCGTCGTCTATTCGGGAAGAAGCAAACAAACAACACAGAGAAACGAACAATCAATAACATGGCATAATGCACAAACATGGGATGATGCATGACAATTTAATTGATGCACCAAAGATAAGATAGTTGACATGGTAAACATAATTAAATGGGCCCATATGCAATTTGGGTTGCATATAGAAAGGCCCAAGAATTAAAGTTGAATTAAGTGATCTACAAATAACCATCATGTGAAAGTTGATTAGAATGATGCATGGATGATGAAAACAATAAGAAAACAACAATAGCTTCAATTTGATATGTTGTTTACCAAGTTTGGAATTTTATTTATTAAGTTATGAAATTTTGCTTCTTAAATGAGCTACACAAACATTTATTGTTTTCACCCATTTTAATTGTTCCAATTAGATAACAAAATTCATATTTGGAAAGAACACAAAATTTTAGATGGAATACATATTTCATTTGTTGAAAATGGATTTAAAATGAGCAAGTTATTAATTTGACAATTTTAAATGCATTAATTAAGAAACAGTTGTTTTCAGCAATTTAATTTATTTGAAACAGAAAAAAAAATGATATTTGCAAATTTCATGAAAAATGGAATGGAAAACATATTTGGTTTGTTGAATTTGGAATTTTTATGCCCAAGTTATGAATTAAACAAGTTTGAACAAGATTTGAATGGATTTAATTCAAGTATGAAGTTATTTGAATTTTATTTGTTCAAAACATTAAATGAAGTTCATATTTGAAAAGATTACATTTTTCTGGTTTGAAAACATATTTTACAAATTAAATTTGAGTTTAAGTTGAATTAGTTATGTTTTGGACAATTTTAAATGAATTAAATAAGGTACAGAAAATAATATAATTTTTAATTGTTCAAAATAGTAAACATATTGCATATTTGAAAAGTTTAGGAAATTTTGAATGGAATACATATTTTATTTATTAGATTTGGATTTAATATGCAAAAGTTATTTGAATTTAAAAAACAGGGGCTATTCTGCAATTTTAAAAGTTTAAATTTTATTCCAGGGGCTTAGTTGCGAAAAAGAAATTCCAGATAGGGCCCTGGGAGTTTTATCACGCAGGGCAGAGCAGCCCTGGGTCACTGGCCAGTGGGCCAGCGCCCAGATGGCGCCTGCGTGGCCGTGCGTGGAAGCTGGCGTGGCCACCACTGCCGCTGACCGGTGGGCCCGCGCAACCAACGTGGCAAAGCAGAAAAAGGGTGGCTTTTATTCCGCGCGGGGGGGAATCGAACTCGTGCCCTCGCGCTGAGAACCGCTGGATCGTGCCACTGGGCTACCTCGACGGTGGTGATTGGAATCAGATCCGCGCCCTTTTGAGGTAGATCTGGAGCGTGCGCTCGTCAACTGACGAAACTGAACATTGGGTTCAGTTCGCGACGGAAACAGACGGCATGGCGGAGCTCGCTCGCCGTTGTTGACCTCAAATCGGCGGTGCTAGGGTGTTGCGTGGGTGCAGGGGTTAACTAGGAGGGGCAGACGACACGTGCAAGGTGGCGGGAGGAACAGCAGAGGCACGATGGCTTGCTCAGAGCGCGATCATGGCGGAGGTGCTCGGGTTCAGAATTACACTTGCGCAAATAGGGCACGGATCGACGGGGAAACGCCTCGGATGGAAGCGGTGGATCACCGTGATTGTGTTGAAGTAGTCGGGCGAGGCTGCCGTGGTCGAGGACGACGAGATGACGATGAAGTTCAGAAAAGGCCGGCGAGGAGACAGGGGAATTCCGGCGTTGTGGAGGCTGCTCGTGCTCGGCGTTGCGGTCGTAGAGGTAGTAGAGGTCCCGGTGGTGGTGCACGTGTCCCTAGCGTGGCCGGAGGTGAGCCATGGCGGCGTGTCGTCAGCGAGTTCCTCTGCTGTTCTCCCCCCCCTGAAACGCCGGAAGAGAGAAAGAAGGGTGGCGGCGGACTGGCGGAAGAGGAGAATGGCGCTAGGGTTTGGACGCGCCCTCGGGGAGTAGATAAAGGAGAGGGAAAGTGAGGAGGGAGCAGGTGGAAGGTGTGGTGCGGTGGTGGCTCCTGCTGGCATCAGAGATGACGACGCCCGTACGGAGGAAGGAGAAAGAGAGGAGCGGGCCGCGCGCTGCGCGCTGGCTGGGGTGGTAGGTGGGCTGGGCTGGCCCAGCTGGCTGGCCTGGTCTGCCTCCCCCAGCCCGTTTTCATTTTTATTTCTTTTTCTGGTTATTTTTTTTGTAGGAAAGAAAAAGAGAGAAAAGAATAGGGTTTGGGGGTTGAAAATTTTTGGTGATAAATTTTTATTAGTTCTTTATTGCAAAAGCCCAGTTGTGCAAACTTTTGTTTTCCAAAATTTTAAATTTTGCTGCTGTTTGAAATTTAAATGAAATTGATTGAATTTTTGGCAATAATTGAAATATTGAAAATTAGGCAAGTTAATTATATGAAAAGTCAAGTTTATTGGAATCAAAATAAATGGTTTGATTTGAATGTTTTATTTGGAAAGGTTGTAGCAGACCAAGTGTGAAACATAATGGTTTGAAATTTGATTTGAAATTCAAATAGAAAACAAGTGAAAACAAATGCAATGCTAAATGATGGAATGATGCAAACTGAAATTAAACAAGGAGCAAGCATTCTAAGGTTGTTTTTCATACTTGGGATGTTACAAAACGCCCCCCTAGAAGGAATCGCGCCCCGAGATTCCTACTGAGAAGAGAAAAGGTCCGGATACTTCTTGCGAAGATCCTCTTCGGTCTCCCACGTTGCCTCTTTATCGGAATGATGAGACCACTGCACTTTTAAGAACTTGGTGCTCTTGTTGCGAGTTTTACGCTCGGTCTCATCGAGAATGCGAACAGGATGCTCTTCATAAGAGAGGTCTTCTTGCAGATCAATTGAATCATGATCAACTGCACGACATGGATCTTTGAAGCATTTCTTGAGCTGTGACACATGAAACACATCGTGCACCTTGGATAGCTTTTCTGGAAGTTCAAGACGATAGTCATTTTCTGCACGCCTTGAGAGAATGTTCAAGGGACCAATATATCTTGGTGCAAGCTTTCCTTTGACACCAAAACGACGAGTGCCTCTGAGGGGAGTTACACGGAGATATGCTTTGTCTCCAGCTGCATAGACCATGTCCCTGTGGTTGCTGTCATAGTAGCTTTTCTGACGAGATTGAGCAATCCTCAGATTGTCACGGATGATGCGAACTTTCTCTTTGGCCTCGTTAACAATGTCAGGGCCTAAGAGTGAACGTTCACCAGCTCCAGACCAATTGATTGGACTCCTGCATCTGCGGCCATAGAGAGCCTCAAATGGTGCCATGCCTAGGCTTGCCTGGAAGCTGTTGTTGTAGGAGAATTCAACATATGGAAGACATTCCTCCCACTTCATGCCAAAAGAGAGACCACATGCTCTGAGCATATCCTCGAGAATCTGATTGACTCTTTCGACTTGCCCTTGAGACTGAGGATGGTAGGCTGTGCTGAACAGAAGCTTGGTGCCCAAGGCTTCTTGAAAGCTTTTCCAGAAATGAGAAGTGAAGATGCTTCCACGGTCTGAGCTTATTTCCAATGGAACACCATGAAGAGGAACAATCTTTGCTGTGTAGAGCTCTTCTAACTGACTAGCTAAGATTGTCTCTTTGACAGGGAAGAAGTGAGCGACTTTAGTGAGTCGATCAATGACAACGAAGATTGCATCGTTGCCCCTCTTGGACTTTGGAAAACCAGTGACGAAGTCCATTTCAATCATGTCCCACTTCCATTCAGGGATTTTCAGAGGTTGGAGAAGACCGGCTGTTTTCTGATGAACTGCCTTGACACGTTGACATACGTCGCATTCCGAAACGTATTGAGCAATTTCACGTTTCATGCTAGGCCACCAATACAGTGTCTTGAGATCCTGGTACATCTTTGTACTTCCAGGGTGTATGGAGAGTGGAGTTTCATGAGCCTCCTTGAGAATGACATCTTTGAGACTTTGAATTTGAGGAACTGCAATACGTCCTTCGAAGAACACCGCTCCCTTGTCATCAATTGAGAAGCACTCAAATTTGTCATTGCCTGCTTTGATGTGTTCTACAATCTTCTTGATTTCAGCATCACGAAGTTGTTCAGAACGAATCTTGTCCTCGAGAGTTGGACTGGCTGTCAAGTTTGCAAGATAGCCTTGGGGACAAGACCAAGGTTGAGCTTCTGGAATTCTTCATGAAGAGGAGGTTGGCTTTCCATGATCATGAGATTATTGCAATACGACTTGCGACTGAGAGCATCGGCCATAACATTAGCCTTGCGTGGAGTGTAAGAAATGGTAAGATCAAAGTCTTTGATCTTTTCAATCCATCTCCTTTGTCTAAGGTTTAGATCTGGTTGAGTGAAGATGTACTTCAGACTCTTATGATCGGAAAAGATTTCAGTGCGATTACCCAACAAGTATTGTCTCCATTTCTTGAGGGCAAACACAACTGGTGCAAGTTCAAGGTCAGGAGTGGGATAATTGAGCTCATGTGTGTTCAACTGACGTGAAGCATAAGCCACAACTTGACGTTCTTGCATAAGAACTGCACCTAGACCTTGGAGAGAAGCATCACAGAATATTTGGAAAGGTTTGGTAGGATCTGGGCCAACCAAAACTGGTGTAGAAGTGAGTTTAGTCTTCAGGAGATTGAAACTTTCATCACATTGTGGAGACCAGACAAACTTCTTGTCCTACTTTGTGAGGTCAGTGAGAGGTTTGGCAATCTTGGAGAAGTTTGGGACGAAGCGGCGGCAATAGCTAGCCAAGCCAAGAAAACTTCTTACTTGCTTCACCGTCTTTGGAGGTTTCCAATCAACAATTGCTTTAACCTTTTCTGGATCAATGGCTATGCCCTTGCAAGAGATGACATGACCAAGGTAAGCAACTTCTGAAATCCAGAACTCACATTTGGAGAATTTGGCATAAAGACGATTTTCGCGAAGCTTCATGAGAGTGAGACGAAGATGTTCTTCATGCTCTTCCTCGGATTTGGAGTAGACAAGAATATCATCAAGATATACCACAACGAACTTGTCGAGGTATTCATGGAAGACAGAATTCATGAGTCGAGAGAAGGCCGCCGGTGCATTGGTGAGACCAAAGGACATGACGGTGAATTCATATAGACCGTAGCGAGTGGTGAAGGCTGTCTTTCGAATATCCTCTTTTCTGATCTTTATTTGATGGTAACCCATTCTCAAGTCCAACTTGGAGAATATCGAGGCTCCAGCAAGTTGATCAAAAAGATCATCGATGCGAGGAATTGGATACTTGTTTTTGATGGTTTTCTCGTTAAGAGGACGATAGTCAACAACGAGTCTCTTTGTTTGATCCTTCTTCGCTACGAACAGAGTTGGGCAACCCCAAGCCGAGGAATTAGGTTGAATGTAACCTTTTTCCATGTACATATCAATTTGTTCCTTCAACAACTTCAGCTCGGGAGTTCCTATCTTGTAGGGATGCTTAGAGATTGGAGCAGTACCTGGTTCAAATTCGATCACGAACTCAACAGCTCTGTCCGGAGGCATTCCTGGCAACTCTTCTGGAAAGACGTCAGGGAAGTCGCAAACCACCGGAACATTTTCAAGTGAAGGTAGAGGTTTTGCATTGAGGGTGCACAGCTGAATGGAACTTGATTCATGTGGAGAATAGATTATCTGGCCAGAAGGGTGGGACAGAGTTATTGACTTTTGAGCACAGTCAATTCTTGCTTTATTGGCCTTCAGCCAATCCATACCAAGAATGACATCAATGTCAGAATTTCCCAGCAACATGAGGGAAGCAAGGAATATGTGGCCTCCAATTAGGATTTGATTATCCTTACTTATCTTGGAAGTCAACATTTGAGATCCCGGGGAGTGAACAGTGATCTGATTGCTTAGTGGAACCACAATTAGGTTGTTTGTTGTGGCAAAGGTCTTTGACACAAAAGAATGTGATGCTCCGGTATCAAACAACACTTTAGCTGGAAAAGAGTTTACAGGGAATGTACCGAGAACGACGTCAGGAGCTTCCTCAGCTTTGTCGATCTTGACATGATTCACCCTTGCGGTCCTCCCGACAGGCCTGTTGTTGGAGTTGAAGGCCTTAGGCGGGGGAGCGCGCACCATTGCCTGGTTTGTGTTAGGACGAGGTGGTGGTGGAGGTAGCTGCCTCTGCGTGCACTTGTCGGCGTAGTGTCCCGTCTGCTTGCACTTGTAGCATGTGACGACACGAGGAGGCCCTGGCCTTGGCTGCCCCATCGAAGCCTTTGGATCATTCAGCTGAGCAGGGTTGGGTGGGCGGGGAGCGAAGCCTGGAGAAGTTTGGGCGTATGGAGCCCGAGTGACAGCACCATTTGGTACCCAGATGCGGCGCTTCTGCGGAGGGGTGGTCATGTTGGAGGAGGAACCACCCTCACGCGAGTGCTTGCTAGACTCCTCGAACGCCTTGCGCCCATTTTCTTCATTGAGCGCGGTGTTAACGAGATCCTCGAAGTTGTTGGCCTTGACATTGGTGAGGGCATACTTGAGTTCCGGGTTAAAGCCTCTGCGGAACCTTGCCATCTTTTTAGCTTCAGTGGACACCTCATCTCCAGCGTATCGAGCAAGGCGATTGAACTCACTCTGATACCCGATGACGTCCAACTTGCCCTGCTTGAGTGAGCAAAACTCCTCACGCGTTCTTTCCATGAGACCATCTGGAATGTGGTGCTTCAGGAAGGCTTCCTTGAAACGATCCCACGTGACTGGCATCCCAGTTCTCATGGCCTGGAAGTTTTCCCACCAAGTAGCTGCCTGTCCCTTCAGCAGATAGGAGGCATACTTGACCTTGTCTTCTTCAGCTATGTGTGCAATCTCCAGAGCCTTGGCTATCTCACGGATCCAGTCATCAGCGTCCAGAGGCTCGCGTGTGGCCACGAAAGCTCTTGGGCCCAGACTGAGAAACTCCTTGATGCTGACTCGTGGAGCTGTCTGGTTGATGTGCTGATTAGCCTGAAACTAGGCCATCTGCGTCATGACTTGGGTCATCTGAGTCAACAGCTCCGCGATTGGCGGTGGCTCAGGCGTGTTGTTCCTTGTTGGCGGCATCCTGAATGGAAATGCATTTTAGCACAACAATAGAAAAGGATAGACTTGGCAACCGAAAGAGAGATTATTCCGACGCAGGAATAGATAACCAACAGGTACATCATCACATGTTCAATTACATCAGAATATCCAACACACCATAAATGGTTCGAATACCAAAGGATACCTAAACATAGCTAAGAATGGATACATCAGTACTCCCATGCTCATCACGTAGGACGGCGGCTAGGAGTACGACGAGAGGTACGGTGAGGAGCACGCCCACGAAAGTAGGTGGAACGACGATCCACGTAGATCTGACGTGGTCTGAGACCGACTCTAGGCGTGGTAAAGTACATAGCGTCGACTCCCTGTGCTCCAAAGCGGGGAATCCCAATGTAACCAGCACCAAGGTTAAGGAGTGGACCTATGATCGGCTCGTAACCTCCAGCATCTGGCAGACGACGCCCAACTGGCTGATCGAAACGTGCAAAGCGCTCGTCTCCAACAAATTCTGTGGTGTAAGTCGCCAGACGAGTCAAAGCAAGGTAAAGCTACTCTCTGACTGAAGCAAACTCCTGAGATAGTGTGCGGGCAACTGCGTCACTGTGTCTCACAAACTGAGCGGTGGTGTGCAGCCTGGAGTTATCATGCTCGTAGACATCCAAGTTGTCGTAGAGAGTGAAGTGAGCTCCCTCCGAAGTGATGTAACCACGAGGGATGTGGCGATAGATAGAATCGTCAAATCCCCAATAGTCAGCACGAAGGACGGTGAGGCTCACATAAGCTGCCTGCTGCACAGCCATATCCACTGTGGAACCCACTGCCTCGTAGCGGTGGACTACGCTCATGCCATCATCTGACAGAATGTAGACGATAGCCTGGTAGTAGGTCTGCTCAAACTCTCGCTGCTGCTCGTAGACCTGGTACTCTGGTGCCCAACGGAACCCCAGAAAAGTGACCATGTCTCTCAGCATCTCCGGATAACCGGCAGTGCTCTCGCAACGAGTCATACGAACCACCTGCGGGTAGAACCTGAGATCCATCTGCAGATGGCCGGGGAAGCTTTGATTAGACGCCGGTAGAAAAACTTAAGTGGCAAGCAACAACAAGGTTCCAACGGACGAAAGGGATCTTGAGAAGAACAGGATATCGAAGCAACATTTGGGAAACACGAGACCAAACACTCCTGAGGTACTACGGAAAACCCATCCGGGCTTCTAAAGGATCAATATCTACTGCTTAAGGAATAGAGGATCTGCTTCCGGGGCTTATGTGCCTCCGTTCTCAATCGTGAGTAGGCAACATGAAAAATCATGTCACAACCACCTCCATTCCTATGGTCTAGTAGATATAACTATCCTAGAGAAACCAGGATACGTGAAATCCTAACTTGAAAGTTTATATGAGAAGAGAAAACAACGTTGCACTTCCTTACCAGAAAAAGGGAGGGTGGGTGGGGAAAGAAATAAAAGAACAGAATTCCTACTCTCACGTTTCATTTTTCCTATATAGCTACAAAATAGTTTCTAGACTCAACTGCAACCAGTAAAAGGGATCCTACATGCAGACAGGCTCTGATACCATTTGTCCCACCCGGACTTTTAGAGGATACTCACAGCCCGCTAAACAGTAGATAAATGGCTTACGGGGCCTACCCGCACCCGCATCTCAATATGAGTAGGCCAACACGTAAACATGTGACAACCATCCTCTATTATTCATCGTCTGTGAAACCATCCAATAGAAATCCGAATACTTCCATTGACGTACTTCATAACATACACACATGGTACGTCAACAACATTTGAACAAGTGATATCACAACAAATCTCTAAGACACAAAGAAATAGAAATAAGTGGCAAAACCTCTCACTAGAGCAGAGATAGCAAATACAGTCATGCAGAGGACACATGTCCCAACAAGTCATCATTACATCACAGCGGAAGCATCCAAAGTGTCTGAGTACAGACAAGATCCAAATAGGCCTAAGAGGCCGGAAACGAAAGAACGGAGCCCATCCACGAAGTCTCGGATCCTGCCCGGGTCCGCTATCTACTCGTCAGCAGCCTCGTCATACTCCACGTAGTAGCCACCATGGGGATCCTCGGAAACGTAGTCTGCAGAACACGCAGCCCCAAAGGGGTTAGTACGGACGAGTACTGGCAAGCAAGACGCACAAGATACCAAAGTGTACCCGACA
Source organism: Alopecurus myosuroides (assembly GCA_028641055.1). Lineage (NCBI taxonomy): Eukaryota > Viridiplantae > Streptophyta > Magnoliopsida > Poales > Poaceae > Alopecurus > Alopecurus myosuroides. The sequence continues at coordinate 214,743,504 of CM054063.1, read as the reverse complement.
ACAGCAAGTACAGATGCTTTGGGTTCAACGGAAGATAGGTGATACAAAGGTGCGGCAGCGGGCTGCCCTAACCAACTACAGAGACACGCTACAACATCCGGCTAAAAGAAGGGGATAAGATAGCGCATCGGAACCAACTACCACTAACCCCAAGCAAACCCATCCTGGATCTCGCCCCTTATCCAAAGAAGCAATCCGAGGATAACCCACATAGTTGGATTAATTAGGGTTCAGGTGATTGTGTCAATATGCCTATTACTAGTCAAATTATTATTAATTCGGTGTAAGTTGTCTAATCCTTGTTAGCCAGCCCTATCACCAAGTCATCCATAACCGCGGACAACACGGCTTCTCGAGAAGATTTAACCCTGCAGGGATGCACCAATTTGGCCGTACACGTAAGAATAACCCGCCAGGCGGGGATCAAACCCACCAAGCAGGCCACTCAACACAACCCAACTCTTCTTCGCATCAAGCCCAAAGAACCCCGTGCAATTGAGCGCACGGCTAATCAAGCCCCACGAAGAAAAGGGGACCCTCATAGCACTCTAAGAACGTGTCTCCCTAAATGCCGACTACAACAATTACCACCCTGGCGCCAAGGGTTCGCACATGCATATGCATGCGGCAAATGGAAAACCCGAACTAAATGAGGCGATTTGGACGAGATGCGAATCGAATCAAAGTTGAGGGGGGCGCCCATACACGCTTCCCACATGCGGTTAGCGCGCTCATCATGGATTTAGAGGACAAGAACTTCTCCTGAGTTCGACACTAGCAGGCCTCAAAACATACCCGGCCTCCTGCCGGTGCCTTATCATCAAATTAGCATTACCTCATACATTAACAGGTTGTTGTTTAAACATCGAGCCCCCAGAACATAATAAATATGGTAAAAGAAATAACGGACATCAGACTCGAGCATAAACAACCCTAAGCATGCTAGTAAGACACATGCAACAAGCAACAGGGTTATAGGTGTGGAGGATAGGCTATATCAGGGTTACAGGATAACATGTGATAGGATCGGAACACAAGCAACGAATCTTAAGGCTAGCAGATTAGACAACGGAAAGTATCGATATCCAGTGTGGAAAAGACACAATGGTTCAGGTGAGTGAATACTTGCCTGCAAACTCAGTAGCCTGGTAGTGGGCTAACTCCTCTGAAGTAGTGTCGTAAACCTCGTCTGTCTCAACGTCGTCGTCTATTCGGGAAGAAGCAAACAAACAACGCAGAGAAACGAACAATCAATAACATGGCATAATGCACAAACATGGGATCATGCATGACAATTTAATTGATGCACCAAAGATAAGATAGTTGACATGGTAAACATAATTAAATGGGCCCATATGCAATTTGGGTTGCATATAGAAAGGCCCAAGAATTAAAGTTGAATTAAGTGATCTACAAATAACCATCATGTGAAAGTTGATTAGAATGATGCATGGATGATGAAAACAATAAGAAAACAACAATAGCTTCAATTTGATATGTTGTTTACCAAGTATGGAATTTTATTTATTAAGTTACGAAATTTTGCTTCTTAAATGAGCTACACAAACATTTATTGTTTTCACCCATTTTAATTGTTCCAATTAGATAACAAAATTCATATTTGGAAAGAACACAAAATTTTAGATGGAATACATATTTCATTTGTTGAAAATGGATTTAAAATGAGCAAGTTATTAATTTGACAATTTTAAATGCATTAATTAAGAAACAGTTGTTTTCAGCAATTTAATTTATTTGAAACATAAAACAAAATTGCTATTTGCAAAGTTCATGAAAAATGGAATGGAAAACATATTTGGTTTGTTGAATTTGGAATTTTTATGCCCAAGTTATGAATTAAACAAGTTTGAACAAGATTTGAATGGATTTAATTCAAGTATGAAATTATTTGAATTTTATTTGTTCAAAACATTAAATGAAGTTCATATTTGAAAAGATTACATTTTTCTGGTTTGAAAGCATATTTTACAAATTAAATTTGAGTTTAAGTTGAATTAGTTATGTTTTGGACAATTTTAAATGAATTAAATAAGGTACAGAAAATAATATAATTTTTAATTGTTCAAAATAGTAAACATATTGCATATTTGAAAAGTTTAGGAAATTTTGAATGGAATACATATTTTATTTATTAGATTTGGATTTAATATGCAAAAGTTATTTGAATTTAAAAAACAGGGGCTATTCTGCAATTTTAAAAGTTTAAATTTTATTCCAGGGGCTTAGTTGCAAAAAAGAAATTCCAGATAGGGCCCTGGGAGTTTATCACGCAGGGCAGAGCAGCCCTGGGTCACTGGCCAGTGGGCCAGCGCCCAGCTGGCGCCTGCGTGGCCGTGCGTGGAAGCTGGCGTGGCCACCACTGCCGCTGACCGGTGGGCCCGCGCAGCCAACGTGGCAAAGCAGAAAAAGGGTGGCTTTTATTCCGCGCGGGGGGGGGGGGGGAATCAAACTCGTGCCCTCGCGCTGAGAACCGCTGGATCGTGCCACTGGGCTAACTCGACGGTGGTGATTGGAATCAGATCCGCGCCCTTTTGAGGTAGATCTGGAGCGTGCGCTCGTCAACTGACGAAACTGAACATTGGGTTCAGTTCGCGACGGAAACAGACGGCACAGCGGAGCTCGCTCGCCGTCGTTGACCTCAAATCGGTGGTGCTAGGGTGTTGCGTGGGTGCAGGGGTTGACTAGGAGGGGCAGACGACACGTGCAAGGTGGCGGGAGGAACAGCAGAGGCACGATGGCTTGCTCAGAGCGCGATCATGGCGGAGGTGCTCGGGTTCAGAATTACACTTGCCCAAATAGGGCACGGATCGACGGGGAAACGCCTCGGATGGAAGCGGTGGCTCACCGTGATTGTGTTGAAGTAGTCGGGCGAGGCTGCCGTGGTCGAGGACGACGAGATGACGATGAAGTTCAGAAAAGGTCGGCGAGGAGACAGGGGAATTCCGGCGTTGTGGAGGCTGCTCGTGCTCGGCGTTGCGGTCGTAGAGGTAGTAGAGGTCCCGGTGGTGGTGCACGTGTCCCTAGCGTGGCCGGAGGTGAGCCATGGCGGCGTGTCGTCGGCGAGTTCCTCTGTTGTTCTTCCCCCCCCCCCCCGAAACGCCGAAAGAGAGAAAGAAGGGTGGCGGCGTACTGGAGGAAGAGGAGAATGGCGCTAGGGTTTGGACACGCCCTCGGGGAGTAGATAAAGGAGAGGGAAAGTGAGGAGGGAGCAGGTGGAAGGTGTGGTGCGGTGGTGGCTCCTGCTGGCGTCAGAGATGACGACGCCCGTACGGAGGAAGGAGAAAGAGGGGAGCGGGCCGCACGCTGCGCGCTGGCTGGGGTGGTAGGTGGGTTGGGCTGGCCCAGCTGGCTGGCCTGGTCTGCCTCCCCCAGCCCGTTTTCATTTTTATTTCTTTTTCTGGTTATTTTTTTTTGTAGGAAAGAAAAAGAGAGAAAAGAATAGGGTTTTGGGGTTGAAAATTTTTGGTGATAAATTTTTATTAGTTCTTTATTGCAAAAGCCCAGTTGTGCAAACTTTTGTTTTCCAAAATTTTAAATTTTGCTGCTGTTTGAAATTTAAATGAAATTGATTGAATTTTTGGCAATAATTGAAATATTGAAAATTAGGCAAGTTAATTATATGAAAAGTCAAGTTTATTGGAATCAAAATAAATGGTTTGATTTGAATGTTTTATTTGGAAAGGTTGTAACAGACCAAGTGTGAAACATAATGGTTTGAAATTTGATTTGAAATTCAAATGGAAAACAAGTGAAAACAAATGCAATGCTAAATGATGGAATGATGCAAACTGAAATTAAACAAGGAGCAAGCATTCTAAGGTTGTTTTTCATACTTGGGATGTTACAACGCATCAACATCCCCAAGTTTAAACCTTGATCGTCAGCAAGGAACAAAATAATAAGGAAATTAGCGTTTGAACCCAAATAACGATAAGTTTAGTTCACTTACAGTTGGTGGTCTGATGGCTCACTCATTTGTTTATCTAGAAACTTAATATAGATAGTATAGAAACAAAGTATCAAGTCAAAACAAATAAAATAAACCTCATATCAATAGGGACATTTAGAATTAAAACAATTATTCTACTTCTTGTAGAAAACACTTGCCTACCAAGTGACATTTAGGAAGATACATTATCATATTAAGAATACGATAGCATGTCCAAATAAGCATAGATTAAAGGGTAACTCGTTAAAACACCCACTGAGGTAAAATATATGGTTCTAAACTAGACTCTTTCTTTTCATTCACATTCAGAAACAGCTAGTTTAATAGTAATGAGACCATGCCAAAAATTATTGGTGTACGTAGCAGAATTTAAAATTTTCTGACCTACGTAGCACACAAGATCTACTATCGATATGTTGGTGAGGTTAGATTTGATCATTACCAACACGGAGTGTGGAACGTGTGTCGATGACGAAGTCGATGATGTGTGATGAAGAGTCCCATGGCTAAGCCTAGCATTGAGACTATTGTCTTCTCCCTGTATCGTGCCTTCTGAATCCATCAGAGTGAGGGTATTACATGTTACCCTTCTGAGAGTTCGCACACGTACGCCCGCCAAAGTCTGGCAGCGATTGGCCGTCGAGGGATAATTGTTATCGGTTCACAATTGAGGTGGAGAGATCACAACACATGGGAAAGAGAGAGATAGAGAGAGAGAGAGATTAGAGCTAGATCTAATCGGGAGAGGACACCTTAAAACCAAATTACAGGAAACTCTAATTCAATTAGAAAACCTAATTAGAGCCTCTAATCAATTACACACAGGCAAGAGAGCCAATTGTGTGTCCTCTCTATGAGGTAGGGGAGGGTTTATATAGTGTGACAAAGGGAAGGCCTACCATAGGGGGAGAGGTCGGTTTCCCCTCTCCCTCCTTGGCCACACCATGGCCCCTAGGTTTTTTTTTCTTGTCTTTGTCTTTTTTCACCTTATTATTTATTTATCAAATAAATCAGGGAAATATCCCGGGGGATCCTAATGCGCATTGTGCATGGGCCCCACCTAGCATCCCCTAAAATCAGGGTTTTCCCATAGGAAGAAATATGTCCCCCTCCAGCACTCCCACCCCTCCCCCCTCTTATATGGAAAGTCCTCCGGAACTCTTCCGGAACCCTGTAACCCCTATAGATAAAATCATCGACCTTATCTAACAATGTCACAAACATATTCCTGACATCTCAGGACATTTCATATCCCCCGTAATCTCTCTGAATAAAAATTCTATCACGCCGGAAACATACGGATGATACCTCCTCTTTCTCCGGACCATCCAATGTGAACAAATGACTATGAAGACTTAAGTGTGTGACCCCTACAGGTTTGATAACAAGTAGACATGGTTAGGAAACCAATTTCCCAATCAATAATCAACATCAAGACCATAGACGTCCATATTGATTCCTACAATTTATACGAAAAAACTGTTGAACCTGTTGGTTAGTTGAATAAGTTCATATTACTTCGCGATACTAATCAATACCTTGGGACGAGTTCAATTATAAGACCGTGATTAAACTCTTTAACCTCCTTTCACATTAGTCCCGATATCGGGTATGATTTGTTTTACTCGTTACCGTGACATTTTATCCCCATGACTAGTGTCATGTCCTTGTATGCGCAGACTTATTTACCGATACTATTTCACCGAGTGGATCCTGGATGTATCTCTCTATTAACTAGAGGAGTAATTCCTAATCTTGAACTGTCACAATGAAATGAATACTTGCATGACCATCCAGTCTTAGCCTTTTTGATCACCCAGTTTACGGTGTGATAATTGATTATACCAAAATGATGCTTACGCTAAACATCATTGAATATTATCATGGTCTAAGGAAGCAAAAAAACATATTATGACGATACAATTTACCAAAACAAATCTCGTAATATCTCAATAATTTGGGTCTACACAACCACATTGTTAAACAACACAGTGCTCATGTTAATATTGACAAAACATTAGTCCATGACCAAGAAATTGTGGTCATGTAAAATTAACAAGTTTGTTTGTGAGACATGACAAAGGGTATTTGTGTTTATATTTCTACATGTTTGTACGAGTTTTCCTATGAATCTCATATTCAGTGACCACATCAATTATAGCATACAAACATAATACTTTAATCATGACATAGATGTATATTATTGTCTCTTGGGCATACGTCCAACACTCTCCCACTTGCACTAGATACATTAATCTAGCTATTACTGGAGGATCTTCAACAAAAAATTCATGACGGTGTCACCCTTTTACAACAAATCAAGGATGAGGGAAAAAACTTGGATCCTTGACGGTGCCAAGATGCTAGCGAAATTCTCGACTAATTTTCTGTGACCTTTAGGTCTTTTGTGTTTTTTTGTTCTGACTATGTCGTGGTTGTTTGCTCTTTTTTTATTAACATACTCGTTGATGCTTGAACGTGTCACATGAACACGTCTTTGTGTACCCGCGGTGCCGAGGGAGGTGCTCCGCAACTAGCTCCACAGGAGGTTGTCCGAAAGCGCGATACACAAAGCAGTCTAGCCGACGCTTTTGACACCAGATGCCCCGGTTCCTCAGGAGGGTCTAACTGGACAATGATGACGCCTAGAGGGGGTGAATAGGTGATTAAAAAAATTCTGGTTAAGGCTTGGTAAATGCTGAAATAAATTAGGTGTTTAAATTAATAAGCACACAACCTAAATATTCTAGGCTCAACTATGTGCACCAACAACTTATGCCAAGAAAAACAAGTAGCAAGGTGATAGCAACATATATAACTTCAAGCATGATGCTTTCTATTTGGCACAGGCCTAGGGAAAATTTTCACTTTGTCTTAGCTAAGGTGTGGCTTGTTGACCCAAAATTTGTGCCCAAGAGCTTGGTGGTCAGACAATTGGGAGGAGCTCGTCATAGCTGGACGGTTCCAGTATATTTGCTTCGTACTGCTGCCTGGTCTGCATATATTCATAATGCCCCTCCTCCTACTGAAGACCCTGCCCCTCAGAATGGTAATCCACATCCTCTGTATGGGCCTGAGGTTACAGCGGAGAAAAATTTTCAGCAGCAGGTGGATGGATGGGTGTAGCAGAACATGGCCCCTGTGGTGCATCAGAACCAGGGAGCAGGTCATCAGGTTCAAGCTGTGATGGCTGCCCCTCGGATTGCAGAGGTTCAGTTAGCAATTCCAGTTGTTCATGAGCCACCTCCTATTTTCAATTTTCAAGCTATGGTAGCTGAGAAAGGAGTTACCTTTGAAGTTGGTATCACACCTCCTGCAAGAAATCTGGCAAATAGCCCTATGAGTGCTTGGAATGAGGCCATCAGCAGCTCTGATTCTTCATCTGAGTCTGGCAGTTTAATAATTCAGCAGGTCCCCACACATGATATTTCCTCGTCAAATGTTGCTGTTATCTCTTCAGTTCCGAATGTCGGCCCAGCCCAGTTGAAGCTATCTGCTGCCCAGGTCAATAATCTGCATTTTGCTCGGGCCATCACTTTGGGCCTTGTGCCTTTTGGGGCTGCTTCTTTGGCCCAGGTCCCTCTAGTGGAGGCCTGGTTAAAAAGGTAGTGTTTTCCAAGTCTCATATCTTCAGATCTTTCAGTTTTCTTTTGTTTAAGTCTTGGCTGGCAAACGCCCCAAAAAAATCCCTCGCTTGGTTGAAATCACTGATGAAGATTATGATCCTGCTTCTGGATTATCACTGGCTCTTTCCAAGGTAGATGGTGCTCTCAAATCCACCAGACTAGGGGATACTCCTTTTGTGACTTTCCAGGTGTGAAGGAGTCCAAACAAATATGATGGATTTAAAGTGCCTCTCATCTCAGATGCTAAGAAGAAGAGGTCTAAGGTGAAGCCCATTCAATTGCCAGGAGTGGATATGGCAGCTGATGACCATGAAAGCCAAGTCCTTGCTGCTTCTCAGGAGGATGTTGTTCCCCCTCCTACTCCTATTGGTATCCTGCAGCACATTGGTGTGCAGTTGTGTGGTGTTCCTCCCCAAGACCTCTCGAATGAGTTGTTGCTGGACAAATCCTCCCGTGCTGATAAGAAGGCCCCATAAGGAGGGGTGTGCTTTATTATTTTGTTTTCTTGTGTAATGAATTCATTAAGGAAGTGGTTTATTTTGTGTTGGAACATCAGAGGCTTGAATGCCAAGTAAAAGCAACTGGCCCTTTATAATGTTATGGTTTCTATGTTAGTGTTGTTTTCATTGAATATTATCATGGTCTAAGGAAGCAAAAAAAACATATTATGACGATACAATTTACCAAAACAAATCTCGTAATATCTCAATAATTTGGGTCTACACAACCACTTTGTTAAACAACAAAGTGCTCATGTTAATATTGACAAAACATTTGTCCATGACCAAGAAAATGTGGTCGTGTAAAATTAACAAGTTTGTTTGTGAGACATGACAAAGGGTATTTGTGTTTATCTTTCTACATATATACGTCCAACACTCCCCCACTTGCACTAGATACATTAATCTAGCTATTACTGGAGGATCTTCAACAAAAAATTCATGACGGCGTACACCCTTTTGCAAAAAATCAAGGATGAGGGGAAAATTGGATCCTTGACGGTGCCAAGATGCTAGCGAAATTCTCAGCTAATTTTCTGTGACCTTTGGGTCTTTTGTGTTTTTTTGTTCTGACTATGTCGTGGTTGTTTGCTCTTTTTTATTAACATACTCATTGATGCTTGAACGTGTCACACGAACACGTCTTTGTGTACCCGCGGTGCCGAGGGAGGTGCTCCGCAACTCGCTCCACGGGAGGCTGTCCGAAAGCGCGATACGCAAAACAGTCTAGCCGACGCTTTTGACACCAGACGCCCCGGTTCCCCAAGAGGGTCTAAATGGACAACGATGGCGCCTAGAGGGGGTGAACAGGCGATTAAAACTTTTCTGGTTAAGGCTTGGTAAATGCGGAAATAAATTAGGAGTTTAAATTAATAAGCACACAACCTAAATATTCTAGGCTCAACTATGTGCACCAACAATTTATGCTAAGCAAAACAAGTAGCAAGGTGATAGCAAGATATATAACTTCAAGCACGAGGCTTTCTGTTTGGCACTGGCCTAGGGAAAATTTTCACTTTGTCTTAGCTAAGGTGTGTCTTGTTGACCCAAAATTTGTGCCCAAGAGCTTGGTGGTCAGACAATTGGGAGGAGCTCGTCATAGCTCGACGGTTCCAGTATATTTGCTTCGTACTGCTGCTTGGTCTGCACATATTCATAATTCCCCTCCTCCTACTGAAGACCCTGTCCCTCAGAATGGTAATCCACATCCTCTGTATGGGCCTGAGATTACAGCAGAGCAAATTTTTTTGCAGCAGGTGGATGGATGGTTGTAGCAGAACATGGCCCCTATGGTGCATCAGAACCAAGGAGCAGGTCATCAGGTTCAAGCGGTGATGGCTGCCCCTCGGATTGCAGAGGTTCAATTAGCAATTCCAGTTGTTCATGAGCCACCTCCTATTTTCAATTTTCAAGCTATGTTAGCTGAGCAAGGAGTTACCTTTGAAGCTGGTATCACACCTCCTGCAAGAAATCTGGCAGATAGCCCTATGAGTGCTTGGAATGAGGCCATCAGCAACTCTGATTCTTCATCTGAGTCTAGGAGTTTAGTAATTCAGCAGGTCCCCACACATGATATTTCCTCTGCAAATGTTGTTGTTATCTCTTCAGTTCTGAATGTTGGCCCAGTCCAGTTGAACCTATCTGTTGCCCAGGTCGATAAAATCTGCATTTTGTTCGGGCCATCACTTTGGGCCTTGTGCCTTTTGGGGCTGCTGCTTTGGCCCAGGTCCCTCTAGTGGAGGCCTGGTTAAAAAGGTGGTGTTTTCCAAGCCCAGTCATCTTCAGATCTTTTAGTTTTCTTTTGTTTCAGTTTTAGCTGGCAAGCGCTCCAAAAAAATCCCTCGCTTGGTTGAAATCACTGATGAAGATTCTGATCCTGCTTCTGGATTATCATTGGCTCTTTCCGAGGTAGATGATGCTCTCAAATCCACCAGAACAGGGGATACTCCTTTTGTGACTTTCCAGGTGTGAAGGAGTCCAAACAAATATGATGGATTTAAAGTGCCTCTCATCTCAGATGCTAAGAAGAAGAGGTCTAAGGTGAAGCCCATTCAATTGCTAGGAGTGGATATGGCAAGTGATGACCATGAAAGCCAAGTCCTTGCTGCTTCTCAGGAGGATGTTGTTCCCCCTCCTAGTCCTATTGGTATCCTGTAGCACATTGGTGTGCAGCTGTGTGGTGTTCCTCCCCAAGACCTCTCGAATGAGTTGTTGCTGGCCAACTCCTTCTGTGCTGATAAGAAGGCCCCATAAGGAGGGGTGTGCTTTATTATTTTGTTTTCTTGTGTAATGAATTCATTAAGGAAGTGGTTTATTTTGTGTTAGAACATCAGAGGCTTGAATGCCAAGTAAAAGCAACTGGCCCTTTATATTGTTGTGGTTTCTATGTCTGTGTTGTTTTCATTGAATATTATCATGGTCTAAGGAAGCAAAAAAAAATATTATGATGATACAATTTACCAAAACAAATCTCGTAATATCTCAATAATTTGGTTCTACACAGCCACTTTGTTAAACAACACAGTGCTCATGTTAATATTGACAAAACATTTGTCCATTGAGAATAGCAACAAGGACTTTCTTGAGCTGGATAACTTGGAAGATAAAATAGGATTGTCTGTCCCTGAAAGTAATATTAGGATAATCCTTAGAGCCCACCTCCTGAAACTATTGAGTTTTCAGAGACAGTACTGGAAGAAGAGATGTACCATCCGATGGACAAAATTTGGGAATGAAAATAAAAAATTCTTTCATTCAATTGCCACAGATAGATACAGGAGGAATTCTATTGCCCAATTAACACTCTCTGATGGCTCTCAAGTCTCTACTCATGCTGAGAAGGAAAAAGTTATTTTTGAGGCTTTTAAGGCTAGATTGGGAACTTTATTAGACCCTGTGATGGAATTTGATTTACCCTCTTTAATTTCCCTTGTTCCTGGGCTGGGGGATCTATCTGCTCCTTTTACTGGAAAAGAGATTGATGATGTGGTGAGATCCATGCCACCTAATAAAGCACCTGGCCCTAATGGTTTTAATGGTCAATTTCTTAAATCTTGTTGGCACATTATTAAAGAAGATATCTATAGCCTTTGTGATAATTTTCATCTTGGTAGTCTTAACCTGGAGAGCATTAATATGGGATACATCACTCTTATTCCTAAAATTCCCTCTCCTGGAAGTGTTAATGATTTTAGGCCAATTACTCTTCTCTACTGTTGCCTTAAATTGATTGCAAAGGTGCTGGCTAATAGGCTTCAGAATGTAGTCTTGCAAATTGTTCACAAGAACCAATATGGCTTCCTTAAAGGGAGAAGCATCCAGGATTGCATTGCCTGGGCTTTTGAATTCATGCACCAATGTGATACCTCTAAGAGGGAGATTGTGCTACTAAAATTGGATTTTGCAAAGACTTTTGACACTATTGATCATTCTGCAATTCTTAGGATCATGAAACATATGTGATTTGATGATAAATGGTTTCCTTGGATTGAAACTATTTTTGGATCTGGCATGTGAGTTGTTCTTCTTAATGGTGTTCCTGGCAGACAATTCCATTGAAAAAGAGGAGTAAGACAAGGGGGTCCTCTATCCCCACTTATTTTTGTGTTGGCAGCTGATCTTCTTCAAGCTGCAATTAACAAGGCCTTTCTAGATAATACTATAAAGGCTCGTCTTCCTCATTTTGGATTTGATTATCCAGTCATTTAATATGCAGATGATACAATTATTATTATGCCTGCATGCCTAGAAATGAAGAGCATTCTGGATTCATATGCTAGGTCTACTGGTTTGCATATAAATTATCATAAATCTGTTATGATTCTCATGAATGTTCCCACTTCCACACCTGGTAATCTTGCGGCTTTTCTTGGTTGTGATATTGGGACCATTCCTTTCACATACCTTGGCCTACCTCTAGGTACTACTAGACCCTATGTTCAAGATCTCATCCCTCTGGTGGATAGAGTGGAGAGAAGTCTTACTGCTAATTACATGATAATGTCTTATAGTGGAAGAGTTACTGTCGTTAACTCATTGCTCACTTCAGTGGTTACCCATACCATGTGTGTCCTTAAAATTCCCTAGAAGATTTTGAATCATATTGACAAAATCAGGAGGCACTGTCTTTGGGACAAAAAATCAGAATCTAGGGACAATTGTAATCCCCTCATTGCCTGGAATAGAGTTTGTGAGCCTAAGCAGAAAGGGGGTATGGGAGTTCTCAATTTAAAATTCCAAAATGAAGCATTGCTTCTCAAGTTTTTGGATAAATTCTACAACAGAAAGGACACCCCTTGGGTACACTTGATTTGGCATGCTCACTACAAGGATAAGGTTCCTCATGCTGTTGACACATGTGGCTCATTCTTGTGGAAGGACATCCTCAAGATCACACCAATTTTTAGAGGGATCTCCACCTGTTCCATTGGTTTAGGGAATTCAGTCCTATTCTGGAAGGACAATTGGGGAGAAGGAATTATGGCTGGTCTTTTCCCAAGATCCTTTTCCTTTTCTATAACTGAAGATAGCTCGGCTTTGGACTTTCTCTCAGCCAACAATTTGTCTAGCAATTTTGCTCTTCCTTTATCTAGTCAGGCTCTTGGAGAACTTAGACAAATTTAGATTGCTTCATCACATATTGTGATTGACATGGATCGCCTGATAGTTGGTCTTATTCTTGGGGTGCCTCTTTTTCTTCCAAGAAATATTATGAGTTCTTTTTTAGAGATTTGCAGCCTAATGTGGCCTTTTCTTGGCTTTGGAAAGCTGGCAATACTCCTAAACTCAAATTCCTATGTTAGCTGCTTTTATCAGACAGATTGAATACCAGGAATATGTTGAGAAGGAGGCATCTCAATATTAACAGTGGGTACACTTGCAGCATGTGCACCTCTGCTTCTAAGGAAACAATTCAACACCTGCTCTTTTCTTGTACTTCCAGTAAGGAATGCTGGAATAGGTTGGCCATGCCTATTTCTAGTAATATCCAGCAAGATCAATTTCAACTCCTCTTATTCTCAAAGCAACACTCGAGAAAGGCTATGTTTATGGAGGTTTTTATCACTCCTACTTGGAGTATTTGGAAGGAAAGAAACAACTACTACTTCTAGGGGATTGCACCCTCGGTTTCTTCCTGGGTGACAAGGTTTAAACAAGATTTCCTTCTACTTGTGCATAGAGCCAAGGAGGACAAGCATAATTTCATTAAGCTCTTGGTGGAGTCCTTGTAATACTTACTTTTTGGTTTCCCTCCCCCCATCTCCTCACTGAAATGTAAATATTTCTGGCCTCTTGTACAAAACACTTTCTACCTTTAATATACAAGGAAGTAGGAGTCTTTCCTACCGTCATAAAACCTCAAAAAAAAGCACGAGGCTATCACAATGTAAATTGCATAAGTAAATACCTCGGGTATAGAAATAACTGAGACACACGGAGACGATGATGTATTCCCGAGTTCCTCCTTTTGAGGGGAGTATGTCTCGTTGGAGGGGTGTAAGCTCGCCACAACAGGCCTACTCAACGCCACAAAGGCCTCACCCTATTCTTCGATGAACCTCGCCACAAAGGCCTAGTTCATCTTCCACTATTGGCAACCTTAAAACTCGAGGCACACATCCACAACTTAATTGGAGGCTCTCGATCTCACCACAATCTCGGGGCACGCATCCACAACTCAACTGGTGGTTCCCAAGAAACACCAAAAGTCGTCTAGGGTCTAAGACCCCAAGACTAACAAGTTCACAACCTTTCACTTCCATGAATCCACGTGGAGAGAGCAAACTGATGCAACCAATGCAAATGTCAAGATCACAAGTGCTCAAATCCTTCACTCTAAAATTCAAACAAAGCAAGAAATTCTTATGGGGGAATAAGAGAGGAAGAAGAAGGAATAACTCAACAAATCAATCCACAAGATCTTGATCCAAAGACTTCCCCTCACTAAGAGCAGAGATGAATTGGTGAAATAATAAATCTAGATCTTGTCTCTCTTTTCCCTATAATTGGAGGAAAGAATCATGGAGGAATAGAAAAAAAATCAAGCTCCAAAAGGTCAACGATGGTGGGGGGAAACTTGCATGGGAGCTCGGGAACCATTGGGGAAGAAGGCCCCCTTAAATAGGCCTCCTAGTTATCTTCCTGTTATGCACAAGAACACTTTAGGCCGGAGTCTCCAGCCTAGGTATATGTGAGAAACACCCATATCAGACTAGAGATTTCTGGGTGAGACCAGAGTCTCCGGGGTAAACAGGCCGGAGACTCCGTGATGTCTACGCACGCTTCTATTCTTATAGACAGTGTTGGGCCTCCAAGTGCAGAGGTTTGTAGAACAGCAACAAGTTTCCCTTAAGTGGATTACCCAAGGTTTATCGAACTCAGGGAGAAAGAGATCAAAGGTATCCCTCTCAAGGAACCCTTTAATTACGATACAAGAAGTCTTTTCTGTCCCCAACACACCTAATACAATTGTCAGTTGTATAGGTGCACTAGTTTGGCGAAGAGAGAGAGTGAAATACAAGTAATACGGATGATTATAAGTGATAATAGCAATCTAAAATAAAAAATGGTAGCAAGCAAACATCTAGTAGAACTGAATGTAAATGGTGTTTCAATGCTTAGAAACAAGGCCTAGGAATCCTACTTTCACTAGTGGACACTCTCAACAATGATAAAATAATTGAATGCATAAATATCTCTCTTCACTATGCTACTCCGAACCACTCTCCGGTTGTCGTGGTGTTGAGAAGACAGATGCCATGGGATGGCTTAAGTTTGGGGCTGATGGACGCTGTAGGTATCCGTGGAGGGATCGCACGGCGAGTATCTGCGCTCAGGTATCACTGCAAACAACAAGAACTACCCAGGTTCGGGGCCCTCGTGTGGAGGTAACACCCCTACTCCTGCCTATCTCTCCGGATGTATAATTTCCGATTAGCCACAGTACAACTTTGCCTCTCAGCCGAGTAGCCACTCTGCTGCTCTCTCTCGCTCTAGTGCTGGTCCTTGTAATAAATGCGATCTGGGGCAACCTCGTCGCAACGTCGCAATGTCCCTCGCGCAGGAGGGGGCAGGGCACCTTATATACTGGTGCCCAGCCGAATAAACAAAGACTAAAAGGTACAACTTGATGGGACTTTCCCTCTGCGAAGCAGAGCACGCCTCCGGCTTCTCGCTGACGCGGGCGCGGGAAGTCACCGCGCCGTCCGGCTGACAGGACCTGTCCACCCTGTCAGTCACATAGAGTAGGCCCTACCTCCTGTCATGTCCCCTCTATCAGTGATAGGACTTGACAGGCGCCTACCTCACTGTAGCCACGCTGTAGCGCGGATAATCACGCGCTCCGTAAGTTGAACCGCACGCATGTACGGCTACAGGATACGCGGGATCTTGTCAGAACGTCTCCATTGACTTCTTGCCCGAGTAGGAACACAACCCATCTACTCGTACCACATGATCGCTACCCGGACGAATATAATCTTCCTCAAAATCTTCTCTTGGCTTTCAGTACTTATGACCGGATAGAGACTACCGGGTAGAGGGTACCCGGGTAGCCACCAACTCTGTAAATAGCACCTTGACCTTTATTTTATCAGTTGCCTTACCCCTACTTGGGGGTAGCCCCCCGACATTAGTCCCCGAAGCTGGTAGAGTCCAGCGAACTTGTTCGTAGGGCTCTGCCAGCTTAAACCAAATTGTTTTCTCGAAGGAGTGATGCCGACTTGCACCTCAACTTGGGCCAAGGACTCCTTCTCAAATCTCTCCAACTGTGGTTACGAGAGAAACTTCCTTGTAGCCGAGTAGAGCACTCTCTCTACTGTGGTGCCGAGTAACTTGACTTAGCAAAATTTCGAACACGATTCCGCTGGATCAGACCAAATCCATCTCCTCGTTTCGCTGCGGGGCACGTGCCATGCACCAGTGACCCCGATGCCTCGGTGCTGCTGCAGGCCACGCGCCAGTCTCTGCGCTTAGGGCCCACAACCCGTTAGGTCACGTCGAACGGGTACTCGAGAGCCCACGATCTGGGATGTGGGATTAACTACGCCCGTTACGCGCGCGTTTCGTGCTGTGTGCGTTTCTAACGGGCAGTTAACCCACGCCGCACGATCTCAGGCCACGATTGATCCAGTAGTAACTGCAGCTCGCGGGGAGAGATAAATACCCCCGCGCCGCCTGCCTGTTCTCTCTCTTCCTCATTTACCAATCTCACATTCCCCTCTCCGCAGTCGCCGCCGTCGAGCACCGCGCCACCGCGAGCACTCACTGCGCCGCCGCCGTGAGATCTGAGAGCAAGAACCTCATCTCCGCGCTCCTTCGTCAGCCTCAACCTCCACGAGCCTTCTTCTCCAACAGCAACCTCACAACCATGGCTCAGCCCGGAGACGAGGTGGTTTCCGCCCGAGCCGGCTGGGAGGGCTCGGACGTCACCGCCGAGGACTGCCAATGGCTGGTGAACACCCGCCGTGTTCCTCCCGGCGTGGTTTGTCGGCATCCTGGCACCGAGCTCGTCCCAGCACCTGAGAAGGATGAGTACGTGGTATTCTTCTCCCACTTCAAACGCGGCTTCGGCCTTCCCATCTCCAAATTCTTTGCCGATTTTCTCCGCCACTTCGGCCTCCAGCCTCACCATCTTCCACCAAATTCTATTGTTATGCTCTCCACACACGCCACCGTGTGTGAAGCCTTTCTGGGTGTCTACCCGACCGTCCAGACATGGGCAAGGTACTTCTTCCTCCGCAAGTAGAGTGTTCCCGATCTTGGCAACATTGAAGCCCCTCGCGTGATGACACAGACGGGTAGCACGATGATGTTGCAGCGCAAGACCGGGCACAATCCGCGAGTGCTCGGATTGGAAACCGTGCGCAAGTGGCAGCGCGGTTTCCTCTATGTGAAGAATGTTCCCGCCGAGAAGGGGAAGCCCATCGAAGACCAGATAGGGCTCCCGAAGTTTGTGAACGCGCTGCCCACCGGGCAGAACTATGGCTATGATCCAAAGAAGACCGTCCCAAACGTCCTCCAGGTCGAGAAGCGCTTGACCGAGTTGGTGGCAGAAGGGCTCCTTCAGGACGATCCAATTGCCTGCTGGATATCGCGCCGGGTACTCCCGCTCCAGGACCGAGCCCACAAGATGTGCCACATGAGAGGTCCTCGCGATTGCACCAGGACGACTAACTTTGTGCTCAGCAAGGCTAAGGTGGCCATCTGGGCCAGGTCTATTATCCAGACCACGCTCACCGACAACTGGGCATACGGCTTCGCGCTGTATAGCCGTCTCAAGAAGACCCCCCAGGTTAGTGCTCTTCTCTGCACCCTTATAATTTGTACTTGGCACCGAGTAGTACTCCTTTTAGTTTTATATGCTTTGTATTTGCATGCTATGCCGAGTAGGAACCTTTAGCTTTGTATGCTTTGTGTTTGCATGTTGTTCCGAGTAGATTCACTTAGCTTAATATGCTTTGTATTTGCACGATATCCCGAGTAGAACCACTTAGCTTAATGTGATTTATGTTTGCACACTTGTTCCGAGTAGAACTTCTTATCCGAGAACTTAACTCATAGTGCTTACTTGTACCAACAGCATATCAATCGCCAGAGAGAAGAAGACAGTGAGATCTTCGAGGCCAACTGGCACGATGACAGAACTGAAGACGACAAGACCGCCTACGAAACCCAAGATACCTTGTGCATCCCTCACGCCAATCAGCCCGGTAAGTCCCGAGCAGAAACCTCTATTCGGGATTGGTCCGAAGACGACGAAGGTGACTCGGTTCACCTTTCCACTTACTAGTAGCATGATTTGATTCCCTTCTCTCTTGCCTGTTCTGAATTCCCCCTTCTTCTCTGCAGAGGAACTTGAGTTGGATGACGGGGAGGAACCCCTGATTGTCGATCCGCTATCCGTGGCTGCTCCCAATACCCGGAAGAGGGTTGGCAGTGGTGCCCAGACACCTCCTCCCAAGAGGACCAAGAAGCAGCCAGCGAACAAAGTCGTTGCTTCCCGTAAGAGGAAGGTCCCCACCAGCAAGGGGTAAGTGTTCTCCGAGTAAACCTTGACCTATTGCCGTTTTCTGTTGTGCTTTTCCCTTCTCCTTTTTTCTGCTTTCTTTCTGATCCTATTTCTTCTTCCAGTGCGCCTCTCGACGCTGATGCCACTGCCGCACCTCCTCCCAAGAAGAAGACAACTGTGCCCCGAGAGCAGCTCGTAGATCTCTCGGATGAAGATGAACACCAGGAACCGCAGGGTAGGACGCGTGCGTCCTCCCCTATTGATGAAGAGCAAGATCTTGGCGCCGAGAACGATGGTGCCGGGGACGATACCGACCAAGTCACCGAGCAGCAACAACCTGAAGCGCAGCAAGCTGCCCAGGACGCTGCCAACACCGAGATGCCGCCAACTCCTCCAGCTGAATCAGCTGGGGAGGATACTGAACACACTGCCGAGCAGCAGCAAGAAGACGCCGCCCTGGCGCGTCCAGAGCCTGCTGCGGGCCAGCAGCCTGAAGACAACATCGCAGAGCAGCATGACCCCGTGGCCGAGCTACGGGTAGAAGACAATGTTGCGGAAAGGCCTGATCCCGCTGCGGAGCAGCAGGTAGAAGACGATGTGGTGGAGCCAACCCGCCAAGACCAAGTGCAGTCGGACGCTGCACCGAGTAGCCGGCCACCTGTGCCGCCAACTCAGTAGGCGACTCCACCCCGCGCACCAGTTCCTCCACCAACTCTGCAACCATCTCCGCCAGTTCATCAAGCGCAACCACCTCCTCAGCCAACCCTTCAAGTGCCTCCGCCTTCTCGGCCAACCCCTATGCCAAGCACCAAGAAAACCACCAAGTCTGGAGCTGAGGCAACCCGGACGCAGCCGAAACGCGCTGCCTCACAGGCTGGGCAGGCGCTGCAGCCCTCCAAGCCGCAAGGTGAGCAGTCCAAGAAGCTGGTCAAGAGCACCCAGCTGACACTCACTCCGAATAGGACTCCGCCCACTCCAAGCGCCAACCCGGTTGCCTCCGGGGTCACCTTTGGCCCTGTCGAGAAGTTGAGTGCTGGTGCTGGCGCCAGCGTGCAGCGCAAATATCCCGAGTACTGGACAGACCTGTCGCAGCGCCACCAAATCCCGCTGTCCAAGGAGGAGAAACGACTAGTCGCTCTCAAAGAGCGCCAAGCCGTGGGAGTATCCAAGTACAAGGGAAAGAAGGATTCCTTGGTCATCAAAGAACTTTCTTCCCGCGGTGAAGACGAGGAAGAGCTTCCCGAAGAAGGCCTTGCGGCCATCTTGGACCGAGTAGGCCGCATCGGGAAGGCCTGGAACAGCAAAGTGCTCGGCAACAATGCCTGGGATGGTACCGAGTTGGGGAAACTCGACCATTATCGAACGGACTAGAACAAGGCTGACATTGGCTCTATTGGCATGACGGTTGCCAACCCTTGCTGCACCTTGGCCGGAAAGATGTTTGTCCTGCGCAAGAATGCCGAGGACATCGAGCAAAGCTATGTGGTAAGTGTCTCTCTATTTTTTGCATTTTCCGAGTTGCTGATTTCTTCTTTCTCTTCTCTTCTTCTCTTAGTCATTCCCCCAGTCCCCGAGATTCGAGCCGAGTAGGTGAAGACTCAACCGAGTTGACATTTACTCGGGCAAAATCTTCCAGTATTCATATTTTCATTTCTACTCTACAGGATAGCGTCCAAAAAAGGACACAGTTTTCCGTCAGCTCCTCTGGAACCACCGCCAAGCCAGGGAGCGGAACCTAGCCCTGGACGCCGAGAAGAAAGACAAGGATGCTATAGAGCGACA
Organism: Alopecurus myosuroides; assembly: GCA_028641055.1. NCBI lineage: Eukaryota > Viridiplantae > Streptophyta > Magnoliopsida > Poales > Poaceae > Alopecurus > Alopecurus myosuroides. Next base: position 214,723,617 of record CM054063.1, on the reverse strand, counting down.
GGCCCTGGAGCGCACCCTCAAGCTTTCTGAAATATAGAGTAAGCTTTTAGCATCTCGGTTTATGCGTTTTGCACTTACGCCCGTTTTTTGCTTTTTGCTCAATTGTTGGCTTCTCTGCAGGAGAGCTCAAGGCTCTGGTGGAAATGCACCAGGACTGCGAGGTCTTCCCTGCCTCTGCACAAAGCAAGATCACTTCTATGGAAGGTGAACAATCATCTCTCTTCTCTGTATTTGTCTTCTCTCTGTTGGCTACTCTGCTGATAACACTGTTCTACCCGCAGAAGAATACAAGAAGTTCCGGGAGCAGCATCTGGATTGCCTCACACCCGCTGAAGCTCATCAACAAGTGCAGGCCCGGGAAGCAGAAATAGAGAAGGAGCGCAAGATCGAGAGAACTGATTACGAGAAGCTCCAAGTCGATCTTACCGCCGCGCTCCAAACCGCAATCAACTCCGTCCGCGAGAAGCAGGAATTTGAGACGACTGCCAAAGCTAAGAAGCGAGCACTCGAGCTGGAAATTACCATGCTCAAGGAAAGGAAGCGAGCCCTCGAGGTTCAAATCAATGACTTGCGCCACGTCCATGACAAGTATCTCCAAGAATCAGAGGACTGGAAGGTCAAGCTGGGGGCCGTGTTGGTAGAAATGGAATGTGAGTTGCCGCTACCCCCTTCTTCTCTTGTCTTTTTCTTCTTTGCCTTCTTCTACCCTGTTTTATTTCTTCTCGGTCACCGTTTCTGACTCAACTTAGTTCCTTATGAAGATATCTTCCCGGAACTCCGTTCCGCTGGTGTGCCCGCTTTGGACAAGGCAAGACAGGCCAGAGCCGCATCTGGTCTGAATATTGACAACACATCTAGCATCAACGACCATCTTCTCAACATCAAGAGACCTCCATGGTGTCAACTGGCATCAAGTTGCACAAGCTCTTCTGGCCCGAGAAGGACATCCCGGAAACCTTCCGCGAAATTGCTGATCACTTGGATGAGGTCAAGGTGGAGCTCAAGAAATGGCGTGCCTCCGCAGCTCGGGCAGGAGCTGACGAGCTGCTGCACTTCGTCCTGTCCTCGTACGAGAACTTGGATCTCCAAAGGATCAGTACGCGCCGTGAAGACTCCAAGTGGATCAAAGATCCGGATTGCGTCGCTCGCCGAAAAGAGGTGGCTTATGAGCTCGCCTCCTACGCCGACACCAGCGTCTTCATCGAAGGCCCCACTGAGCCTGACACGGATGTCAGAGAAGAAGATGATGACGAGGATGATGATGAGGGTGATAGCATTACTGACGAAGAATTGGCCGAGTTCGAGGTGGATGCCGAGGAGGAGGGATCCAAGCAGGAGAAGGCCAAGGGGACGGAGGGGAATGAGCCGCAAGGCAACGTCGAGGACTCTGGGTTGGCAGCCAACCCAGAGGCCAAGCAGCCGCAGCCCGCCGCGCAGGAGTCCACCATCACCACCGAGATGGTGATCCATGACCTGGCTCCTGAGTTGGGCGAGACTGTTGCTGCTACGGACGGTCTTTACCCTCTGGCCGGCACTCAATCCACTGCAGCCTCCGACTCTGCAACGGATCCCATCTCCGTGGCTACAGCAACTTCCGATCCAGCTGCCTCTGCCAACACCGACGCGGACAACACTGCTTCTACTGTTGTGTAATTCCTGCAAGCCTTATCTCCAAACTTTTATCAGATCCCCGGGATGCCGGGTGCATATGTAATCGGTACAATTATGTCCTTTGCTACTCAGTTTTTATTTCAGTTAAAAGTTTAGCAACTCTGGCTCAATGCCGGGTTGCGTTTCTATGCAAGTCCCCGAGTTGCATTTTTTATCCACTCATTCTCTTTGTCTCAGCTCTTACCTGCCACTTGTGGCTTTTTTGGTAGTCGAGTCACAAGATTTCAAAGTTTGAGTTTCAAATACTTAGCCACTTAGAAAAATGCATGGTAACGTTGCCCACCAGTTAGCCGAAAAGAGACAACAGAAACAGAAAAGAACACCCTACTCGGTTGCTACACCTCTCTTTTTCTTAGCAATTTTTCGTGTGCTCATTGACCTTTGGCTTGTTCTCTTGCTTGCCAGGAAGACGGGTTGCGGACAGAAGCAGAGTCGAAGAGTTGGCCCTTGGGTTTAAACACATTACTAGATATTCTTATGAAATTCTAAGTAAAGCAACCGAGTAGACAAAGTAAAACAGAGTAGAACCACACAGAGCAAATTTGGACAAGGTGTCGTGGTGGTGTCACGGCAGATGCCATGGGATGGCTAAAGATGTGGGGACGAAGGACGCTGGAGGTGGTCGGGGAGGGATCACGCGACGAGTAGCCGCGTGAGGTACGAAGTAAACACTGCAAACAACACGATCTACCCAGGTTCAGGGCCCTCGTGAGGAGGTAAAACCCCTACTCCTGCCTTTCTTTGTGTATTTTGGTATCTCACCGAGTAGCCACAGTACAAGGTTCTTGCTACCGAGTAGCCACTCTCCTCTAGATGATGAATTAGGTCAAGAACTAGGGTTTCCTCTAGGTCAAGATGTGTTCTATCCTCACGCAGGAGGCGGCGGGGCACCTTATATACATGGTGCCCAGCCGGATACGTCCAAACATGGACAAGTGTCCACATAGTGTGCACATCGTCCTTCTTCCGGGTTCCCGCTGACAGCTTTGGTTCCTAACCTTGGCTGCATCTGGAAAGTCGTTGGGCAAAACAAGGGGACAGACTGGTATCACTGTACCTAAACACAGAGTAGGCCCCCCTTATCCTGCCACGGCCTGCTTCCATGATGTCACTGTCAGGCAGGCCGGTCCCAGATGAACAGTAGTTCGAATGCTGCCAAGTACGGACCCAGGATACGCGGGATCTTGTGTCAGAACGGCTCCTTTGACTTTCTGGCCCGAGTAGGTTCCCGCCAATTGTTCCCGCCAATTGTACTCGGGCCAACTCCTCTACTCGAAAGGATAGAACTTGATTGATATCTCCTTCTGGTCATCTTGAGGTGAGACCGAGTAGCAGTCGACCGGGTAGCGAGTACCGGGTAGTCGGCTACTCGACCAAACCTCTCTTCTTTAAGACGCCTTTACCACTTGTCTTTACCCTACTCGGGGGTAACCCCCCGACAGCAGTCCCCGAAGCTGGTTGAGTCTTGCGAACTCGTTCACTAGGCTCTGCCAGCTTGAAACCAATCTTTGCAACATAGCCCTTGAACCTCAAGATGCCGAGTAGAACTTCCGAGTAGGTCTCTGAATAGTACCTTAAGTTTCCTCTCCTCCGCGTAGCGGATGACTTCTACTCTGCGACCGAGTAAAAAGACTTGGAGAATTTTCTTGAATTGAGCCTCTGCAGCGCAGAGCACTATCCAGCCCTTCGCACAGCAACTGAACACGTGTCAAGCATCCAGGCCCCCGTCGTCTCGTTGCCCAGGGCACGACGTGCCACGCGCCTGGTTTCCAGGCAGTGGGCCCACCACGCGTCACGTCCCATCAAGAGTAATAATAGGCCACGATCTGGTGGTGGGATCAATTGCGGCCGTTACGCGCGCATCCCGCGCTTGTGTGCGTTTCCAGCCGGCCACAAATCCCACCACACGCCACGATCGATCCCACTTCCCCGATAGTAACGGTAGCCTGAGGCGAGGGTATAAATACCCCCCGCCGGTAACTTCCTTTTCCCCTCCCTCGCACTTTTCCTCTTTCATCTCTCTCTCTCCTTCTCCGCCGCCGAGCTCTCCGCCGCCGTGCAATCTTTTGCGCCGCCGCGAATCCAATCCAGCCAATCAAAACCTTTCGATTCTTTCCACCCCTCCTACTCGCAACCATGTCTCGCGCCGGCTGGGCTGGCTCGCACGTCACCGCCGAGGACTGCGCCTGGCTTGTGAACACTAGGAGAGTTCCTCCTGGTGTTCAATGCCGGCCATCAAGGGGCGAGCTCGTGCCTGCACCGGAGGAGGGCGAGCGCGTTGTGTTCTTGGCGCATTTCGAGCGCGGCTTCAGCCTGCCGGCCTCCGACTTCCTCCGCCGCTTCCTCGACCACTTCGGCCTTCAAATGCATCACCTGCCGCCCAATGCCGTCGTCTTCCTCGCCTACCACGCCGTGGTGTGCGAGGCCTTCCTCGGCATCCATCCGGTCCCCGAGTTTGAATTCGGAGTGCCGACTAGAATTTTAACTCGGTTGAGGAGATTCATACAACTTTTTGCTTATGAATGAAAACGGCGGAGTAGAGCTACATTCCAGGGACGCTTAGATTCCTCTCCTGCTTTATTCGGCCTGTTCTTCTGGGGTGCCTGTGCGTCAACTAGCTAGTAGGCATCATTGTGCAGAGCCTTGCTCACAATGAAAGGCCCTTCCCACGGAGGGGATAGCTTGTGCATCCCGGCCGTGCGCTGCACGAGCCTAAGGACCATGTCTCCTTCTCGGAAAACCCTTGGGTTTACTTTCCGGCTGTGATAACGCCTCAAGTTTTGCTGATAAATAGCTGAACGTGACAGAGTTAACTCTCTTGCTTCTTCTAGCAGGTCAATGTCATTTTCTCGAGCTTCTCTCGCCTCCGCCTCAGTGTAGAGGGTTACTCGGGGCGAGTCATGCTCTAGGTCAGTGGGCAACACGGCCTCAGCTCCATATACCAGGAAGAATGGTGTGTATCCGGTTGATCGGTTAGGGGTAGTCCTTAGACTCCACAACACCGCCGGAAACTCGTCCATCCAACAACCAGGGGTTCGCTGTAATGGCTCAATCAGCCTTGGCTTTATGCCGGATAGCACCATGCCATTTGCTCTTTCAACTTGCCCATTGGAGGCAGGATGCGCAACAGATGCAACATCTAGCCGGATCCGCTTCTCTCTGCAGAATCTTGCGAACGCACCCTCAGCAAAGTTTGTGCCATTGTCAGTGATGATGCTATGCGGGTAGCCGTATCTCAGAATGACATCCTTCAGGAAACTCACAGTTGTGGCTCCATCACACTTCCGAATAGGCTTGACCTTAATCCACTTGGTCAACTTGTCAACCATGACCAAGATGTGAGTCATGTTGCCTCTAGCTGGCTTGAAAGGACCCACCATATCCAAACACCAAACAGCAAATGGCCAAGTAATGGGAATGGTCTTCAACTCGGAAGCTGGCATATGAATCTTACTTGCAAATCTTTGGGAGCCGTTGCACTTTCTCACTATATCTTCATATTGCTTCAAGGCAGTGAGCCAAAAGAAGCCATGCTGAAAAGCCTTGTTGACCAGGGCCCGAGAAGAGGTGTGATGCCTGCATTCCCCCTGGTGTATCTCCACAAGAATTTCTCCTCCTTCCTCTGGCTCAACGCAGCGTTGCAGCACGCCAGTAGGACTCCTTCTGTGCAGCACTTTGTTGAGGATAGTGTAGCCCTTGGATCTTCTCTGTATCTGCCTGGCTGTGACCTCATCACTCGGCAATGTGCCATCCGTTAGAAAGGATAATATGGGCAGGTCCCAACTCGGTGTCTCCCGTGTGGGAAACACTGGTTCGTCCACTTCCATTGGATCAGCTACCAAGACCTCTTCTGTGTTGGGGGCGAGTCCCCGAGTACTGAGAAATGATCCCCTCAATGAATGCGACAGTCCCCGAGTTGAATGGAGCAGTCCCCGGGTTGCAGGTGTCAGTCCCCGGGTTCTCTTTTGTAGCCTCCCAGTCAATCTCCATTGGAACAACTTCCTCTACTGGCAGAGATGGAATAAAGATAGATTCCGAGTTGGGGGATTGCTTGATGGATGGCTTTCTCAAATGCTCCAAGGCAATCCCAGCCGGGATGAACTACCGAGAAGACCCCAACTTGGACAGCTCATCAGCTGCATCATTTTCAGCTCGGTGTATATGATGGAACTCACACCCTTCAAAGAAGCCAGTCATGGTTTGCACCAGAAACCGGTAGGACGCCATGTTGGCATCCAAAGCATCCCAGGTGCCGGATACCTGGTGAATCACCAGATCCGAGTCGCCATAGCAGACGATACGCTGCACACCAATCTCCTTGGCTACCCTCAGGCCATGTACCAGTTCTTCATACTCGGACACATTGTTAGATGCTTTGAAATGGATCTGCAGCACATACTTGAGTTGATCTCGCTTGGGTGACGTGAGCACCACGCCAGCGCCAAGGCCTTCCTTCACCTTGGAGCCATCAAAATGCATCTTCCAGTAATTGGTTTCCGGCAAGGGAGGATCATACTGCATCTCGGCCCAATCCAGCAGGAAATCTGCCAGAGTTTGTGACTTGATTGCTTCTCTTCTTGCGTACATAGGAGTGTACGCGGCTAGCTCGACTGCCCACTTGGCTACTCGGCCGCTTGCTTCCTTGTTGCCCATGATCTCCGAGATGGGAGCAGTACTCACTACTGTGATGGGATGCTCTTGGAAATAGTGCTTGAGCTTCTTGGCGCCCAGGTACACGCCATAAGTCATCTTATGGTAATGCGGGTAGTTTTGCTTGGAGCTGGATAGCACCTCGCTGAGATAATACACTGGCCGCTGCACCTTCTTGCCTTCCTCTTCTCTTTCCACCACTATCACCATGCTGACTACCCGGTTGGTTGCTGCAATGTACAGCAACATTGGCTCTTTGGGTAGCGGGCTAGCCAGGATAGGTGCGCTACCCAGCATGGTCTTGAGTTCTCTGAATGCCACATCGGCTTGCGATGTCCAGACAAACTTGTCACTCTTCTTCATGAGCTAGTAAAGAGGCAAGGCCTTCTCACCCATTCTTCCCAGGAAGCGGCTCAGAGAAGCCAAGCACCCGGTAAACTTTTGCACATCCTTCAATGATCTCGGCAAAGACATGCTCTCTATAGCTTTTATCTTTGAAGGATTGGCCTCAATGCCCCGACTGGATACCAAGAAGCCGAGTAGTTTGCCAGCCGGGACGCCAAAGGTGCATTTAGTCGGATTCAGTTTCATCCTGTATTTGCGCAGGTTAGCAAAAGTTTCCTCAATATCACTAAGCAGAGTATGTGTTTCTTTCGTTTTGATGACAATGTCATCTACATACACCTGCACATTTTTGCCAATTTGATCATGCAAGCATTTCTGCAGGCATCTCTGATAGGTAGCCCCAGCATTCCGCAACCCAAAGCACATGACACGATAGCAATAAGCCCCGTACGGGGTAATGAAAGCAGTCTTTATTTGATCAGCCGGATTAAGAGGTATCTGGTGGAAACCAGAGTAGGCATCAATGAAAGACAAAAGTTCACACCCGGCAGTGGAATCGATCACCTGATCTATGCGGGGTAGCGGGAATGGGTCCTTGGGGCAGGCCTTGTTCAGGTCGGTGTAGTCCACGCACATGCGCCATGCATTCTCGGCCTTGGGGTCCTCCTTCTTCTTCTCAACCATGACCGGGTTGGCCAGCCAATCCGGATGCATCACCTCCATGATAAAACCGCTGATCAACAACTTGGTGATCTGATCACCGATAGCTTTCCTCCTCTCATCACCAAAGCGACGCATAGCCTGCTTAACTGGCTTGGCGTCGGAACGCACGTGTAGCGAGTGCTCAACCAACTCCCTCGGGACACCCGGCAAGTCCTCATTAGACCATGCGAAGACATCTCGATTCTCACGGAGGAAGTGGATGAGCTCGCTTTCCTATTTATCTCCCAACCCGGCGCCAATGATGGCAACACGGTCTGGGAACTCAGGATCGACCTGGACCTTCTTTGTCTCCTGGGACGCTTGGAAGGCAGTTCCGTACTGGGAACTCGGCATGCCAAGCGCACCGACTTGTGCTGCTTGCGCCATACCAACCACCTCATGTATCTTCTTCTTCTCGGCAGCGATGACCATGGACTCCGCCAGCAGAGAACCAGCAGACGCGCACTCCAAAGAGCGCTTGTAGTCACCCGAGATGGTGATGACCCCATTGGGACCAGGTAGCTTCATCTTCAGGTAGGCTGCATGGGTTGAGGCCATGAACTTGGTGAGCGCAGGCCTACCGAGTAAAGCATGGTAGGGGCTCTCAAGATCAACCACTTCAAACTGCAGGCACTCGGTGCGGCAGTTCTCCCTAGTGCCGAATAGGACATCAACCCAGATGCGGCCGATTGGAGCACAAGATACTCCCGGCACAATGCCATGGAAAGTAGTCCTGCTGGGTAGCAGCATGTTCTCGGCAAGGCCGAGCTTCTCCAGGGTATCTCGGTACATGATGTTGATGCTGCTGCCGTTATCAATCAGCACCTTGCTGAACCTGACATTCTTCGTGGTCCCCAGGAATGTGGGATCCACCACCAGAGCATAGGTACCCGGATTGGGCATCACCTTGGGATGATCAGCTCTGGACCAAGTAATCTCCTGCTCGCACCAGAGCACGTAGTGAGGCACAGCTGGGATCACTGCATTTACCTCCATCACACGCCTGTGCAGCGACTGCTTGTCGTCTGGCTCGGTGGTGAATACCATGTAGCTCTCATGGTGTTCCTGGTACTGGTTGCGGTCTCCACCACCATTGTTGCCGTTGGTGTTGTTGTTGTCCCGGGTGTAGTAGTTGCGGTTGCGGTCATTGCGGTTGCGGTCATAGCGGTTGTCGTAGTTGCGGTTGGCTCCCTGAGCCACTTGATTCACATTCTCCCTTCTCGGATTCACTGCAGGCCTGGGAGCAGCTGCCCGAATAGGCTGCACATTGGCTCCCGAGAGCGGTAGAGGAGGAGGAGGGGGCAGCTGACCAAAACCTTCACCCTTGATGCGGTCCCACCAGTTGCACTGCCAGGTAGTGTGGTTGGATGGCCTACTCGGATGCCGGGTATGGAAGCTGCATGGCCCATCCTTCATGTTCTCAAAGATAAATCTCTGAGCATCTCCTGCGTCCGGGTTGCCGCTACCCTGCTGAGGAGATGGCTTCTTGATGCCTTGGCCCTGATTTTGGTTTTGCCCGTATTGGGCTCCAGCAGTTTTCTGCCTCTTGCTACTCCCAACAGCCGCAGGGTCTTGGTTCACAGCATTCACCTCTTCGGCATCATACCGAGTATCAGGTCGGTCGCCTCTGCGCTTGTTTCTGAAGTCTTGGGGTATGCGACCATCATGGTGCTTCCTTCTCGGCTCGAATGCATCGAGTAAAGGCTGAGTAGGGTCTCCGAGTGCATACATGTCAGCGATCTTGATCGTCTCGGCGAGCGTACTCGGCATCTCTCTCTGCAGCTTTTGCCACAACATGCTGCCATGTCTGCAGCCTTGAGCAAACCAGGAGATTGCCTGTGACTCGTTCACACCCTCGCAGGTGTTCCTCAGTGTGCTCCACCGAGTAAGGTACTCTCGGTCAGTCTCCTCTTCTCGCTGCTTGCAAGCTGAAAGCTGCTGCGGCCTATTCGGCCTCTTGTATGTGCTGGTGAAGTTGCCGATGAAGGCTTCCGAGAAGTCCAACCAGCAGTTAATACTGTCCTTGGGCAAGTTGTTCAACCAGATCCGGGCAGGGCCCTCCAGCATCTGGGGAACGTATCTCACGGCCCATCTCCGATTGCCGCCTGCAATGTGCACAGCGGTGACATAGTCGCTCAGCCAGTCTTCCGGCTTGGTGCTGCCATCATAGCACTTGGTCCCTCTAGCCAACTGGAACTTGTTCACATAAGGCTCCCCCATGATGCGGTTGCCAAAGCAAGCAGGGCCGGGAGGTCCCCTCATCTCCATCTGTGCTGACCGGTTAATCCGGTCCAACTTGTATCTCGCATCGCTGGGCTCCAGCATGCGGTCACCCAAACGATCAGTGATGTCTCTTGGGTCAGCGTACCCGGCCAGCTCCATGGCCGAGTACCCATCATCGTAGCGGTCTTGCGGCACAGGACCGGGTTGAGCCACCGGGTTGGCTGCTGCCACAACTACTTGCGGCTACACAACTGATGGCTGCTGTACCCTTGTCTGAACCGGGTTGGCGGCATGATGCCGCGATGTTCCTGCACGGTTTCCTCCTTGCCCCTTGATGTGAGCTTTAGTGGCTTGATAGCCTGCTCCTGCAGAGTTGTGTTTCTGGACGGGTTGCCGCGCCACAGCGTGCTGTTTTCCGGCGGCAGCCGGGTTGTACACCGACATCTGTTTGCTCTTCCGAGAGTTCACACTCTGGTCCCTCTCATTGCCAGGAAGCGGCGATGAGGCCTGATCCACAGATCTGACCGCATGCGAGTGCACAACCTGAGAAGCACCAGCTCCCGGATTGGCTTTCCGGAACTCCTCGTTCTGCCTGCCAGCTTCTAGCACTAGCTCATTCAACATTTTCTGCTGCCTAGCGCGCGTCGCCAGTGAGATGCGGCAACTCAGCATCCACTGCCTTTGCATCCCTAAGAGTTTTGGCAGGAGTGCTATATTTGGGCCTAGTAGCAGTGTTCAAACTAGCAGACTGGCTAGCATCCCTACCATACCTAGCTAGCCTAGCGCCTAAGTTGCGACGGATAGCGCCTAACTTGCTAGGCAGCCTAGAAACGGGAGTAAAGCCATGTGCTATGTTGTACTCGTTTTGATCTAGGTTATGCTCAAGCATAACCTTCTCCAGCTCCTGGGACTCCGCGAGTAGCGCTTGACACTGCTGCTCGAGTTGCGCCCTCATCGTCATGAGCTCAAGCTCGGTGGGAGGCGGCATGCCCAGCTGCTCGGTGGCGCCACCGCGAGCAACTGGTATAGCTGTGGACGTGGAAGCATCCACGTAACCCGGAATGTTCCGGGGCATGTCGTAGGGCTTGTGAACCCATGCACCAGCAGGTTCCTCGATGAATCCCGCGGTAGCGGCCGCGCCTTTCCCGGCATCGATAGCCGGGCTTGTCATCATCACCTCCACGCTGTCCGCAGAGCAGCTAGAAGGCTTCCTGCGGGCAGCGAGTACAGCAGGAGGATCTTCCGCGACGAGCACCTCCTCTGGGAACTCGCGGATGACGGTGGTGGTGACGTAGACCAGATGCGCACCGAAGGAAATCACCGAGCCGCCTACTGGCACGGGTCTGCCGCCGAAATCGCCAGTGTTGTCGGTGACGAAGTCGAAAGAGCCGAATCTGTGGACAAGGCCACAGACCACACGCTCTCCCGAAGCAGAAATCGGTCCCGTCCGAATATGAACCCCAGTTAGCGCTGCTGCTGGCCCCACGGTGGGCGCCAACTGTCGTGTGTGGAGAAGACAGATGCCATGGGATGGCTTAAGTTTGGGGCCGATGGACGTTGTAGGTATCCGGGGAGGGATCGCACGGCGAGTAGCCGCGCTCAGGTATCACTGCAAACAACAAGAACTACCCAGGTTCGGGGCCCTCGTGTGGAGGTAACACCCCTACTCCTGCCTATCTCTCTGTATGTATAATTTCCGAGTAGCCACAGTACAACTTTGCCTCTCAGCTGAGTAGCCACTCTGCTGCTCTCTCTCGCTCTAGTGCTGGTCCTTGTAATAAATGCGATCTGGGCAACCTCGTCGCAACGTCCCTCGCGCAGGAGGGGGCAGGGCACCTTATATACTGGTGCCCAGCCGAATGAACAAAGACTAAAAGGTACAACTTGATGGGACGCGCCCTCTGCGAAGCATAGCACGCCTCCGGCTTCTCGCTGATGCGGGCGCGGGAAGTCGCCGTGTCGTCCGGCTGACAGGACCTGTCCACCCTGTCAGTCACATAGAGTAGGCCCTACCACTTGTCCTGTCCCCTCTGTCAGTGACAGGACTTGACAGGCGCCTACCTCACTGTAGCCACGCCGTAGAGCGGATAATCACGCGCTCCGTAAGTTGAACCGCACGCCTGTACGGCTACAGGATACGCGGGATCTTGTCAGAACGGCTCCATTGATTTCTTACCCGAGTAGGAACGCATCCCATCTACTCGGACCACATGATCGCTACCCGGACGAATATAATCTTCCTCAAAATCTTCTCTTGGCTTTCAGTACTTATGACCGGATAGAGACTACCGGGTAGAGGGTACCCGGGTAGCCACCAACTCTGTAAATAGCACCTTGACCTTTATTTTATCACTTGCCTTACCCCTACTCGGGGATAGCCCCCGACACCAGTTGAATAAAAAACACCAATTCATAGCGTAGGGCTGCAAAAAGCACTCCTTAAAGTCGCATTCCCATGTCTAGTTAACCCCACGGTGTCACTATGAGCGCCCGAGAAGGTACTAGACAAACACCACAATTTCATAGGTTCATCCAACACAAGATATAAATGTCATGCTAAACCACACGGTGCACACACTATCACCTTTACACCGTGATCAAAGTGTTTACGGAGATCTCATAACAAAACCACTTGAGTAGCATAACAGATGAAGAGTAACATCTACTCCCTCTGTTCCACAATGTAAGACTTTTTAGCAAGCTAGTTTAGCTTGCTAGAAAGGCTTACATTATGGAACGGAGGTAGTACTTATCAACTAGATTACAAAGCTCACGATCACATAAAGATCACACCATGGGAGAGAGAGATGAGACACGTAGCTACCGGTAGAGCCCTCAGCACCGGGGGAGAACTACTCCCTCCTCATCATGGGAGACAACAACGGCGATGAAGATTGTAACATCCCAAGTATGAAAAATAAGCCTTTAGAATGTTTTGCTCTCTATTATTTTATGTTTTGCATCATGAAATCATGTTGATTGCATTTGTTTTGCTTGTTTTCCTTTTGTTTTCCTCTGTTTTCATTTGTTTTCCAACTGTTTTCATTTGTTTTCCTTTGTTTTCTATTTGAATTTCAAACCAAAATTCAAACCTTTTGTTTCATCCTTGTGATGTTACAATTTCCAAAATCATATTTCAAATAAAAACAACCAATTGTTTCCATTAAATCCCTAAGGTCAACTATTTAAAATTGTGGTTTTAATAATCCACTTAATCCAATTTGTTACCCAAATTCAAATACATCTCCCTAATCAGCAACCAATTTGAAATCATGAAAATTACACAACAATCATAACCTTTTGCTTCCAATTAAAAATGTATGTCCACCCTAATTAAATTATTGTTTTCAATAACCACTTAATATAAAGATGATTCAAATTTGAATTAATTTGCAAACCACAAGTTCTTTTGAAAATTTTGAAAATCAAAGTTAACAAGTGGTTGATGTTAACCTAAATAGCTATAAGAAAATTTCTCCCTAAAATGTTCCACCCCAAATATACCTCCTTTTCTTCCTATTACATTTCAGCACAAAAAAAAATAGAGGGACAAAATAAAAATAAAAGCCAACAACTAACAAGAAAGAAGAGAGGCAGCCCACCCCTTTTCCCTTTTTCCCCCAAGCCCACTTTCCACTTCCAGCCCGATACCCCTTCTCCCCCTTGTCGTCTTCCTCCCTGATGTCATCCTCCTGTACGACTGAACCACCACCGTATGATCACCTCCCCCACCCTCTGATGCTTGCCGTACCACCTCCTCCCCCCATAAGACCAACCTCCTACCCTCTGCCTCACCTAAACCCTAGGAGCCCCTCCTTCCTCCTCCAGCCGCCGATCCCCTCCTCCTTCTTCCACCTCCATCTCCCCATCCCCTCATGTCTCTGAACCTCTGTAGCGAGAGAGATACAGAGAGCTGCCTCACCATAGCCCGACGACCACGGCCACCTCGAGGACCTGCTGCCCCCGGGAATGGAACCGCCACCCCACGCACTTCATCTTTGGTGAAGGCGCCATGGGCCGAGGAGCCTCCCACCGCCGGCGCCATCCCCTCCGTCGCCGGCCTTCCTTGCTGTCCGTCCTGCTCCTCCGACCTGCCTGCACCGACCCGCCTCGCCTCCAATCGCTCAAGGTGAGCCGCCTCCTCCTTCCCTCGCTCCTCTCGCCTCCCTCCTCCTCCTCTCTACTCGCAGCAGCCCCACGGCTCCCCCTCCGGCGAGCGCTGCTGCCTGTCGCTGCTGCCTGGTCCATGTCGAGATGCAGAGCTCGGGTTCAGTTGCGATTCAGAAATAGCGCACAACCACAACACTTACCCCCCACTGCCCCTTCTAGCAACAAACAGCCGCACCAGCCCCACTGGTTAGCTCCCTGTGCGCGCAACAGGAGGTGAGGGGATCGAATCCCCCCTCCCTCAATTAACCAACTTTTTATTTTTTCATGTGTTTGGTCACAGAAACTTCTGCAAATCACACATAGGTCCCTCCTATTTATTCCTAGCCCCTGTAATAATTTTTCCTAAGTCCCTAGTTACTAAAAAATGGCAGATTTGCACCAAATGTTCTAAAATGCATAAGTAATTCATCCCAACTCCAATTTTGACTTTTTAAATATGTTTTCTGTCCCAAATTGAATTGTCTATCCAAATATAAATTTTTTTTACTGTTTTGAATATTTTAAATTGGTGAAATATTTGAATTCTTGTTTAAATCACTTAATTTTGCAAAATTCATAACTTGAGCATAAAAATTCCAAATTCCACAAACTAAATATGTTTTCCAATCAACTTTTCATGTACTTTCCAAATATAAATTTTGTTTGCTGTTTTGAATAATTTAAATTGATGAAAACAACTGTTTCTTGTTTATTGCATTTAAAATTGCCAAAATAATAACTTGCTCATTTTAAATCCAATTTCAACAAATGAAATATGTTTTCCATGTAAAATTAAACCACCTTTCCAAATATAAAATTTGTTTCATGTTTTGAATAATTAAAATTGGTTAAATGATTTAAACCTTGTTTAATTCATTTAATATTGTTAAATTCATAACTTGATCAAATCAAATTCTTTTGGGACATATAAAATATGTTTTCAAACCATAAAAGCATAACCTTTTCAAATATGAATCTCACTTAATGTTTTGAACAAATAAAAATTCAAATAAGTTCATGTTTGAATTAAATTCATTTAATTCTTGCTTAAACTTGTTTAATTCATAAATACTTTATTTGAAATCCTTTTTCAACAAGTGAAACATGTAATCCACCTAAACTTTGGTGTTCTTTTCAAATATAAACTTTGTTATCTATTTTGAACAATTAAAAGTGGTGAAAACAACAAATGTTTGTGTGACACCTTTAAGTAACCAAAATTTCCTAACTTAATAAATGAATTTCTAAACTTGGTAAACCTTATTTCCAATTGCTTCTATTGTTGTTATTTTTTCTGTTTTCCTCATCCATGCATCATGCCAATTCACTTACACAATTTGATTAGTTGTAAAACAATTAATTCAACCATAATCCATGGGCTTTCCATATGCAATCCAATTGCATATGGGTCCATTTAATCATGTTGTTATCTTGTCAACTAGTTTGATTCTATGCATCAATTAAATGGTCATGCATCATCCCATGTTTGTGCACTATGCCATGTTATTGATTGTTTGTTCTCTGCGCTGTTTGTTTGCTTCTTCTCGGATACACAACGACGTTGAGACCGACGATACTTACGACACCCCTTCTAAGGAGTTAGCTCAGTACCAGGCTACTGGGGTTTGCAGGCAAGTTATCACTCACATGAACCACTCTGTTCCTTCCAACATTGGTTAACGATACTTTTCGTTGTCTATTTTGCTAGCCCTATGTGTAGTTGTTTCTGTTACGAACCTATCACATGTATCCTTTAACCCTGATATTGCCTCACCTCCATACCTATAACCTTTTGTTTGAGCCCGTGTCTTACTAGCATGCTTAGGTTGTTTTGCTCGAGTCTGTTACCCGTTACTTTCTGTTACTATATTCCATTATGTTCTGGGGGCTCGATGTTTAATCAATCAATCATGCTAATGTTATTATCAATAATAAATTTGATGATAAGGCACCGGCAGGAGGCCCTTTGTGGTTTTGAGGCCTGCTAGTGTCGACCCTAATAGGAAAAGGGTCTTGTCTACTGATCCATGATGAGCGCACTACCCGCATGTGGGAAGCGAGTATGGGCGCCCCCCTCAATTTGACTCGATTCGCATCTCGTCCAAATCGCCTCATTTAGTTCGGGTTTTCCATTTGCTGCATGCATGATCTTGCGAGCCCTTGGTACCCGGGTGGAACTTTTGTAGTCGGCATATAGGGGGACACGGTCTTAGAGTGCTATGAGGGTCCATTTTCTTCTCGGCTCGATTAGCCGTGCGCCCAAGGTGCTTTGGGCTTGATGCGAAGAAGAGTTGAGTTGTGTTGAGTGCCCCGCTTGGTGGGAGGCATCCCATCTGGCGGGTTATTCATACGTGTACGGCCAAATTGGTGCAACCCTGCAGGGATAATCTTCTTGAGAAGCCGTGTTTTCCGCGGTTATGGATTACTTGGTGAAAGTACTGGCTAACAAGTACTCAGGACAACTTAAACCTAATGATTAACAACCTTACACCCCATGATTAACAAGTTGACTAGTAATAGGCTTACTGACACAATAATCTGAACCATCATTAATCCAACTGTGTGAGTTATCCTCGGATTGCTTCTTTGGATAAGGGGCGAGATCCGGGATGGGTTTGTTTGATGTTAGTTGATAGGTTGGTTACGATACACGATCTTATCTCCTTTCTGATAGCCGGAAGTGGTAGCAACTCTGTAGTTGGTTAGAGCAGCCAGTTGCAGCATCTTTTATATCCCCTTCCTTCCGTTGAACCCAAAGCATCTGTGCTTGGTGTTGACGAGCTACACTTTGGTGAACTGTGAGTCTTGCTTGCCAGTACGTTTATGTACTGACCCCTTTGGGGCTGTGGTTTCCGCAGACGACGTTTCCGAGGATCTACATGGTGGCTACTACGTGGAGTATGACGAGACTGCTGACGAGTAGATAGCGGACCCGGGCAGGATCCGAGACTTCGTGGATGGGCTCCGTCTTTTCGTTTCCGGCCTCTTAGGCCTATTTGGATCTTGTCTGTACTCAGACATGTTGAATGCTTCCGCTGTGATGTAATGATGAATTGTTGGGACATGTGTCCTCTGGATGATTATATTTGCTATCTCTGCTCTACTGAGAGCTAGTTGCAACTTATTTCAATCTTTTGTGTCGTAGAGATCTGTTGTGATATCACTTGTTCCAATGCCGTTGACGTACCATGTGTGTATGTTTTGAAGTACGTCAATGGAAGTATCCTGATTTCTATGGGATAGTTTACGTCGACGCTGAACAGATAGGGGTTGGTTGTCACACATACGTGTGTTGGCCTACTCGTAAGAGGATGCGGGTGCCGGTAAGCCCCGTAATCCAATCTACTACTGTTCAACGGAACGGCGAGTATCCTCTAGAAGTCCGGGTGCGACAAATGGTATCAGAGCCTGTCTGCCTGTAGGATCCCTTTTTACTGGTCGCAGTTGAGTCTAGAAACTATTTTGTAGCTATATAGGAAAAATGAAACGTGAGAGTAGGAATTCTGCCATTTTTCTTCTTTCCCCACCCACCCTCCCTTTTCTGGTAAGGAAGTGCAACGTTGTTTTCCCTTCTCATCTAAACTTTCAAGTTAGGATTTCACGAATTCTGGTTTCTCTAGGATGGTTATATCTACTAGACCATAGGAATGGAGGTGGTTGTGACATGATTTATCATGTTGCCTACTCACGATTGAGAACGGAGGCGTGTAAGCCCCGGAAGCAAATCATCTATCCCTTAAGCAGTAGATATTGATCCTTTAGAAGCCCGGATGGGTTTTTCCGTAGTACCTCAGGAGTTTTGGTCTCGTTTTTCCCGGTGTTGCTTCGTTATCCTGTTCTTCTCAACATCCTTTTCGTCCGTTCAAATCTTGTTGTTGTTTTCCACTTCAATTCTTCTACCGGCGTCTAATCAAAACTTCCCAAATATCAAGTCTATCTGGCCAGAAAGGTTGTTCTTGTTGTTGTTGTTGATTCCAGGCTATGAGAGCTGGCATTCCTATCACCTGGGGTTGTTTCGATGAATCATTCCTGAAGCACCACATTCCAGATAGTCTATTCTCCAAATGAATCAAGTTCTATTCAGCTATACAACCTCCATACAAAACCTCTCCCTTTACTTGAAAATGTTCCGGTGGTTTCCAATTTCCCTGACATCTTTCCAGAAGAGTTGTAAGGAATTCCTGTCGTTTTGAACTTCCAGAAAAACTATCCAAGGTGCACGATGTGTTTCATGTGTCACAGCTCAAGAGGATCTTCCCAAGAAGTATCCGGACCTTTTCTTTTCTCAGTAGGAATCTCGGGGCGCGATTCCTTCAAGGGGGGGCGTTTTGTAACATCCCAAGTATGAAAAATAAGCCTTTAGAATGTTTTGCTCTCTGTTATTTTATGTTTTGCATCATGACATCATGTTGATTGCATTTGTTTTGCTTGTTTTCCTCTGTTTTCATTTGTTTTCCAACTGTTTTCATTTGTTTTCCTTTGTTTTCTATTTGAATTTCAAACCAAAATTCAAACCTTTTGTTTCATCCTTGTGATGTTACAATTTCCAAAATCATATTTCAAATAAAAACAACCAATTGTTTCCATTAAATCCCTAAGGTCAACTATTTAAAATTGTGGTTTTAATAATCCACTTAATCCAATTTGTTACCCAAAATCAAATACATCTCCCTAATCAGCAACCAATTTGAAATCATGAAAATTACACAACAATCATAACCTTTTGCTTCCAATTAAAAATGTATGTCCACCCTAATTAAATTATTGTTTTCAATAACCACTTAATATAAAGATGATTCAAATTTGAATTAATTTGCAAACCACAAGTTCTTTTGAAAATTTTGAAAATCAAAGTTAACAAGTGGTTGATGTTAACCTAAATAGCTATAAGAAAATTTCTCCCTAAAATGTTCCACCCCAAATATACCTCCTTTTCTTCCTATTACATTTCAGCACAAAAAAAAATAGAGGGACAAAATAAAAATAAAAGCCAACAACTAACAAGAAAGAAGAGAGGCAGCCCACCCCTTTTCCCTTTTTCCCCCAAGCCCACTTTCCACTTCCAGCCCGATACCCCTTCTCCCCCTTGTCGTCTTCCTCCCTGATGTCATCCTCCTGTACGACTGAACCACCACCGTATGATCACCTCCCCCACCCTCTGATGCTTGCCGTACCACCTCCTCCCCCCATAAGACCAACCTCCTACCCTCTGCCTCACCTAAACCCTAGGAGCCCCTCCTTCCTCCTCCAGCCGCCGATCCCCTCCTCCTTCTTCCACCTCCATCTCCCCATCCCCTCATGTCTCTGAACCTCTGTAGCGAGAGAGATACAGAGAGCTGCCTCACCATAGCCCGACGACCACGGTCACCTCGAGGACCTGCTGCCCCCGGGAATGGAACCGCCACCCCACGCACTTCATCTTTGGTGAAGGCGCCATGGGCCGAGGAGCCTCCCACCGCCGGCGCCATCCCCTCCGTCGCCGGCCTTCCTTGCTGTCCGCCCTGCTCCTCCGACCTGCCTGCACCGACCCGCCTCGCCTCCAATCGCTCAAGGTGAGCCGCCTCCTCCTTCCCTCGCTCCTCTCGCCTCCCTCCTCCTCCTCTCTACTCGCAGCAGCCCCACGGCTCCCCCTCCGGCGAGCGCTGCTGCCTGTCGCTGCTGCCTGGTCCATGTCGAGATGCAGAGCTCGGGTTCAGTTGCGATTCAGAAATAGCGCACAACCACAGCACTTACCCCCCACTGCCCCTTCTAGCAACAAACAGCCGCACCAGCCCCACTGGTTAGCTCCCTGTGCGCGCAGCAGGAGGTGAGGGGATCGAATCCCCCCTCCCTCAATTAACCAACTTTTTATTTTTTTCATGTGTTTGGTCACAGAATCTTCTGCAAATCACACATAGGTCCCTCCTATTTATTCCTAGCCCCTGTAATAATTTTTCCTAAGTCCCTAGTTACTAAAAAATGGCAGATTTGCACCAAATGTTCTAAAATGCATAAGTAATTCATCCCAACTCCAATTTTGACTTTTTAAATATGTTTTCTGTCCCAAATTGAATTGTCCATCCAAATATAAAATTTGTTTACTGTTTTGAATATTTTAAATTGGTGAAATATTTGAATTCTTGTTTAAATCACTTAATTTTGCAAAATTCATAACTTGAGCATAAAAATTCCAAATTCCACAAACTAAATATGTTTTCCAATCAACTTTTCATGTAATTTCCAAATATAAATTTTGTTTGCTGTTTTGAATAATTTAAATTGATGAAAACAACTGTTTCTTGTTTATTGCATTTAAAATTGCCAAAATAATAACTTGCTCATTTTAAATCCAATTTCAACAAATGAAATATGTTTTCCATGTAAAATTAAACCACCTTTCCAAATATAAAATTTGTTTCATGTTTTGAATAATTAAAATTGGTTAAATGATTTAAACCTTGTTTAATTCATTTAATATTGTTAAATTCATAACTTGATCAAATCAAATTCTTTTGGGACATATAAAATATGTTTTCAAACCATAAAAGCATAACCTTTTCAAATATGAATCTCACTTAATGTTTTGAACAAATAAAAATTCAAATAAGTTCATGTTTGAATTAAATTCATTTAATTCTTGCTTAAACTTGTTTAATTCATAAATACTTTATTTGAAATCCTTTTTCAACAAGTGAAACATGTAATCCACCTAAACTTTGGTGTTCTTTTCAAATATAAACTTTGTTATGTATTTTGAACAATTAAAAGTGGTGAAAACAACAAATGTTTGTGTGACACCTTTAAGTAACCAAAATTTCCTAACTTAATAAATGAATTTCTAAACTTGGTAAACCTTATTTCCAATTGCTTCTATTGTTGTTATTTTTTCTGTTTTCCTCATCCATGCATCATGCCAATTCACTTACACATAGTTGTAAAACAATTAATTCAACCATAATCCATGGGCTTTCCATATGCAATCCAATTGCATATGGGTCCATTTAATCATGTTGTTATCTTGTCAACTAGTTTATTTCTATGCATCAATTAAATGGTCATGCATCATCCCATGTTTGTGCACTATGCCATGTTATTGATTGTTTGTTCTCTGCGTTGTTTGTTTGCTTCTTCTCGGATACACGACAACGTTGAGACCGACGATACTTACGACACCCCTTCTAAGGAGTTAGCTCAGTTCTAGGCTACTGGGGTTTGCAGGCAAGTTATCACTCACATGAACCACTGTGTTCCTTCCAACATTGGTTACCGATACTTTCCGTTGTCTATTTTGCTAGCCCTATGTGTAGTTGTTTCTGTTACGAACCTATCACATGTATCCTTTAACCCTGATATTGCCTCACCTCCATACCTATAACCTTTTGTTTGAGCCCGTGTCTTACTAGCATGCTTAGGTTGTTTTGCTCGAGTCTGTTACCCGTTACTTTCTGTTACTATATTCCATTATGTTCTGGGGGCTCGATGTTTAATCAATCAATCATGCTAATGTTATTATCAATAATAAATTTGATGATAAGGCACCGGCAGGAGGCCCTTTGTGGTTTTGAGGCCTGCTAGTGTCGACCCTAATAGGAAAAGGGTCTTGTCTACTGATCCATGATGAGCGCACTACCCGCATGTGGGAAGCGAGTATGGGCGCCCCCCTCAATTTGACTCGATTCGCATCTCGTCCAAATCGCCTCATTTAGTTCGGGTTTCCCATTTGCTGCATGCATGATCTTGCGAGCCCTTGGTACCCGGGTGGAACTTTTGTAGTCGGCATATAGGGGGACACGGTCTTAGAGTGCTATGAGGGTCCATTTTCTTCTGGGCTCGATTAGCCGTGCGCCCAAGGTGCTTTGGGCTTGATGCGAAGAAGAGTTGAGTTGTGTTGAGTGCCCCGCTTGGTGGGAGGCATCCCATCTGGCGGGTTATTCATACGTGTACGGCCAAATTGGTGCAACCCTGCAGGGATAATCTTCTCGAGAAGCCGTGTTTTCCGCGGTTATGGATTACTTGGTGAAAGTACTGGCTAACAAGTACTCAGGACAACTTAAACCTAATGATTAACAACCTTACACCCCATGATTAACAAGTTGACTAGTAATAGGCTTACTGACACAATAATCTGAACCATCATTAATCCAACTGTGTGAGTTATCCTCGGATTGCTTCTTTGGATAAGGGGCGAGATCCAGGATGGGTTTGTTTGATGTTAGTTGATAGGTTGGTTACGATACACGATCTTATCTCCTTTCTGATAGCCGGAAGTGGTAGCAACTCTGTAGTTGGTTAGAGCAGCCAGTTGCAGCATCTTTTATATCCCCTTCCTTCCGTTGAACCCAAAGCATCTATGCTTGGTGTTGACGGGCTACACTTTGGTGAACTGTGAGTCTTGCTTGCCAGTACGTTTATGTACTGACCCCTTTGGGGCTGTGGTTTCCGCAGACGACGTTTCCGAGGATCTACATGGTGGCTACTACGTGGAGTATGACGAGACTGCTGATGAGTAGATAGCGGACCCGGGCAGGATCCGAGACTTCGTGGATGGGCTCCGTCTTTTCGTTTCCGGCCTCTTAGGCCTATTTGGATCTTGTCTGTACTCAGACATGTTGAATGCTTCCGCTGTGATGTAATGATGAATTGTTGGGACATGTGTCCTCTGGATGATTGTATTTGCTATCTCTGCTCTACTGAGAGCTAGTTGCAACTTATTTCAATCTTTTGTGTCGTAGAGATCTGTTGTGATATCACTTGTTCCAATGCCGTTGACGTACCATGTGTGTATGTTTTGAAGTACGTCAATGGAAGTATCCTGATTTCTATGGGATAGTTTACGTCGACGCTGAACAGATAGGGGTTGGTTGTCACACATACGTGTGTTGGCCTACTCGTAAGAGGACGCGGGTGCCGGTAAGCCCCGTAATCCAATCTACTACTGTTCAACGGAACGGCGAGTATCCTCTAGAAGTCCGGGTGCGACAAAGATGGCAATGGAGTCGATGGAGATGGATCCGGGGGGCACTTCCCCGTACGGCACGGTGCCGGAACAGAGATTTCTGTCCCCTGAAACTTGTCGGCGGCGGCGGCGGAGCTACGGATGTTTTTGGTGGAAAAGGCTGATTTTTTAGGGTTTATGCATCGGGGGGCATATATAGGTGAAAGGGCGATATCGGGGGGTAGCCAGGGGGCCCACACCACCTTGTGGCACAGCCAGAGGGGGAACCTCGCCACCCCTATGGTGTGGTGGCTCCCGGGCACCCCTTCGGGTCTCTTCAGGAGTCCATGGACACCACCTGGTGGCGCGACCAGAGGGGGAACCGCGCCCCCCTATGGTGTGGTGGCTCCCGGGCACCCCTCCGGGTCTCTTCAGGAGTCCATGGACCCTCCGGGACTTCTAAGACTTCTGGCTTTTGAATTTTCCAATTCCGAGAATATTTCTAGAACAACTTTTCTGAAACTAAAAACAGCAGAAAACATGAACTGGCTCTAAGGCATCTTGTCAATAGGTTAGTCCCGGGAAATCTATAAAAATGACATAAAGTTTAAGGAAAACATGTGGGAAACAACATGAAAACAACATGGAACATCAGAAATTAAGGATACGTTTATGACATATCACTCCGCCCTACTCGAAAACTACACAAACACCAACACGAGAAATGTGATATCTTCTGCATATGAACTCCGTTTTAGATGATATTTGGATCGTTGGATTCGTAACGACGATCTATACAAGATCATGCAAAGAAAAATCATTTTCAAACAATGGAACTTAAAACCAAATGGGAAAAGGTTTGTCCTCTCAAAAATAACAACTTGTAAAACCTCCAACACCGAAAACGCAACAAGTTTTTCTTATGAAATCCGTTTTTGGTAAACCTTGGATTGCCATGAAGATCATGAAAAGAACTAAAACCCCACAGAGAGAAAATACAAATAAGAACCAAGAAAGATGATATGCCAAGATGCAAAGGTTTGAGATCTCCATTAAGCAAAGTGTGTAATGTAAACAATGTAAACAAAGTAAACATCATTGTTTTCTCCCTAATGGCAACAGCACATCCTCGATCCGTCATGTTTTTGTCACTCGAGCATAGATGCAAAGGAGGCATGAACCCACTATCGAGCATAAATACTCCCTCTTGGAGTCACTAGCATCTACTTTGCTAGAGCATCTACTAACAACGGAGAGCATGCAAGATCATAAATAACATACACATGAAGAAAATATGATAGATTGATAATCAAGAGACATAGCATTCAATAATCATCGGATCCCAGAAAACACAACATGTATCATTACAATAAGGTGGTCTCGATCATGTGAGCAGCTCACGAGATCTAAACATGAGGCATAAAGAGGAGAGGACAACCATCTAGCTACTGCTATGGACCTGTAGTCCAAGTATGAACTACTCACGTATCACTCCGGAGGCGGGCATGGTGGTGTAGAGCCCTCCGGTGATATTTTCCCCTTCCGACAGGGTGTCGGGAGAGAACTCCAGAACCCTCCCGATCTCGGGTTGACGATGACGGCGGCCTCGGGTGTTTTTCGTGGAAAAGTGGTATATTTTTAGGGTTCACGCACGGGGGGAATATATGGGTGAAAGGGTGATGGCGGTGGGCGCCCGAGGGGCCCGCGCCACCCCGAGGCGCGGCCAGGGGCGCGTCGCCCTATGGTGTGGCCCCTCTCCGGGAATCTTTGGGACTCCGTGGAACCTTTGGGAATTCTAAGACTTTCGGGCTTCGAATTTTCCAATTCCGAGAATATTTCCAGAAACTAAAAACAGCAGAAAACAGGAACTGGCTCTGTGGCATCTTGTCAATATGTTAGTCCCGGGAAATCGATAAAATGACATAAAGTGTAAGGAAAGCATGTAGCATATGGAATGAAAACAACATGGAACATTAGAAATTAAGGATACGTTTATGACGTATCAACATCCCCAAGCTTAGTTCCTACTCATCCTCGAGTAGGTAAACGATAAAAAACACATAATTTCTGAGGTGACATGCTACCAACATAAACTTGATCATCTAAATTGTAAAAGCATAAGCATAGCTGAGATCATAGAACTTTTAACACAAGCATGATAATTATAATTCTAACAATAAAACATAGCAATCAATTTGCGTCATGAAAAGTAACACAAACAAAAGATCTTGCATAATAATGCACTCGAAAGTTATACGTTTCTTTCAAGCATAGAGAAAACATAGCAAAGTGATATTTCGCTTGTCCTTAAGAGTGGGAAAAAACATAAATGCCAGGACACCTTCAAAGTTCAAGAGGAAGACTAGAACAAATAATTTGAGAACAAACAATAACACATCATGAATCAATTAATAATGTTTCTGGGACAAATGCACATTAAACTCAGAATGGAAACTATGCTCTCTCAACTGTGCATAAAGTTAGAAGATGGAGACTGAACATAAAAGTAAAAGAAAGACCCTTCGCAGAGGGAAGCAGGGATCACTCATGTGCTAGAGCTTTTTATTTTGTTAAACAGAGGTATTAAAAACATTTTTTAGAGATGTGTATGCTTATGTCAACGAATGGAAAAGGAAAATACAGTACGTCACAAACCAACTAGACTTCACAAGAGAGCTCCCATAGAAGGACACATCTGGGTAGAAGGTCATCCCTTTTTCTATTTTATTTACACAGTTATGCTTTGACTGATAAATCAGGGGCAAAAATAGTGAAGAGATTTTGTTGTATTAATTTGGGGCTGGGCACCCCACTGACAGCTCTTCTATCAATTGGATAAGCGGATGAAGCCACTAGTCCAGGGTGTGAAAGTCCAATCAACAAGTGAGATAATGATTCTTTATTTATGTCCTCATGAGCTAATACAGGAGCACAAAACAGGAGCAATTTTGAAAAAATTAAAGGTAACACATGAGCAATTTACTTTGGAGTGACAGTTAAATACCACATGTAGATAGGTATGGTGGACACATTTGGAAAACTTTGGTTTTTTGGGAGTTGGATGCACGAGTAGAAATCATACTCAGTACAGGTGGAGGCTAGCAAAAGGTAACATCCCAGGATTTTGAAATTTTGAAAAAATTAAAACCTTCATGCATACATGTGCATCATAGCATCTCTGCATTTTGATTGCATAAAAAATTGCTTCTAATTCGCTAAACATAAAAGTTTAGGTGTTATTGCTTCAGGCTGGGCGTTCAGGTTACCCGAAAAAATCGGGTCGGGTAATTCGGGTTTTTCACAATTCGGGTTACAGAAAATGACACCCGAAATTTAGGCAAATTTATAATAACCCGATAGATCGGGTACCCGAAAATTCGGGTTCGGGCTCGGGTTTTCCCGATTCACCCGAATCTGAGCGACACTTCAGAAAAATCTCTTCACGGGATGTATATGCGCGCGCGACGCAGTGCATGTCGTCGAGGGTCGAGGGAAGCAGCTGGCATGGCGCAGGGCTACACGAGGTGGCCGGCGCGGTGGAGACAGCCCTATTTCTATCTCTTTCTCTCTTTTTTATCTCTTGCAAAAAAAGGAAAAACATCAAAAGGAAGGAGACAGCCCTTTTCCTCTCAGCCCACCACCACCTAAGCCCAGCAGCCCACCACGGTCATCTTCCCCGTAGGACAGAAGGACAGCGCCCGTCGCTGTCACCCCACCGATCCCCACCTCAACTGCTTCCCCTCGCCTTTATCTCCTCCCCCAAGCCATCCCCCCCCCCCCCAAAACCCTAGCTGCTCCTTCTCCCTTCCCTCTCCGCCGCCAGCCTTCCTCTCCCCTCGATTTTCCCCTCCAAAATCTCTGTCTGAACATTGTTCTCTGAAGACCGGCGACAGCTGCCATGGCCACCCCTTTGGAGCCATGGCGCCGCGGTTGCCCTCCTCGATGGGCCCCGGTTCCGGCGGGAATGGAACCGGGGCACAACCAGCTCCGGACGGCGCCCCTTCGTCGGGGTCGTGGCGCCACCAGGGCCGCGGCGTCGTCGTGTTTGCCGCCGGCGAGGAACCTGGCTCCCTCCTCCCTCTCCGCTCGACAGCAACAGCGACGCCTCGCTTCCCTTCGTCGACTACCCCGTGGTGAGCGCTCCTTCCTGGCCTAGGCCCCCCCCCTCCGTCCTCTTGCTCTGTGATGACTGGCCGCACCGCCATCGACGCTGGTTCGTGGTCGATGTTACTGTGTCCACCCGCCCCTTCCGATCTGCAACCGAGAGTTCCAGTTGCAGTTCGTCAGAAAAAAGAAAACAGCGCACCTTTGAAAGTCCATCTTGTTTCAGATCTACTTTCCTTCACAAACACGAGATCGGCCCAGTGGCTAGGCTCCCATGCGCGCTCCCATCAGGTCCTGGGTTCGATTCCCCCCAAGCCACCCTTTTATTTCTGTTCTTTTCTTTTTCTGCCCGAATTTCAGAAACAGAGATCTGAGGCATTACTTCTAAAATCAATATAAAATTGAATATTACTCTAATTTGAATGATTCAAAATCCTGTGGATTCATAATCTTGAGCCCTTTCCGTTAATGCCAAGTTTGCAACATGTTGCTGTAAAATTTTTTGCATTAAATAATTAATTACTGAAAATGCAATAAAAAGTGGAAACTTTGGAATTTCATAACTTTAGTTCTACTCATCCAATTTAATCAAACTTGGTCTCTAAAAATTTGTCTTAACAAACTCTACACAGTGGTATTTTATTTAGGCACAATTGAATTAATTTTGAACATGTTTTCCTCTGTTTACTAAAAAGGGCAGAATAAGACTATTTATGGAAAATTTCATAATAATCCAAAAATTATGTTTGATAGCTCTAAATGTTCAGTGAAACATTTGCTACATGTTTTCAACCTTTTCAATGAAATTTGTTTATTGTTTTCCCTAATTAAAAGTGGTGCAATAATTCAATGCTTTAATTAAATCCTTTTAAATTGCAAAATTCATAACTTGGTCAATTCAAATCCAATTCCAACATGTAAAATATGTTTTCCATCCCATTTTTCATGAACTTTGCAAATATCAACTTTGTTTGCTGTTTTGAATAATTTAAATTGCTAAAAACAACTGTTTCTTATTTAATGCATTTAAAATTGTCAAATTAATAACTAATTCATCTTAATTCCAATTTCAACAAATAAAATATGTTTTCCAATTAAAATTAAATGATCTACCCAAATATAAATTTTGTTATCTGTTTTGAACAATTAAAATGGGTGAAAACATTAAATGCTTGTGTAACTCCCTTAAGAAGCCAAATTTCCTAACTTAATAAATAATTTCCCAAACTTGGTAAACCTTATTTCCAATTGGTACTATTGTTGTTATTTTGTTGTTTTCCTCATCCATGCATCATACTAAACCACTTTCACCTGTTGGTTAGCTGTAAAACAATTGTTTCAACCATAATTCATGGGCTTTCCATATGCAACCCAAATCGCATATGGGTCCATTTAAACATGTTTATCATGTCAACTAGTTTATCTTGATGCATCGTTAAACTTGTCATGCATCCATACCTTTGATCATGCTGGATCTTTTGCCGTAGTAGTAATTGTTGCATCCGGTGTTTGTTCGAGGTTCGTTGTTTCTTCCCGGATAGGACGTTGAGATGATGTGAGCAACGACAAGTGCTGCGGATGTACCTCTACTTGCTGGATTCCAGGCAAGTATACTCACTTGCTGCCAAATGGCTGCCTTTCATCACTTGTTACCGATTCTTTCCGTTGTTCTTATTCTAGCCTGTTGGTTCGATGCTTGTGTCTCGATCCTATCTTATGTTTACCTTGCAGCCATGATATAGCCTTCCTTCCACTTCCTATTAACTGTTGTTTGTTTACCCTGTTGGCCCTCGTGTCGTAGTTGCATGCTTAGTGTTGTTTGTGCTCAAGTCTCGTTGTCCGTCTTATCACCTGTTTAGTTTGATAGTTGGGTTTCAATTCAATCAACAACTTGTTATTGTTTTGGGTAATAATAATTTGATGTTAAGGCACCGGCAGGAGCCCCGGGTTAGGGTTTTGAAGCCTGCTAGTGTCGAACTTAATTAGGAAAAGGGTCTTGTCTACTGATCCATGATGAGCGTGCTCACCGCATCCGGGTGGTGGTATGGAACCCCCCTCGACTTAGACCTGATCTGCAGCTTGTCCGAAGAGCCACACTTAGTTCGGGTGTTCCATTTGCTCCTTGCATAATGGGTTGATCACCCATGGTTACTGATGATGATGATGCATATAGGGCGAGGCCTGTGGTGCCGGGGGGTGTGGTTTTCACCCTTGCGCTTAGGTTAGGTCGGACTGGCCGGGACCTTATAGCTCCGTGGCTCCTAGGATGGGTTGTAGAGATGGTTTGGGTCGTGTCGAGCCAACCTGAGTTTTAGTTGGTGACTTGAGTGTGTACGGGTACTGGAGCACACCCTGCAGGGATAAATCTTCTCGAGAAGCCGTGTTTTCCGCGGTTATGGATTACTTGGTGAAAGTACTGGCTAACAAGTACTCAGACAACTTACACCTAATTAATAATAACTTGACTAGTAATAGGCATATTGTCACAATAACCTGATGTCACCCTAATCAACAGTGTGAGTTTCCTTGGGTTGCTTCCTTAGTAGGGGGTAACATTGGATGGGTTTGTTTGGTGGTTAGTTGTAGTTGGTTACGATACGCTATCTTATCACCCTCTTTTAGCCGGATGATGTAGTGAGTCTCCGCAGTTGGTTATTGCAGCCCGCTGCCGCTTATTTGCAATAATCCCTTCCTTTCCGTTGAACCCAAAGTATTTGTATCTTGTGATGACTGGCTACGCCGGTATCTTGTGAGTATGGTTTATCCACTTGCCAGTACTTAACCGTACTGACCCACGAATCCTTTTTCGTGGCTGCATATTCAACATTGCAGTCAACAGGTTTGAAGTCTGACGACGTTAGCTTGGGAATCCCTCCGGCTTGGCCTGGGCAGGGATTGGACGCTCTCGGTTATCTTCAGGACTCTTAGTCCAATTTGTATCTTGTCCATAGTCGGACACTATGTTGTTTCTTCCGCTGTTATTTGGATCTTTGTATTGTATCAGTTGTATCTCAGACTCGTTTGAGTCATCTTGTATATATCTTTTCTGTTGTTGTTGCGGATTATTCGCGAACTGTTGTAATGTTATCACAAGTGGCAACCTGGAATCGGTTATTATGCGGATTTTGGCGGGAATGCTGACATCTGCATAGTGCCCGATCTCGGGGCGTCACAAATGGTATCAGAGCATGGTTTCCGATTCCCGATATTGTTTCGATACGAATGGTTATCGAATCAACGGGTCCGCAAAGCCTGTAGGATAACCTCGCTAACGGTCGTTGTTTCTAGAGTGTCAAACACTATTTCTGCTAAACTATTTTGGAAAAAAACATCTCAATAGGATTCTTGTTTTCTCCTTATCCCTATTCTATTTCCCCTCCCATCCTATTTGTTTTGGAGTCTACTCTCGTACTCAATCTTTCAAAGTGTTAGGATCCTACGTGGGTGGACGTTTTCTGAGCCTTTAACCTAATAGGTTCGATCATCGGAAGATTCCTGGTGGAAGAACATCGTCGTCACTCCGAGCAAGAATCTCTTGTTAGTGGTGTCGAGAAACCCTTGTTAGTGGTGTCGAGAAACCCTTGTTAGTGGTGTCGAGGAGAGCAGCTGGAAGCATGAAGAATCGATAGTCGAACTTCTTTCCCCTCCCGGGTTAGCAGGTGGATTGCGAGGGCGCAATCCCTTGTTAGTGGTGTCGTCTGTAACACATGGGGCGTTACCCTAAGTTAGAAAGCTGGTTTCTTTTCTTTTTGCATTGCATCACATGCATCATAAGCATTGCACTCTGTTTTCAAAACAACTGGAAAATTCAAACCAAATTAAACTTTCACACTTGTCCAAAATTTCCAAATTGGAAATTGCAAACTAAAACAACTCAATTGTTTCCAATAGTTGAAGTTGAATTTATTTAATTTGCCTGTTAATGAAATTCCCTTTTGTTAACACCCAAATGATAATTTCAAATACATTTCAACATTAATCATAATGGGCATGATCAATTGTGGGTTTAACAAAAATCAAATTCTTGCAAACAAATTTAATTCAATAAGCTTTCATAATTTTTTGAGTTAATGGGATAAAAATTTGTTTAAAAACCAAATCATTATGAACCCTATTTGGAATTCAAATAGCAAACCAAAAATTAAATTAACATTTCAACTTATTGGGGAATAATGTTAACAATTGCTGTTTTGCAAATTAACAAAATTTATTTATAAAATAGAAAAACACCAAACCCTATTTCTATCTCTTTCTCTCTTTTTTATCTCTTGCAAAAAAAAGGAAAAACATCAAAAGGAAGGAGACAGCCCTTTTCCTCTCAGCCCACCACCACCTAAGCCCAGCAGCCCACCACGGTCATCTTCCCCGTACGGACAGAAGGACAGCGCCCGTCGCTGTCACCCCACCGATCCCCACCTCAACTGCTTCCCCTCGCCTTTATCTCCTCCCCCAAGCCATCCCCCCCCCCCAAAACCCTAGCTGCTCCTTCTCCCTTCCCTCTCCGCCGCCAGCCTTCCTCTCACCTCGATTTTCCCCTCCAAAATCTCTGTCTGAACATTGTTCTCTGAAGACCGGCGACAGCTGCCATGGCCGCCCCTTTGGAGCCATGGCGCCGCGGTTGCCCTCCTCGATGGGCCCCGGTTCCGGCGGGAATGGAACCGGGGCACAACCAGCTCCGGACGGTGCCCCTTCGTCGGGGTCGTGGCGCCACCAGGGCCGCGGCGTCGTCGTGTTTGCCGCCGGCGAGGAACCTGGCTCCCTCCTCCCTCTCCGCTCGACAGCAACAGCGACGCCTCGCTTCCCTTCGTCGACTACCCCGTGGTGAGCGCTCCTTCCTGGCCTAGGCCCCCCCCTCCGTCCTCTTGCTCTGTGATGACTGGCCGCACCGCCATCGACGCTGGTTCGTGGTCGATGTTACTGTGTCCACCCGCCCCTTCCGATCTGCAACCGAGAGTTCCAGTTGCAGTTCGTCAGAAAAAAGAAAACAGCGCACCTTTGAAAGTCCATCTTGTTTCAGATCTACTTTCCTTCACAAACACGAGATCAGCCTAGTGGCTAGGCTCCCATGCGCGCTCCCATCAGGTCCTGGGTTCGATTCCCCCCAAGCCACCCTTTTATTTCTGTTCTTTTCTTTTTCTGCCCGAATTTCAGAAACAGAGATCTGAGGCATTACTTCTAAAATCAATATAAAATTGAATATTACTCCAATTTGAATGATTCAAAATCTTGTGGATTCATAATCTTGAGCCCTTTCCGTTAATGCCAAGTTTGCAACATGTTGCTGTAACAATTTTTGCACTAAATAATTAATTACTGAAAATGCAATAAAAAGTGGAAACTTTGGAATTTCATAACTTTAGTTCTACTCATCCAATTTAATCAAACTTGGTCTCTAAAAATTTGTCTTAACAAACTCTACACAGTGGTATTTTATTTGGACACAATTGAATTAATTTTGAACATGTTTTCCTCTGTTTACTAAAAAGGGCAGAATAAGACTATTTATGGAAAATTGCATAATAATCCAAAAATTATGTTTGATAGCTCTAAATGTTCAGTGAAACATTTGCTACATGTTTTCAACCTTTTCAATGCAATTTGTTTATTGTTTTCCCTAATTAAAAGTGGTGCAATAATTCAATGCTTTAATTAAATCCTTTTAAATTACAAAATTCATAACTTAGTCAATTCAAATCCAATTCCAACATGTAAAATATGTTTTCCATCCCATTTTTCATGAACTTTGCAAATATCAACTTTGTTTGCTGTTTTGAATAATTTAAATTGCTGAAAACAACTGTTTCTTATTTAATGCATTTAAAATTGTCAAATTAATAACTAATTCATCTTAATACCAATTTCAACAAATAAAATATGTTTTCCAATTAAAATTAAATGCTCTACCCAAATATAAATTTTGTTATCTGTTTTGAACAATTAAAATGGGTGAAAACAATAAATGCTTGTGTAACTCCCTTAAGAAGCCAAATTTCCTAACTTAATAAATAATTTCCCAAACTTGGTAAACCTTATTTCCAATTGGTACTATTGTTGTTATTTTGTTGTTTTCCTCATCCATGCATCATACTAAACCACTTTCACCTGTTGGTTAGCTGTAAAACAATTGTTTCAACCATAATTCATGGGCTTTCCATATGCAACCCAAATTGCATATGGGTCCATTTAAACATGTTTATCATGTCAACTAGTTTATCTTGATGCATCGTTAAACTTGTCATGCATCCATACCTTTGATCATGCTGGATCTTTTGCCGTAGTAGTAATTGTTGCATCCGGTGTTTGTTCGAGGTTCGTTGTTTCTTCCCGGATAGGACGTTGAGATGATGTGAGCAACGACAAGTGCTGCGGATGTACCTCTACTTGCTGGATTCCAGGCAAGTATACTCACTTGCTGCCAAATGGCTGCCTTTCATCACTTGTTACCGATTCTTTCCGTTGTTCTTATTATAGCCTGTTGGTTCGATGCTTGTGTCTCGATCCTATCTTATGTTTACCTTGCAGCCATGATATAGCCTTCCTTCCACTTCCTATTAACTGTTGTTTGTTTACCCTGTTGGCCCTCGTGTCGTAGTTGCATGCTTAGTGTTGTTTGCGCTCAAGTCTTGTTGTTCGTCTTATCACCTGTTTAGTTTGATAGTTGGGTTTCAATTCAATCAACAACTTGTTATTGTTTTGGGTAATAATAATTTGATGTTAAGGCACCGGCAGGAGGCCCGGGTTAGGGTTTTGAAGCCTGCTAGTGTCGAACTTAATTAGGAAAAGGGTCTTGTCTACTGATCCATGATGAGCGTGCTCACCGCATCCGGGTGGTGGTATGGAACCCCCCTCGACTTAGACCTGATCTGCAGCTTGTCCGAAGAGCCACACTTAGTTCAGGTGCTCCATTTGCTCCTTGCATAATGGGTTGATCAGCCATGGTTACTGATGATGATGATGCATATAGGGCGAGGCCTGTGGTGCCGGGGGGTGTGGTTTTCACCCTTGCGCTTAGGTTAGGTCGGACTGGTCGGGACCTTATAGCTCTGTGGCTCCTAGGATGGGTTGTAGAGATGGTTTGGGTCGTGTCGAGCCAACCTGAGTTTTAGTTGGTGGCTTGAGTGTGTACGGGTACTGGAGCACACCCTTCAGGGATAAATCTTCTCGAGAAGCCGTGTTTTCCGTGGTTATGGATTACTTGGTGAAAGTACTGGCTAACAAGTACTCAGACAACTTACACCTAATTAATAATAACTTGACTAGTAATAGGCATATTGTCACAATAACCTGATGTCACCCTAATCAACAGTGTGAGTTTCCTTGGGTTGCTTCCTTAGTAGGGGGTAACATTGGATGGGTTTGTTTGGTGGTTAGCTGTAGTTGGTTACGATACGCTATCTTATCCCCCTCTTTTAGCCGGATGTTGTAGTGAGTCTCCGTAGTTGGTTATTGCAGCCCGTTGCCGCTTATTTGCAATAATCCCTTCCTTTCCGTTGAACCCAAAGTATTTGTATCTTGTGATGACTGGCTACGCCGGTATCTTGTGGGTATGGTTTATCCACTTGCCAGTACTTAACCGTACTGACCCACGAATCCTTTTTCGTGGCTGCATATTCAACATTGCAGTCAACAGGTTTGAAGTCTGACGACGTTAGCTTGGGAATCCCTCCGGCTTGGCCTGGGCAGGGATTGGACGCTCTCGGTTATCTTCAGGACTCTTAGTCCAATTTGTATCTTGTCCGTAGTCGGACACTATGTTGTTTCTTCCGCTGTTATTTGGATCTTTGTATTGTATCAGTTGTATCTCAGACTCGTTTGAGTCATCTTGTATATATCTTTTCTGTTGTTGTTGCGGATTATTCGTGAACTGTTGTAATGTTATCACAAGTGGCAACCTGGAATCGGTTATTATGCGGATTTTGGCGGGAATGCTGACATCTGCATAGTGCCCGATCTCGGGGCGTCACATGACTCGTGCGTGATGTCACGATGAAATCACCGCCTCGGCGTCCGAGTCGCTCCCGACGCGGGATTCCGCCGCCGTGACGCAGAGGGACTCCTCTGCCGCCTCCCCGAGACCTAACCCCTTCCCCAAGGCTCCTCTCTTTATATACACCCCCCCCGACGTGCGTGCCCCGCCCCTAACCCTAGATCGAAAACTCTCCTTCGCCGCGCCATTACTGCCTCCTCCTCGGAACCTCTCGCCGTTGTCGTTACGCTCCACGGGAGGAGAACCGCCATGAAGAGAGGAACCCGCCGCCGTCGTCACCTTCGCCGGAGACGCACGCAATCGACCATGCCATCCATGCCGGACAGCACCGTCGTTGTCTTCCTCGCCTCCGACGCCGTACTCCGGTGAGTTCGCCCCGGCGCTCCCTCTGGCCATTCTATTCGCATCAACGACCGAGATTAGAATCCCTACTGAACCGGTACGGTGGATCCTGGCCGCACGATCTTCTTTAGATCTAACGCCTCACAGCGAGCGATCCGAGCAAAATGTTTTCGACCAATCAGAGCGCTCCATTTCCCTTCCCTCGGGTCGATCACTTTTCTAATTAAAACGAAATAAAACATATTTGTTTCAAAACTTAAAAAATCATAACTCGAGTTCTGTAATTCCAAATTAGGTGATCTTGGGCTTTTGAAAATCATCACAATGTGTAGATTAATATAGTCTATTGAATTTTCAGTTTTGAAACGTGCACTCATATGTTATTTGTAGATCTCTATTAATCACTATTTTGGACATAATTTTAATTCTATAAATCCTTTTTAGGTGATCCAAATTGCTATAGTTTTGTTTTGATGCCCTCTATCCAGTAGACACATAGTAAAAATTATTTGTGTAATTTTGTAACGGAAACTCTATTAATCTTCATATTAGCCTATATTAAAACCCTAGTAATGCTAATAATTATAATTTTTTAATTAATTTGTTTTGCATGTATCATAACCATGTTATTAACATCATAGAACATCGTTATTAGTAGTTATTTCTAGTTGTGAATGTTGTGCATTAATTTGATCATTGCATAGCATGCATGCATGTTTTTGTATTGTTATTCTATTTTCTATGTTATGTTTGTTTTGTATGTTTATGTGTGGCTTGTTTTGCTTGTATTGGATTGTGAAGAGGAGAAACTCTCCTCTTGTTGATGTTATTCTTGTTGTGATTGTTCCTACTATTGTCAAGGCAAGTGACACACCATCAAAGCTCTCATATTTTCACTATGCATTACTAGTGTTTTTGAGTAGTATGCATGATAGGGAACTTTTACTAAGTTATTATTATGCTATGCAAAATACCAAGTAGCGTGTAGCCATACTTTAGAATTGTTATTTAGGAGACTTAGCACTTAGTAGATGTTTAGCCTTGCTACAAATTTGTTTTACTCAATGTTGTGGAAAAGTTCTAAGTATAAACTTCAATGAACCACCTTGGTGGATTTGGTTGTTTGGTTGAACAACAACAATCCACCACCACCACCCCCAGTGGACAGACTTACTAGATTTCTGAGGCTTAGGCCTAACAAGTTCTCATATGCTACTGATCCTATTGAGGCAGATGACTGGCTTCACTCAATCAACAAGGACTTAGTGACTTGTGAGTGCACTGATGCAGAGAAGGTGAGATTCACCGCACATCTGTTAGAAGGACCCGCTGCAATGTGGTGGGAAACTTATCAACCGCTGGAAGTCATGACATGGGATTATTTCAAGGAGAGATTTCGCAATGCACATATCTCATTTGGTATGACGAACCTCAAGAAGGAGGAGTTTCGTAGTCTGAAGCAGGGAGGTAGAACCCTAAAGGAGTATATGGATGATTTCCATTTTTATCAAGGTATGCACCTGAGGACATTGACACTGATGCCAAGAGGAAGGAAACATTTCTCAATAGACTTAAAGGAGAATTGAAGATCCCTCTGTCTGTAGCATATGCCCCGAATTATCAAGATCTGTTGGATCAAGCCATTACTTTAGATAACAACATGATGAAGGAGGAAAACAGGAAGAGGAAGTACAGTAATGGTGGAAAATACCACTCTGGACCCTCATATAAGAAGCACACATCCAATGGAGGACAGAATTCTCACAAACATGAGAACCATCACAATGATGGGAATGGACACACTCATAATGGTCATGATCACATTGAAGGACTGAAGGAAAACAATGGTAACAATAATGGTCACTCAAATGGCAATGGACACCACAACCACAATCATAAGAAGAAGAGGGATCTTAGTCAAGTGATGTGTTTCAAGTGCAGAAACAAGGGACATTATGCAGCTGATTTCCCAGAGCAGAATACTACAGAAGCTGCCAAGCCCAACCCATTCAAAAAAGGGCATGTGAATCATATCAACATGGAGTTGGTGAATGGTAACCCCTAACTCATTTTATTCCATCACATGTTCCATCACCCCAATTGCATGGTGGAAGTACAATCTCAAAGGGTGATAGTCCACCTCATAAAACTTTTCCAACCTAATTGCTAGCCTTGGGGTAGTCTGTAACATCCCAGGATTTTGAAAATTTTGAAAATTTTAAAACCTTCATGCATACATGTGCATCATAACATCCCTGCATTTTTATTGCATAAAAATTTGCTTTTAATTTGCTAAACATAAAAATTTAGGTGTTATTGCTTATTAAACCCCTTTTTGAACTTAAATCAGTTTCCAAAAGTAAGTATTTTATTTTGGGGAAATTATAATACCCAAAGGTTCTATATTTCATAAAATTTCAAAAGTATTTTACCAATTTTTTCTGAAAAGTTTTGGCAAGTTTTGGTTTGTATTTGAATCAAGTGTTAAAAAACAGAAAAGAAAAGAAAAAAAGGGAGGGAGAAACCCAGCGCTGCAGCCCAACCCATCTCCTCTCTCCTCTCGGGACCAGCCTATCTCGCCCTCACTTTCTCTCTCGCGCGCGCAGCGTAGCCCCAACGGGCTGGCCCATGAAGCAGCAGCCCACCCCGCCCCGACTCTCACCTCTCTCTCTGCCAGCCGGGCCCCTCCCATGACGCGTGCGCGATGTCACGATGACATCACCGCCTCGACGTCTGAGGCGCTCCCGACGCGGGACTCCGTCGCCGTGACACCGAGGGACTCCTCTGTCGCCTCCCTGAGCCCTAACTCCTTCCCCAAGTCTCCCACTCTTTATATACCGCCCCCCTCGACGTACGTGCCCTCCCTCCTAACCCTAGATCAAAAACTCACCGCCGCCGCACCATTACTGCCTCCTCCTCGGAACCTCTCGCCGTCGCCGTTACGCTCCACGGAGGAGCCCCCGAGCACATGAGAAGAACCGCCATGAAGAGAGGAACCCCCCGCCTTCGTCGCCTTCGCCGGAGACGCACGCAATCGACCACGTAGGACCGTGCCGCCGTTGTCTTCCTCGCCTCCGACGCCGTACTACGGTGAGTTCTCCCCGGCGCTCCCTCTAGCCGTATGATTCGCATCAACGGCCGAGATTAGAATCCCTGCTGAACCGGTAAGGTGGATCTTGGCCTCACGATCTTCTTTAGATCTAACGCCTCACAGCGAGTGATCCAAGCGAAATGTTTTCGACCAATCAGAGCGCTCCATTGCCCTTCCCTCGGATCGATCACCTTTCTAATTAAAACAAATTAAAACAGATTTGTTTCAAAACTTAAAAAATATCATAACTCGAGGTCTATAATTCCAAATTAGGTGATCTTGGGCCTTTTGAAATCAGCACAATGTGTAGATTAATGTAGGATATTGAATTTTCAATTTGAAATGTGCACTCACATGTTATTTGTAGATCTCTATTAATCACTATTTTGAGCATAACTTTAATTTTATAAATCCTTTTTAGCTGATCCAAATTTCTATAGTTTTGTTTTGATCTCCTCTATCCAATAGACACATAGTAAAAATTATTTGTGCAATTTTGTAACAGAAACTCTATTAATCTTCATATTAGCCTCTATTAAAACCCTAGTAATACTAATAATTATACTTTGTTAATTAATTTGTTTTACATGCATCATAACCATGTTATTAACATCAGAGAACATCGTTATTAGTAGTTATTTCTAGTTGTGAATTTTGTGCATTAATTTGATCATTGCATAGCATGCATGCATGTTTTTGTATTGTTATTCTATTTTCTATGTTATGTTTGTTTTGTATGTTTATGTGTGGCTTGTTTTGCTTGTATTAGATTGTGAAGAGGAGAAAGTCTCATCTTGTTGATGTTATTCTTGTTGTGATTGTTCCTACTATTGTCAAGGCAAGTGACACACCATCAAATCTCTCATATTTTCACTATGCATTACTAGTATTTTTGAGTAGTATGCATGGTAGGGAATTTTTACTAAGTTATTATTATGCTATGCAAAATACCAAGTAGCGTGTAGCCATACTTTAGACTTGTAATTTTGGAGACTTAGAACTTAGTATATTCTTAGCCTTGCTACAAATTTGTTTTACTCAATGTTGTGGAAAAGTTTTAAGTATAAAATTCAATGAACCACCTTGGTGGATTTGGTTGTTTGGTTGATGAGAGTTGAGTGTCTCCCCGAGGGGAGTTCACTTGAGGAATGCTAGGAAACAAAGAGATTCCTAAGTACCTCTAAATCTAGTAGCTTCCGTGTAGCCCTTTGACATATGGGCTCTGTCTTGATCAACTAAGTTGTGAGAGTTCAGCCCATGCTTGACATGAAGATGTAGCATAATTGTAGGTGGAACGTGTCTTGTTGTCTAGGTTGAATTCTTGCTTCTGAAAGATCTCGTCTCAATTCTCTCCTTTCCATGATGCACTTCGTGCGTATAGGATGTTTGGGCTAATTGAAGACAAAGGGTGAAAGTGCACAACCTCTGCAGAGTTAGACACTATGATCATAGCCGTGTCCCCGGTAATGGACAACTTCGATCAGCTGGACAAGGATGGATAGAAGGATCTCAACATATTTTTCAATAAGTAAAATTTGACTAAGGAAACAATAGGTTAGGTGCACGTGGGCTTTATCCCATGGTGCCAATCTTTGGAAGGAAAACTCTTTTACTCAAAAGTGTTAGGGAAAAACTTGTTGTCTACAAATAGCCTAAAAGCCACCAAGCCAGATATACATGTAGTTTAGACTTGCCATTTTATATCCACCATAGTGTCATTTGCCAGTACATCAGATTATACTGACCTCCTTCTGGGGCTGCATATTACAACATGCAGGAAATTTTTATGGCGAGTCTGATCAAGTGCTTGGACTCGAGTCTACACCCAACATGTAATGCATGTGGCGCATGATTGAAGATGGAGGCTCATTGCTACTTTTATTTCTGCTGTTTAGAACTCTGATTTTTGCTGGTCTTTCAAGACTATGCACTTTGTAATATAGCTACAATTGGCTATTCTGGATCTTTTGTAATAATTTTGATACTTATGCAATGATACTTTACATTTTTTTCTGTGGTGCTAGCATTGATCCAGGGACTAGCACTTAACACAGTAGTGCTTACATTATTAAATGTGAGGGCGCTACACAAAAGACTGGGAGCGACAAATCAAGAGATCAATAATGGCCATAATCATGCATAGCGACAAAAACATCATTAATCAAATCATAAGTGGTACTACAAGTTCAAAAACTAAATGATCATAGAGGCTATAAGTGATTGGTTTTTAGTCATAAACATGGTGTAAGCATGCGCCAAGTCAACCAAATAAAACATACAACGGAGAACACCACAAATTTATGCTTCAAGATGACAAGAACAACTCATGATTCTTTTAAAGGAACATTAAACACTATCAGATATTTAAGAAAAATAATGCTAAAAAATAAAAACTAGGCTTTAGAATTAAAATAACATCTAGCATGACAAGAAAAAGTCTATCCACGGTCTATACAAGCTTTTAAGTGCACTGTTATAAGCACGAAAACTGTACTACTGCTTTCCAACACCAAGCATTTCATACTAAACAAAAACTCTCCAAGAGATACATCAATGAAACAAGAGAGTACTAACAAAACTCTACTAAAACTAACAGCTTTGAATAAGAGATGTAAGAAAACAGGAATTTTGCAGCAGCTAGAAGAAAAACTAAGAATACGAGCATAACGAGTATTCATACGAAAAAGCGGAGCGTGTATCTCTCCCACACAAAGAATGCTAAGTTCCAAATATATTATTGTAGCAAGGAAAACAAAAGAAAACAAAGGAAAATAAAATAAAAACAGACGCTCCAAGTAAATTTCATATGATGTGACCGAATAAAAATATAGTTTCACTAGAAGTGACATGATAAATTGTTGATGAAGAAGGGGATGCCTTGGGAATACCCAAGCTTATATGCTTGAGTCTTCTTAGAATTTTCTGGGATTAACCACGGCGGAATCCCCAAGCTTTGACCTTGCACTCTTCTTGATCACATTATATCACCCTCTTCTCTTGACCCTTGAAAAAATCCTTCACACCACACTCAAAGTAATTCGCGTTAGAGGGTTAGTGCGACAATAAAAAAAATCATGGGTTATGCATGGGCACAAGTGTTATTGATACTTTTAAACATTATCTATAGCTAATCATGTTTCGTGAAGCAAAGAAATCCACTTGACATCGTAAAAGAGCAAATGCAAGAAAAATGGCAGAATCTGCCAAAACCAGAACAGTATGTAAAGACAATTTTTTTGGGGGCACTTACGTTGCTCATATCAAAAAACATAAACAACTAAAAACTTTCGTATTTAGCTGAGAAATAAGTACAAAACATTTCAGGTTATTTTGATTTTTCTGCAATTTATACGATTTTTTACGGTGGACATCAGAAATCCAAAACCAACTCCAACTTTTGCTGGAAACTTTACTTGGCACAACTAATACATGAAAATAAATATAAAAAGGAGGTGCTACAGAAGTATACAACCCGTTGACTCAGAAAAAACAGAGAAAAACAAAGCAAAAATAAAACCATGGGTTATCTCCCAAGAAGTGCTTTTCTTTAACGCCTTTTAGCTAGGCCTAGAAAAATGGAATCAAGTAGATGCTCACATAAGAAATATGAATTAAGAAAAAGAGAGAATAAAGAAGCAAGTATGAAACAAATTTAAGTTTAACCCACTTCCTATGCATAGGAATCTTCCAAAGAAATAAATTAAAGAAGCTCAAACTAGAAATCATGGGAAGGTAGAACAAGAGCAATTTCAAAACTTTCAACGAAAAGGAAGGT
Source organism: Alopecurus myosuroides (assembly GCA_028641055.1). Classification (NCBI taxonomy): domain Eukaryota; kingdom Viridiplantae; phylum Streptophyta; class Magnoliopsida; order Poales; family Poaceae; genus Alopecurus; species Alopecurus myosuroides. The sequence continues at coordinate 214,681,664 of CM054063.1, read as the reverse complement.
GTTTTAGTAACATGAAAATTCCTACAACTATATTTTCCTCTCTCATAATAATTTTCAGTAGCATCATGAACAAACTCAACAAAATAACTATCACATAAAGCATGTTTGTCATGGTCTAAAAGCACACAATTCATATCAAGCTCCAAAATAGTGGGATCAAAATTGAATATAAAGACCTCTTCTTTCCCACTTTTAGCAATAGAAAAACAAGATGATTGATCACTCATAAAAGGTATGGGACACATTATAGCAATACTATTTTCAGTAGCATTATAATTTATAACATCAAGTAACATAGGACCATCATCTAGAGCATTATCATATAAATTTGCTGAACAAACTTCCTCATTATCATGCATATCAGTAGTTGGAATAAATAGAGGATTATCATAAGATTTATCAAAGTAGCATGGATTATCATAAATAACAGTAGCAATATCATTCTCACCAGTTTCACTCATAGTAGTATCAAGGTCACAAGTGTAGCAAGTATCAATTTCATCAAAAAGGGATATTTCAAAAGAATCAATAGGATCATCACAATTATGACTTAAAGAGTTACTCTCATTGGAAGGTATACATGGGTAGCTACTCCATTCTTCCTCCTCTTTATCATCACTCTCCTCCTCTTTTTCATCCAATGAGCTTCCAGATTCAGCAATTTCTTCTTCCATAGGCTCATGCAAGGCATTATTCTCCTCCTTTGGGGGAGAGCATCTATTAAGATATTTAAGTATGTAGTAATTAAAATCCTTGTAATTATCAAAAAAATATTAAAGTATAGCATAAATCTCATATTTATAAGGTGAATCATCAATACTTTCAAGCAAATAGGCAATTTCGAATGCACCGTTCCAAGCAATAAATACCTCAATTTGTTCCACATCATCAAAGTCATAATTTCCCTTAACATAATAAGATATGGTAACATAATCATTATACTCACATTGAAAATGGAGGTGTTTATACCTCCTACAGAAACAAGATTTATCAAAGCAATAAGTAACAGTATAAGTAGAGCACAAGTTTTTAGCATAGTTATGCAATTTATTAATTTTCTCCCATAAGTGTATCCCTTTTTGTGACAAGCGGTGTTCCTTATGATATTTTTGTTGTTAACCTGTGAACCCACCTTGCCAATAAGATCTAGTTTCAAAGACATCAACCATTGATAGAAGACATGATAAAGCAAGATTAAAACAGGATAAAAAAGATAGCTAGAATAAGAACTAAAATTTTTGTGTTTTTTATAAAGAGAAGCAAACATGACAAAATAAAATAAACTAAGAAAAATAATAACAAAGTAAAGAGATTGGAAGTGAGAGACTCCCCTTGTAGAAATTCTCTTCCTCCCCGGCAACGGCGCCAGAAAACTTGTTGATGGCTGACGTTAGTAAACCCCAAGAGAAAGGTTGTGAAGAGTGCAACGGCAAGTTTTCCCTCGGAAAAGAAACCATGGTTGAATCGACCAGTAGCAAGACAAGAAACTTCTGAAGGTTGATGCAGCTGAGGTGGCAGGGCGCACTACCGATTCAGCAGCAACGTGGAACCTACACAACACAAACAATTCACTTTGCCCCAACGAAGCAGTGAGGTTGTCAATCTCACCGGTTTTGATGAACACAAAGAGGTTAAACGTATGGTGTGGTAAACAGTATGAGAACATTATGAAAACAACACTAGTAGTGTGGAAACAGTGGAAGCAGTACGAAAACAGTGGAAGCAGTGTGTGTATTATCAGTACGAGAAAATGGACCGAGGTCCACAGTTCACTAGAGGTGTCTCTCCATAAAAGATAGCTAACATGCGTGGTGAACAAATTACAGCTGGGCAATCGATATATAATGAAACATGCATGACATGATGATTACTATGAGATTCATGCGGGCATTACAACAAGATACATAGACCGTCATCCAACTGCATCTATCACAATCCACCCTCCGAGTATCATCCGGACAAACGTTGGGTATTAAGTTGTAAGCAACAGATTATCGCAGTAAGAAAAGTTTGTAATGTAACCAATGTAAACAAAGTAAACATCGTTGTTTTCTCCCTAATGGAAACAACACATCCTCCATCTGTCACGTTTATGTCACTCGAGCACAGATGCAAAGGAGGCATGAACCCCACTATCGAGCATAAATACTCCCTCTTGGAGTCACAAGTATCTACTTGGTCAGAGCATCTACTAACAACGGAGAGAATGCAAGATCATAAATAGCATACACATGAAGACAACATGATAGATTGATAATCAAGAGACATAGCATTCAATAATCATTGGATCCCAGCAAACATAACATGTAGCATTACAATAAGGCGATCTCGATCATGTGAGGCAGCTCACGAGATCTAAACATGAGGCATAAAGAGGAAAGGACAACCATCTAGCTACTTCTATGGACCCGTAGTCCAAGGATGAACTACTCATGCATCACTCAGGAGGCGGCCATGGTGGTGTAGAGCCCTCCGGTGATGATTTTCCCTCCCGACAGGGTGCCGAGGAGAACTCCAGAACCCTCCCGATCTCGGGTTAACGATGACGGCGGCCTCGGGTGTTTTTCGTGTAAAAGTGGTATATTTTTAGGGTTCATGCATCCGGGGGATATATGGGCGAAAGGGCGATGGCGGTGGGCGCCCGAGGGGACCACACCATCCCCAGGCACGGCCAGGGGGCACGTCGCCCTATGGTGTGGCCCCACTGTGGCCCCCCTCCGGGCCTCTTCGGGACTCCGTGGAACCTTCGGGAATTCTAAGACTTCTAGGCTTCGAATTTTGCAATTCCGAGAATATTTCTATAACAACTTTTCTGAAACTAAAAATAGAAGAAAACATGAAGTGGCTCTGTGGCATCTTGTCAATAGGTTAGTCTCGGGAAATCGATAAAAATGGCATAAAGTGTAAGGAAAACATGTAGCATATGGCATGAAAACAACATGGAACATCGGAAATTAAGGATACGTTTATGACGTATCACACCACTTGACGACATATATTCATATGGCCACAATCTTTAAAATGGTAGCAAGATTCAAAGCACGTGATCTCTGTAACATCCCAAGTATGAAAATCTCCCCCTAGATGTTTGTTTCTTGTTTATTTTTGTTTTGCATCATGTCATCATATTCATTTGATTTTTGTTTGCATTGTTTTGCATTTGATCTCATTGTTTCCATCTGTTTTCTATTTTGAATTCCAAACAAAACATTAAAATTATTTGTCATACTTGTTATGTTACCTGTTTCAAATAAAAAACTACAAAACAAACAAATAATTTGTTTCTTTAAAATTGGAATCAAAAACTTAAATTGGATTAAGTGGCATTTATTCTTTTTATACCTCAATTGCTCAACTCATTTAATTTTTTCCAAACAACATCATCAATTGAATTCATTTGGAAAAACAAAAGTTTGTTTTCAAGTGCTGTTACAAAACAAAGCAGTACAAAGTTATTCCAAAATTGTCTAACCCCTAAAACCTTTTGTTTCTCTCCCTTTTTCCAAATCTGCAAAAAAAAAAAGATTAAAAGAGAGGGAGAGGGGGAATAAGGCCTCCAGCCCACCTTGGGCCAGCCCAAGTGCTCCTGGCCCGTACCCCCCTCTGTTGTCGTCTTCTACCTCCGTACGGACGCCATCTCCATCGACCACGTTTACAGTACAGAGAAGACCGGTGATCGAGCTCCCCTCCCCATCGATATAACCTGTCCCCGAGCACCTCCTCCTCGGTGCCCTAACCCTCCACCTTTCTCCTCCCGCCGCCACTCTCCCTTCTTCTCTCCCTCCGGCCTCCCTTCTCTGTACCCTCCCCGAGAGCTTCATCACGGTCACCTCCCTCCGGCGAGCGCCGCCGCCGCGGTGCCCTAGCAGCAGTGCTAGGGCCGGGAACGAAAAGGGGCCGCCGCCCTCTCCCTCGCCGTGGCCTCCGTTTCCCCGGAGACGCCCCGGAGCTCCGCCGCCATCTCGTTTTCGCCGCCGGTCGCACCCCACCGAGCGCCTCCTCTCCGCCCATGCTCCCTCTGTCGAGGGCAAGGTGAGCTCGCTCAACCGCCCTCGCCTCCTGCCCTCTCGGCCACCGCACGGCCGCATCCGCCTCGCACGAGCACCGCACACCGGCTCCCCACCCGAGCGACGCAAGGACAGCCACGGCCGCCGGCCGCGCTGTGCCTCCGATCCCCTCCCTGTACGCTGTCTGGTACCTGAACCTGCACCCACAGAAAGTTCAGTTAAATTCAGATTTAGCGCAGTAACTGAACATTATAACCAAACCTGCTCTATACCTAACACCATTCGGAACACAGCCCAAGTGACTAGCGCACCGTGCGCGCAAGTCCCAGCACGCGGGATCGAATCCCACGGGAGGCGAATTTCGCCTCCCCTTTTTTCCCTAGCGCGCGACCCCGCGGGCCCCACATGTCATGGACCCGTGCGGCCACGTCACCCTCTAGCCGCTCCACCTCAGCGCCACAGTGGCGATGGCCCCACTGTCAGTGCCTGGGGCTGGCCACTGCGCGGTGCACCTAGCTAATTCGGCCCTTTTTCTTTAATTTAAGTCCAGTTTTTATTACAGTTTAGTCCCTAAACTTCAAACCCAAATAACTTTTAAATCCCAACTCCAACTAAAATAAATAAAATATGTAATCTGAACCAAATTAAATCCTCTATCTAATTAAGCCATTTGTTTTCTGTTTTGACCATTGCAAATAATTTCAAATTTCAAATTCAAACTATTCCTTTCACATTTGCTAAATTCCATAACTAATTCAATATTAATCCAAATAACACAAACAAAATATGTTTTCCATGTCAAATTAAACCACCTAACCAAATATAAATTTTGTTTCATGTTTTGAATAATTTAAATTGCCTAAATAATTTAAACCTTGTTTAAATCATTTAAAATTGATAAAATCATAACTTGCTCAAATTAAATTATTTTTGAACATGCAAAATATGTTTTCAACCTAGAAAAGTATAAACTTTTCAAATTTGAATTTGAATTTATGTTTTGAACAAATAAAATTCAAATAAAATTCATGCTTGTTTTAAATTCATTTAAAACTTGTTTAATATTGTTTCAATCATAATAAATTCATCCTAATTCCTTTTTCAATATTTGAAACATGTAATCCACCTAAAATTATGTGTTCTTTTCAGATATGAATTTTGTTATTTGTTTTGCACAATTTAAATTGGTGAAAACAACAACTATTTGTGTAATCCCTTTAAGGAACCAAAAATCCCCTAAATTAATAAATAAATTTCTAAATTGGTAAACCCTATTTTAAATTGGTTCTATTGTTGTTATTTTTCTGTTTTCCTCATCCATGCATCATACTAATCCACTTTCACCTGATGATTAGTTGTAAAACAATTGTTTCAACCATAATGCATGGGCTTTTCATATGCAACTCAAACTTGCATGTGGGTCCATTTAAATTGTGTTACCATGTCAACTAGTTTATTTTTGATGCATCAATTAAATTGTCATGCATCATCCCATGTTTGTGCACTATGCCATGTTATTGATTGTTTGTCTCCTTGCGTTGTTTGTTTGCTTCTTCTCGAATAGACGACGACGTTGAGACAGACGATACCTACGACGCCCCTTCTGAGGTTTTTAGCTCAGTACCAGGCTACTGAGTTTGCAGGCAAGTTATCACTCACATGAACCACTGTGTTCCTTTCAACATTGGTTACCGATACTTTCCGTTGTCTATTTCTGCTAGCCATATGTATCGTTGCTTCTGTTACGAACCTACCACATGATACCCTGAACCCTGATATTGCCTCACCATCCACACCTATAACCCCATTGATTGTTGCCCGTGTCTTACTAGCATGCTTAGGGTTGTTTCTGCTCGAGTCTGTTACCCGTTACTTTCTGTTACTATATTTCTATTATGTTCTGGGGCTCGATGTTTAAACAACAACCTGTTAATGCTTGGGTAATAATAATTTGCTGATAAGGCACCGGCAGGAGGCCCGGCGTGGTTTTGAGGCCTGCTAGTGTCGACCCTAATTAGGAAAAGGGTCTTGTCTACTGATCCATGATGAGCGTGCTCACCGCATCCGGGTGGTAGTATGGAACCCCCCTCGACTTTGACCTGATCCGCAGTTTGTCCGAAGAGCCACACCTAGTTCGGGTGTTCCATTTGCGCGTAAGCATGAATGGGTCGCTCCCATGGCTACTGTTGGTGATGATTATTATGATGATGATGATGCATATAGGGCGAGGCCTGTGGTGCCGGGGGGTGTGGTTTTCACCCTTGCGCTTAGGTTAGGTCGGACTAGCCGGGACCTTATAGCTCCGTGGCTCCTAGGACAGGTTGTAGAGATGGTTCGAGTCGTGTCAAGCCAACCTGAGTTTTAGTTGGTGGCTTGAGTGTGTACGGGTACTGGAGCACACCCTGCAGGGATGAATCTTCTCGAGAAGCCGTGTTGTCCGCGGTTATGTGACGACTTGGTGAAAGTACTGGCTAACAAGTACTCAGACAACTTACACCTAACTAAAATAACTTGACTAGTAATAGGTTTATTGACACAATAACCTGAACCATCATTAATCCAACTGTGTGAGTTATCCTCGGATTGCTTCTTTGGATAAGGGGCGAGATCCAGGATGGGTTTGTTTGGAGTTAGCTGGTAGTTGGTTACGATACGTTATCTTATCTCCTTTCTGATAGCCGGAGGTCATAGTATGTCTCTGTAGTTGGTTAGTGCAGCCCGCTGCCACATCTTTTATATCACCCTTCCTTCCGTTGAACCCAGAGCATCTGTGCTTGGTGTTGACGGGCTACACTTTGGTGAACTGTGAGTCTTGCTTGCCAGTATGTTTATGTACTGGCCCCTTGGGGCTGTGGTTTCCGCAGACTACGATTCCGAGGATCTCCATGGTGGCTACTACGTGGAGTACGACGAGGCTGCTGACGAGTAGATAGCGGACCCGGGCAGGATCCGAGACTTCGTGGATGGGCTCCGTCTTTTCGTTTCCGGCTTCTTAAGCCTATTTGGATTTGTCTGTACTCAGACCTGTTGAATGCTTCCGCTGTGTTGTAATGATGTTATGTTGGGACATGTGTCCTCTGGATGATTGTATTTGCTATCTCTGCTCTAGTGAGAGCCTTTTTGCAACTTATTTCCATCTTTTGTGTCTTAGAGATATGTTGTGCTATCATTCTGTTAAACGCCGTTGACGTACCATGTGTGTATGGTATGAAGTACGTCAATGGTAGTATCCTGATTTCTATGGGATGGTTTACGTAGACGATGAACAGATAGGGGTTGGTTGTCACACATACGTGTGTTGGCCTACTCGTAAGAGATGCGGGTGCCGGTAAGCCCCGTAATCCAATCCACTACTGTTCAACGGAACTGCGAGTATCCTCTAGAAGTCCGGGTGCGACAAATGGTATCAGAGCCTGTCTGCCTGTAGGATCCCTTTTACTGGTCGCAGTTGAGTCTAGAAACTATTTTGTAGCTATATAGGAAAAATGAAACGTGAGAGTAGGAATTCTGCCATTTTATTTCTTTCCCCACCCACCCTCCCTTTTCTGGTAAGGAAGTGCAACGTTGTTTTTCTCTTCTCATCTAAACTTTCAAGTTAGGTTTTCACGAATCCTGGTTTCTCTAGGATGGTTATATCTACTAGACCATAGGAATGGAGGTGGTTGTGACATGATTTATCATGTTGCCTACTCACGATTGAGAACGGAGGCGTGTAAGGCCCGGAAGCAGATCCTCTATTCCTTAAGCAGTAGATATTGATCCTTTAGAAGCCCGGATGGGTTTTCCTCCGTAGTACCTCAGGTGTTTGTGGTCTCCTGTTTCCCAGTTGTTGCTTCGATATCGTCCTTCACAAATCTTCTCCTTCCGTTGTAACAACTTATCTGTTGATCCGTTGTTAACCTCCATCCTTGTTCTATGCTGTCGACTTACCGTCTGAAGTAATCCTTTTAAGCACTTATATTGGATTTTGTTATCCGGTTAGTGTGTTAATCTTGGTATCCTCTTCAGGATGGAAAGTGGTGACGAAGAACCCACACTGCCACCTGAGATGGGAAAGTGATGTCTCAGATGACACAAGTTATAAAGCAGATGCAGCAGAACCAAGACCTTGGGAGTAATGGCAACACCCGGGTGTCTATTCGGGAGTTCCTTGAGCTCAATCCGCGCACGTTTGATAACTCCTCCGAGCCATTGGATGCTGATGACTGGCTCCATGAAATGAACCGTACTCTTGTGGTAGCTCATGTGGCTGACGAGGACCGTGTTCCTTACGTGACCTACCTTCTCCGTGGACAATCCATGTCTTGGTGGGAGAATTTCCAAGAAATGAGAGGTCCTAGTGTGGCAATCACATGGGAGGATTTCAAGCAAGCCTTCGTGCGCCATCACATTCCCGATGGGCTCATGGAGAAAATGCGTGAGGAATTCTATTCTTTCACACAAGGCAGTTTGGACGTTCTCGAATACCAAAGAGAGTTCAATCGTCTGGCTCGCTACGCCGAAGATGAAATCTCCACGGAAGCGAGAAAGATGGCAAAGTTCCGCAGGGGTCTCAACCCGGAACTCAAGTATGCTCTCACCAACGTCAAGGCCAAGAATTTTGAGGACCTCATCAAAATCGCTCTAAATGAAGAGCATGGGCGCAAATTGGTTGAGGAATCTCGTAAGCACTCTCGTGAAAACAGGCTAATCTCTCAAAAGCTATCATGCCTCCACAAAAACGAAGAGTTTGGGTTCCATATACCACTCCAACACCGCCCATCTGCTTGCCAAGCCCGGCAGAAATTCTTGCCCACCCTCCCACCCCAGTGGTATCTTCAGGAGGTGCTCCATCTCAGCCAGGTCCAACAACTCCTCGTTCTGTTGTTACATGCTACAAGTGTGGACAACCGGGCCATTATTCCGATAAGTGTCCGCAAAGGCACCTCTTTCCACCTCCACCTCGCCACAGGTCGACCCCGACAAGAATACGTGGTCCTCCGTTGGGTTGTTACAACGGCAACGACCTTGGCGTGAGAACCGTTAAGGTGAACCATGTCAAGGCCCAGGGAGCAGAAGAATCTCCAGAGGTTGTAATGGGCACACTTCTTGTGAACTCGTTTCGTGCTAAAGTCTTGTTCGATTCTGGTGCTTCACACTCTTTCATCTCTCAATGCTTTGCAAACAACAGTGGAATCAACTTCGAACAGTTGTCTATCCCTCTCCTAGTGAAATCACCGGGATCTAGCTGGCAAAGCAATAAAGTTAGCCAGAACATCGAGATCACAATTGGAAACCTTCCATTCCAGGCATCTCTGATAGCTCTCCACTCTTCAGATATTGATGTCATTCTTGGGATGGATTGGCTGGTAGCCAACAAAGCAGTCATTGATTGTCCTGCTAAGTCTGTCAAAATCACACACCCTTCTGGCCAGATAGTCTACTTCCATGCTGAAAATCCAGTTGTTCAACTCTACACTCTCAATGCAAATCCTCTACCATCAATTGAAACTATTCCGGTGGTTTGTGAATTCCCTGACGTCTTTCCAGAAGAATTGCCAGGAATGCCTCCTGACAGAGCAGTTGAGTTCGTGATCGAACTTGAACCAGGTACTGCTCCAATCTCTAAGCACCCATACAAGATAGCTCCTCCTGAACTGAAGTTGTTGAAGGAACAAATCGATATGTACATGGAGAAAGGTTACATTCAACCTAATTCCTCGGCTTGGGGTTGCCCAACTCTGTTCGTTGCAAAGAAGGATCAAACAAAGAGACTTGTGGTTGACTATCGTCCTCTCAACGAGAAAACCATCAAAAACAAGTATCCAATTCCTCGTATCGATGATCTTTTTGATCAACTTGCTAGAGCCTCAATATTCTCCAAGCTGGACTTGAGGATGGGTTACCATCAAATAAAGATCAGAAAGGAAGATATTCCAAAGACAGCTTTCACCACTCGCTACGGTTTATATGAATACACCGTCATGTCCTTTGGCCTCACCAATGCACCGGCGACATTCTCTAGACTCATGAATTCCGTCTTCCATGAATACCTCGACAAGTTCGTTGTGGTATATCTTGATGACATTCTGGTCTACTCAAAATCTGAGGAAGAGCATGGAGAACATCTTCGTCTCACTCTCATGAAGCTTCGCGAGCATCGTCTTTATGCCAAGTTCTCCAAATGTGAGTTCTGGATTCCAGAAGTTGCTTATCTCGGTCATGTCATCTCTGCCAAGGGCATAGCCATTGATCCAGAAAAGGTTAAGGCAATTGTTGATTGGAAACCTCCTAAGACGGTGAAGCAAGTCAGAAGTTTTCTTGGCTTGGCTAGCTATTGTCGTCGCTTCGTCCAAAACTTCTCCAAGATTGCCAAACCTCTCACTGATCTCACAAAGAAGGACAAGAAGTTCGTTTGGTCTCCACAATGTGATGAAAGTTTCAATCTCCTGAAGACTAAACTCACTTCTACACCAGTTCTGGTTGGCCCAGATACTACCAAACCTTTCCAGATATTCTGTGATGCTTCTCAACAAGGTCTAGGTGCAGTTCTTATGCAAGAACGTCAAGTTGTGGCTTATGCTTCACGTCAGTTGAACGCACATGAGCTCAATTATCCCACACATGACCTTGAACTTGCAGCAGTTGTGTTTGCCCTCAAGAAATGGAGGCAATACTTGTTGGGTAATCGCACTGAAATCTTTTCCGATCATAAGAGTCTGAAATACATCTTCACTCAACCAGATGTAAACCTCAGGCAAAGGAGATGGATTGAAAAGATCAAAGACTTCGATCTTACCATTTCTTACACTCCAGGCAAGGCTAATGTTATGGCCGATGCTCTCAGTCGCAAGTCGTATTGCAATAATCTCATGATCATGGAAAGCCAACCTCCACTTCATGAAGAATTCCAGAAGCTGAACCTTGGTCTTGTTCCTCAAGGTTATCTTGCGAGCTTGACAGCCAGTCCAACTCTCGAGGACAAGATTCGTTCTGAACAACTTCGTGATGCTGAGATCAAGAAGATCGCAAATAACATCAAAGCAGGCAATGTGAAGTATGAGTGCTTCTCAATTGATGACAAGGGAACAGTGTTCTTCGAAGGACGCATTGCAGTTCCTCAAATTCAAAGTCTCAAAGATGTTATTCTCAAGGAGGCTCATGAAACTCCTCTCTCAATCCACCCTGGAAGTACAAAGATGTACCAGGATCTCAAGACACTGTATTGGTGGTCTGGCATGAAACGTGAAATTGCTAAATACGTTTCTGAATGCGACGTTTGTCAACGTGTTAAGGCAGTTCATCAGAAAACAGCCGGTCTTCTCCAACCGCTGAAAATCCCTGAGTGGAAGTGGGACATGATTGAAATGGATTTCGTGACTGGTTTTCCAAAGTCCAAGAAGGCCAACGATGCAATCTTCGTTGTCATTGATCGTCTCACTAAAGTAGCTCACTTCTTTGCTGTCAAAGAAACAATCTCAGCTAGCCAGTTAGCAGAACTCTACACAACAAGGATTGTTCCTCTTCATGGTGTTCCATTGGAAATAAGCTCAGACCGTTGAAGCATATTCACTTCTCATTTCTGGAAGAGTTTTCAAGAAGCATTGGGCACCAAACTTCTGTTCAGCACAGCTTATCACCCTCAGTCTCAAGGGCAAGTCGAAAGAGTCAATCAGATTCTCGAGGATATGCTCAGAGCATGTGGTCTATCCTTTGGCATGAAATGGGAGGGATGTCTTCTATATGCTGAATTCTCCTACAACAACAGCTTCCAGGCAAGCCTAGGCATGGCACCATTTGAAGCACTCTATGGCCGCAGATGCAGGAGTCCAATCAATTGGTCTGGAGCTGGTGAACGTTCACTCTTAGGCCCTGACATTGTTAAGGAAGCCGAGGAGAAAGTTCGCATCATTCGTGACAATCTCAAGATTGCTCAGTCTCGTCAGAAAAGCTACTATGACAGCAAGCACAGGGATATGATCTATACACCTGGTGACAAAGCGTATCTCCGTGTAACTCCCCTCAGAGGCACTCATCGTTTTGGTGTGAAAGGAAAGCTGGCACCAAGATACATTGGTCCTTTCAACATTCTCTCAAGGCGTGCGGAAAATGCCTATTGTCTTGAACTTCCAGAAAAACTATCCAAGGTGCACGATGTGTTTCACGTGTCACAGCTCAAAAGGTGTTTCAAAGATCCAGATCGTGCAGTTGATCATGATTCCATTGAACTACAAGAAGATGTATCTTATGAGGAGCACCCTGTTCGAATTCTCGATGAGACCGAGCGTAAGACTCGCAACAAGAGCACCAAGTTCTTGAAAGTGCAATGGTCGCATCATTCCGATAAAGAGGCAACGTGGGAGACTGAAGAGGATCTTCGCAAGAAGTATCCGGACCTTTTCACTTCTCAGTAGGAATCTCGGGGCGCGATTCCTTCAAGGGGGGGCGTTTTGTAACATCCCAAGTATGAAAATCTCCCCCTAGATGTTTGTTTCTTGTTTATTTATGTTTGCATCATGTCATCATAACCATTGCCTTTTGTTTGCATTTGTTTTCATTGTTTTCCAATTGTAATTTCAAACCAAATTCAAATCATTTATTGTTCATACTTGTTATGTTACCTGTTTCAAATAAAAAACTACAAAACCAACAAATAATTTGTTTCTTTAAAATTGGAATCAAAAACTAAAATTGGATTAAGTGGCATTTATTCTTTTTATACCTCAATTTCTCAACTCATCTAATTTTTTTCCAAACAACATCATCAATTGAATTCATTTGGAAAAACAAAAGTTTGTTTTCAAGTGCTGTTACAAAACAAAGCAGTACAAAGTTATTCCAAAATTGTCTAACCCCTAAAACCTTTTGTTTCTCTCCCTTTTGCCAAATCTGCAAAAAAAAAAACAACAAAAGATTAAAAGAGAGGGAGAGGGGGAATAAGGCCTCCAGCCCACCTTGGGCCAGCCCAAGTGCTCCTGGCCCGTACCCCCCTCTGTTGTCGTCTTCTACCTTCGTACGGACGCCATCTCCATCGACCACGTTTACAGTACAGAGAAGAACGGTGATCGAGCTCCCCTCCCCATCGATATAACCTGTCCCCGAGCACCTCCTCCTCGGTGCCCTAACCCTCCACATTTCTCCTCCCGCCGCCACTCTCCCTTCTTCTCTCCCTCCGGCCTCCCTTCTCTGTACCCTCCCCGAGAGCTTCATCACGGTCGCCTCCCTCCGGCGAGCGCCGCCGCCGCGCTGCCCTAGCAGCAGTGCTAGGGCCGGGAACGGAAAGGGGCCGCCGCCCTCTCCCTCGCCGTGACATCCGTTTCCCCGGAGACCCCCCGGAGCTCCGCCGCCATCTCGCTTTCGCCGCCGGCCGCACCCCACCGAGCGCCTCCTCTCCGCCCCTGCTCCCTCTGTCGAGGGCAAGGTGAGCTCGCTCAACCGCCCTCGCCTCCTGCCCTCTCGGCCACCGCACGGCCGCATCCGCCTCGCACGAGCACCGCACACCGGCTCCCCACCCGAGCGACGCAAGGACAGCCACGGCCGCCGGCCGAGCTGTGCCTCCGATCCCCTCCCTGTACGCTGTCTCGTACCTGAACCTGCGCCCACAGAAAGTTCAGTTAATTTCAGATTTAGCGCAGTAACTGAACATTATAACCAAACCTGCTCTGTACCTAACACCAATCGGAACCCAGCCCAAGTGGCTAGCGCACCGTGCGCGCAAGTCCCAGCACGCGGGATCGAATCCCACGGGAGGCGAATTTCGCCTCCCCTTTTTTCCCTAGCGCGCGACCCCGCGGGCCCCGCACGTCATGGACCCTGGAGGCCACATCACCCCCCCAGCCTGCCACCTAAGCGCCACAGTGGCGATGGCCCCACTGTCAGTGCCTGGGGCTGGCCACTGCGCGGTGCACCTAGCTAATTCGGCCCTTTTTTCTTTAATTTAAGTCCAGTTTTTATTACAGTTTAGTCCCTAAACTTCAAACCCAAATAACTTTTAAATCCCAACTCCAACTAAAATAAATAAAATATGTAATCTGAACCAAATTAAATCCTCTATCTAATTAAGCCATTTGTTTTCTGTTTTGACCATTGCAAATAATTTCAAATTTCAAATTCAAACTATTCCTTTCACATTTGCTAAATTCCATAACTAATTCAATATTAATCCAAATAACACAAACAAAATATGTTTTCCATGTCAAATTAAACCACCTAACCAAATATAAATTTTGTTTCATGTTTTGAATAATTTAAATTGCCTAAATAATTTAAACCTTGTTTAAATCATTTAAAATAGATAAAATCATAACTTGCTCAAATTAAATTATTTTTGAACATGCAAAATATGTTTTCAACCTAGAAAAGTATAAACTTTTAAAATATGAATTTGAATTTATGTTTTGAACAAATAAAATTCATGCTTGTTTTAAATTCATTTAAAACTTGTTTAATATTGTTTCAATCATAATAAATTCATCCTAATTCCTTTTTCAATATTTGAAACATGTAATCCACCTAAAATTGTGTGTTCTTTTCAGATATGAATTTTGTTATTTGTTTTGCACAATTTAAATTGGTGAAAACAACAACTATTTGTGTAATCCCTTTAAGGAACCAAAAATCCCCTAAATTAATAAATAAATTTCTAAATTGGTAAACCCTATTTTAAATTGGTTCTATTGTTGTTATTTTTCTGTTTTCCTCATCCATGCATCATACTAATCCACTTTCACCTGATGATTAGTTGTAAAACAATTGTTTCAACCATAATGCATGGGCTTTTCATATGCAACTCAAACTTGCATGTGGGTCCATTTAAATTGTGTTACCATGTCAACTAGTTTATTTTTGATGCATCAATTAAATTGTCATGCATCATCCCATGTTTGTGCACTATGCCATGTTATTGATTGTTTGTCTCCTTGCGTTGTTTGTTTGCTTCTTCTCAAATAGACGATGACGTTGAGACAGACGATACCTACGACACCCCTTCTGAGGTTTTTAGCTCAGTACCAGGCTACTGAGTTTGCAGGCAAGTTATCACTCACATGAACCACTATGTTCCTTTCAACATTGGTTACCGATACTTTCCGTTTTCTATTTCTGCTAGCCATATGTATCGTTGCTTCTGTTACGAACCTACCACATGATACCCTGAACCCTGATATTGCCTCACCATCCACACCTATAACCCCATTGATTGTTGCCCGTGTCTTACTAGCATGCTTAGGGTTGTTTCTGCTCGAGTCTGTTACCCGTTACTTTCTGTTACTATATTTCTATTATGTTCTGGGGCTCGATGTTTAAACAACAACCTGTTAATGCTTGGGTAATAATAATTTGCTGATAAGGCACCGGCAGGAGGCCCGGCGTGGTTTTGAGGCTTGCTAGTGTCGACCCTAATTAGGAAAAGGGTCTTGTCTACTGATCCATGATGAGCGTGCTCACCGCATCCGGGTGGTAGTATGGAACCCCCCTCGACTTTGACCTGATCCGCAGTTTGTCCGAAGAGCCACACCTAGTTCGGGTGTTCCATTTGCGCGTAAGCATGAATGGGTCGCTCCCATGGCTACTGTTGGTGATGATTATTATGATGATGATGATGCATATAGGGCGAGGCCTGTGGTGCCGGGGGGTGTGGTTTTCACCCTTGCGCTTAGGTTAGGTCGGACTAGCCGGGACCTTATAGCTCCGTGGCTCCTGGGACAGGTTGTAGAGATGGTTCGAGTCGTGTCAAGCCAACCTGAGTTTTAGTTGGTGGCTTGAGTGTGTACGGGTACTGGAGCACACCCTGCAGGGATGAATCTTCTCGAGAAGCCGTGTTGTCCGCGGTTATGTGACGACTTGGTGAAAGTGCTGGCTAACAAGTACTCAGACAACTTACACCTAACTAAAATAACTTGACTAGTAATAGGTTTATTGACACAATAACCTGAAACCATCATTAATCCAACTGTGTGAGTTATCCTCGGATTGCTTCTTTGGAGAAGGGGCGAGATCCAGGATGGGTTTGTTTGGTGGTTAGTTATAGTTGGATACGATACGTTATCTTATCTCCTTTCTGATAGTCAGAGGTCATAGTATGTTTCTGTAGTTGGTTAGTGCAGCCCGCTGCCGCATCTTTTATATCACCCTTCCTTCCGTTGAACCCAGAGCATCTGTGCTTGGTGTTGACGGGCTACACTTTGGTGAACTGTGAGTCTTGCTTGCCAGTACGTTTATGTACTGACCCCTTTGGGGCTGTGGTTTCCGCAGACTACGTTTCCGAGGACCCCCATGGTGACTACTACGTGGAGTACGACGAGGCTGCTGACGAGTAGATAGCGGACCCGGGCAGGATCCGAGACTTCGTGGATGGGCTCCGTCTTTTTCGTTTCCGGCCTCTTAGGCCTATTTGAATTTGTCTGTACTCAGACCTGTTGAATGCTTCCGCTGTGATGTAATGATGTTATGTTGGGACATGTGTCCTCTGGATGATTGTATTTGCTATCTCTGCTCTAGTGAGAGCCTTTTGCAACTTGTTTCCATCTTTTGTGTCTTAGAGATATGTTGTGCTATCATTTTGTTCAACGCCGTTGACGTACCATGTGTGTATGCTATGAAGTACGTCAATGGTAGTATCCTGATTTCTATGGGATAGTTTACGTCGACGCTGAACATATACGGGTTGGTTGTCACACATACGTGTGTGGGCCTACTCGTAAGAGGACGCGGGTGCCGGTAAGCCCCGTAATCCAATCTACTACTGTTCAACGGAACGGCGAGTATCCTTTAGAAGTCCGGGTGCGACAATCTCATCGAGATCCTCCTCTTGAACTTTCACTTGACAACCTTGATGGCGATCACCATTTGACGTCATCGACCATGGGCTATATGAAATGTTCCTTTTGATGAATGCACATGGAAAGATACCTAACCACACATAGAGATTCCACACACACATATCATGGGTTAGTTCACAAAGCTATATGGTAAATTTCTTACCATACCGCGAGATACATAATCCCACTTGGTACATCTTGTAGCTTTGTGTGTTGATCACTTGCTTGATCAAAATTAAATCTTTTCTTCTCTCTTCATATGATGATGTCTTGAAGATAATCATGAAAGATCACCTAATCATTTTCTTTAAGAAATTTGCAATAAGCTCAAATATATTCATGACCATTCTTCATATAAATTCTTGAATATAACAATGGCCATCATGAAAGCTAATAAAATTCAACACATGAACTCTAATATTTCCTATGGAAAAGATCTATAAGTATAACTCGATGCAAACATTATTCCATAAGGATTGTCATTAATTAACAAATCCACTCATGGGGGCACCATGCACTTTCAATCTCCCCCATTTTGGTAATTGATGACAATCCGTTTTACGAGGGTTTATATAATGAATTTAAGCAACCATGCAAAGCAATGAGCAAGGATGCAAGAGCATGGAAGGAAAATGCCTAAGAACGAAACTAAGCATAAAACAAAATTCACTAAAACCCTCTAAACTTCTCCCCCATTGACATCCATTGCCAAAATGGGAAAAAATAGAAGGCCAATATAATAAGAGCTCCCCCATAGTGTATGCATTCCTCATGATATGAGTGAAATCAAGTGCATATATCCAACAACGAATGGATGGAAGGAGATCAAACTATATTGAGGATCCAAAGATTGCCAAAGAATATCAAATTGAAGGATACTTTGACAAAGAAGCAACCAACCATAGGATCCAGAAAACCAATAGAACAAAAAAAAATATGATAAGATAAACCAAGTGTTTTAGAAAATCATGAAGGAAC
This sequence comes from Alopecurus myosuroides, assembly GCA_028641055.1. Classification (NCBI taxonomy): domain Eukaryota; kingdom Viridiplantae; phylum Streptophyta; class Magnoliopsida; order Poales; family Poaceae; genus Alopecurus; species Alopecurus myosuroides. The sequence goes on along the minus strand of CM054063.1, from coordinate 214,663,882 downwards.
TCCCCAAGGTGCATGCACAATGTAAGATTTTAATTACTATATAGTTTGAACAACATGGAATCGTCACTCAATTAATATCAAGGAGGTGCAAATAAAGACTTATTCAACCGAAATAGATGTGTGTGACAAGGAAAAACATTTATAGGAGACTAATAGGATGAGAAAATCATCAACATAGTCTTTCAATATATGAGGCACATAGTGCATATCATGTCTTTCTCATACACACAAACCAAAGAGGATAAAACAAATAGGTAAACAAGCTTATTAAGATGTAATAAGAGTACCAAATGAAAAATGAAGCTTGTGCCTTTTAGGAACCACCAAAGAATAAAAAAGCAATAAAAGGTGGTCACTTAAAGAACTGGAATATCAATTAAAGATGTAACTACTATCATGTGTATAAGTTTCTAAGTGGGAACCAAACAGAAAGATATAAGTCCACAAAGATATGTGCACACACAAAAATACGTACAAAGGTGAAGAACATGATACCCAAGAGAGGTTCATAAATACACCAATAAGATTTTTGTTTAAAAGCATGGCATAAAGCTCAATTTTATCTTAAAGGTATATAGATGAACGTCCAACAACTCATCAAAGCACCACAAATATCCAAAAGGGAAAGGTGATAGTTGGGATTCTTTGATAAAGGTAACACGTTTCAAAAAAGGGCAAATGCCTTTGAGAAATTAATCAATATTGCAGATGAGTGACTTTGAGAAGAATTTTCTAGATTAACATATTTGGTATTGGAGAATCATGACAATGATTATAAATATTACCTTTCATATGTAATCATCCCATCTTACTCACATTTGCAATAAAAATGCTTTTGATAAGACAATTGCAAGAACCAAATGAAATGCAACAAAAAGGGATTCATGCATGATACAACCTACACAAGGTTGAAAGCTAGAAATGTATGCATGAGGTAGATACTTTTTACCGGGATAGAATTGGTGATGAAGAATATGTGAGTTTGTTAATCATCGATGCTTGACTCCTATAATCCCATGGTGAGAACAGCTTCCTTATGAATGAGGCAAGCTACCAATGCATCTCCATTGCACCTAAAAACAAAATTCAAGTAAAAAATGCTACCCAAACTCATTGGGTACAAATTAGTTAGAAAAACTACAATACATAGGAAAAACTCCACATAAATATGTGCATATTAATGTGAATTTAAATTTCATGCACATCTTAGCCATTTAGGATTTGATGGAGTTTACCCTATATGTCGGATCAACGAAAGTAAGCATGCCATAATATATACATAAAGTAAATATACATGCACAAAACTTTCAAGAAGCAAACAAGATACAATTTGGACAAAACACCAACTAAACAAAGAAGGAACTCACAAGAGGAAGTGAAAAAGAAGTGTCCGAATTATAGCAAAAACCCAAATCAACACATTATTGAGGAAACCAAAAAAAGAGAAGATACCAAAAGAAAATAAAACAAAGGATAAACCAAACCCTCTACACTTTTCATGATGGCACACAAAGTTCCAAGAAGAAAAATGTTCATCTTCCAAATAAACACGACATCGGGATAAAACACCAATTTAAGAAAACAAGTGTTCAAAATAATATAAGATATCTCCTCCAAGATTGGTGCATTATTTATGATCTTGTATTTAAATACAAAATTAACACAATGGGATAATTACTCTCCATATATATTATTCGAACACTAGTGAAGTTCAAGAAAGGCAAAAGATGCAATACAATTTAAAGAATGTTGTTCTACTCAATGTAGGATAGCTTCCCCAAGAATAGTGCAATAAAAAGAAGTATGACTTCGAATGAAAATGCACAAGAAATGAATCATTTCTTTTCCTAACCAAAGAAAGGCATAAATAATATTTTGAGTAGACCAAGGAAGTCATAAAGGAGTCAAACCAAACAAATCCTTGGCAAGAAACAAGGCAATTTTTGAGCAAAGACTAATGTAAATATGATCAATAAACTTACCACAAATCATTATTACTTGTCAAAGACAAGAAATGTATGGAGATATTTCTTGGTGGTAGATCACAATCATATTCACAAAACATAAGCATGTGACAAAATATAGGAGTTAAAAAACATGCTTAGATAGAGAATCTTGAAGGCTTCAGATAAAAACCGAATATGCAAAGCACCAAGAAACTCTTATATAAATAAGATACAAAAGAAGGGAGACAAAATACATTTTAAGCAAATATGGAACTTGTTTGAGCAACATTCCACATAGGAACAAGATTATTTAAAATATCAACTCTAGGTGGCAATACCTCACATGTTCACATTTTATAGGCTTGTAATATGCACATAGCTTATTACTCCCCCAAAATGTGATAATCCTTTTGATTTCAACAAGAGGCACAAAAAATACAACTAGGGAAAGTTAAGGACATTTTAGAATTTGAATTTTTGATGATCAAGACATACCAAATATAGAGTAATAATGATATATCAACACTAAGTGGTATTCCTCATATACACACATTTTAGGATAGTAAAGTTCCAAAAGCATATTAATCCCCTAAAATGGGATAGTCCACTAATGTCCCAAAAAGACAACTAAAATAAACAAAAGAGCGATGAAGGCTCAACACAAAAAACACAAGTACATGAAGTGCAGACCAACAAACACAACTAGATTACTCAAGATAGGTAAGTAGTGAGCACAACATATACAAACACATGCCAGAAACAAAACCAACACATGCAAGGGAGAAAGCAACTTTCATAGTATATGATTTAAATACAAGTTACTGCAAGGAGGCACATTGGATATGAGATATACATATGACAATCCAATTGACTTGGCTTGAGGAAATATAATTGATGAAAATCACTTAATTCTTCATGAGATAGCCAAATCTCCAATGCCCTCCAACAACACCTTTTGATCAAGTTTTATCTTGTTGGTCCCCAAACAAGTTGGGTCCTAATAGGTTAGTCACAATAGGTTTGGCAACCCAAATGGTTCTTTATTTGACACCACTTTGAGTTCCAACATATTTGGAAAACACATTGCCAACACTATCCTTCCGAAGAAAATAAACATTATCAATTATAATGGGGTTGGATAAAGTACTATTAGTGCATGAAGAGCAAAGTGGCCCTTCTCACGACAAAGGTAGCAACACTGACTCTTTTCTTTCTTCTTAATAGGCTACTTAACTTGAGGAGCATTGGCTTGAGTCTTCTTAGGAGGTGGCCATTGTTCAACTCATGGTTGAGCATGAGATTGAACAAGAGGTCGGTTCCCTAGTTGCTTCTCACTAAGACGCTTCTTCTTAAAAGGACAAGATATAACATGGTGCCCTTCAATCTTGAACTTGAAGCAAATAATCTTGGCTGAGTCTTTTACTTCTTCTTGGCCCTTCTTCTTTTAAACCTTGGATTGTTCTTGATAATGGAGTTGAATACAAGTCCACTCTTGTCATTGGGAAGTCTTCGCACTCTCAACATATTGTTAAGGATCTCCATTCATGACTCTTTTCCAAGTCTATCTTCAAAGAAGTGACTTGTGCCTTGAGATCTTTTAATTCCTCTACATACTTAGTGAAAAAAAGCACTAGAGGAAGTATATGTTTCATTGTTTGAGCAACAAGGCATGGAAAGTAATCCATCACAAGATTTAGAAATAGTATGATATGAAGAATTACTTGGGCTAGCACATGAGATTATAGCATTATTAGTGAGGATTGTGCTACTGACCACATGACGCTCACAAGATGTTACCTTTGTAGTGATCGCCTCAAGAGCTAAATTTAGCCTAGTATGGGATGCTAGAAGATCCTCATGAGAGATAGATAACATGTCATGACTTTCTTCCAATTTCCCACACTTGCTAGTCATCAGCTCAAGTTGATCCCTTAGCTCAACATTCTCTTTCAAAATAGATGCTTCACATGAAGTGGAGTTAGTAGCACAAGCATCATTAACATTAAAAATAGAAGAAGACAACTTGGCAAGCTCAATATTCAACCTAGCACTTTACTCGATAATATTTGCATGATCACAAGAGGAAATAGAGTTACTAGGCATATCAAGTTTAGATAGTTGAGCTTGATCATACGACTTGATAAGGCGAGAGTGTTCACTTTACAAATCCTTATGAGCTTTGTCAAGTATCTCTATGTCCTCAACAAGTTTAGAATGGCCAACACCAAGCTCAACCTTTTCCCTTTTAAGCAATTTATTTTTAGCAATAGCATGGTCACGTGCTTTAGTAAGAAAATCAAGTTTTCCCATTATAAAGCACCTTAATAGATTCGAGTTTCTCCTCAAGAGAAACCCGAGTATCTTGCTCTTCCTCAAGGGCTTCCTTGAGCTCCGCGATATCAACTATGTACTCATGTTCGAGGCTATAACATTTATAAGGATAGTGTCCAAAGCCTCAATAGTCTCCTCGCGCTCAACAAGGGTACCCATGATTTCACGTAAAATATAAGAGGCAATTTAGTATCTGTGAGAACATGAAGAACTATTTTACCTTTCTCAAGTTTTTCCATTATAAAGCACCTTAATAGGTTTGAGTTTCTCCACAAGAGAAACCCGAGTATCTTGCTCTTCCTCAAGGGCTTCCTTGAGCTCCGCGATATCAACTATGTACTCATGTTCGAGGCTATAACATTTATCAAGGATAGTTTCCAAAGCCTCAATAGTCTCCTCGCGCTCAACAAGGGTACCCATGATTTCACGTAAAATATAAGAGGCAATTTAGTCTTTGTGGGAACATGAAGAACTATTTTACCTTTCTCATAATTGGAAGCAACGTTATCATTTTCTTCATCATGATCATCAATAGATGAAGAGGGTTCCAAAGGAAGGGACACCTTTGAATCCTAAGACATAAGTCACACATGAGAAATGGATAACGATGATGAAGATTTACTTGAAGCACCATTAAGGTCCATGTCTTATTCCACCAAAATGTGGGATTCCTCTACATTGTTAGCCACACAAGTACTAGAGGATATGGAAACATAGTTTTTATGACAACAAGACATAGGAATCATATAATCATGAGATTTAGTTAAACAACTATTACATGATATGCAAGGATTATCAACACTAGCATGTAAGGCATTTGGAGTGCTAGAAGAGTTTAAGTCCAAGGATATAACATTTCAATGGGATAGGGATGATGTATAGTCAACAGTAGATTCACTATCAACAATGCAATTTCTATCAACACTCACCATATAATTACCTTGTGACAAATCATATGTTGGTGGAGTGTAAAAAGATGTGAACTCGTCATGCCCGTAAATGGAAGGGGAGAAATCATCCTCAATAATGTTGGACACGTCATATATATCTTTAAGTTTTGTCCATAGATCACGAGCATTCCGAAAAGGCATGATTGACGCAAGAACTACATCACCCAAAACACAAATGAGACCATTAGATATTCGAGTATCTAGATAAGAGTTTTCCTCATCCTCTAAAGATATATTTTGGTAATCCTTTGGAGGAGGAAAATCCATATCTACAATTCTCTTTGCATAGTGTGGACCCATGGCCCCAAAAATCTTGAGTATACGAATTTTCCAAACATCATAATTTGTGCCATCGAACTTACAAGAGGGATCGTGCACTAATTACCTAAAAACATCGTAATCTCTAGGATGTAAAACCTAAAAGAGAGCCCAAACTCTGATACCAATTGAACGGACAACAATGTCGCCTAGAGGGGGTGAATATGCGATTAAAAAAAATCCGGTTAAGGCTTGCTAAATCCAGAAATAAACTAGGTGTTTAAATTAGCAAGCACACAACCTAAATATTGTAGGCTCAACTATGTGCACCAACAACTTATTCTAAGCAAGACAAGAACAAGGTGATAGCAAGATATATGACTTCAAGCACGAAGGCTATCACAATGTAAATTTCATAAGTAAATAGCTCGGGTATAGAAATAACCGGCACACGGAGACGATGATGTATTCCCGAGTTCCTCCTTTTGAGGGGGGTACGTCTTGTTGGAGTGGTGTGAGCTCACCACAACAGGCTACTCAACGCCACAAAGGCCCACCCTATTTTCCGATGAACCTCGCCACAAAGACCTAGTTCACCTTCCACTATTGGCAACCTTCAAACTCGAGGCATGCATCCACAACTTAATTGGAGTCTTTCGATGTCGCCACAATATTGGGGTACACATCCACAACTCAATTGGAGGCTCCCAAAAAATACCACAAGTCATCTAGGGTCCAAGACCCAAGAGTAAGAAGTTCACAATCTTTCACTTCCACGAATCCTCGTGGAGAGATAAAATCGATGCAACCAATGCAGATGGCAAGAGCACAAGTGCTCAAATCCTTCTCTCTAAAATTCCAACAAAGCAACAAATTATTATGGGGGAATAAGAGAGGAAGAAGAAGGAATAACTCAACAAATGAATCCACAAGATCTAGATCCAAAGACTTCCCCTCAATAAGAGGAGAGATGAATTGGTGAAATAATAGATCTAGATCACCTCTTTCTTTTCCCTCTAATTGGAGGAAAGAATCAGACAGGAATAGAGAGAAACCAAGCTCCAAAAGGTCAACAATGGTGGGGGAAAACTTTCTTGAGAGCTAGGGAACCTTTGGGGAAGAAGGCCCCTTAAATAGGCCTCCTAGAAATCTTCCCGTTATGCACAAGAACACTTTAGACTGGAGTCTCCGGCCTATTTTTGGCCTGGGCATCTGTGAGAAGCACATAGATCAGACCGAAGATTTCTGGGTGAGACAGAGTCTCCGGGGTAAACAGGTCGGATACTCCGCCCTACCCGAAAACTACAGAAACACCAACACGAGAAATGTGATATCTTTTGCATACGAACTCTGTTTTAGATGATCTTTGGATCGTTGGATTTGTAACAAAGAGCTCTACAAGATCATGCAGAGAAACATCATTGTAAAACAATGGAACTTAAAACCAAATGGGGAAAGGTTTGAACTATCTAAAAATAACAACTGGTAAAACCTCCAACACCGAAAAAGCAACAAGTTTTTCTTATGAAATCCGTTTTCGGTAAACCTTGGCTTGTCATGAAGATCACGATAATAAATAAAACCCCACAAATAGAAAATCCAAGTAAGAACCAAGAAAGATGATATACCAAGATGCAAAGGTTTGAGCTCTCCACAATGATTCGATCAAGTTACTCACTTGAGAGCCCCTCTTGATAGTACGACTATCGATCCTATAACCCGGTCTCCCATGAGACCGGTAAAATAGAAAAGATATCAAGGTAATACCTTTGTCTTGAGCATTCCACTTGAGATATATGATGACTATCTTAACTCTCTCAAGTTGGGTCCCCTTTATTGATGGTGCTTGCTAGCACATGCTCCGCTTGATGAAGACTTGTAAGTTGGTCCCCCATACACCATTATAGGAGAGACTAGCTCCCCCAGACACCATTATGGGAGATACCCTTTTCGGAAAATCTTCAAGAGGACACAATCTCCAAATGAGTGGTGAGCATCAAGCACATGATTTTTTTAGATGCTTATCTTGAGCTTCCACGTCAAGCTTGATGACGAACACCACTTGACGACATATATTCATATGGCCAAAATCTTCAAAAAGGTAGCAAGAAAAAGCATATGATCACATCAGTATGCTTTTCTTGAACTTGCACTTCACAACCTTGATGGTGGTCACCACCTGACGTCATCCAACATGGGCTATATGAAATCTTCCTTTTGATATCACGGGTTAGTTCACAAAGCTATATGGTCAATTTCTTACCATACCACGAGATACATAATCCCAGTTGGTACATCTTATAGCTTTGTGTGTTGATCCCTTGCTTGATCAATCTTGAATCTTTTCTTCTCTCTTGAAGATAAACATGAAAGATCACCTAATCTTTTTCTTCAAGCCACTTGCAATAAGCTCAACTCTATTCATGGCCATTCTTCATATAAATCATTTAATATAACAATGTCATTCATTAAATCTAATATAGTTCAACACATGAACTCCAATATTTACTATGGACAAGATCTGTAAGGATAACTTAATGCAAACATTAGTCCATAAGGATTGTCATTAATTACCATTACCACACATGGGGCACCATGCACTTTCAGAGACCCCGTCGGAGGATCCGGCGACGGTTGTCTGCTCATGTTCGTCTTTAACGGCCCTAGAGCCTCGTGGATTGTATCGCTTCAAACCTAAATAACGACAAAGAACGAGAAGTAAGGTACAAGAGAGAAGATGAACATGATAAAATAGGGTTTGTGTTTGTTCGATTGGTGTTGTTCAATCGACCGCCACCCCTCATGTACATAAGAGGCGGCTGGACTTTCCGTACAAGGAAATTTTTTGGATTCACATTCAAAACCCTAGTTTGGGTCTAATTCGGATGATTTGGCCCAAACTTTCCAAAATTGTTCAGTCCAAAATAATCTGCACCTTGCAGGTCGATTTCGAGGCAGCAAACAACCTCCAATCGAAATGACGTAAAATATAAAGTTGTTCGGCTTGAAAAAACAAAGAATTTTCATGTTTTATGATTTTTCATCTACCGTAATCTTAAAGGATTAATTGTGTCCGCACTAAAACGTGTTCGAGTCGAATCCGAATCTGCCAGAATTGGTATGGGGCCGGATAATCGGGTCTAAGTGGTGGGCGGATTATACGGTGGGGGAGGGGTCGGAATAATTCATTTTTTCCCCAAAATATCCGGGGGAATTCTGTGTGCCGCGCCTCTTTTCTTTAGCAGAATTTCCCTGAGGGTGGAATAATCTGGTTTTCTGCCCAAAATCCGGTTCAAATATCTGGGGGGGACTTCTGCATACCGCGCCTCTTTTTCTTAGCCAAAATTTCAAGAGACGCTTGAATGGACGGATAATCCGGCCCTAACAATTGCGAGTTGGCGCTGCTGGCAGTATTTTTGCTCTACATTTTGCATAAGACGTCGGATTGAGATGATCCTAAAGATCAAAATTACTCGTTTCGACGAGGCGCGCCACTTTCGTTCGGGTCATTTTTTTTCATTTGAGTTCATTTTAGTAACATCCTTTTGTAAGCCAAAATTGACCGTCAACAATAGGCAGGGTCTCTATCTTTAAAAAAATCCTCCATTTCGAATTATAAGAATTTTAGCTCGAATTTATAGGTATGTAGACGTATTTTAATGTCTAGATTCACACAGTTCAATCGTTATGTAGTCTACATTGGAGTATCTAATTTTTTTTTAATTCAGAACGAAGGGAGTAGTAAAGGCCTGATTTTGAATCAACCTAGAATAATCTAAATAGTTTCCACGGTAAAATCGTGGTTTTTCTTTTCCATTAAACAGTACCAAGCAAAGTGATCTACTAAAGGTCTCTGGAAAATAGTTGAATTAACCTGTGCCGCCGCGGCGCCGCCGTGAGGACAACGTGGGGTTCTAGTAAAGTGATCTGAATAACTAGTCAAGATCTTTGAAAAATGGTTAGGCATTTTGCAATAATCTCGCTCGAAGATTACTTTTCGAAGTATGTTGACGCCTTCACTTGTATGCATCCATCAGTACAATAAATGGTGGTCTCGAATGCACACGTTGAGTACGTCCCAATTGAGCGTGTTGATTTCAGAAAATAAAAGAGGTCCCGATCGACGAAGCGTGTCAATGCATACTGCCAACTTTCGATTTTTTTTAAAAAAAAAATCCGGGTGCAACGCACCGGCAGAATCCCATGAATTGTGCGACGTGCTTCCAATCTGGCTTTTCCTATGCTCCTTATATATTTGCTTTTGTTTGACCGGCTATGGAACCGGCACTAATTTCTTTATGATACTGTATATTTTTTGCTAATGAATGCAGATCAGATCATCTTTATGATGGCTGCTACTGTACTTGCTAGTGGTGGCTCTCTGGTGTCCAATCTTGATCATCGTAACTTGGGTAATCATTTCGGAGGAGAATATGCATGCAAGTAGGAGTACTCATTCTGATCTCAAGAGGCAACTGACCAAATCAATAAACACGGTCCAACACATCGCGCACACTCGTTCTGAGCTCCGTTGTGTACGTACACAACAACCATGACAAACACTGGAAACCTCTGTACTCTCCCTCCGTCTCATATTAATTGTCTTAAAGTTAAATAAAAATGGATATATCTAACACTAAAAATGTCTAGATACCTTCACTTTTATCTAACTTTAATATTAGACCGAGCGAGTACAAACTACCTACTTCTCAATAGTACTCAAACGGATCTGCCAACTCCAGAATTACCATCGGGTGTATGTCGATTGTCTTGTTTTTGTATATACAGATTTGTGCTGACTGCTTTTAGTCTCATCGAACAAGTTAGGTAAAGTTATACCGGTCGATTAGGCCTAACATATGGGGGGTGAAGTTAGCTAGAGAGTCACGGAGAATGAGCGGGTTAGAATCTCTGACTCATGGGCTCATACACACACTGCACGGTCGGGTCATCGGACTCGAACCATGCGACCGGGCTCGCTTTTTGGCCATGCAGATGCTTCCGGTACGTACTTAGCTAGCACACATCTCCTGCGAGGAAATGTGCGAAGATGACCATACAATAGGAAAAAAAAGACATCAATGCACGGAGCAGCTAGATTATGCATGTGTAGATTATGTCTGAAGAGAAACTTATGTGCAGCCACTACAGGAATGGCTCTATGTGCCGACGGCCAAAAAATGTGCCGACGGCCAAATGTCGGGCACCGTCGGCACAGGGGGTCAGAGCCCCAGCCTGCGCCAGAGGCCGTCGGCACGAATTTGGCCGTCGACACAACACCAAGGAGGCCGACGGTGGCCCTCGGCACCACTTTAGCCGTCGGCACAGCCTGAAAGAGGCCGACGGTGGTCCTCGGCAGCCGAAACGCCGTCGGCACTGGTTACTGCGCCGTACTGCGCCGTCTGGCTGGGGCCTACCCAGTACTATGCCGACGGCTTTGCCGTCGGCACAGGTGAACTTTTTTCTTTTTCTTATTTTGTGCATGCATGTGTATTTATTAGTTACTATAAATTGATAAAATTAATATGTTAATATTTTATGTTTAAAATATAGAAATTCACAACCGTTACCATGTATCGAGAGATCTAAGTCGATTTCATTTATTCATACTACACCGACACCACTATCGAGTGGGTTTTCACACACTAAGTCTATTTTATTTGTGTTTTATGTTTGTATGGCCTACCCTAACACAACCAAGCGCCTAGTTCCACAATGCTACCCCCTTTCGACGTCGTAACCGCGTGTTTCCGTATAAATCCGGTATTTCTCCAGCGGGTCTAGGGTTTCACCGGAGGGGGGGGCTCCGGGTCTTCTGGACCCCAACACAAGCAAGTTTACACCATAGCATGTTATTATAGGTGTGTTGTGTGCTTTTGATGCCAAATATTACACTCCGGGGTGTGGGCCGCTTCACCGGCATCCACTTCTCTCTCGTGAGTTTACACGCGCTTATAGGGTGAAACCCCCGTATCGGACGAAACGTCGTGAATCTTCCGAAGAGGTGGGTTCTACCTTGTTGTTTTATGTTCCTATGGCCTACCCTAACACAACCAAACACCTAGTTCCACAATGCTACCCCCTTTCGACGCCGTTACCGCGTGTTTCCGTATAAGTCCGGTATTTCTCCTGCGGGTCTAGGGTTTCACCGGAGGGGGGGATCCGGAGCTTCTGGACCCCAACACAAGCAAGTTTATGCCATAGCATGTTATTATAGGTGTGTTGTGTGATTTTGATGCCAAAGATTTCACTCCGGGGTGTGGGCCGCTTCACCGGCATCCACTTCTCTCTCGTGAGTTTACACGCGCTTATAGGGTGAAACCCCCGTATCGGACGAAACGTCGTGAATCTTCCGAAGAGGTGGGTTCTACCTTGTTGTTTTATGTTCCTATGGACTACCCTAACACAACCAAGCACCTAGTTCCACAATGCCACCCCCTTTCGACGCCGTTACCGCGTGTTTCCGTATAAGTCCGGTATTTCTCCAGCGGGTCTAGGATTTCACCGGAGGGGGGCTCCGGGTCTTCTGGACCCCAACACAAGCAAGTTTATGCCATAGCATGTTATTATAGGTGTGTTGTGTGCTTTTGATGCCAAATATTACACTCCGGGGTGTGGGCCGCTTCACCGGCATCCACTTCTCTCTCGTGAGTTTACACGCGCTTATAGGGTGAAACCCCCGTATCGGACGAAACGTCGTGAATCTTCCGAAGAGGTGGGTTCTACCTTGTTGTTTTATGTTCCTATGGCCTACCCTAACACAACCAAGCACCTAGTTCCACAATGCTACCCCCTTTCGACGCCGTTACCGCGTGTTTCCGTATAAGTCCGGTATTTCTCCTGCGGGTCTAGGGTTTCACCGGAGGGGGGATCCGGAGCTTCTGGACCCCAACACAAGCAAGTTTGTGCCATAGCATGTTATTATAGGTGTGTTGTGTGCTTTTGATGCCAAATATTTCACTCCGGGGTGTGGGCCGCTTCACCGGCATCCACTTCTCTCTCGTGAGTTTACACGCGCTTATAGGGTGAAACCCCCGTATCGGATGAAACGTCGTGAATCTTCCGAAGAGGTGGGTTCTACCTTGTTGTTTTACGTTCCTATGGCCTACCCTAACACAACCAAGCACCTAGTTCCACAATGCTAGCCCCTTTCGACGCCGTTACCGCGTGTTTCCGTATAAGTCCGGTATTTCTCCAGCGGGTCTAGGGTTTCACCGGAGGGGGGCTCCGGGTCTTCTGGACCCCAACACAAGCAAGTTTATGCCATAGCATGTTATTATAGGTGTGTTGTGTGCTTTTGATGCCAAAGATTTCACTCCGGGGTGTGGGCCGCTTCACCGGCATCCACTTCTCTCTCGTGAGTTTACACGCGCTTATAGGGTGAAACCCCCGTATCGGACGAAACGTCGTGAATCTTCCGAAGAGGTGGGTTCTACCTTGTTGTTTTATGTTCCTATGGCCTACCCTAACACAACCAAGCACCTAGTTCCACAATGCTACCCCCTTTCGACGCCGTTACCGCGTGTTTCCGTATAAGTCCGGTATTTCTTCTGCGGGTCTAGGGTTTCACCGGAGGGGGGGCTCCGGGTCTTCTGGACCCCAACACAAGCAAGTTTATTCCATAGCATGTTATTATAGGTGTGTTGTGTGCTTTTGATGCCCAAGATTTCACTCCGGGGTGTGGGCCGCTTCACCGGCATCCACTTCTCTCTCGTGAGTTTACACGCGCTTATAGGGTGAAACCCCCGTATCGGACGAAACGTCGTGAATCTTCCGAAGAGGTGGGTTCTACCTTGTTGTTTTATGTTCCTATGGCCTACCCTAACACAACCAAGCAACTAGTTCCACAATGCTACCCCCTTTCGACGCCGTTACCGCGTGTTTCCGTATAAGTCCGGTATTTCTCCAGCGGGTCTAGGGTTTCACCGGAGGGGGGGCTCCGGAGCGTCTGGACCCCAACACAAGCAAGTTTATGCCATAGCATGTTATTATAGGTGTGTTGTGTGCTTTTGATGCCAAATATTACACTCCGGGGTGTGGGCCGCTTCACCGGCATCCACTTCTCTCTCGTGAGTTTACACGCGCTTATAGGGTGAAACCCCCGTATCGGACGAAACGTCGTGAATCTTCCGAAGAGGTGGGTTCTACCTTGTTGTTTTATGTTCCTATGGCCTACCCTAACACAACCAAGCACCTAGTTCCACAATGCTACCCCCTTTCGACGCCGTTACCGCGTGTTTCCGTATAAGTCCGGTATTTCTCCTACGGGTCTAGGGTTTCACCGGAGGGGGGGCTCCGGGTCTTCTGGACCCCAACACAAGCAAGTTTATGCCATAGCATGTTATTATAGGTGTGTTGTGTGCTTTTGATGCCAAAGATTTCACTCCGGGGTGTGGGCCGCTTCACCGGCATCCACTTCTCTCTCGTGAGTTTACACGCGCTTATAGGGTGAAACCCCCGTATCGGACGAAACGTCGTGAATCTTCCGAAGAGGTGGGTTCTACCTTGTTGTTTTATGTTCCTATGGCCTACCCTAACACAACCAAGCACCTAGTTCCACAATGCTACCCCCTTTCGACGCCGTTACCGCGTGTTTCCGTATAAGTCCGGTATTTCTCCAGCGGGTCTAGGGTTTCACCGGAGGGGGGGCTCCGGAGCGTCTGGACCCCAACACAAGCAATTTTATGCCATAGCATGTTATTATAGGTGTGTTGTGTGCTTTTGATGCCAAATATTACACTCCGGGGTGTCGGGCGCTTCACCGGTATCCACTTCTCTCTCGTGAGTTTACACGCGCTTATAGGGTGAAACCCCCGTATCGGACGAAACGTCGTGAATCTTCCGAAGAGGTGGGTTCTATCTTGTTGTTTTATGTTCCTATGGCCTACCCTAACACAACCAAGCACCTAGTTCCACAATGCTACCCCCTTTCGACGCCGTTACCGCCTGTTTCCGTATAAGTCCGGTATTTCTCCTGCGGGTCTAGGGTTTCACCGGAGGGGGGCTCCGTATAAGTCCGTTATTGTTGTTATTGTTGGAATTGTGCTAGCAGATGGTTTTGTATTTGTAACGGCTCTTGCTGCGAAACACATACGGATATAAAAGACATATTTGTATTAATAACTTAACTAGTTTAGACTTAATAAACAGTTTTGTGTGTAACTTAACCATGTTGGACTAAATAAACAACTATGTTTGATTGGCACAAATAAATACATGGTAAACATGGGTAAAACAAGATAAACGATATGCAGCATTAAATAAAAAAAAAAAATCTGTGCCGACGGTGGCCGTCGGCACAAGATGTCGAAAAAAACCCTAAAACCTGTGCCGACGGCAAAGCCGTCGGCACAGGTGGTGCGCCTTATCCACCACACGGGCCTTCTCCCCGCGCCCAACCGCACACGCGCGCACCCCGCCTTCTCCTCGCCCCGCGCCGCCGCCCGCTCGCTGCCGCTTCCCGCCCCGCGCCGCCACCCGCCGCCTCCGCCCCGCGCCGCCACCCTCCGCCTCCGCCCCCGCGCCACCACCCCGTGCCGCCGCACTTCTCCTCGCGCCACCACCGCGCCTCCGCCACCCGCCTCCTCCACCCCGCGCCTCCGCCCCGCGCCGCCGTCCGCCACCTCCACCCCGCGCCGTCGCCTCCACCCCGCGGCGCCGCCACCGCTCCTCCACCCCGCGCCGCCGTCCGCCGCCTCCACCCCGCGTCGTCGCCTCCACCCCGCGGCGCCGCCACCGCTCCTCCACCCCGCGCCGGCGCCGTCGCCTCCACCCCGCGGCGCCGCCACCGCTCCTCCACCCCGCGCCGGCGCTGCCTCTCCACCCCGAGCTCCGCCACCCGAGCTCCTCCTCCCCGCGGCCGCCGCCGAGCTCCTCCCCGAGCAAAGGTGAGGTTTTTTCTCCCATTTTTTTTATTTTTTATCTCTATTATTTTCTGTGTAGTATAGTTTAGTTTTTAGGTTAAGTTTGTTAGAAAACAAATTAGGTTAGAAAAATAAATTAGTGGCGGGCGCCGGTGGTCGGTGGTGAAGGCGGGAGCCAGTGGTCGGTGGCGAGGGCGCGCCCCGTTGGTTGATGTCGAGGGCGCGCCCCGGTGGTCGGTGTCGAGGGCGCGCTCCGGTGGTCGATGGCGAGGGCGGGCGCCGCTGGTCGGTGTTGGTGGCGCGCCCCGGTGGTCGGTGTCGGGGGCGCGCCCCGGTGGTCGGTGGCGAGGGAGGGCGCCGGTGGTCGGTGTCGAGGGAGCGCCCCGGTGGTCGATGTCGAGGGCGCGCCCCGGTGGTCGGTGGCGAGGGCGGGCGCCGGTGGTCGGTGTTGGTGGCGCGCCCCGGTGGTCGGTGTCGCGGGCGCGCCCCGGTGGTAAAAAATGCTACAATTTGAAAATTTTAATGCAATTTCGTAAAAATTGTTGCAATTTATTAATGGATGTTCATTGTGTGTTTTTAGATGGCCTAGGTCCAGCCGTGGTCTTATCGAGCTTCTTCAGCGGGTTCAGGGCGGCGCGTCATCGACATTTTTCTCCCTTGCTGCTTCGACAACATACGGCTTCGCACCTACGCTCGAGGTGAGCTACATTTCCATCTCCTCCAGCATTCCACCCCTTGCTCTGCCCCGGTCTTCGAGCCGATGCCACATTTAAATTCATGTTTAGTCGCGTAACCCTAGGCGTCTCCCGTCCGGAAGGGTTGCAAATTTATAAATATGCAGGACTGTCCGTCTCTGCATATTTATAACCGTAGCTCTTCCGGATTGTCCATGTTTTGGACAGCTCGGGTATGTGTAGTTCGGTTCGTGTCCCATGTTCTGCTCCTTCCCGAGACGGATTTCGGCAGCACCCCCCGTTGTTCTTCGGATGCACACCCTCTCGGCTTGAAAAGTTAGAGACGTGTATTCTGAAGAACAGCGGGGAGGTGCTGCCGAAATTCCGTCTCGGGTCAGGGTAGAACATGGGACACGAACCGATCTACACATACCCGGGTGGGATTAGGCCCCTACCTATTAGACATGTAGGTGAACCGTTGCATGCTGTAAAATATAAAATTTTGTCGTAATTAATCCGATGACATTGTAAATATTATGCAAATACATTCCTATCATTTTAAGAAATGCGTCGTTGTTTGTCTCCCAATAAAGCAGAGGATGTCTGGTAATGAGTGGATGTACAGCGGCCGTATTTCTGTGACTGAAAGAACTGATGAGTGGGAATGGAAGACCAACATGTTAGTGAAAGAGTTAGCGCGTGGTTCAAAGTCAGCGGTTCGCCCATTATGCCCTTGCTCTAATTGTCGGAGGCGGCATCGTCATGGAAAGGTTGAAATGACTAAACACCTGTGGTTGCATGGATATATGCAGAACTACGTGACAACTGTCGACTTTGCTCAGTACGAGCGTGATAGAGGAGAGGTGATGCGCCAGCGGATCAATGGCATTGAGTACGATGGGATTAGGAACTTGTTAGATGATTTCCGTGATGCCGACATGCCTGATTCGCCACCTCAAGTGGAGGAACAGCCCGAACCGGAGGAACCGGATGAACCCGAGCCAACAGCGAAGGCCTTCTTTGAAATGATGGGCTCGGCTAAGAGGCCGCTATATGAGGGTGCAAAGATTTCTCAACTCGATGCCATCTCTCAAGCACTAGCCGACAAGGCCCGGTACTCCACCACCCGTGCTGGATTTGAAGCTAATCTGAAAACCTATGGTAACATGTTGCCCGAGGGGCATTGTCTGCCTAAAAGCATGCACGAAGCGAAGAAAGTCTTGAAAGGGCTCAACATGGATTATACAAAGATAGATTCTTGTCCAAAAGGCTGCATTCTGTTTTGGAAACAGTTTGCGGATGACAAGTACTGTAGCATTTGTAAGGCGTCTAGGTATCATGAGGTAAAGGGAGCCGATGGTCAGTTGAAGCAGACGAAAGTCGCTATGAAGATTCTTCGGTATCTCCCATTCATTAAAAGAATCCAGTGGCTGTATTGGTCCGAGGAGACTGCCAAACAGATGACTTGGCACAAGATGGGGAACAGATACACAGACGAGCACGGACGGGAAAAGATGGGACATCCATCTGATGGTCAGGCATGGAAGAATTTCGATGCAAAATACCCCGATGAGGCAAAAGAGGCTCGAAATGTCAGGATTGCGATAGCAACAGATGGATTCAATCCATATGGTATGTCGACTGCCTCATACAGCTGCTGGCCCGTGTTTGTTATTCCGCTCAATCTCCCTCCTGGAGTCTTAATGCAAAGGAATACCATATTTCTGTCGCTGATCATTCCAGGGCCAGAATACCCGGGAAAGAATCTGAGTGTCTACATGCAGCCGCTTGTGGATGATTTGGACCACTCTTGGCACCACGGGACGTTCACATACGACCGGGCATCAAAGAAAAACTTCTTAATGAAAATTTGGTTCCAATACTCCATGCACGACCTTCTAGGGTACGCTCTATTCTGTGGATGGTGTACCGCTGGTAAGTGGCCATGCCCAGTGTGCAGGAACCGATTGGAGTTCCTCTGGTTAAGCGCGGGTAAGAAGTATTCCTCGTTTGACATGCATCGACAGTTCCTCAAAAGAAGGCATCGATTTAGAGAAGACAAAAAGAATTTCAAGAAGGGCAGAGTTGAGCATGTAGAAAAAAAGATACCAACATTCGATGGTGCAGCTGTTGATGCCGAGCTACGTGCTCTTGTTCCCGCTGGGGGAAATGGCCCACGATACGTCGGATATGGTACAACACACAACTGGACTCACGTGGCAGGCTTGACGCAGCTTGATTATTACAAGGATCTCGAACTTCCCCATAACATCGATGTGATGCACACCGAAAAGAATGTCGGAGAGTCACTCTTTCACACAATCCTGAACATTCCTGAGGAGTCGAAGGATAATGTGAAGGCTAGAGTCGATGTCCAGAAACTCTGTGATAGAAAGAGAATACATATGCAGGCTCCTGACCGCCGGCGAAAAAATTGGTTTAAACCGCTCGCTGACTACTGCCTTGACAGTATTCAAAAGAAGGAGGTATTCAAGTGGCTCAAATTCATTGTCATGTTTCCTGATGGTTATTGTTCGAATATAAGCAAGGGGGTCAATCTTTTAACGGGAAAAGTCAACGGGCTCAAGAGTCACGACTATCATATATGGCTTGAGCGGCTGATGCCGGTGATGGTTCGAGGGTATCTACCCGAGCGTGTCTGGCGAGTGCTCGCGGAGTTGAGCCATTTCTTCCGCACGCTTTGTGCTAAGCAGATATGTCCTGTGATTATTCAGAAGCTGCATGATCTAGTGCCGGAGTTGCTATGCAACTTAGAGATGATATTTCCGCCAGGCTTCTTTACTCCGATGGCACATCTCGTTGTGCATCTCGCGAACGAGGCACTTTTGGGTGGACCGGTGCAGTTTCGTTGGCAGTTTTGTATTGAGAGAGAGTTCAAGTACATTAGAAACAAAACTGGAAATAAAGCTAAGATTGAAGCATGCATAGCTGAGGGAGTATGTCTTGAGGAGATGGCAGACGCCGCGACAACGTACTATCCTGCTGAAGTTCCCACTATGCATAATCAGGCATCTCGGTACAATATCGACGAGCCCAAGCATGACCCCCAGCTCCTCCTCTTCCAATGTCCCGGTGGCAAGTCAGGTGGCCGAGAAAAATATACCTTGACCAAGGAAGAGCAAGATTGCATAATGCTCTATGTGCTTACGAACATGAAGGAAGTGGTCGATTATATCAGGTAAAATGGTGGTACAAATTACTTTCCAACTAGTAACCCTGTTTCGATCTAATACGTATTCTCTTCTTTTAGAGAATTCACGGATGAAATGTGGTCTGGAGCGGAGGAACCATCTATCGGAGAGCTGGACACTCTTCTGAAAGAGGGTGCTCCCGGACAGAAAAAATTTGTGTCTTGGTTCATGGAAAAAGTAATTTCTAACCTCTCCCTATTACCTTGCAATATGTGACTTGTCCCTTTCGTTACACCTATCTAATGCACAAAACAATTTGTATCGTATTTGTAGGGAGCTAATCCCAACGTTCAGATGACGGATGAGTTGAGATGTGTTTCCCAAGGTTTTACCCGTAGCGTCATGAAATATGAGAAGTATGATGTGAATGGGTATCGCTTCCATACGGAGGATCACCAGAAGAGTCGGCCGAATGCAAAAACGGTAAATACCAGGGTTTTCACCCGAGGCGCCGATTCCGTAGATTACTACGGAAGGTTAGAGAAGGTATACGAGCTGACGTTCAATCGCACCAACGTAGAACTCAAGCTCGTCGTGTTCAAATGCCACTGGTTCGACCCCGTCCATGGATACAAAAGTACCCCTTCCATTGGGTTAGTTGAAGTTAGGCCTTCAACCACCTATAGCGGAGCCGATGTCTTTATTGTGGCTCACCAAGCTAAGCAAGTTTATTATTTGCCTTACCTATGCCAGAAAGAGGCACTCAAGGGTTGGGAGGTCGCGTTCAGGGTATCGCCACATGGTAAACTACCCATGCCGTCCGACGACGATTATAACAACATTGACCCGAAAACGTACCAGGGAATTTTCTATCAAGAGCAAGAGGACTTCGGGGACTTTGACTTACAAATGGGTGGTTTTGAGGACCTTGAGAACAATGCAGAAACTCGTGGTGAGTCAGTGGTGGATCTAAAGGACATAGACATGCTCACCAAGCTACATACAGACAATGAAGACGATGATGAGCCACCACCGTTCGAAGATCCTCTAATTTACTACTCACGTGATAGTGATACGGATAGTGAGAACGAGAACCACCTAATTATGAGAGTGATGATTCTAGGTGATGTCTTTATACTTAGTATTTTATCTTAGTATTTTTATGCAAGTTTCACCATTTTATACTTAGTATTTTTTCTTTTGAACATGCCTAGTGATGCTCTACATTTTATGCCAAGTTTCACCATTTTATGCTAAGTGCCTACATTTCAGCATTTTATGCTAAGTGCCTATATTTTTACTATGTATATGTGATTTAATTGTTTTCTATTTCTCGATGCAGGTGATTGGACAATATGAGCCAAGGCAAGGAATCATCGTCGTCCTTGCTCAAGAAGATTACACGGAGTGGTAGATCCTTGATTCGCAATCGGCGCTACCCCGTGGACGACGATGCGGTTGGAGGACGAGGGCGCCGGGCACGAGGTGGAGGTGGAGGTGGAGGACGAGGACGAGGACGAGGTGGAGGTGGCGGGGGAGGTGTAGACTTGGAGCCTCCACCCTCCGCGTCTGGTGATGTGGCTTCCCAGCTGCAGATAGAGTATAGGGAGGAGGGGGAGACGGAGTCCAGACGGGAGGAGGAGGAGGAGTACAGACCGGAGGAGGAGGAGGACGAGGACGAGGAGGTGGAGGTGGAGATGGAGGGGGAGGTAGAGGGAGGAGTAGGGGCACCGAAGAAGCTGCGAGTTCGTGGGGAAGCGGGAGTCCCCGGTGCGGATAAGCAGCCTGCCACGGAGGAGGAGAAGACTCTTATTTATCCAAATAAGAAGGAGTAAGTTTACTAATTTTGTAATTTTAAATATGTAGTTTCATTTTTGGCATATGTACTAATGTTTGATTATTATGCAGCAATTGGACATATGCTGAAGGGAGCCGCCAGCCTTCGAGCTTGATTGGAGCTCTGATCCGGCTTTATTGGCCGGGCTTTTACACCACGGCTGTGGATGGCGAGCCGAAGTTGGCCACTTCTTGGCTGGACTACGAGGCTACCGATTGCCCGCCCTTCGGGAAGGCTTCTGACGCCGTGATCACCAGGTTTTGGGTAAGTTATATTTTCTTGAGTTTCGTTCGTAGTTGATGACACCACCGTTCTAACTCGCAATTTTCTTTATGAATGATTGAAGTGCTTTTTCCGGGTGCTTGAGGAGGATAGAGCCGCGGCGGTTCGGGTTCTCCGCCTGGCGTGCGTGAGGTTGACCCGCCAGGTGTGGTACAACCAGAAGCACACCGCCATCAGCGCGTTCATGGCCGAGAAGGGCAAAAGGGCCAAGAAGCATGAGAATGTCGAGGACCCGCCCAAGATGACACCCGAGGATTTCATGAGGGTAAGTAAACTATCTATGTCATTCTACATTTCAGTTAAGTTGCCATTGCATTGCCTCCTATTTACTTCACTATTGCATTCTCAGGTCATTCCACACTGGGCCGAAAGACACGAGGACGCATGGGCGGCGTTGGCTAGGAGGTGGGCCGGGGAAGACCCCGAATTCGATGCCCTGAGCAAGCGGAACAGGAGGAACCGAGGCCACGGGGGCACCCACAGTGGAGGCAGCCTCAGCACCGACCGCTTCAAGACGAGGATGGTATGTACATACATGGAAAAGATGGTTTATTTTCTATCATGCATGTTTCTACTTGATACACATAACGTTTACTTTTGCGATGCAGGAGAAACAGAGTGGGGTGCCAGCTACTTACTTGGGGGCGTGGCAGAAGATGAGGCAGAAGAAGTCCGTTTCGGACGCCGCCACGTCCTCGGCTCCTGAGTACTACGGCACAGCCGAGGAGGACATGTGGTCTTACTGCTCGGCGTTCCAGATTATGCACCCGCAGGTCGAGAACCCCCTCGAGCACGAGTACGACGAGACGGCGTTGATGCTAGCGGGGAACGGGAGGGAGCACGGCCGTCTGAAAGTCCTTGATAAGGTGGCCACGCCTACCGCGAGCCTCACTCGTATCAAGGCTACCCTCCCCGTCGACGCCGTCCCTGTCCAGCCTCGTCGACGGCGTGCTGGAGCTGCCTTTGCCTCTGCCGATGTAAGTTGTCCTCTCATTCTCATCATGTTTTCTGACATTCCCCTCTGCATTGCTAAGTTGTCGATATTAACTTGTTTCCTAAATTGTAGCCGGAGTTCGATGCGGCCTATGCCGCCGCTTATGCGAAGTACAAGGAGGACCTACAGGCGTGGCAGCAGAGGAATGATCTCTCCACTGCGTACACTAACGCGGTATCGATGGTAAGTTTTCAATCCATATTTCTGCAAAATATGACAAGTCTAAACCATCTTGGCAACACATGACATCTAAACCATCTTGTAGGCGATGATGAGGTGGATGACCACCGGAGAGCGAGGAGCGCCTCCAGGAGAGCCTCCTGAAGCGCCAGGGCCGGTCCCGATATTCACATCGAGGGAAGAGTTTGCCCTCACATACTACGCAGAGACCCCGGTATGTGTTCTTTTCCACACGTCGATTACTGATTTACTTTGCCTCTAAAGTGTCTAATTCGTGCTCGAACATGTAGGGTACTGGAGCTTCGGAGAACACGGCTTTTGGCCGGGCTTCTCCTAGTGGCTCCCCGGGTTCGCGCCAGACAACGCCGATTCACGGCCGTGCTTCGTCCACTCCTGGTACCTCGCCTGGTGGCTCCCGAGCTGGTTCGACGGACGCGACACATGATCGTCCCGTTTTCACGAGTGGAGACTTGGGCTTCACCCCTTCTCCTAGCTAGGGATGTATCTAGATCGATGTATGGATGTATCTGGATCGATGGACGTATCAGGATCGATGTATGACATTAAACGATGTTTGTCTGGATGTTTTGATGGTTAATAATGATGGTACTGAGCTTTTAGATGTTTCTATTGGATTGGATTATTATTTGTGATTTTTCTGTGATTTTTGGAACTAAAACAACACAAAACAGAGCAAAAAAAACCTGGGCAGAGGCTATGCCGACAGCAGCCCCTCCCCCAGGAGCGCACCAGTGCACGCCACGTGTCCCACGTTGTGCCGACGGCATTGCCGTCGGCACAACGACCACCACCAGACCAACGCGCTGACAACGTGGGGCCCGCTGTCAGAGCAAGGTGGGGCCCACCACGAACCTGTGCCGACGGCATTTGCTTGTGCCGACGGCCAATTTACCTGCGCCGACGAGCCGTGTGCCGACGGCAAGGTGCCGACGGCCACCGTCGGCACAGCCTGTGCCGACGGGTTTCTAACATGTGATTCCTGTAG
Organism: Alopecurus myosuroides; assembly: GCA_028641055.1. Taxonomy (NCBI): domain Eukaryota; kingdom Viridiplantae; phylum Streptophyta; class Magnoliopsida; order Poales; family Poaceae; genus Alopecurus; species Alopecurus myosuroides. The sequence continues at coordinate 214,640,409 of CM054063.1, read as the reverse complement.
TGAGCTAGCAAACTAACATTGCGAGAAGCACGTGATCTCCTCGATCTCTGCAGTCAATAGCTTCTACTGCCTATCTTTGCCGGTAATCCGGAGAAACAAATGGTTAATTCTACCGTGACTAATCACAGGAGATCGTGACACGCTTGTACGCGACCAATTGCGGTCAGACTAACAATACATGCATGATACTCTGAAAACCCGGTAGTTTCCGGAATTTTTCCTCTACAAGGTTTGACCCATCATTTTTGTAGTAGAAGCTAATACTAGGATCTACGGCTAGTTCAACCACAAGACTAAGCCAACATACAACACCGGCCGCCTGGATTACGGGATTGGCAACGGTCCAGGATGTGTATTAAGCCTTCAATCCCTACTAATTTACATGCCGCGCGCACGTGTTTCGGTGACCAACTAAGTATATCGATTTCATTTGACTAACGAAACATGTGCTGTGCAATACGAGGGTTGTATCATTCAAATTTGTATTAAGAAAGTTTCTAATGGTATAAATTTTGTGACAAATGTCTTATTGTGTTATTAGTCAATTTGTTGGTCAAAGTTAAATCATTAACACCTAATATAGGAGTATTATTTTCACTACAAATGGAAGCTCAAATCGTAAACAGTACTATATAAAATACCCTTCAATTTTTTATGTTCCAATTATTTGGTCCTATGTTGGAATTCGTGCTCGACCATGGGCGGGCACATGGATAATCATGGGTATGCGGTTGAATACCCCAAAAAAAACCGCGAACATTTCAAATCATATGATACAGTCATCGGCTCTGGTTTGCTTTCTATAAAAACAAATCCAAGTGTTAACAGAAGCATGTGATCTTCTAACTGGTTAGTGTAAAAGAGCACGCATTAGTAGGTCTTGTGTTCAAACTTTGTTTATTTTACTATTTTTGTCCTACTTTTCTTGGTAATTTGTTTATTTTGAATACCCATTGACAAAATGCTAGGCCCGCCCATGTGCTCAACGAGATTGTGGTGGCATGTTAGGATCCATACGGCAGTTTATCATCCCAAATTTGTACTAGTACTCGATTAGTTCATTCTATCTATGTCCATTGTTGTATTTGCATCTGAGTAATATTGGAGTATAATTTCACAAAAATTGGAAGCTCATACAATAAATGGTATATAAAATACCCATCAACTTTTTATATTCAAATTATTTGTTCCTATGTTTGAAGTCGTGCTTGACCATGGGCGGGCACATGTGCATTCATGGGTATGCGGGTGATACCCAATATTTTTTGCAAACATTTCAAATCATATGATACAGCCATCAGCTTCAGCTCCAGTTTACTTTCTATAAAAATAAATCCTAGTGTTAACATAAGCATGTGGTTTTCTAGCTGGCTAGCGTAAATAAGTAGTAGGTCTTGTGTTAAAAGTTTGTTTCTTTTACTAGTTTTCCTACTTTTCTTGGTAATTTGTTTATTTTGAATGCCCATTGACAAAATGCTAGGCCCTGTCCTTGTGCTCGACGAGATTATGGTGGCGTGTTAGGGTCCATGGCAGCACTTCATCATCCCAAATTTGTAGTACTCGATTAGTTCGTACCATCTATTTCCATAGTTGCATTTGCATCGGAATACTCTCAAAACCAAAGGGTGCTCACATTTGACATAAAGCGGGGATAAATCAGGTAATATAAAGATTAAGAGTCTATAAGGCCGGCTCAACTCCAATTCACCAAATTAACGGTTTTGGTATCATGATTTGTGCGTCCTATGGGTTGGAACTGAGATTTTTCAGTTACAACTGAGTTACAACTTACAACCGAGAAGAAATGTTTCACATGTTAAAAAATGTTCATGTTGTGCAAAAAATATTCACTTAGTACACAAAAATGTTCACATAATATATAATCGTATGATGATGTCACTCGAATGAGAACTACTCAAATTCTTAATCGAATGAGAATTGGACACACACCTCATTAAAAGAGGGTTCTCAAGAAATTGATACTTTTTCATATATTTGAAATTCCATCAAGCATGTCGAGCTTGAAAATGCCCAATAAACAAGGTGGAGTTAGTTAACACATCGATTTCTTCTGAGTGGTCTACATAAGGGTTTTGTCTCAAAGCATCTCACTTGGAATTTAGATTAAGTATTTCTTATTTCATCAAAAATCACTAATTCAATTGTGTGCACTTTCGACTGCCGAGACCGAAAACTTCCTTTCGTTGAGCACGGAGCACAAAAATAACTTGCTCTATAGAACTATAGTACTCTCCCCGTTCACTTTTGTAAGCTATTTTAATTTTGACCACATACATTATGTAATGAGTGAATCTAGACTTATTTTACATATAGATTCACAGATTTTATTATGTATGTGGGCAAAATTAAAAAGATAAGAAATATGCTTATAAAAAGTGTACGGAGTGAGCACGTACCGTACTGAAAGCATATACTATATTCTATTGAATCGGTAACTCCGTGAGCTTTATTTGGTTAGCCAGGCTGGGGTTGGAAATCGTTGCGGTAGTAGTAGTGCCATTTTTCTTCTAGTTGACTTAACTTAGCGTTTGAAGAGGTAATACAGCAATCCCAATGCTTGCTTTTACAGCAATCGTCCCAACAATATTGCACCGGATCAAATATTACATGATGACACAATCTCAACATAAAAGTGGAATAAAGCTAATCATCATCATCATCTATTTTCTTTTTTTGAGGAGAAGCGGATCATCATCATTTGTACCGCAGTGGAGCGCTTCCTCAGTTGTATTGCATCCAGCGTTTTTCAGCGTACACATGAATCATGCATATTGCACCAGCGCTTAATCTGTTGTCATTCGCATCGCGTCCTACTTAAAGAGAGAGAAAAGGTAGTGTGATCCTCAGACAATCGATCACACGAAAAAAGGTTTTGCATGCTCAACTCTACCCCGAAACTAAAATAAAATAAAAACGCACGCCCAAAGCTGTGAAGACAAAGAGAAGCGTACAAAAAGGATCTCGGATTTCGCTACTGTAGTACAATGACACTAGATTTCCAACGAAAGCATGGGAACACCTACAAAAACTAAAGGAGAATGTGTATTGCGAAGAAAAATAACGAAGGTGCATGGGAGGAATACTGCGTCTTTCCTTTGCAGTCGTACTGTACTATAACAGTGGTATAGTAATCGACGGAGCAGTAGAGATCCACATCTAGAGTCTGCTGAGGGAGGCCCCCGGGCAGAGCACGGCAGACAACCTTTATAACTCCCGGCTCTGTCCGTCTTCCTCTCGCTCGCGCCCTCCTCCAAGCTCACGTACGGTTACCCAACCTCCCAGCTCCTCGCTCGCTAATCATATCACACCTCGAGCTCCAGACCTGCGCGCGTGCGGGTATATATCGACCGGTTTGAGAGCTAGCTAAGCCGGCCAGATAGGCTCGGCGCGCGGCACTGCGATGGGGAACGCTCTGGCCGGCAAGCGGCGGGTGGCGAAGGTGATGACGGTGGACGGCGCGACGTTCCGGTACAAGACGCCGGCGACGGCCGGGACGGCGCTGCGCGGCCACCCGGGCCACCAGCTGCTGGAGTCGGACGAGGTGCGGCGGCTGGGCGTGCGCGCCCGCCCGCTCGACCGCGACGCCGCGCTCAAGCCGGGCAAGCTCTACTTCCTCGTGCAGCTGCCGCGGGGCGGCGGGCGCGACGACGAGGCCAACGACAACGACCTGCGCGCGCCGCGCAAGACGTGGTCCGGCGCGCTGCACGTGGGCGCGAGGGAGCGGCTGGAGAGCCTGATGCTGTCGCGGCGCACCGTGTCGGACGTGGCGTCCCTGATGCCCTCGTCCCGTGCGGCGGTGGGCAAAGGCGGCGAGTCGATGGGCGGCCGGACGTCGTCCGTGGAGGCCGGCGCGGACGGCGCGGTGCGGCTGCGGATGCGGCTGCCCAAGGCGGAGGTGGCGCGGCTGATGAAGGAGAGCAGGGACCCCGCGGAGGCCGCCGAGCGGATCATGCAGCTCTGCGTCGCCAGGGACCAGGGCGGCCCGGCGCCGGCGACGGCGCCGCGCCCTGGCAAGCCGGTCTCCGCGCTGTGCAGCACCAACAACAAGACGGCGGCCATGAAGAAAGAGGTGAGCATCTTCGGACCCGACCTTTCGTGCGTCGACAGCGTTTGCCATGTTACTCCACATTATTATCTTTTTTCCAAACTTGGCAGTAGCAGTAGAGATGATAATTCGGCACGATGCTAGCTAGCCAGCCAACCCCCGATCGAGCTCGCCCTGCCTCAGCTCGATTAGGCTTAGCCGACAAGGACGTCTCCCGCATGCCGGTAGAGCGCGCACCGCTAGCTTCCATCACGGAAATCCAATTCACCAGTCCACTACCGGATCCGATAATATGCTGCAGCGCAATTCTTCCAACAGAAAACGCAAATGTCGACACAAACCTACCCCGCAGCCAAGAACAAGTACCACAGGCAGAATGGATTATGCTCTTCCGTTGAGGGGCTCTCTGTTCTTAGCTTAATTTGGGGTGTGAATGATCCGTGGCAACTTCAGCTAGGGGTGCACGTTGGGGCCGAGCCCTTTTGACCTCCTACCGCTCCATCGGTTCCACATCGCTTTGTTGCTTCCATCGATCGATAAGCTCTCGCGCGCGGCTGGAATGGTCGATCACGTGGTGCGCGCACCAGCTGGTGAAGCTTCTCCTCGCTCCTTTGTCCACCCAATCATTCTACCGGATCGGAGAGCATCTCGCGGCCTAGCATCTATCTCTACCCCGCAGCTTCACAGCGCACGGCACGTGTCCCGGCACCCATGTGAGGGGGTTCCCTTCTCTCGCCGATACGCTTCCTTAACTTAACTTAATCCGATCCAAGTCAAGTCAATTACGGTTTTAGCTCGGCTCTGGCGTCGTGGCGGTAGGTGCTGAGGCTGCGCCACGTCAAACGAGCGAGGACGTGCCTGTATCGTCCTGCATGTGCAAGAAAGATTCCGGCCGGGGCTTGTTTATTTAGATTACGCGAGTAGAGTACAGAGCAGTACTGGTGTAACTGTACTCTGAACATACACGGCGACCGAGACGGATCGTGCTGTGTGATTGATTGTTTTGCTGCTAATGATAATCGACGATTCCTGAATAGTATAGTCGATTAAGTCACCTGCGCTACGTGTCCCCATTTGGAAGGCTAGCTGTAGGTATGGTTTCAGTACAAGTGTTTTTTTTTTTTAAATGGGCTTCAGCATTACCAGTATCAGTTTTCTTCAGAGCCATGAATGTCCGATTGGTTGGCTCTGTTGGTCCTGCTAATCGACCAAACTTAACATATTGGTAACACTCGGCGTACGTAGGTCGTTAGGCCAACTTGTTGTTGTTAAATTAGTCGCACCCCAAACAACTCCGGGCAACAATCATTAGCCGTGCCCTTTTTTCCTTATCGGCGGTACGTACAGTAGGAGACAAAGCGCGCTCGCCGCAATGCTTCCCTTTCAAGGAAAGCGCCCGATCCATTGTCAAACCATTTCTAGATTTACTAGTATCACAGAATCAATCGATGAGGAAAGGGAGCGTACTCCTACGTCTTTATTCCAAATGTTTCAGAAATTCAGTGTGTTAACATCGTCTTTGCTCTCTTTCGTGCAGAAGCGGACGAGGTTTATGGCCGTGCCGGACGAGATCATCGGATGACGGACGAGGCGGGACGGGCGTTCCGTTCGTCGCGCGCATGCATGCAGATGCTTTGTCTCTCTGTTCTGTTTTTGTCGAAGATTGCTGGGTGTGGAACAGGAGAAGCTGCTGAGATACACGCATGGCTTCCTACCTCCCCGGCAATTCCCAACTAGGATACGCCCGCCCGCACACCGTCTCTTCTCGCCCTCCCGCTCACGGGTACTCTAGCACAAGTAGCAGCAGCAAAACTAGAAGAAAAGGTTCCCTAAAAAAAGAAACTACTACAGTAGAAGAAAAGAATGTACGTACTACTTAAAATCAGTTTGTGTAAATATTCCGCTAGCTGCTTAATCAGTCAGTGTGTGCATTGCATTGCATGGCGTCTCTTGTTGGCATCGCGCGCCCTGAATCAGTCGTGTGTCTAATCGTGTGGCTACCAGTCTGCACTCATTCTCACCGGTGATTTCCTACGAGCTTAGTTAACAGCGACGTCCACCCGCCGCCAATCACTGCAGCCATGTGAATGGGGAACCACGAGGCCTGGCGTTTACCCGGCGCCGTTTCCCGCTGTCGCCGCCTCTGATTTTGATCGATCGTTCGTGATCTTTTTCAAAAGGAACTGCACGCTGCGTCGGCCGGCGTACCTTCGGCAGTGAGCTCGACTGCTACGGATAAGAGGTGGTTTAGCTTGTTGCTTGCTAAGTGCAGTATAAAATTTCGACAGTAACTGCTGCTGCGATCCCAGAGCAAAGGCGGCGCCGCCCTACCGTGCGTGCGAGTTGCGACGGAAAATGAACAGGGTGCATGTGGTCTGCGCTCCACTGGTAGACTGTAGTTCGAACTAAATCTCTGTCAGGTTTCGTCAGCAAACGGGACGAACCGACAGTGAATAGTAACTAGACCAGAACCTTCATCTTATTTCACCGACTGCTAACGGAACAAACACGGCGAGACAGTTCATAGATGTCACATGACTTCCGGGAACTCATGCAAATTCTAACGAACAGCAATTCAACTGTGCTGCCCTACCCCGTGCGAAGGAGAACGAACAGAGTGTTCATGCGGTCAGCGGTCCACTTATTATAGGTTTCGTTTAGCAGACGGAACTAAACCCACGGCTAATAGTACCTAGACCAAAATCTTGATCTTATTTTACTGACTGCTAATGGAAGGCGAGACAATAAAATGTTAGCACTTAACAGATGTCGTTTGACTTCTAGGAAATCATGCAAGTTCCAATGAACAGCAATTCTCCGGTCTTTTCTGGCCCTGGATCTTGAATTTTGTTTTATTCACCACTACCAACTGAATTGGTTGCCTTCTCGCCCCTTTTGGACTAACCTTACCTACCTGGAGGAGTGGGTGCATGTTTTAAGCTTTGACAGGGCTGCAACGGTTGCAGGTGAGGGATCACTGACCGTTGGTCAACTCGGGGTCAAGCAATTCGGCCAAGGTGAGATATTGGAGGAGAACAAACTAGGCCATAAGACACTTTATATTGAGTAAATTTCTCAAGACCACACCTTCTTTATCGAAACCATCAGAACCCTACACTTGAGGGGTGTATTTACAAATCAACGCTTTTTCTGACAAAATGTTTCGCAAAGACCAAACTTCCAGAGTGTGGTTTGGAGAAACTGTTCTGTCATATGAAGTGTGGTTTTGTGAAATGCACTCCTATAAGTGTGGTTTCTTGACGCTTTCTGACAAGAGAGGTCTGGTTTTTGAGAAACTTACTCCAGTTTATGTCTGCCTCAGTTTGATTTCCTCCAATTCTCACGTTGGGTGACTGCACTGCGTCTCTGCCCATGTCCTTATGCATACAGACGAGATGGACCGGTCAAGGTGAGATATTAGAAGAAACTGAACCATCATTCTATCTTTCCGATGGATGATTCAGTCCCCTCTAATCCTCGCTTTGAGCAGCACATGCGTATTTCTAGCTAATATGGTGTGTTCGTTGTCTGCAAACGCCGGGCAATCAACCGAAGGTGAGATATTGGAGGAAAACAAGCTGGCCGGGGACAAACGATTGTTCATCTGTCAGAACCAGTTTGTCTTCCTCCAACTCTCACTTTCAGTGCCTGGCAAGCACCCCCAAAACAGACTACAGCAGAACCATCTATCTATTCAGATGCTACCCTGCATTGGAGATGTGAAGCTGCTGTTCTGCAGCTCTTGTCAAATTTATAGCCATCTTGGGAACAAGATAGCTCCTTCGGATTAGAACAGCGGCAGCATATATTTCTGTTACGCCTGCATCCCCATCGTGCCGAATTCTGTTCAAAAGGCTGCAAGACATTGTACCCTGTACTATGTACCACCGTAACTGCCACATGCAACTGACCAGGCCTCAGTTCGCTGCTGTCAAAAAGAAGGCTTCAGTTCACTCTCCATGATATGGTTTTCCCCTCTCAAAGAATAATGAACGTCAATCGGTAGCTTTTCTCTCGGTTATCAACTAACATTGCAGAACATAAAGTGAAATAGTAACCTAAGTGCATCAGTCATGAAATTAACTTAAGGGAACTAAGAATCTCTAAAGAAAAAATATTGAGTTCTGATTTTATTTCCTGTAGAGGTCTGAGGTTTCTGAATTTCCAAACAACATTCGCGATTAACAGTTTACAGACGGTTACCAAGGAGGGCAGCAACCAAGTAAAACTGCTGCGGAACTCTTTTTCTATATCAACTCAGCATACACAGGAATTTTCTGAGAGATAGCCAAACATTAGGGGTCCAAACAAGGATTTACAGACATTGCACCCATGGCCTCAAGCTATGCTGGAGAACTAATTTGCAGACAACAAGCACTTGAGGCTTCGACGAGAAAAGGTTTAGGTTGCGAGAAATATGAGATCGTCCGCCAACCATGGCTTTGTGCCCCCTTGCTTGCACAATTTACACATGAACAGAATCTTGCCACCATGTCTTACATAGTAGAATGCTGGATGAACTACTTCAATGGAAATTGGGGTTTTGCCCGTTCAGTTGAATTTGTAACAGTTGTTCCATCTTTATGGCGTATACTTGGCTCTAAAGTTAGGCATTTTGCTAACTAGTGCATGTTTATCCTGTAAATGTCTAGCAAAGCTTAAGTTGAAACCATGGAGTTTAAGATCACAAGTTGCAGTTGACACAGTTAAGACATGAGTTGCAGTTGAGACACGAACTGCTTATGGAAATCGTTTACTCAATTCTCAGAGTAAAACATTTATTCAAGAGTTGCTCCCAAAGTCAATTCATTGTGCAACAAATGGACACTGCTCGCTAAGCCATCACACTAGCAATAAGGCAAACCTCTGATCGCACTACATCAATTTGTATCACCTTATGCGTTCACGTTCCGCTACAGCCACACGAATTGTGATCTCATCAGATGAAGGGGGCTAGGCAGAGATACCATCGAAGAACTTCATGTAGTCGTCAAATGTTTCCCCGTGCCTAATCTTAACAATGGATCCGTCATCATCTACCTGCAGAGCAAAAAACACAACTTACTGGTTTCAGCAGAAGTGCAAGGGGAAAAACTGCATCGACGGGTGCAGTAGGCAATAGTTCATACCCAATACTCGGCTGGTCTCAGCTTCAGGTTGTAGGTCGAAGCCATACTCATGCAGTAGGCTCCTGCATCGTGGACAACCAAGCCAGCTCCCTACAAGGAGCAATGTCAGAAGGGTGCACACATGGGCTATCTTTGCCAAACCTTGTGAGAAAGAAAAGAGAGTAGATGATTTGTCAAACCTTGTCAGGTGTTGGAAGCTCTCTATCTTTGCCAAGAAAATCTGCAGATTCACAAACTGGCCCAACAATATCAAAGGTTGCTACTTTTGCATCTGGAGAGGGAGGAGAAACCAGTTCGATATGCTGCAACACAGGAATTATGATCAACGAGTGCACAACGACACAAGTACACAACAGGTCAAATAAGTGCATCTGTGGACTTTGTGTATATTTATGCGCAAGGATTATAAAACAGATAAATACCAGACACTGGCCAGTACGAGTTAAGCAGTGGTAATCTAGACAAACCTGATATGCGCCATATAGACTAGGTCTGATGAGCTCTGCCATGCTGCCATCAACTACAATGAAATTCTTTGTACCGTTAGATTTTACACCAGTGACCTTGTTGACAAAGCAGCAAGTATTCGCGATCAGGGATCTTCCAGGTTCGATGATGAGAGTAAGATCCCGTGAGAGGACCAATTCTCGCACCTACCAATTTAACACACCATAAGCAGAAAACTCTATATGAAGAAACTACAAAGCATTTGTGCTTACAAAGAGAAGAATCATAGACATAATATGGATACTGAGCTCACAGTGTTGATAAGATCCATAGGTGTAGGCAAGACTGCACCCGTGTGGTGGTAGTCTATCCCCAAACCCCCTCCGATATTCAGGTATTCCAACTCAAAACCTTGTGCCCGGATTTCATCAACAAAGTTCACCATAAGAGCTGCAGCGTCTCTAAATATATCAACCTAAACAAAAGGAAGTCGCAACTTGTTTCAGAGACACATTCACAAGCTACTTAATTCAAGAAGTTCAACTACTAAAGGTAACAACTTTAACAAAGCCCCAGGACCCATATAAACGGAACACATTATCGTATGAACAGAAACACGTTATAGGATGAACAGAATCAAGCACATACTGGAAGTTTAATAAGTGAAAAGAGTAGTAGCCTGTATCATGTCAGGCACAAGAAGATATCTCAAGCTATGTATGACCATGACACGTATACAGATTACCTTCGTAATTGAGTAGTAGCCTTTTCTTTTGGGGTTCTAGGCTCTCCTTTCCCCTTCAAATAGACCGTCTATTACATGCAAACTCTTTTTTCTCCTAATGGAAAGGCAGCACTCCTGCCATCTTCTTACAAGAAACCTAGGCCACCCAGCATGCATTTAGTTCATTGTCATGCCAAAATCCAGATCATGGCCAGCATAAGAGCAACTCTAGCACATTCCTTAAAACACTCCCATTCCTTAAAAACTGCCATTATACAGAAAATACCCACCCTAGCAGGTTTCTTATAGCATTATTTATCCTTAAAGATTTTACGCAACGTCCAAAAACCAACCCTCCTGGTGTGTATTTTTTACGAATACCAAGATCATCTATAATTTCTATAAACAGTTTGTACGCTAGCGCCAAGGGGACAAAAACTCCGGCGCGACCGCATGCCATCGCAGCACTCCTCTCCCTCCAGCTGGGCTTCTGCAACACTGTTGCGCGGTCATGGAGGACCTCCGCCTCCTGGTCCCTCCACTCCGCACTGCCGACAAGGCCAGCACGCCATCCCGACCGCTGGGTCCCTCCATCCCCCTAATGTCAGGGAGCAGAACCTCAAGCCTACCGGATTCATCGCACGAAGCCCAGCCGCGTCTCCGGCCTGCCCTGCCCTCATTCCATGCACGGTGCCAGACTGCTGAAGGTGGTATGGAATCAAGACAACCCCGCCGCGGGGAAGAAGGCGACGTCACTGGCCTGCTCCTATCCCTACTGTGCCACTCCCTTCCCCCTTCAAGCTCCGCACCAAAGTAAACTCTTTTCTTTTTCTTTCTGACAATTTATTTAGTTCCGCGAAATGCCACCAAGGTAAGCTTTTTTTTCCTTTTTCCTTCTGTTAATATTTTTTAGTTCTACGGTAGTTGTAGCAACATCGGGCATGTAAATTTGATAGAATTCATTGCAATTGGTGCGGAAATTTGATTGGTGCTCTTGTACATTGCTAATCATCTACCCACGTGTGGGATTCTTTCATGAGCATGATGGGTGAATCTGTGGCGATATTTGGCATCAACCTATCAATGCCATTTGAACAATTTGAAGGAGAAGGAGAGGGTGTCGTTGATGATTCAGTTCCATCGTAAAGAAAGGAAAGAGCAAGGTCCAACAATGAAACTGTAGATGAGGATGTGGCCATGCTTATGGCTTGGGGAGAGTCACATTTGATGTTGTCATAGGGAATGATCAATCCGGTTCCAACTACTGGAGAGGGGCACGTAAATGTGAAGATAACCTAAAACTGGACACCCAAATCACTCGTAAGCTGTTGTAGTCTGATTCAGGAGTGCCGTCGGTAAGATGTGTTCACCAGGTTGAGTGTCTCCCTCCAACTGGTGCCCCAATACAGGACCATGTCAGTACTATGGTGTGATCTTGCAATACTCTATGCTTATGATATTTCGCAACCATTTTGCTCATGCATTACAAGGAATCTGTAACAGTACCCTTCTCTAAACACCCAGAAAAATTATACAGATCTTCCTTTAAACCGTTATGAGGAATGGGCTTTTAAGGAACCATGCAGATAGCAGTTCATGTAATTCTTAAGAAAACAACTGAAACGGAGTGTTCATTACCAAGAATATACTGAATCTCCACATGGGGACGACGACTTGTGAAAAGATTGAACTACATTCAGACCAAAATGCATATTTTTCTAGTTTCAAATAACTGCAGCTTATTTGCACATGTTTTGGAGGATCCAAAAAAAGGATTACTCTTAAGAATAAACAAGCCCAGTAAATAAAGTGCTTGATCTGCAATGAACACAATAGTGTGCTAGAACAGTATGAGTATGTTCGCTTATTCGAAAAGAAGTGATCATTCCATCAACAGATGCATCTAATGTTAAGTAATGCAAACTGGTGGTTGTCCCGGAGTGGCAACAGATCTGTGCGCTCAAGAGTGTCTGTTGGCCACAGACAAGATGCTGTGACAGCACACAAAAAATACAATTTACCACCTTGAGCAAGCTTAGTACCACAAATGCTCAAAATTATAAGCAACTACCGAAACGGTTATGATCAAACAGTGTAAGACATTACCTTTGTAATAGTAGAGCCAAGATGGCAATGAACACCCACCAGTTTGATGTCATTCGAGTATGACTTGATAGAGTCTAGGAACCATTGCAATTTTTCATTACGGATCCCAAATTTGGATGTTTTGTTTCCAGTGGCAACATAGGGATGAACCTGACGACAAGCACATAAGTACAATCAGAACATTGCTCCATGACAAGAAAATGTCATGTACCATGTGAAGAACAACGAATCTTAGAATTTTTCACATGATTTATTGCAAGAGAAAAAAAATGCTTCAATGCAATTTAAAGAATGTACATTTAATCACGTAAGAAAAAGATGATGGCAGAGATAGCAGAGTGCTGGCCTGTATCCTATTTAAGCAATTGACAAACATACACACAAGGACACATGCACGGGCACACGAGCACACACACATACACACACGTAAAGATCAACAAATAGTAACCAAGTAAATAAAGGGGGGGAATGGAATCTATAATCAAATAAATAATCTGCCTTGGGAGAAGGGACAATTGTACCTGTGGATCCACATCCGGATTAATTCTGAGCAAAACAGGCACTTTCTTTCCTGCGACTCTTGCAGCAGTGACAATATTCTCCAAATCAAATTCACTGTCTATATTTACAAATACTCCACTCTCTGCAGCTAAAACAAGATCTTCCAATGTCTTTCCATTTCCATTAAATATGCACCTGATCTTCAAAATGCAAACTCAAGTTAGTTTCCTTCCTGTAGGAAAAATTCTCAGCAACTGAAGCACAATTAACTGTTGCAGATAAAGGGTTCACAAAGTAAGACCAATTAACTTGAAAATCATGTTTCTATCATAGATTTTCATCGTGGATTAAAAGGACCGATGCTACCTTAGTAGCAATGCACAAGGGTCCAATCAGTTCAGATAGTTAGCGACGGGATAAAGAAATGAAGGACTCAACTAACTGGAGTAGTTTTTAAAATATCCATTGAATATGTTAGCAGATGAGGTTTGGATTATATTCGATCATATTTGATACCATCTATATTTTGGCAGGTTGCACAGAACAGAATGGAGCTCAATTTTCCTAATGGCACAAGTCCAACCTGTCCACAATTTATCTGTGATGTGTGCATTTTTCCTACTCCTACATTTGGGAGTTCCTGCGACCCAATGCATATTGAACGTGCATGATTGGTTGTGCTAAAATATCCGTTACCATACCAAATTCAGCAAGTACCAATATTGCACACATGATTGGTTGGTCTAAATGGTTGAAAATTGTGGTAAAGTTGACTTAAGGCTTAACTGAAATGAAATCTGAACCTTTCACAGTCTGCACAATGTGGTACACGAGTTTTCTAAACTGAAATGTTAGTATCCACGTTCAACACTGACAAAAAGGATGGTTTCCTCAGTAACAAATGCAACACAATGTGTTCTACTCCCTCCAAAATTCGTTTTAAATGAGCAAATAGCAAATGTACTGAGATTTTTGCCTAATCCAAAAACCGCACCTGGTGGGGTCAAATCCTGCCCGCAGTGCGAGGCGGAGCTCGTTGCCGCTGACAAGGACGGCGCCGCATCCGAGCTCCCGAAGGAGCTGCAGCACGCTTAGGTTGTTGTTAGCCTTCACGGCGTACCCCACGATGGAGCGGAGCCCCTCGAGGGCCTTGTTGTAGGCGGTGAAGTTGCGGACGACCTGTGGCTTGCTGTATAGGTAGAAGGGGCTCCGCTCGGCCGCCGCCATCGTGTCCTCCACCCGGACCCCCTCGCAGTAGAGGTGTCCGTCGGCGCCACGCTGGAAGCAGTGCTTGGGCACCTCCCCCGTGGCGGCCGCCGGCGGTTGCACGGACGGGGAAGCGGTCGAAAGGGAAGCGCGGAGGGGGGTCGCTAATCCATGACGGCGGCGCATGGAGATGGATACGGCTCTGCCGCGGCTTGGTTGGGTGGCGGGGTTAGGGTTGGGCGAGGAGAGGAGGGCGCGGGAAAGGAGGTTGGCCGCCGCCATTGCTAGGGTTTGTGTGAGGTGGGTGGGGGAGGTAGGGGTCGGGGCGACTGGGTTTTAGCCGTTCGGGGAGCCTCCTACAGAGTACAGCAGGACTGAAACGACGAGATAAACTACTCTGTACAGAGCAGGCCAGAGTAGTATCAATCCGATTTAAATCTTTTGGAAAAAAATTCAAAAATGTGCCGATTCTGGGCCTAACGACCACAGCGCGCGATGATGTGCTCGTTTAAGCGAGCTGACAGGGCTGGCCCGCCTGCAGAGCCGACGTGGCGTAACGGAATTTCGCTCGCTCCGTTTGACCGTACACGCACGTGGAGGCGGTCGGGTTAAGACAGGCGCGGTCGGAACCATCTCGGGCCAGTATCACTCTCTCACTCGAGCGCGCCACTCTCACTGTCTCCTCCGCCCCCGGCGAGCTCCCGCGGCCGGAATCTTCTCCGCCGTAGCTGCTAGGACGGCATTGTCGGCGAAATGCCAAGCTGGAACGACGGCGAGAGCAGTGACGAGGATCTCCTCAGTGGGTTGAGCTTTGGGGTAAGTTCGTTAGCTCGATTTGGGAGTTAGGGTTTCCGATTTGGGGATTCTCAAAGAACTTTCGATTTCTCGTGTATGAAGCCTTGATTTCTTCTGCTTTGTTCTTTTTGTACTCACTAGATGGGGGTTATACTCCTGATTCGATTGAGGATCCATCATTTGAAGGTTTAGCCATCGATTCAACCAAGCTCTGCTGCGTGCACAAGGAAATGCATGAGCGTCCGGTTGTGTTCGAAGGGACAAACAGTGGGAGACGTTTCCTAGCATGTGGGAGGAAGAATGTGAGTGAATGAACTAAGTGAATTAGTCTCCTAAGCTACATTTGTTTTTTAATTATGATTTGTTCATGAGTTAGCCTTTGTTCATGAGTAGTTAAATTAGGAAATACAATTAGACAGATTAGAAGTAGTGAGATTATATGTATAGAAGTAGTGAGATTACAATTAGACATATTAAAAGTAGTTAAATTAGGTAATTTAATTAGACAGATTAATAATGGTAACAGTACTACTGTCTAACTAGAATACTATTATTGTGCAGAATTATTCAATGTTAGCTTATAATTAATATATTGCATAATTATTCAGTTTCGATGAGGTCATTTGCTAACTTATGTAATTGAAACAGAAAAATGTACTATATGTTATGTACTGTATAGGAGAAAATTACAGAAATCTCTATTAGCTATAAAATTAGCTAGATGTGGCTTTGTTAGCTAGAACATTAGCCAGTTGTGGCTGATTGGATAACTCTGTCTTTGTTATTTTAGGAACAAATGAACTGTGGCTTTGTTAGCTGGGTTGATCCCGAATGGCCTGGAACACTTGAAAATGCATTATTCCATCTTTGGAACAAGATGGATCAGAGCAATGCAGCTAGGATTGAAGAGAACCTTGATAGTGCTCTGCTCATAAAAAATTTGCAGGCAGACAAAATGAAAGTTGAGAAGAAGTATCAGAGTTTGATTGCTGAAGTTAACAAATTGTTGGATGAGACTCCATCAAATGTTAGGAAGGAGAACTTACATAGGTACAAGAGTGAAGATGGAGAGATTGCATTTAGTCAGTTTGCTAGGATGGAGCTTGAGGAGCAATGGGGCCAAGTGATGAAGGAAAGAGACCATCTGAAGTGGCAATTGGAGAAGGTGACAGAGGAGAAGATGAAAATGACTGAAGAAATAACTGCACTGAAGGAAAGAGCCCGTGGCCAGCTGCAATTGGAGAAGGTGATAGAAGAGAACAAGAAACTTACTGCAGAGGTGATTGCACTGACGCATGACAGTGAATTGCTTCAGGTTGTGCAGAAGAAAAGGGTAGAAGAAAGGGCAGAAATGAAAGAAGAGAAGAAGAAGCTGGAGTATATGCTTTATGATATACTCAAAGCCAACAACTTGAACAAAGAGAAGCTCGAGAGAGTGAGGATGATTTGTGATGTATGAAGACTTTATGTGTAATGTGGTTAGATGGTACTATGTATCTGAGAACTCTATATATCTAGTAGTGGTTGCATGTATTTGCTCGTACTTATTAAGTTGAGAGCAGTTGTGCAATGTTGAACTCTTTTCTTTGCTCTACTTTTTCTTCCACCTTTTGGTGGAATCATTGAAATAGGTTCAAAACCATCATCGTCTGCTAAAGGAATGTGATCACCTAGATAGCCAGGGTAGTTATCCAAGTCATTTGAGGGGATGTAGTCAGCTATTTCTTCGGCTACAACACTGGAATGAGACCTTACTGTAGGGCCCTTTCTCACAGACAATTTTTTCTTCTTCTCAATTGTAGGCATGGCAACATGAGCTGGGTCTTCCTCTGTAACAAACAAATCTTCAATGTCAGTGTCACCTTCACAGTGCATCAAAGGATCCTCTCTCACTTTCCTTCTCTCCTCAATCCTCTCAGCAATCTCCATGTCCTCCTTTGACCTCATCTCTGCCAATGCTACGTAGTCTGGCTCTCCAATGTCTAAATAGGACCCATCTGATTCTTCCCCTGAGCCCATTTTTTCTTCTGCATCTAGCTGTACTCCCTTTCCCTTATCTATTCCATCTGTTGTGACATTGCTACTTTCTTGAGTGACCACATAAGGAGCAAAGGCACTGTCAAACTGGCTGGGATATACTCCACCTTCTGTATCAACAACATAGACAGGAGGAGGATCCAAATTATAGATAACAGGCTTTGCATACTTAATTAGAGATCTTGCACTGGATTTTGCAGTACCAGGGTCTAACATTGGTGGTGGGGGTGCATTTTGTTGCTCATCAGTAAAGAAATTGTGAAAAACATCAGCTCTGCCCCTCTTAACTGTCAAATTCAGAACCTTTGTTGAAGAAAATTCTTGAAGCAATTCATTTATCTTATTATTGTTATCCACTAGTTCAATTCCATGGGCCCTTCTACAGTACAATGAATCTCTAATGCCATACCCCTGAGTCTCTATCAGTGCAATTATGTTCAAATAAGTCAAATCATCACTTCTAAGTTTCCTTTCAATATTGTCTACTCCATCAAAGTGAATTCTCAGCTCCCACATTTCAGGATCCAAACTACAAACAAATGAAAGAAAATATAACTACTTGCAATACAGAATTACAAAATAAAGCAAACAATTATATAATTACTTGGTTGTTATTTCTGTTATTATTTACACCAACTAGTAATTATTTTGTTCCTATAGCTACATGGTTCCAATAGCAAACAATTATATAGCTACATGGTTCCTATAACAAACAATTATATAACTACATGGTTCCTATAGCAAAAAATTACACAAGTATATAACTACTTAATTTCTTAGCTAGTAATAACAGAGATACTAATACTTGCACATGATGCTTATTTTCATAGCATTTATGTGTTAATCATAACAGAAAAATTAATACTTGTACAGGACACAATTATTTTGTTGCTATTTCTGTTGCTAGGTAGAGAAAAATTGCTACTTGCTACCTACTCGGAGATGATGTTTATTTTTCATAGCTACTAGCTCATAGCTAATTCCTCAATAGAGCAGACAGATTAATAACTGTATAAGAGACAATTTCAGACCCTAGATGAATAACAAATAGCACTTTCTCAACAGGAAGTCCCTAATTCCTCAAATCGGTGAAATAGACTCATGAACCCTAAATCCCTAATTCCTCAAATCGAATAGCCCTAACCCTAAATCCCCAAATCACGTGGAATTCAGAAGAGGGATACAATACTTACTTGACACCGCCCAGCCCGTACGTCCACTACGAGCTCGTCGCTGGATTCGTGGCCCACATTTGAGCTAGCATGTCCCTTATCGACGACGACGGCCACCGCGCTGGCCACAACTCATCCAGCTCCTCCTCCTCCACGATGGTAGATCCACCGCCTGTATTTCTGACAGAGCTACCACCGCTCACACTGCCGCCGTTGCCATTAGCTCCGCCGCTGCCCGGCCTCGCCCCTTCCTCCATCGAGCTGGGAAAAGGATTTGGGGGAGTGGCACGCTCGAGTGAGACTGGCCCGAGATGGTTTCGATCGCGCCTGGCTTAACCCGACCGCCTCCGCGTGCGTGTACGGTCAAACGGAGTGAGCGAAATTCCGCTACGGCACGTCGGCTCTGCAGGCGGGCCAGCCCTGTCAGCTCGCTTAAACGAGCGCATCAACGCGCGTTGTGGTTGTTAGGCCCAGAATCGGCACATTTTAAAAAAAAAAATCCAAAAAGAGCACTGACGCGTAACCGTCGTCTCAATTGTGGTAGATTTTTGTAATTTTCTCGTTTAAATCATGTGGTTGGTGTAAATGTGTAATGCATCATCACAGTTTTGAATCCCCACCGGAAAGAACAATTTTTAGCTGAAATATACTGTAGATTTAAGAGGAGGGCAATCACGTACTTCTAGATGAAGGCTTGTTGTTGCGTCTTGTTCTGAAGCACGGGATCTTGCACCCTGCGATGGGAATTGGAGTGGCTCGGTCTTGTACCGGATCCAGCCATCCAGGAGTGTTTATCGTTTCTGAGCTCGTAATCAAGCTGCAGGGCGTCGTTTCGCATTGTGTCCCGTTTTGAAAGAAAACAAAATCGGTGTTTAAGTTTTCAAGCATTCTCGATATACTCTTTATATTAGGTTTGTCCAAAATCAAAAAAAAATTGACCAACTCTATAGAAAAAATATCAATATTCGCAATACCAAATTAATAGCATTTGATTCACCATGTAATATATTTTCATAATATTATATCGATTTGGTGTTATAATGGTTAATATTTTGTTCTATAACTTTGTCAAACTTTACAACGTTTGACTTAAAATAATTCTAATACGCGGAGTAAAAAGAAACGGATGAAATATGTACTCCCTATAAACTCTACCGTGTACCCGTAAACTTTCATATTTGAGGGCCAGGGTATTCCCTAAAAATATCGCGTAAAATCCGTACAAAAAGTGGAAAAGCATGCGAGTATTCCCTCAAAAAGGAAATATTTAAAAATTAATACATGTACTTTTCACTTTTGTAGACCCTCAAATTTGGTTTTTTGTTCAATAATGAAAATATCTAGGAGTGGTAGCTAAAATATTTTTTTTAAAGTCCCAAGTGGCACTTCGTAGGCCATAATGGCTTGAAAATCTATGCGCCCTTCACTTTCCACCCCCAACTAAACTATACAAGCAAATGAGACCCTTTTTTTAGAGCAACCACATATTTCATTAATCGAAGATCATGTGAAAACTAAAAGACAAATCGATATAAAATGATTGTTCTGAATTTGCAGAAAAAACCTTAAAAGATCGAGAAATACAAAACGACACATAGGGTTTCCTGCAACCACCGTAGCGGGCGGCTTATTGGTCTTTGGCGAAGAAACCTCAAAAGATGGACCATGGAGAGGAATCATAGCGGGAGTGGTCAGATGATAGTTGGAGATGAGTGCAACTGGGATCTTGGCCTCTAAAAGAACCCGAAGGTACTAACCATAGACGAGAACTATTTTCTCACGGATAACAGTCTTCATGTCTTGCCACATGTAGTCAAGAACATCCAACTTTTTACCCAAATTCCTTGCTGATGTCTACGCACACTTCTATTCTTGTAGACAATGTTGGGCCTCCAAGTGCAGAGGTTTGTAGAACAGCAGCAAGTTTCACTTAAGTGGATCACCCAAGATTTATCGAACTCGGGGAGGTAGAGGTCAAAGATATCCCTCTCAAGCAACCCTGCAATTAAGATACAAGAAGTATCTTGTGTCCCCAACACACCCAATATACTTGTCAGGTATATAGGTGCACTAGTTCGGCGAAGAGATAGTGAAATGCGAGTAATATGGATGGTTATAAGTAATAATAGCAATCTGAAATAAATATGGCAGCAAGCAAACATGTAGCAGAACATGCGGAAAACGGTGTTTCAATGCTTGGAAACAAGGCATATGGATCCTACTTTCACTAGTGGACACTCTCAACAATGATCACATAATTGAATAACTAAATATCTTCTCTTCACTATGCTACTCTTAACCCTCTCCGGTTGGATAACGAACACTAATCATTGCGTAGGGCTGCAAAAAGCATTCCTTAAAGTAAGCATTCCCATGTCTAGTTAACCTCACGCTGTCACTATGAGCGCCCTAGAAGGTACTAGACAAACACCACAATTCATAGAGGAGACACACACGATGTGCACACTGTCACCTTCACACCGCGGGACAAGGTGACTCCAAAGTTCATATTAATAAAACACTTGAGTAGCACAAGATGAAGAGTAACATCTACTTATTCAACTAGATTACAAAGCTCACGATCACATATAGATCACACCATGGGAGAGAGAGATGAACCACATAGCTACCGGTAGAGCCCTCAGCCTCGGGGGAGAACTACTCCCTCCTCATCATAGGAGACAGCAACGGCGATGGAGATGGCGGTGGAGTCGATGGAGATGGTTCTGGGGGCACTTCCCCGTCCCAGCAGGGTGCCAGAACAGAGATGTGTCCCCCGAAACTTGTCGGCGGCGGCGGAGCTACGGATGTATTTTGTGGAAAAGGTTGATTCTTTTAGGGTTTATGCATCGGGGAGTATATATAGGCGAAAGGGCGATGTCAAGGGGTGGCCAGGGGGCCCACACCACCTGGTGGCGCGGCCAGGGGTGGTGGAGCCACCCTATGGTGTGGCCACCCTGTGGCCACCCTCCGGGGCTCTTCGGGACTTCTGGATGCTCCCGGGACTTCCTAAGGCTTCTGGCTTTCGAATCGTCCAATTCCGAGAATATTTGCAGAACAACTTTTCTGAAACTAAAAATAGCAGAAAATAGGAACAGACTCTGTGGCATCTTGTCAATAGGTTAGTCCCGGGAAATGGATAAAATGACATAAAGTGTAAGGAAAACATGTGAGAAACAACGTGAAAACAACATGGAACATCAAAAATTAAGGATATGTTTATGACGTATCAAGCATCCCCAAGCTTAGTTCCTACTCGTCCTCGAGTAGGCAAACGATAAAACAATAATTTCTGAGGTGACATGCTACGAACATAATCTTGATCATAAAAATGTAAAGGCATATGTAAGCTAAGATCATAGAACTTCAAACACAAACATGATAAATATAACTTTAATAATAAAGCATAGAAATCACTTTTCATCATGAAGAGTATCTCAAATAAAGGATCATGAATAATAATGCAAAGAACGATAAACGTTTGTTTCGGATATAGAGAAAGCATGGCAAAGTGATATTTCGCTAGTACTTAAGAGTGGGGCAAAACATAAATGCCAGGACACCTTCAAAGTTCATGAGGAAGACTAGAGCAAATAATTTAAGAACAAACAATATCACATCATGAAGTAATTATTGATGTTTATGGGACAAATGCACATAGAACTCAAAATGGAAAAAAAACACTCTCGCAGCTATGCATAAAGTTAGAAAATGGAGACTCAACATAAAAGTAAAAGAAAGGCCCTTCACGGAGGGAAGCAGGGATCACTCATGTGCTAGAGCTTTTTATTTTATTAAACAGAGGTATTAAAAGTTTGACACTCCTCCCATCAATCTTTCACAAACCATGGCTAACCGAATCCTCGGGTGCCTGCCAACAATTACATACCGTGGAGGAGTGTCTATATTTTGGGAGATGTATGCTAATGTCAACGAATGGTAAACAGAAAATACAGTACGTCACAAGCCAACTGGATTCACAAGAGCGGCTCCCATGTGAAGGACGCATCTGGGTAGAAAGTCATCCCTCTTTCTCTTTTGTTTACACAATTATGCTTTGACTGATAAATCAGGGGCAAAAATAGTGAAGAGATTTTATGTGTATTAATTTGGGGTTGGGCACCCCGCTGCCAGCTCTTCTATCATTTGGACAAGCGGACGAAGCCACTATTCCAGGGTGTGAAATCCAATCAACAAGTGATATAAATATTCTCCATTGACGTCCTCATGAGCAAAAACAGGAACATAAAGCAGGAGTAGTTTTGAAAGTTTTAAAGGTAACACATGAGCAATTTACTTTGGAGTGGCAGTTAAATACCACATGTAGGTAGGTATGGTGGAAACAATGTGAAAAACTTTGGTTTAAGGGAGTTTGGATGCACGAGTAGAGCTCATACTCATTACAGGTGGAGGCTTGCAGAAGACTGGGAGCGACAAATCAAGAGAGCATAAGAGTCATAATCATGCATAACGACATAAACATCATTAATTAAAGCATAAGCGGTATCACATTTCAAAAACTAAGCCGTCATGGAGGCTATTAGTGACTGGTTCATAGTCATAAACATGGTGTGAGCATGCGCCAAGTCAACCAAATAAAACATTCGAAAGAGAATACCATAAATTTATGCTTCCTTATGACAAGAATAACTCATGAATCTTTCAATGACATATTAAACACTCTCAGCTATTTGAGGCTATTCATGCTACTCAAGATCCATGAGGCTTTAAAACTAAAATAACATTTAGCATGGCATGAAAAAGTTCTAGCAACAGTCTATACAAGCTTCTACTTGCACCATTAAAATTCTACTTCAAGCAGCAGTTTCTTTTCCCAACAAGCACCATACAAGATATGTTTTAACAAAAATACTCTACATGATACAGCAAGCAAACATGAGAGTACTCACATAACACTACTAAAACTAACAACTCCAAATAATATATGCATGAAAACAAAGGCTAAATGCAGTACTAGCAAAAAGTGAACACTCACAGAACAATAAGAATGAAAACTAGAGTGTTCTAAGCAATGAAAATGG
Source organism: Alopecurus myosuroides (assembly GCA_028641055.1). NCBI lineage: Eukaryota > Viridiplantae > Streptophyta > Magnoliopsida > Poales > Poaceae > Alopecurus > Alopecurus myosuroides. Next base: position 214,617,184 of record CM054063.1, on the reverse strand, counting down.
AGCGTGTCTCTCTCCCACACAAGTACGATAAGATCCAACCATTTATTACAGCAAAGAAAATCAAACAAACTGAAAACAAAAATAAAAGATGCTCCAAGTAAAGCACATAAGATGTGACTGAATAAAAATATGGTTTCACTAGAAGTGACCTGATAATTTGTTGATGAAGAAGGAGATGCCTTGGGCATCCCCAAGCTTAGACGTTTGAGTATTCTTGGAATTTGCTGGTATGTACCACCGGGGCATCCCCAAGCTTAGGATCTTAACTCTTCTTGATCACGTCATATCATCCTCTTCTCTTGACCCTTGAAAACTTCCTTCACACCAAACTTCTCACAATCTTCATTAGCAACGTTAGTGCAATTGAAATAATAAATTCACATGGTCCAGTTTCAACACATGCCTAACACACAAAAACACATTAGCTATTGTCACAAATTCTTTTAAAACTCTTTTTATCAAAATAACACCAAAAGAAAGAGATTAAGATGCAAATGCAGTTATTGGCAGAAATCTGTCAAAACAGAACAGTAGGTAAAGATCGATTTTTTCGAAAATCTTTTGTTGCTCAAATAAAAAATGGTCAACTGAGAAAAGTTGCGTATATAACCCAGGAACTTTCCACTAGAGTATTTACTTGGCTCAACAAAGACACAAAAGAAAAGATACAACGGGGTTGCTAAGGAAATAGACAACACCCAGGTGCAAAGAAAACAAAAGAAAACGACAAAAAATGGGTTGAAAACGGAGAAATAAAACGGGTTGTCTCCCGAAAGCGCTTTTCTTTTAATGCCTTTCAGTAGGCACAATTATTTTTAAAATATGCTCACATAAGAATAAGAGTTGAAGAACAATAAGATAGCATCAAGAAGCAAATATAAAACACATTTAATTCTAACCCACTTCCTATGAAAAAGAATCTTGTAGAAAAACAAGTCAACGAAGCACAAAGTGACTAGCATAGGAAGGCAAAATAAGTGCAACATAAAAAATTTCAACATAAAGAGGGGAAACTTAATATTGTTGAGATGAATAAAACCATGTTTCCCTCTCTCATAATAACTTTCAGAAGCATCATGAATAAAATTAACAATATAACTATCATAAGAAACATTCTTGTCATGAGCCACATGCATAAAATAATTAATACTTTCCACATAAGCATAGTCATTCTTATTAATAACAGTGGGAGCAAATCAACAAAATAGCTATCATTATTATTCTCATCACCATAATCATTAAATATAGGAGGCATATTGTAATCATAATTAATTTTCTCCTCAATAGTAGGTGGACTAAAAATAGCATGTTCATCATTGTAAACAGGTGGAACTAGAATACCACAATCATTATAATCATCATATATTGGAGGCAAGGTACCATCAAAGAAAATTTCCTCCTCAAAACTTGGGGGACTAAAAATATCATATTCATCAAAACTAGCTTCCCCAAGTTTAGACTTTTCTATATCATTAGCAATAATGGTGTTCAAAGAATTCATACTAATAACATTGCTATTAGCATGCAAATATAGGTTTTTTAGTTTTCTCTTCAAACACTTCATGTCCTAACTAAAGATAAATATTATAAAGCTCTCTCATATTTTTGTTGTTTTCCATTAAGTCTAACTAGTAAATATAAAAACAAGGAATAAGTAAAAATAAGCCTAACTAGTGAAAACAAGAAATAAAAAGATATAATTGCAGAATCTAAAGAAAATAACTCCGAGCACTCACACCCGAGGATGTGAGTACATTTTACCTTACCTCCCCGGCAATGGGGCCAGAAAAGAGCTTGATGTCTACGCACGCTTCTATTCTTGTAGACAGTGTTGGGCCTCCAAGTGCAGAGGTTTTTAGAACAGCAGCAAGTTTCCCTTAAGTAGATCACCCAAGGTTTATCGAACTCAGGGAGGTAGAGGTCAAATATATCCCTCTCAACCAACCCTGCAATTAAGATACAAGAAGTCTCTTGTGTCCCCAACACACCCAATATACTTGTCAGGTATATAGGTGCACCAGTGAAAGTGCACTATGGTCAACTAGAGGGGGGGTGAATAGGTTGACTACCATTTTTTCTTTTATTTTTCTTTTAGTAGGGCTAAGCAAGGTAAGATAAGGTTCTCTAGATGTGCATCTAGGTGAGCAACCTATGTGAACAAGATAATATACGCAACGGAAGTAAAACGAAAGGTAGCAAGATAAACCACAAGTGTAAACAAGGAGACAAGGATATGATTCCCATAGTTCCTTCTCAATGAGAAGTACGTCTACGTTGGAGAGGTGGGGATCCACCTAGGCACTACTCAATAGCACGGTTGTGCACACCTTATTCTCCTTGAGCTTCTCCGGTGAGGGAGATTCTCGTTTCCACTATGAGGTCGACTTGAAGGCGTTGACCAAACCTTTACATGAGCTCGAGGTCACTCCACGAGATGGATGGAGGCTCTCAAGCAATCCGTAGCTTTTTGCAACAAGGTGGAAGCTACAAGCACAAGATCTACTAAGGTTTCTAGGCCTCAAGTAGGATTCTAGATATACTAGGTTGTGGTGGATGGATTTGAAATTCCTTTGGTGGAAGTGTGGATCTTGGTATCCTCTAGCTCTCCACAAAGTTTGGGAGTGATTGGGTGAGTGGAGAGGGAGATCTAGGTGGGTGAAGCTTTCATTAATGGCTAGGAGAGAGAGTGGAAAAAGCTTAGCATTTATGAGGAAGGGGAAGGGATATTTATACCCCTCCCCCCAAAGTGGCAGTTGCAGTCTTGGGAGCACCGGAGGCTCCGGTGGTTTCACCGGAGGCTCCGGTGGGCATCTTCCAGTTGCGCAGATGCGCAACACCAATCTTATCTGTTGAAGGGCCAGGGGGCGGAGGCTCCGGTGGAAAGGGCGGAGGCTCCGGTGGAGCCTCCGCTCTTATCCCATAGAGCGTGATTTCGGCGGAGCCCCCACCGGAGGCGCACCGGATGCCAATTGTGTATTGGGCCTGGATGGAGCCAGCGGAGGCTCCATCGGAAAGGGCGGAGGTTCCGCCCTGGCCTCCGCTCATTTGCACCAGAGGGAGGTTTGGGCGGATCCTCCACCGGACCCGCACCGGAGTCTGGGGCGGAGCCTCCGGTGGTTTCACCGGAGCCTCTGCTCCATGCTAAAACTGCTTCCCAGATTTCTCTCTTCTAGCTCTTTTCATTTCAACCGACAATGTAGCCCAAATAATTAGTACACTTTGATGGACCTGGGCATTTTCATATATCAAACAAACATTAGATCAAATAGGTATGTTGTCATATAATTACCAAAACGGACGGTGATCTTTCATTCTCCCCCTTTTTGGTAATTGATGACAACATCCCTATTTGCATAATAGAAAACACAACATGAACGGAGCTCCCCCTAAAGATATGATCCCTTCATGCTGAGTGAATTTAGGCACAATATATATATGAACAATGTGAGTAAAAGTGAGCACACAACATAATATAATAAGATCTTAAGCTCACGAAGCATGATACGAGGTTCAATATGCATAATACGATACGAGGTTCATGACACATACGGATAATGTAAACAAACCGAAGTTCCAAATGACCAAATGAAAAAGCCAAACTCCCTCAAGCAATAGAAAGATGCAAATCGAGAATATGCTTGAGGGAGACCCATGCAAATACCCGTGCTCCTAATATATATCTCTCCCCCTTTGGCATCAAGATACCAAAAGAGAGAGAAAAAGACACTAACGACCCAAAGATCACTCCTCCCCATACGAGATCTCCATATCCGGAGAGGGGGCACGGCGACGAGAACTGGTAGCTTCTTCTCCTTCTTCTTCATACCACTCAATCAACTTGCCCTTGGAGTCCTTGGCTTGCCATTTGTCCCAGTCAGTGATGCTTGGAAGAGCCGAGGAGTCCACGGATTTGCCACCATCGCGGCGAAGCTGACGAGCTGCATGTGCTTTCTTGCGGTTCTTGAGCTCCTTGTCATAATAGGATTCCCATTGATGTTGCTCAACCTTCTTGTTCAACCAGAACACCTTCTTAAGGGCCCGAGCCATACACTTGAATGCATTGTTGGAAGGAGAAGGGCGAGATGGACCAGCTTCTTCTTCCTCCTCATCATCAATGACACGAGGCTTAGCCTTGTTCTTGCGAGGAGCAGGAGTGGGATGCTCAGGAGGCTCGGTGTGGTCCTTGATGAGGAGTCCCCTTTCCGTGTGGGGAATCCAATTATCATCCTCAAACGGTTCATTCAGGAACCTGGCATCCCATACGTGCAAGATGATCTTCATGATGAAGGGCCCAAAACAAGCATTTTTGCGATTGATCACGGCGTGCCATAGCTCATTCCATATGTAATCAAGCACATCGAGCTTCTGATGGGAATCGGCAAGCCGCTGCTGATGGGTGAGAAGCAAAAGATTCTTCAGGAAACCTTGGATCTCATCCACATTTCCCGCCTTTGGGTTGATGGTCTCTCTATAGATGCGCATCATGATATCATAGGTTGGATAAAGACCCTTGACAAACCCAACGGCGAACTTCTTCCAATGATATAGTGGGGTTAGTTGATCCTTGGCAAGAGACGGGGTGTTGATGACGTGAACACGGAACCAACCGTTGGCAAACTCCTCACTACCCGCAAATGGACCAAAGTCCGGGTATCCTCCAAGAATGGTGCCAACCTCAGACCACTTGATATCAAGCATCCTCCCCTGTGTGATCCAAGTAAGATGACGTTCGGTCTCATTGGAGAGATGAACTGTGGCTAGGAACTGACAAACAAGGTCTTCGTCATAATCTTGTTGGAAACTCATAATAGGACCAAGACCAAACCTCTCAACCAACTCAAGTGCCTCCCAAAAGTAATGAGGGTTCCTTTCCAAATGCCCAAAGTTGATGGCGTGTTGAGGGGCAACATTTTCCTTTGGCTTCCTCATCGGAATCTCGTGACATATCTGGCTCTGGAAAACTGTGTGGAAGCGAGTATCCTTATCCCGGAACTGAGGCATCAAGCGGTCGCGAGCAATGCCATATGGATTCTCGCGACGTTCTTTCAGAAAAGCTGCCTCAGACATCTTGGAAGCGGTCCTCGCCGTGTTCCTCTTAGGCAGTTTCTTCTCGGTAGCTGGGAACCGCTTGCGCTTGGGTTGAGTATTGTCAAGTTCTTCTTCGATCTCATCAACTTGAGGGGTCTTGCGACGACCCGTAGTCTTGTACCGAACCCCCTTTCCTTTGGAACCGGAAGCATCTAAGAAAGAAATAGAGGGATAGCATGAAGAAAAGGTAATGCTCAAGTTGATAAATATGCACAAATCCAAGAAACAAAGATACTCATGGTGTTAGGGTTGAATAACTAGGGTTAGGGCATATGGATCTTCCCTATAACCGCAACGATTCAAGCCTAACACGCATTATCTAGGTTGCTAGGGTTTGTACTCGAGATCTTCTACTCCTAAATCCAAATCCACACATCTAGAGAACAAGAACATGAACTCCTATGCATCCCCATCCATCAACTATATGAGAGAGAGGGAGAGAGCACATACTCGCATCATCCATGGTGAAAAGGGAGGAGGAAGAAGAGCTCGGGGTGGTCCAAGGCAAGGAGGAGGTCTCCCGGCGGTGGAGCACCCGAATCCGGCGGCGGTTGGCTTGGGGCGGCTGTAGTTGAGAGGAAGAAGAAGGAGGGCGAGTGGGGGGAAAATGAGATTGGATCTCATTGACCCCCGTTCGCCCTAGTCTTATCCCGAAAAAACTGCCAAGGGTGGAGCCTCCGGTGGTTTCACCGGAGCCTCCGCTCCCCGCCCAGCGGAGCCTCCGGTGGTTTCACCGGAGCCTCCGCCCCTTGTCCAAAGGGCCCAGCAAAAATTTGGCCCGCAAGCAAGTTGTGCTCACGGAGCCTCCGGTGGGGGTCCGGTGGACAAAGGCAGCGGAGCCTCCGGTGGTTTCACCGGAGCCTCCGCCCAACCAAGTTTTTGTGCGCCAAGATTGTAAAAACAAGAGCATTACGAGTAGAATATTCTTTTGGGCAAAGGGGGCTTAGGTTGGAAAATGGTCACTGGTATACGAGAGACATTACTCGGAGGGGTTCGCAAGAAGCATAAAAAGTAAAAGACTGAACCTGTACGAGTTGTCAAGAACGAAATATGATACGCGTGAAAGAGCCAAAACATACCAAAGGTCGATGGCCGAAGCCACCATGTTTGGGTGTGTAACTTGGCACCGTGAAGATATATCTTGGGTCCAAAATTACTACTCACAATTAAGCACAATAAGTCACAAATTGACTAGATATGCAATGATGAATTGATTTTTGCATAATAAGAGGAGTGCATACTCATGAGTTGAGTAGCGCTCCCCCTATGTCCATGCCTACATCTAAACCTAATATCATGCATAATGAGGGTAGATATGCAAGGTTTCAAGTGAAGTTGGAAGAATCTATGACATTTAGTTCATTCCTCAAAGCTCGAAATCTTGGTTCATCAAGGGACTTCGTGAAGATATCAGCAAGTTGATCCTTGGTGGGAACATATGAGAGATCAATATCACCTTTCTCAACATGATCCCGAATGAAATGATGACGAATCTCAATGTGCTTCATCTTGGAGTGAAGAACGGGGTTGTAGGCGATCTTGATAGCACTCTCGTTATCACAAAGGAGAGGAACATTGTCAAAATGAATACCATAATCCTTCAAGGTTTGCCTCATCAACAGTAATTGAGCACAACAACTTGCCGCGGAGATATACTCGGCCTCGGTGGTGGAGAGAGCAATGCAATTCTGCTTCTTTGAAGACCAACATACCAAGGAGCGGCCAAGGAATTGGCAACCCCCGGACGTGGACTTCCTATCCGTCTTCTCTCCCGCATAATCCGCATCCGAATATCCAATGAGTTGAAAACTTGAACCCTTGGGGTACCAAAGACCGAAATTTGGGGTATGAACTAGATATCAAAAGATTCGTTTCACAGCTTCCAAATGACTTTGCCTCGGAGAGGCTTGAAACCTTGCACATTTACCTACGCTAGACATGATATCCGGTCTAGATGCAAAAAGGTAGAGCAAAGAGTCAATCATGGAGCGGTATACCTTTTGATCTACCTCTTTACCGTTGGGATCGGGTTTCAAGTAGGTGGTTATGGACATGGGAGTCTTCATAGGCTTGGCATCATGCATATTAAATCTCTTGAGCATGTCTTGAGTGTATTTGGCTTGTTTGATGAAGGTTCCTTCATGATATTGATTCACCTCAAAGCCAAGGAAGAACTCCAACTCTCCCATCATAGACATCTCAAACCTATCGGTCATAAGCTTGCAAAACTCCTCATTGAACAAAGTGTTAGTAGACCCAAAAATGATGTCATCCACACAGAGTTGGCATATGAACAAGTCACCTCCAACCATCTTGGTAAAGAGGGTGGCATTGATTAAACCAACATTAAACCCATGATCCACTAGAAACTCTTTAAGGTGCTCATACCACGCACGTGGAGCTTGTTTAAGTCCATAGAGCGCCTTATCGAGTTTATAGACATGATCGGGGTGGTTGGGATCCTCGAAGACCGGAGGTTGCTTGACATATACTAACTCATTAATGGGACCATTTAGGAAAGCACTCTTAACATCCATTTGTTGTAACTTGAAGTTATGATGAGATGCATAAGCAAGTAAGATTCGAATGGATTCAAGACGAGCTACGGGGGCGAAAGTTTCACCGAAGTCAATACCTTCGACTTGGAAAAAACCTTGAGCCACCAACCTTGCCTTGTTGCGAATGACAATGCCATCTTTGTCTTGCTTGTTCTTGAAAACCCATTTGGTGCCAATAACATTTTTGCAATCCTTGGGTCTTGGTACTAGTTTCCACACTTTGTTGCGCTCGAAGTTATTGAGTTCATCATGCATGGCTTCAAGCCAATCTTTATCTTCGAGAGCTTCATAGACCTTCTTGGGCTCAATGAAGGAGACAAAAGCATGAGCCTTGCTAAAATCCGCCAATTGCCTCCTAGTGACCACTCTCCCACGAACTTGCCCAAGAATCTTGTCCTCCGTATGACCCGATCGTTCAAGATTCTCTAGCCTTATCTTTGCTCTTCATGCTAGCATCTCCTCCAAAGATTCCTTGGATACGGATTGAGAATCACCTTCTTCATCGGAGATATGACCGTCTTCATTTTGTCCTTGATCAATAATGGGTTATGGATCACCACTAGGTTGATCACTCTCAACAATGATGGAATATTGATCATGATTTAGATGAGTTGCTTGGCCTTGATTGCTTGTTTGACCTTGATCATTAGCTTGAGGGCTTGGTGCATCTTGTTGAGTAGCTTGATCATCAATGGGTGTAGTCAATGGCTCCACTTGAGTGGGGCATAGTCCTTCTCCCTCCGTCATCCGGTAACCCTCAATGGGGATTATTTCACCAATCCCCATTCTTATTATGACGATGGGAGGAATTGCATCTCCTATAACACCATGATCTATACGCCCCCCTTGGGAGCCGTTATCCTCATCAAACACCACGTCTATAGCTTGTTCAACTTGTCCGGTGGACTTGTTGTAGACTCTATAGGCGTGAGCATTTGTGGCATAGCCAACAAAGATACCCTCATAAGATTTTGTCTCAAATTTTGACAATCGTTTACCTTTCTTGCGAATGAAGCACTTGCAACCGAAGACCTTGAAATAAGATACATCCGGTTTCTCGCCCGTGAGAATCTCATAGGGAGTCTTGTTCAACATCTTGCGAAGATATAACCGGTTAGTAGCATGACATGCGGTGGAGACGGCTTTGGCCCAAAAGTTATAGGGAGAAGAGAACTCCGCAATCATAGTTCTAGCCGCATACATCAAAGTCCGGTTCTTTCTCTCTGCAACACCATTTTGTTGAGGGGTATAAGGAGTGGAATATTGTTGAGCAATGCCTTCTTCACTAAGAAAACCCTCAACGATATAGTTTTTGAACTCCGAGCCATTATCCCTCGAAATGGCTAATATGGTAGCATTGTGTTGGCGCTCCACTAGAGTGATGAACTCGATGACTATCTTTTGATTTTCATTTTCCTCTTGAATAAATACACCCAACAATATCTTGAATAATCATCCACAATCACCAAGCAATACTTCTTTCCTTCGAGGCTATCATAGGATAGTGGACCAAAGAGATCTAAGTGAATGAGCTTGAGAATTCTTGTGGTGGAGATAGTTGTCTTGGTTGGGTGTTGTTCTCCATGTTGCTTCCCAAAGGTACAAGAGCTACACACACGATCTTTAGCAAACTTAGCTTTGGTTAGTCCTAGAACATGATTGCCACTTTGGAGGTCATGCAACATTCTCATATTGGTGTGGGCTAACCGGCGATGCCAAAGCCACCCCACATCAACTTTAGCCATTAGGCATGTCGCGGCACACGTGTCTCCTTTAGAGAAGTCCACTACATACATGTCGTTCTCGACACACCCAACAAAAGCTACTTTAAGATATGTTTCCCAAGTGACAATCACACTCTCTTTATTAAAGAACGAGGTAAAGCCACAATTCACAAGTTGAAGAACGAACATCAAGTTATAGCAAAGGGACTCAACAAGGAGAACATTCTTAATTGATAAATCATTTGAGATAGCTACCTTGCCTCGTCCCAATACCTTAAGCTCGGACTTGTCACCAATAGTAACGCAATTGAGATGAGGTAATGGAGGTGCAATATTACTCATTGCGTCATAGCTTCCGGTCATATGTTGGGATGCACCACTATCCACTGTCCATCTACCTGACCCGGAAGTAGGGTTGAAAACGGAACGGAAACGGACGGAAACATGTATTATCGTTTTCGTTTCCGTTTGTCTCACCGGAATCGGAAACGAAACTGGAAACACCGGAAACGAATAAGGAATCGGAAATCCACGGAAATGAATATGGCACGGATACGGGACGGATACGATACGAAAACGAACATTTATCGGATACAAAAGGCTCGTATGAAAAAATAGCTAACCAATCAAAGAATTATTTAGGACCTCGACCGTCGGCAATTTAAAATAAAGTACCACACACATAGTTTAACACTTCGACACACACAAAAAAGTTCTGCATGGACACTACGAGACTCGTTATACAAATAAAAATAGTCTTCGAAAAATGTATGCATTGGCAGCATTGAAGCACCACATATGATTTAGCAACACATCAATTTAACTCCATGTCATCGTCATCAGAGTCCTTCTCCCCATCAATACTATCACCACCACTCTCTTGGTCATCCAACTAAAACAATAAAGACATGAACGGAAATTTGAGTTAGAATGAAGTAAAATTACAACAATGAAATTTAAGTTAGACTAGACAAATAAAGATAAGGCGTACCCGCATCAAATTTGCCAAATGTTGCTCAAAGCTTTCCATGTCCATCTCATCCATAATAGATTTTGCTTTACCACCTGAACGACACAAGAATAAATATCACCACTTTGACATGGAAATTGACAAAAATATGTATGCAGAATAAAACTATTACCTTTTCCAAGCGTCCAATCTTTTAAACAAATAAATGCTTGCACTGTTTCAGGTTCTAGACGGTTGCGCAAAGGGTCAATAACCCGGCCGCCAGCACTGAATGCAGACTCGGATGCAACCGTTGAAACTTGAATAGAGAGAACATCACGAGCAAGACGGGCCAAGATAGGGAACTCGACTTGTTTTACTTTCCACCAGGATAAGATATCAAAATCCGAATCCTTGGACCTAGGTGCTAATGGCTGCTCCAAGTATATCTCCAACTCAGATTTGGTACCACTTTCTGATTGACATTTGGAGTGCAAGAACATGTCCAGATCATCCTCGTCACCAGAAACATCAAATTGTGAAGCCATATGATGCACTGCAGTACCATCATTATTGTCTGTCTTCATCGAAGTAGAGAGATAATCTTGGAATAGCTGGTTAATAACCAAATCAAACCTATTAATCTCTTGTCTAGAAGTGGTGGGATAAAGCTTCGGTGCATAGAATTCAATAACATTTTTTTTGTATCTAGGATCTAGGAAAGATGCTACAGCAAGTGCCATGTTGGATTTTTCCCAATACTTATCATACTTCTTCTTCATTGAATATGCCATCCTCTTAATGACATTGTTAGAGATGCCACACCATTCTGCAATAGCTAGCTTAATCAAACAAAACTTCCTAAAAAACAGATTGGCTGTAGGGTATTTATGGGCTGAAAATAACACTGTAGCTTCATCAAATGGCTTCAAACACACACATATTGCTGCAGCCATCTCCCAATCACTCTCACTTGGAGCACATTTCTTGTAATTATTTTTCTGCCTTAGAAAAAGCCTATCAAAAGCTTCTTTGTTGTATCTAGCAGCGCACAACATGGCATAGGTGGAATTCCACCTAGTTGGAACATCTAACACGAGCTCTGTCTTATCATTCAAGCCACACTCGGATGCACATTTCTTAAAATACTCAGACTGCAGTGTAGAGTTCTTCACAATTGCCACCGTATTTCTGATATTTCCAATAGCTGATGCAATTGTCTTCAACCCATCTTGGGCAACAAGGTTTAAAATGTGGTTCATACATCTCACATGAAAAAATATTCCATCACAGACCAATGGAGATATCTTATTCAGTTTGCTTACTACTCCTTCAACACATTTATCATTTGCGGCAGCATTATCCAAGGAAAGTGCAATCAACTTCCTATCAAGATTCCAATCCATTATACTGTCAATGAACTCATTGCATAAAGCCTTTCCAGAATGATGCCCTTTAACTTGCATGAATTTGATAATCCTTTTCTGCATACACCAATTATCGTCTATCCAATGGACTGTGATGCACATATACCCTTTAGTCTGATTAGACGTCCACATATCCATGGTTGTACTGAACCGGCAATCAAGTGTTTTAAAGTAATCGTACAAGCTCTTTTTTTCCTCTTTGAACATATTTTCTATCTCTTTCTTAACAGTAGGGCGACTTTTAATTGGGAAACTAGGACGCAATTATTTCACAAAATCGATGAAGTACTCATGTTCAACAATACGCATGGGATATTCATGCATAACAATTGCAAGATAAAATTTCATCAAGCTTGCAGCCTCATCATACCTATAAGTTTGAACTGATGCAGACTTATCATTGGTGTTGTCTCCACTTGGCTTTAGTTCCAGTTTTTGCTGTCCGCTCAATATTCTGTGGTTATTTTTCAAGTGACTTATGAATAGGGCTGGAATTCGAGCCGAGCCGAGTCAGCTCGGCTCGACTCGCTCAAGCTCGGTAAACTGACGAGTCGAGCTCGGCTCGACTCGTTCAACAAACGAGTTCAAAATCAGAACTCGGGTCGGCTCGGTGAACTCGCGAGTAGCTCGCGAGCTACTCGTTTAACTTTTTTTTATTTTGTAAAACTATAAAAATTCAATATTATATATTGTATATATAATTATTTTTCATTATTTGGGGCATGTATAATAAAATCATCACAATAATCGATGAAAACATGTCACCATCAAATAATTTGTAGTAAATAAACTACAATAATCAGTAAAACAATGTTCACATAGATAATAATATCATTAGAAACTCTTTTTACCGAGTTAAACGAGCTAAACGAGTACTCGTGAACTCGGCTCGTTTAGCTTGAACTCGTTTACTGTCGAAAATGAAAACTCGACTCGGCTCGTTGGACAACGAGTTCGAGCCGAGCCGAGTCGAGTTGCGAGCTACTCGTTTAACTCGTGAGTTTCGAGTTTTAATTCCAGCCCTACTTATGAAAACTGATGTTCCCCTGCCAGGTTCCCGCCGACCTTTGTAGGTGCATCCAGGAGAGTTGCACTTAGCCCATCTCTGCACAACCGTGTTTCCATCTTTATCTTGAACTTTTATCTCATATTTGGTCATGTGATTCCAAACATCAGAGGTAGTTCTCTTAGATCTCTTCCAAGGACGAGGCTTCACAGCAGGTTCATCAGTCAAAACCACAACTTCGTCATCTGTCGCTGCATTATTAACTGCTGGAGATGCAACGGCGGCACAAACTGGAGCTATAGCAAGCTGGGATGAGTTGGACACGAACATAGCTCCAGAACTATCCATGGTAATCTATAGAATAAACAACACAACGTGAGTGCATGCTAGAAGTCTATAATAGCTACAGGAACTCGGTCCAAAAGTAGTACTTTGCTTTTGATCTATACGTACGTATACACCAATACTCACCGGCCGGAAATGGCGCCGCGGAGAAGTGCGCCGCGGAGGAGTCGTCGGGTAGCCGGTAGCCTATCGTCGATGCCTCGATGGACTAGGGCTTGCGGCAGCTATTCTCTTAGGAAGCGATTGTAGAGGCGGCGTTCTAGGCGTGTGATTGCACGATGCATGTACGTGATTATATTTAGGTTTAGTAGTACTAATTGTATAATGGATCGAACAAGCCCCAGGCCTGCCTCTGCATTTGGGCCATGGTCTTGCGCATGTACGCTTGTGTACGGAAACTTTCCTTATTTAATTTTCCGGAATTTCCGTTTTGTTTCCGTTTCCGCAGGAAAATGCGTTATCGTTTCCTTTGTCATTTCCTTTTTGAAATATTCCTTTTCCGTTTTGTTTCCGTAAAATACCATTTCCGTTTCCATTTTTTGCTCTTCATTTCCTTTTTGTACGGAAATAATCGGAAAGTTTCCTTATCGTTTTCAACCCTACCCGGAAGTACTTCCCTACAAGAGATCAATTTCTTGATTTAGGTACCCATCCTTCAATGGGTCCTCTTTTGTTAGTAACAAGGTTCTTAGGAACCCAAATAGTCCAATGATAATCATCACCATAAGAAGTACCAACATATTTAGCATAAACATGTCCATCTCTAGATTTCATAAGAACATAAGATGGGTTATATTTTCCGGCGAAGTCATTGTGAGTGATGCTCCCCCTAGAGGTATCACCACCCACAATGGAGTTGGTCTCCTTATCTTTGGTCACCTCTCCCTCTTTCACAGAGACAACATTTTGAGAGGGAGATGTGACCCTCTTGGATTTCTTCTTTGACTTGGAAACGAAACCAAGTCCTTCTTTTCCTTTCTTGGCTCCTTGAGAACTTATGGCATCATTGAGAATTCTCTCTTTCCCTACAATGTTAGTCGTAGTGCAAGAGGTAGGCATGATAGTAATGCTATTAGAGGGAGATATCACTTGTTTATTAGATTTTTGATCTAGGAGGTTGTTCCGAGACTTGGTGAGTTTGTCATGAATTTCTTTAAGAGACATGAACTCCTTTTTTTATTTTTTCATGATTCTCAACAAGTACTTCATGAGCTACTCCTAGCTTCAACTCCTGTTCTTCAAAGACTTTAAGTAAAGCAAGAGATTTTTCGTTATCTTTCCTAAGCTTGGCAAGAGATTTTTCATTATCTTTCCTAAGCTTGGAAACACTAACAGCATAGGTCTCTTGTAGATTAGATAATCTCTCTTCGAGAGAGGCTCTCATGGATCTTTCTTTTTCAAGAGCTTTGACTAGTTCATCGTCATGGTTCTCATGGCTACCGCCATGGCTCTCCAAGATCATGATGGTCTCCTCCTTCTCATCTATGAGAGAGTTGGCATCATCAAGTTGCCTTAAGAGGGCCTTTACCTTTTCTTTAGTTTTACCTTCAAGACTACATAACCAAGAGCCTAGATTCTTAGCCTCCTCATAATCAACACTGTTTTCAACACAATCCAATAACGAGGGAGAGCTAGTGACAATAGACTTGGAGGTGGAAGATATTACCGCGGTGGCTTTTGCCATGAGACATGTAGGTCGGATCAATGCCTTCTCATTGGGAGATTCAAATAGAGAGACCGGTGAAGAGGAAGTCGTAGCTATGACGATGTGGGCAACACCTACGACTTCATCTTCTCCTTCATCTTTGGAGTAATATGTTTCCAATGTGGGGCCTTCTTGAACATATAGAGCCCTTGGGACTCTTCTAGCAAGGTTCTTGTTTTGTTGAGATTTGTTCTTGTCCTTGCGAACAAGCTTCCCTTCATTTTATTCTCTTGGGTCAAAGGGACACTCCTTGACGAAGTGGTTTGCACTCCACAATTGTAGCATGTCCTTGGCCGCTCCCCTTTCTTCCTAAAGACCTTGTTCCTTGAAGGTCTAGGAGCACCGGCCTTGTGAGACTCCCATCTCTTCCAATAACCATGCATGGCAAGAGCGATGCACTTATGTGCACCTTTGTATGTGACTTCATAGTCCTCCTCATCATCATCCTCATCCACTTCTTCTATCTTTGCAATCGCCTTAGACTTCAAGGCGAGGTTTGGAGACTTTCCTCCTCTTGAGCGAGCGAGAGCGTCATCCGCACTCTTATGAGATAGGGATATTTATATGAACTCACTAAGAACACCAATGGAGTTGAGGGAGTTGTAGTCAGATCTTGTTCGAATGCTTGTGGCAAGGTTCTTCTCAAATGGAGTTATTGCCTTGACAAACTTCCTCTTGATCCACTCATCGGAGATTTCCTCTTTTCCAAAATCCCTTAATTGATTGCCAAGGGTGACCACTCTCCTATATAGCTCCTCGGGGCTTTCGTCTTCGAGCATGACGAATTTCTCGGACTTGTCAAGAGCAACATCATACTTGGATGATTGGATGCTAGCATTTCCTTGGAACAAGGTGTCAAGTTTATCCCAAGCCTCCTTGACGGTCTTGATTCCGCGGATGTGTTCAAGATGTTCTCTTGGAAGAGCCTTTTGGATAGTGACAAGAGCGGTCTTGTTGAGTTGAATTCCACATCTTCTCTTGGAGTCAAGTTGCTTGGATCATGAGGGTGAAATCCGTGGAGGATGCTTCTCCATAAAGCGGTGCAAGATCCTGAAATATGAGACTCCATATCGAACTTCCAAGATGAAAATTCATTAGTGTTAAGCATGGTAGGAACTCCAACATTAACCATGTGTGGCATTGTGGCAATGGGATGAATGGTGTCATAATTTGGAGGTGGTGGAACTTTAGAGTGAGACCCTGAACCGTTAGCCGATTGAGACTTGGAGCCTTCGGAGCTCCCACCGCTCTTTGCCTTTTTATCGGCTTTAGCTTTGGCTTTCGCCTTAGCTAAGGCAATGTTAGCTTCCATTTCGGCGATGTCCGGAAGGGACTCTTCATCCGAGCTAACATCATTAGCGGTGAGAGGTGGTTCCTCGGACTCCTTGGTTTCCCCCCATCAAGGCCTCCATCATTTTCTTGATGCTAGAAACCTCCGAGCTAACACTAGAGCTAACCTTGGACAATTCGGTTTGGATGGTTCCAACCGTTTCTTGTAGGTTAGATATAGTGTCGGCCATTTTGGCGATTTCCGCATTAGAACTTTCGGGGGCATTTTCATTGACCATTATACTCTTAGGCGGTTAAGACTTTAGTAAGAGCCGAGGCTCTGATACCAATTGAAAGTGCACTATGGTCAACTAGAGGGGGGGTGAATAGGTTGACTACCAATTTTTCTTTCCTTTTTCTTTTAGTAGGGCTAAGCAAGGTAAGATAAGGTTCTCTAGATGTGCATCTAGGTGAGCAACCTATGTGAAAAAGATAATATACGCAACAGAAGTAAAACGAAAGGTAGCAAGATAAACCACAAGTGTAAACAAGGAGACAAGGATATGATTCCCGTAGTTCCTTCTCAATGAGAAGTACGTCTACGTTGGAGAGGTGGGAAGCCACCTAGGCACTCCTCAATAGCACGGTTGTGCACACCTTATTCTCCTTGAGCTTCTCCGGTGATGGAGATTCTCGTTTCCACTATGAGGTCGACTTGAAGGCGTTGACCAAACCTTTACATGAGCTCGAGGTCACTCCACAAGATGGATTGAGGCTCTCAAGCAATCAGTAGCTTCTTGCAACAAGGTGGAAGCTACAAGCACAAGTTCTACTAAGGTTTCGAGGCCTCAAGTAGGATTCTAGATCTACTAGGTTGTGGTGGATGGATTTGAAATTCCTTTGGTGGAAGTGTGGATCTTGGTCTCCTCTAGCTCTCCACAAAGTTTGGGAGTGATTGGGTGAGTGGAGAGGGAGATCTAGGTGGGTGAAGCTTTCATTAATGGCTAGGAGAGAGAGAGAGTGGAAAAAGCTTAGCATTTATGAGGAAGGGGAAGGGGTATTTATACCCCTCCCCCCAAAGTGGCAGTTGCAGTCTTGGGAGCACCGGAGGCTCCGTGGTTTCACCGGAGGCTCCGGTGGGCATCTTTCAGTTGCGCAGCACCAATCTTATCTATTGAAGGGCCAGGGGCGGAGGCTCCGGTGGAAAGGGCGGAGGCTCCGCCCACCGGAGGCTCCGGTGGAGCCTCCGCTCTTATCCCACAGAGCGTGATTTTGGCGGAGCACCCACCGGAGGCGCACCGGATGCCAATTGTGTATTGGGCCTGGATGGAGCCAGCGGAGGCTCCGGTGGAAAGGGCGGAGGCTCCGCCCACCGGAGCTCCACCGGAGGTTCCGCCCTGGCCTCCGCTCGTTTGCACCAGAGGGAGGTTTGGGCGGATCCTCCACCGGACCCGCACCAGAGCCTGGGGCGGAGCCTCCGGTGGTTTCACCAGAGCCTCCGCTCCATGCAAAAATTGCTTCCCAGATTTCTCGAATCTAGCTCTTTTCATTTCAACCGACAATGTAGCCCTAAGAATTAGTACACTTTGATGGACCTGGGCATTTTCATATATCAAACAAACATTAGATCAAATAGGTATGTTGTCATATAATTACCAAAACGGACGATGATCTTTCAACTAGTTCGGCGAAGAGATAGTGAAATACGAGTAATATGGATGGTTATAAGTAATAATAGGAATCTGAAATAAATATGGCAACAAGCAAACATGTAGCAGAACAGGCGGAAAATGGTGTTTCAATGCTTGGAAACAAGGCCTAGGGATCCTACTTTCACTAGAGGACACTCTCAACAATGATCACATAATTGAATAACTAAATATCTTCCACTATGCTACTCTTAACCCTCTCCGGTTGGATAACAAACACTAATCATTGTGTAGGGCTGCAAAAAGCATTCCTTAAAGTAAGAATTCCCATGTCTAGTTAACCCCACGCTGTCACTATGAGCGCCCTAGAAGGTACTAGACAAACACCACAATTCATAGAGGAGACACACACGATGTGCACACTGTCACCTTCACACCGCGGGACAAGGTGACTCCAAAGTTCATATTAATAAAACACTTGAGTAGAACAAGATGAAGAGTAACATCTACTTATTAAACTAGATTACAAAGCTCACGATCACATATAGATTACACCATGGGAGAGAGATACGAACCACATAGCTACCGGTAGAGCCCTCGGCCTCGGGGGAGAACTACTCCCTCCTCATCATAGGATACAACAATGGCGATGGAGATGGCAGTGGAGTCGATGGAGATGGTTCCGGGGGCACTTCCCCGTCCCGGCAGGGTGCCAGAACAGAGATCTATCCCCCGAAACTTGTCGGCGGCAGCGGCGGAGCAACAGATGTATTTTGTGGAAAAGGTCGATTATGCATCGGGGAGTATATATAGGCGAAAGGGCGATGCCAGGGGGTGGTCAGGGGGGCCACACCACCTAGTGGCGCGGCCAGGGGGTGGTGGCGCCACCCTATGGTGTGGCCACCCTGTGGCCCCCCTCCGGGGCTCTTCGGGACTTTTGGATGCTTCCGGGACTTCTAAGACTTCTGGCTTTCGAATCGTCCAATTCCGAGAATATTTGCAGAACAACTTTTCTGAAATTAAAAACATCAGAAAACAGGAACTGGCTCTGTGGCATCTTGTCAATAGGTTAGTCCCGGGAAATTGATAAAAATGACATAAAGTGTAAGGAAAACATGTGGGAAACAACATGAAAACAATATGGAACATCAGAAATTAAGGATACGTTTATGACGTATCACTTGCCTTGAACAATATGATGAAGGAGGTTGATGAGCCACTTCTGAACCTCACCCTTCTCGCTAAACTTAACATTGATAGTGTTCCTTGGGATGGTATGGACAACATACCAAAAATCGGTTAAGTAAGCAGACTTGGGAATATATTTAGTGCCAATCTCACGAGGATAGCAATGGCGGATCCCTTCGCGAGCCTTCATCATGCGCTTTGTCTCACCATGGATCCGGGTGTGCACTGATACGTCATAAACGTATCCCTAATTTCTGATGATCCATGATCATATTATGCCAATTGCTACATGTTTTCTCCCTTGTTTATAGCATTTTTATACGTTTTCCAGACTAACCTATTAACAAGATGCCATAGAGCCAGTTCCTTGTTTTCTGCTGTTTTTTAGTTTCAGAAAAGTTGTTCTGGAAATATTCTCGGAATTGGAAAATTCGAATCCCGGAAATCATATTTTCCCCGGAAGCATCCAGAAGACCGAAGAGGAGCCGAAGAGGGGCAGCAGGGGGCCACACCATAGGGTGGCGAGGCCCCCTGGCCGCGCCAGCTATGGGTGTGGGGCCCCTCGGCCTCCGCCGTCTTCGACCTTTCGCCTATTTAAGCCCCCCGGATGGAAAACCCTAGGTACCTAATCAAAATCCCCGAAAAAGATTCGCAGCCGCCGTCACCGTCAACCCCATATCAGGGGGTTCTGAAGCTGTTTCCGGCACCCTGCCAGAGAGGAGATCATCACCGGAGGCCTCTTCATCACCATGCCTTCCTCCAGAGTGATGCGTGAGTAGTTCATCCTTGGACTACGGGTTCATAGCTGTAGCTAGATGGTTGTCTTCTCCTCATATGCCTCCATGTTTAGATCTCGTGATCTGCCTATCATGATTGAGATTGATATTATGTAATTTTCTGTGATGTGTTTGCTGGGATCCGATGAATATTGACCTTATTGAAAGTGCATTTGCATCTTTGATCTCTCTTAGGTTTTGGAGTTAATAACAACACTACTAAGTATCTAACAGTGCGTCAAAGTATTTCAGGAAATATCAACTAGACGCAAAAAGGTGAAGAGAATTCCAAGACAACGCCACCAAGTTCAACATGACTCAGCGGTAGTACCGGCCTCCCCAGTGGTAGTACCGCTCTGCACAGCAAGCGGTAGTACCGCGCCCAGTACCACCAGAGTGAAAATGCGTACTGTTTTCAGCGGTACTGCAGCGGTACTGGCTCGATAGTACCGATGTGGTCATATTGATCTTTGAGCAAAACCTTGCTCAACGGTAGTACCATTACTGACTGGCGGTAGTACCACTGCTTCCAGAAAGCGGTAGTACAACCCTCAGTACCAGCCCTTCTACCGCCAGCAAGGATTTGCTCACGGTAACGTTTACGGTACTAGGGCAATAGTGCCCTAGTACTACCGCCAGCCACTTTGATTTAATTCAAAGTTGTGGCTAGCGGTAGTACCGATGTGCACCCGCGGTAGTACCGCTGCTGGAGTACCACGGTACTTTGGCGGTGGTACCGCTCGCGCCCTGTGTCTGGGACACCCCAGTACCGCTCACGTTGCCAGGTAGCGGTAGTACCGCTGGCACCAACGGTAGTACCGCCAGGCACGAAAAAGGGTCAAACGGCTAGTTTGGGGAGGAGGCTATAAATACCCCATCCCCTTCTTCCCCAAAAAGTTGCTCGATCCAGCATTGAAGACAAGCATTTATTGAGCCTCCAAATTTAGATTTCTCCCAATCCCTCCACCCAAACTTGTTGATACTTGGAGGTTTGAAGGAGAAGGCCCGATCTACATCTTCACCGAGTCGTTCTTCATTTCCCCCTCTCTAGCTTGAGGGATCTAGACTAGGGTTTCCTCTTGTGGAGAACCTAGGCATCTTGCTACTTGTTGGTGATTTGAGATTGTTGGGAGCCCCCAATTTGGTTGTGTGTGTGTGCCCCAAGCTTGTTTGTAAAAGACTCAATTGCCGCCTCAAAGGGGATCAATACTGGAAGGTGGACTAGGTCTTTGTGGCGGGGTTCATCGGAGAATAGGGTGAGGCCTTTGTGGCGTTGAGTAGGCCTTTGTGGCGAGCTCACACCCCTCCAACGAGACGTACTCCCTTAACAAGGAGGAACTCGGGAATACATCGTGTCTCCGTGTGCTTCATATCGGTTACCTTGTTCCCTTCCTCCTTTAATCTTGCTTGTATTATTATTGTGCTTTCCTTGTCATATAGGTAAATTCACCCTAGTTGCATCTTATAGAGAATTTACCTTTGTGTCAAGCCTAATTGTTAAAGAAAAATTAAAATTGGTCGTAGCACCTATTCACCCCCCTCTAGGTGCCTATACTTTACTTTCAATTGGTATCATAGCCTCAGCTCTTCTATCGGGCTTAACCGCCTAAGAGTTTAAGTATGGGTGATGAATCGGATACCGAAGGTTCCGCGGCGCCGGTGTCCATGAATGATCTCAACGAGTTGAAAAATTCATTGACCTCATCCATAGACACCAAAATCGATGAATTACGTCAATTCTTGATGGAACTCTTGAAAGCCAAAGGACCGGAGGTCACCGGCTCATCTCCTCCGGAAGTACCTCCGGAGGGCGCCAAGAAAGGGGTAGATGGTGAACCATCTAAAAAGGCTTCTACCGAAAACTCCACAAAGAAGGGTACGGAAGGAGATGGAGAATTTCACTCCGTTCCCGGAAGTTATTCTCCCGATCCTCCCGTCCCACATCCTCATATAATCCCTAGGGGAGATCTACCTAAAATTGATGCTTTTTCTATTCGTGAATGGCAATATTACATGGAGACTCACTTGAACTCTTCTTGTATAGAGCTTTGGAGAGTCACTCGTGATGGATACAAACCTCATGACCCCGAAAACCTAACAAGAATAGAAGCCATAGATTGTCAACTCAACTACACCGCCTTGTCAATCCTTCAACAAGCTGTGGGTCCTAACCACATGCCCATCTTCAACAATATTCCACCGCCAAGGAAACATGGGACGCTCTTGTCGTCATGTTTGTGGGCAATGAGAGTATGCAAAGGAATAGATATGATGCCTTAACCAATGAGGCCAAAGGGTTCTATATGCATGATGGAGAGAACCACTAAGACATGTACCGAAGGCTCAAGACACTTGCCACCGCATTCACTAATGTTGGTGCCAAGTACATTGATGGTGCTTGGATCAAAAGGAAGTACATGATTGCCCTCATGCCATTTGAGGGCGCGAACTTGAAGAGCATTCAAGGAAGACATGACTTCCCTACCATGACCTCAACTCAAGTCATGCAAGAAATGTGATCCTATCAAGTGCAAACCAAGAATGCTCTTGACAACCGTGCTAGTGCCATAGGAATGCACAAAGGGGCATCGGTTGCTTTGAAGGCCAAGGTTGTGTCCCAAGAGGTTGAGTATGAAAAAGAAGGCAATGAGGTGTTGGTTCCATTGAAGGATCAAGAGTATGATCCCGTGCTCAAGGATATCATTGCTCTCACCGTGCAAAAGTTTTGGAGGAATCCTCCCAAGGCCAAGAAATTTGTTGAGGAGAAGACCAAGACTCGCTATGGCAATGATGGGGCTCAACAAGTGAGGCCTTGATTCAATTGCCAAGATAAGCACCACTTCATTGCGGAGTGTCCCTATGAAAATAGAGAACACCATGGTAGCAAGCTCGTTCGCAAGGACAAGTCCAAGGTTGAGTACAATAAACCTCATTTCAAGAAGAAACCTTTCAACAAGAAATATCCCACCAAGTTTGTGCTAGTGACTCAAGAGGAATATGATTCTGGGAGTGATGAAGAAGAAGAAACCACTAGTGAAGTGGCCGCTCTAGCTATTGCCTCTACTCCATCGTCTTCATCTCTCTTTGAATCCCCACCCAAATGCCAAGTGCTTTATGGCTAAGGCCTCAGAGGTATCAACTTCTCCCAACTCTAAGACCCCAAGTGAACTAGAAAATCTTGCTAGTATTAGAGTAGAAGATGAAATGCTCTCCTTGGAACGTTTTATGTCTAACATGCAAGGGGAGACCAAGAAGTGCTTCGAACATCTCATGAGCCAATTGGGAGATGCCCAAGAATCTCTTGAGAAGAAAGGTGAGGTTGAAAGAAGGGATGCGGATGAAATTGCATCCCTCACTATGACTCTTGAGGAAGAGCATGATGGTAGAGTTTCTCTTGAGGATGAACTTGAATCTATTGAAGAAACTCATAATGAACTTGTTTCTAATATCACTAAGGAATGTGACCTTGCAATTGCTAAATATAAAAAGGCTAAAAAGGATAAGGTTGAGTTTGGTGTTGTAATGGTAAACTAACCGAGGAGTTTGAAAAACTAACTGAGGCTCACAAAGCTTTGGAGAGTCAACATTCTTCCCTCAAAGAGTTGCATGAACAACTTCAAACTCAACTTAATCAACTTAACAACCCTAGCACCTCTACTTCTTCTTGTTATCATGCAAATATCATTGAGGAAAATGCTAGGTTGAAGGATGAGCTTGCAAGTCTCAAGGGCAAAGTCCCTCAAGTTGAGAAGGTTGTGTTCTCTACCCCACAAGTGGTGGCCCCTAGTCCTCATGTGGTTGTTGCTAGACCACAATTGAGTGATCCAATGCCACAAGTGGGCAAGCAAGGTCTTGGCTATGTTTCCAAGAAGAAGAACAAGAAGAAGGCCAACAATGGTGCCTCGAGTGGTATTGTCATTAGGGACAACACTACTCGTAGCACTCCCGCACAAGCAAGCAACGTTGCTTCGAGTAGTAGTGTCATAAGGGACAACACTACTCGTAGCATCTCTGTGGGAACTAACAATCCACACCATTTCTTATATGTTGATTATTATGGTGTTGTGCAAGCTAAATATGTTGGTCCTATTTAGGGTTACATTGACTATACCATTTGGGTTCCAAAGACCCTTGTTGCTAACATGAAGGGACCCTCCTCGGGTCCTAACTCTAGTCAATGATCTCTTGCAGGACTATGCTTCCCGTGGGTGTAAATGGATAATTGATAGTGGATGCACTAGTCATATGACCGGAAGCAAAGAACTTGTGACGGAGTTGCGCCCAAATGACATACAAGCAACCGTCACTTATGGAGACTCGTCCTCGTCTAAGGTATCGGGGTTCGGCAAGGTTGTGATTGCTCCCGATATCACTATCGTGAACGTCATGCTTGTCGAATCCCCTGGTTTCAATTTACTTTCCGTCCGCTCTCTTGGAAAGATGGGTTTCTCCGTCTTTTTTGATGAAGATATTGTGGTCCTTTTGAGGAGCAAGACTCTTGACGTTGCATACGTGGGACATGTTGAAAATGAGTTGTTTGTGGTGGACTTTTCGAAGTCTACCAACTCTCAATCAATGTGTCTTTTCGGAAAGGCGGACGTGGGATGGTTGTGGCATCGCCGCTTATCCCATGTCAACATGAGGACTTTGCAAAGTCTTCACAAAGGTGGCCTTATTGTCGGACTAAAAGAAAATGTTTCCTTTTCCAAAGATCGCGTTTGTAGGTCGTGTGTTGAAGGAAAGATGCATGATATCTCGCACAAGGCCAAGACTATTATTTCATCAAAGAGTATCTTGGAGCTTCTCCATGTTGATCTCTTTGGTGTCGTTCCCGAGGCAAGTCTTGGTGGCAAGAAGTATTGCTTGGTGATTGTAGATGATTATTCAAGATATACTTGGGTTTATTTCTTCAAGTGCAAGAGTGAAACTCAACAAACCATCATCGACTTATCCAACGAAGTGCAACATCAACACAATGTGCAAATCATGGTTATTAGGAGTGATAATGGTTTGGAGTTCAAGAACTACACCTTGAATGAATTCCTTAGTGAATAAGGCATTCGTCATCAATACTCCGCCACTTACACTCCTCAACAAAATGGTGTTGCCGAAAGGAAGAATCAGACTCTCTTGGATATGGCAAGGACCATGTTGGCGGAGTATTCTTCTCCCCAATATTTATGGGCCGAGGCCATATCCACCGCATTCCACTCCTCCAACCGCCTCTACATCCGCAAGGGCTTGGACAAGACACCATATGAGATCCTCACCGGCAACAAGCCCAACGTCTCCTACTTCCGTGTATTCGGTTGTAAGTGCTTTTATTTGATAAAGGGTGTTGGGTTGTCTAAATTTCAATCCAAACTATTGAGGTTATATTTGTTGGTTACAGTGCCGAATCCCACACTTATAGAGTCTTTGACAAACGCTCATGGATTGTCATAGAATCTTGTAGTGTGGTTTTCGAGGAAAATGATGGCTCCCAGGTGGCACAGTTTCATGTTTCTAATGTAGATGTTGAAATGCCTCAAGAAGCCGTAGGAAGGATGGGTGTGGTATTTTTCCGCCCCATCGAGGGACACCTTATGGAGACTTGAGAAGGACTATGCTCTACTCAAGTGGAGCCCTCCTCTACAATAGAATATCAAGCCAAGGAGCCAAGTGATGCAACTAACCAAGAAAATGTTGAAGACCCTCCTCTTATTGACCAAGTTACTATGCAAGATGCAATCACTCCTATCATTCATGCTAGTCAAGGTCAAGGCCAAGATCATCCATCCTCTTCATCCTCTCCTCAAGTTGAAGCAAGTATTGAAGATATTATTGATGATGATGATGATGATGATCAAAGACAAGTTGATAAAGACGGGGAACCAAATGATCAAGATGATCAAGTGATCCCTCCTTGCAATAGTGAGGAGATCGAAGCCCGTCGTGCTAAAAGGATAATAAGAGCTTTGAAGCATATTGATTCCCAAAACAACAAGGTCTTGGAAGATATTCAAGCTAGAAGATCCACAAGAAGGCAATTGGCACATTTTAGTGAGCATCAAGCTCACATATCTATGGTGGAACCAAAGAAAGTGTTTGAAGATCCTGAGGACTCCGATTGGGTTGAAGCAATGCATGATGAGCTCAATAACTTTGAGCGCAACAAAGTTTGGAGATTAGTCGAGAAGACCAAAGATTGCCACAATGTTATTGGCACTAAGTGGATATTCAAGAAAAAGTAAGATGAGCATGGCATTGTTACAAGGAACAAGGCAAGATTGGTAGCTCAAGGTTACACTCAAGTTGAAGGCATTGACTTTGATGAAACCTATGCTCACGTGGCTCGCCTTGAGTCCATCCGTATCCTTCTTGCTTATGCATCTTCACAGAATTTAAAATTGCAACAAATGGATGTTAAAAGTGCCTTCTTGAATGGTCCACTAAAAGAGGAGGTATATGTTAAGAAACCTCCGGGGTTCGAGAATCTCAACTTTCCTAACCATGTCTACAAACTCGACAAGGCGCTCTATGGTCTTAAACAAGCACCACGTGCTTGGTATGAGCACCTTAGAGAGTTGTTGGATGACCGTGGTTTTGAAGTTGGGAAGATCGACCCCACTCTCTTCACCAAGAGAGTAAAGGGAGAGCTTTTCATATGCCAACTATACGTGGAAGATATCATCTTTGGCTCAACTAACCAAGCTTTCAATAATGAGTTCTCAAAGCTTATGACTGACAGGTTCGATATGTCTATGATGGGTGAGCTTAAATTCTTCCTTGGTTTTGAGATCAAGAAATTGGCTCGTGGGACTTTCTTTTCTCAAGCTAAGTATACCCAAGACATGATCAAGAGGTTTAACTTCCAAATTGCAAAATCAAGCCATCTCCTATGCAAGTCAAGTGCCACCTATCATGTAACCCGAAGGGTAAAGATGTGGACCAAAAGTTGTATCGTTCTATGATTGGTTCTTTGCTTTACCTTTGTGCATCTAGGCCCGATGTCGTTTTGAGTGTAGGTGTGTGTGCAAGGTATCAAGCGACTCCTAAGGAAATCCATTTAATGGCGGTCCATAGGATCTTTTGGTATTTGGTTCATACCCCAAGGTTTGGTTTGTGGTACCCAAAGGGGACACAATTTTCTCTCAAGGGCTACACGGATTCCAATTGGGCGGGTGATCAAGATTATAGGAAGTCCACTTCTGGGGCTTGCCAATTTCTTGGTAGGTCCTTGGTGAGTTCGTCTTCCGAGAAGCAAAATTGCATATCTCTCTCCACCGACGAAGCCGAGTATGTAGCCGCCGCAAGTGCTTGCACCCAATTGCTATGGATGAGGCAAACTCTCAAGGAATATGACGTTCACTTGGATAAGGTGCCTCTTTTGTGTGACAATGAAAGTGCCATCAAGATCGCCTACAACCCCGTGCAACATACAAGAATGAAGCACATTGAGATTCTCCATCATTTCATCCGAGACCATGTGGAAAGAGGGGATATTGCACTATCTTATGTGCCCACCAAGGACAATCTTGCGTATATCTTCACGAAGCCACTCGACGATGCAAGATTCATGTTTTTGAGGAATGAACTAAATGTCATTGATTCTAGAAGTTTGACTTGGGATCTTTCACACACCCCTATAGATGAAACGTGTTTGGGTTTAGGTGTAGGAATGGACATAGGGGGAGTGTTATCCTAACACATTGGGTTCTCCCTCCCCCCATTATGCCCAAAGCGAATATTCATTGTTATCTCTCTTTTTCTAATGTTGAATTGTGAGCTTCAATGTCGAGAATTGGCAATGTGCCCAAGATATATCTTCGCGGTAACATACCATAATCTCTTACATGGTGCTTAGGCCACCAACCTCTTCCTTTGAAGAGTTGGTTCTTGTTTGGTTTTTATGTGGTGTTTTTCGTTGTGTTTGTTTTGCCTTCTCTCTTTTTGTGTTATGTGTCGGTGTTGGTTTGGAAAACACACTCCATCTTTTCCTTATTTGAATTTTGTGTTTTCTTGCAAAAGTTGGAGTGTGTAGTACCATCTCAGTTTGTATTCTAATCCCAAGCCCAAACAATTCCTCCCTTAGACATTTTTTTTCTGAAAATTTCAATCTCTTTGATCCCTTGGTGGAATGAAGAACCGGCAAGCGGTACTACTGCCAGTTACAAGCGGTACTACCGCTGTAACTGAGAGTAGTACCCAGCGCAGGGTACTACCGGTGGCTCTGCACGGTACTACCGCCGCAGGAGTTCGTGCCCAGCACAGAACCCGCAGCGGTACTACCCCTTGGCCCAGGTAGTTCCAGGTGGGCGGTACTACCGCTGAGCGCAGCGGTACTACTGTTGCGACAAAAATATGTGGGGATTAAAACAGATCTGGGGGGAGGGGTTACCCTCATAACCTCTTCTCTCCCTCATCTCCTCCCCACTTTGGATCCAGCCGCCGCCAAGTCTTCCGTCCGCCGGGGAGGGCTCTCTCCGGTGATTGAGCGCTCCAATCACACCGGAAACGCCCTGGGATCGCTCCCAACTCCTTCTCCACGATGATGAGCTCCGGTACCCATCCTATCTCTCTCCCTTGAGTAAGAACTTGTGAGATGATGATGCTTAGGGTTACTAGAGATCTCTTAGTCTAGAGGTTGTTCGTTGTGCTCCTTAGTTTAGAAATATCATTAGAACTGTAAGTGCTTTGCCTCTCATTGGATTAGGTAGTCCACTTGGGTGCCATGGAAGAATCCGCCAGCAGCGGTACTACCGCTATGGCTGGAACCGCTGGTAATAGCGGTACTACCGTGGCCCCCAAGCGGTACTACCGCCTCCTGGAGCCTGAGCACTTCTAGTTCTAGTTTGATTTCTTCTCAAAGATATTTTTGATTGAAGTTTTTCTTACCTTTTTCTACCCCCCTATGCTTTCTTAGGAGCAGGTGCTAGTGGCTCTAAGGGTGGAGGTCGCAAGCGTGCGGCTAAGAGGGGTCGTAAGAACCCCGAGGAAGATGAAGCTCCCGAGGTTATGCCACAAGGCAATTTGACACGCAGACAGAGATCAGTGCTAATGAAATCACATGCAGCCCGTGACAAATCCATTGCAAACATGTCAGATGATCAGTTCCGCAGGGAAAGGAGGACCAATCGCTATAACAAGCCAAGGGAAGCTAGGCAAACGAGTGCTTCTGGACTAGTTTTCAGGAGAGGATCTTCTATGAGGAGTACCCACTCAACAAGAATAAGGTAGTGACTCGGTTTTCCATCAATGTTCCCTTCATGAGGTCAAAGATGGACTATTTTGGTGAAGCGTTGGAAATTTGTGAGGAATTTGGACTTCTGGACTTCATTGAGCTCAATGAAGATTATGATGAGCACCTCGTGGGCCAGTTCTATGCCATGCTGTATTCCCATACCGATGAGAGGAAGATCACCTGGATGACCAAGAATCAGAAGTTCTCTGCTTCTTGGACTGAGTTTGCTACTATTCTGGGTCTACAGGACTTTGGGGAGATTCTAGATGGTGCCTTTCACCACACCTTCTTCGGGTTCCTTATCCGGAGAAGACCATGGCTCCCACTGAGATGTACGATCTCTATATACCTGGACGTGTTGTGGTTGGTCAGTCCAAGAACCTGCTTCCTGTTTATGACATTCTCCATAGGATTTTCAGGAACACCTTGGCTCCTCGGGTTGGTAACTTTGATCAAATCCATGGATCACTCATTGACTTGATGATATACACTCATAGACGTCGTGGTGATGGCCTAAGGCTAGATGTGACGGACATTCTGTGGAATGAAATGTATAACTGTGTGATGAGGAGGAGAGTGCCTGTGTTTGCAGCTTTGGTCTTCAAGCTCATATCCATCACTTGGCGCAATGCCAAACTTTATGATGATATCTTTGATAATGATCAAGAGCTAACTACTCACGCCATTAAGGATCTTCGTGTCAAGAAGCATGCCACTCCCTTGCTTGGCCCGGAGGATCTTGGTCCGGACACTAATGGCTCGAGTGACTCAGATTTCGAGATGGAGGGGAGAGCTCGGAAGGATAGCTTTTGCAAGTGGATGTTGACAGGGGGATGCTAACCCGGTATGCCAAGCTCTGAGGAAATAACCCGGCCCGAAGGATGGCGTGCAGGATTCGGCTAAGAATAAAGAAGCTTGTGGAGGCCCAAACTTGTGGGCTTAACGGCCCGGGTTATGGGCTATTGTAAAGGAAAGTTATGGTTGGTGCGCCGTGTTCATGTAGGATCCGGAATATGCCTTGCCGAATAAGTTAGGGGGTACGGGTGCTTTATAAACCGACCCTCAGGTATAGTTTTGGAGAGAGATCGAAGAACCCTAGCAATATCGTGTGATATCGAGTATCCAGTGTGTCGTGGGATAATCACGGCAGATGTTACCAGGGGTAACTGATCTTGGGGCAAGTCGACACAGGCGTTCGGGAGAGGGTTTAGCTCAAAGGAAGACATGATACAACTTGATCTGACAGCCGGCAATCGAAGTCGCCGGATCTCTATTCTCGATACAGTAACTCGATTAAGGTTTACACTGGATACTCGATACCACACGATATTGCTAGGATTCTTAGATCTCTGTCTCAATCTACGCCCGGGGGTCGGTTTATATAGCTCCCATACCCCCTAACTTACTTTACAAGGCACGCCCGGGTCCTACCCAGACACGGCATGCTAACCCTAACTTTCCTTTACAACACCTACAATCCGGGTCACTAGGCCCACGAGCTTGGGCCTCCACAAACATCTTTATCCCTAGCCGTATCCTGCTCACTGTCTCTGGGCCGGGTTATTCCTCGGATCTTGGCATACCAGGTTAGCATCCCCCCATCAGTAGTCCCCAGAATAGCCTGGGCTTCACGGATCTCCTTGAAGCGCTTGCTATTCCTGAAAAGATATCAATCACACGGGCACATGGAAACCGGGTTAAGATGTTTCAACATCCAGCTAGGCTTTGCTCCTTGGTGGCCATGCGATAACTCAGGTTTTTCCCTCCAAACACCTTGGTTCAAACTTCTGGATCCAAATCATAACACCAAGATCCTATGCTTGACAGTTAATCCCATCATCGCGGGACGAATCCCCTTCTTTCTTTATCCGGATGCTTTACTCAATACCGGGCGCATATCTCGCAGGAACTTTAAATTAATAGCCGTTTTACCCCCACAATTCCCGGCCTCCACTCACCGAACCGGGCTTATCCAGTCGCACTATAAAAGGGCTCCTTAGGAGTGACTCAAACCCTAACGGCTCATTTCCCCCACTCCATTCCTTTCTCCTCTTGAGCTCTCTTTCTTCCTGAGCGCCACCACGGACCTTCCACGCACGTCGCCGGAACCCATTGCCCGAAGGCTGCGCTCCGCCACCGGTCGCTCCGCGCCGCCGCCAAGATCCGCCGGCAAATTCTTATCCGGCCCACCAAAAACCGCGAAAGGACACCAGGCCTGCGCCATCTGCCTCCGCAAGGCCTCCCTCGGATCTCCTCCGGTAAGCCTTTGGCGTTCATCAACTTTCCCTCGCAACCTCTGATTCTTTTCCTCAGATTAGATCCAGATCCGTCCGCCTCAGATTTCTTGGCTGGACCGGATTAGGCTACCCATAGTCTCTTTTAGTTCGCACAAAGGATAAAGCGCATACTCCAACCAACTCGCCTACTGCCCACAATCATTGCCCTCGCCACGAATTTGAAAATAAAACTTCCAATCTAGGCTCGTACTGCCCAAGATTTCCGCCCCTGCATCGGTCACTCGGCTGGACTGCTTCTTTTTAATCCCCTTTATTCACATTTGGCGCTTAAGCCACTGCCCATCGTTTTCAAAAAGCTTCTTTACCATTTAGACCCCATAAACTTCTTCATAACACGCAATACCCGGAACTTCCGAGCTTGATTCTACGGGCTAACACCCGGATCTCCTGCCATACCTCAATACCATCCGGCTAATATCTGACTGTTTCGTAACTTCCATGTCTTAATCTTTTTCTTATTTGATGCCTTGCATGTCAACCACATGGCTCCCAAGAAACAGATGAAAACCCCAACCAAGACTAAAGCCACCAACACCATTTCCGCCAACTGGGGGCGGTCGATGGTCACGAAGGCCAAGTTGGAGGAGCTAGTGGAGCTGGGAGTTCTCCCTCCTCAGGAGGATATCCAATGGAGGGTGCCGGGTAAGGAGACCCGGCCCACCCCTACAAAAGACGAGGTAATCTGCTTTGTGGAACATGTGACCCCGGGTTTTCGCCCACCCGGTCATCCTTTTTTCCGTGACGTTCTTAGTCACTATGGCCTTCGCGTCTTCGACATCGGGCCCAATTCCGTGCTAAATATCACCCACTTTATTGTCCTTTCTGAATCCTATTTATGCACTCCACCAAACCTAGCTCTTTTTATCGAGCTTTATCAATGCAAACCATGCCGCGAAAGCGGTGATGGGGCGCTTCTCACTTGCGGCGGGGTTTCGATCCAGCGCCGCAAGAACTCTCCGATGCCATCCCTCACCCTTAATTCTCATGTCAAACACTGGCAGCTTTCTTATTTCTACTGCCAGGACACTTCCCCATCCGGCCAAAAGAAACTGCCGGGTTATTCTGATGGTCTTCTTGATATCTCTGATAAATTTAGTGCCTTTGCCCCTGACTCAGATAGGGAGGCAATCCAACCTCTGCTATACAAACTCGCCACTCTTAGAGCCCAGGGCCTCATTGGGCTCAACCTAGTGAAGACCTGGGTCGACTTCAGAATTCAACCCAACTCCATCCGCACAAAGCTGATGTGCGAGTACTCTGGGGAACCCTCTGATCCACTACGATATTCTGACAACGTCTTTGCAGTTGGCGACACTCTGAAGACCATCAAGGGTTTTCTTACGGAGAAGCTCGAGGTAATCCGGAACATATCCGGGTTAGAGCCCTTCACACTTGAAAACCCGGCCCCCCAGGTGAAAAACCCGACTCTGACGCCTTTACTTTCGCTCTTTCCACTTGATGCAACTGATAACCCGTACTTTTAACGCCTTTCAGGATGATGACGACTTTTGGAACACCAATACCCCCCTAGCTCCGAAGGTCCAGAGGAGCAAGAAGCTGTTCACTCAGACGAAGGTACTCTCTGAATTTTATTTGACTCGTTTGGACTTACCGTAACCCCTTTATTTCCAACCGTAATCTTGACGACATTCAGAACAAGAAGATGACGAGGAAGAAGATTCGGACGGCAAGGTAGAATCTGCCAGTGATGAGGAAGAACCGGAGCCGGCAACCAAAGCCGGATCTAAAAGAAAAGCTCAAGGAGCCACCTCCAAGGTTTCATCCCCCTTCACACATTCACTTTATATTACCGTAATGATATTCTTGAACCTTTCTTGACGTTATTCCACTGGCCAATCTTGAAGGGGTCGCCTACGCCTAAGCACAGGTCGACTCGAAATCACCCGGGTAACGACGCCCTTAACCCGGGTTCTTCACCGCTCCCCACTCGGCAAGCTGGTACTTGCTCTATCTTTTCTTGGTTAGCACGGTTTCCTCGAAGCATTCTCGCATAATATTTAACTTGACATTTTCCAGCCTCCCCCGGGTCTGACGATGGATTTCCTTGTGACTTTGCGGTGAATACCGGGTAAAAATCCCCTTCCAGATACTTTCCGGTACTTCGTCATCTTTTCCTGACCGCATATTTAGCTGCTTTGTGATAACATCTACAGGGCCACGGTCGCTGTCAGCGATCAAGAGGATTCAGA
This sequence comes from Alopecurus myosuroides, assembly GCA_028641055.1. Classification (NCBI taxonomy): domain Eukaryota; kingdom Viridiplantae; phylum Streptophyta; class Magnoliopsida; order Poales; family Poaceae; genus Alopecurus; species Alopecurus myosuroides. Next base: position 214,583,770 of record CM054063.1, on the reverse strand, counting down.
AGATAAGGGCCCGGGTAAGGGGAACCCAGCTGATAAAACCGCAACCGCGTCTGGCGATGAAGAACAGACATCACCGACTAAACCAGATCAGCAGGAAGCCGAATATCCAATTGCTTCTCATGCCAGCAAGAGAAAGACCACCGCCTTAGGTGCAGAAGGAGTGTCGGATTCCAACGTGCAAATGACCCGGGTTCCACCTCCTTCTAAGAAGAAAACCTCTTCTAGGAAATTCCAAGGACCCGAGTCTTCTGACACGAATAAAGATACTTTCGAACAATTGATGGACAAGCTTCTCACCATGAAGGCTTCGGAGAGCGAGACTTTAGAGCGCATGGCTGCAGAGCACCAGGTAAGAGCGCTTGTTATCTTATATTCCCTATCTAGTCCCCAAGTTCCGAGTATAACTTGCAAAAGTTATGCTTGGTACTTCTCACCATATTCTTCTTGCCATAACACTCAGCTGGTTCTTGCACCCTTTTACACTTACAGGCACATGTAACTCGGTCTGATGAAACCTTGCTGAAGACTGAACAGCTCCTTCTTGCCGAGATAAAACGCCGACAAAATCCTTGAGGATAATATGAAAACTTTGAAGAAGGATGTCTCCAAATACAAGGAGAAGTGCCTCGCCGCTCGGGCCGATTTGAAGAAGTTATCGGATCAAGTCTCCGATACTTATCAAATCTTACTTAGTAAGTGTTTGCCTGCCGGTTAAGTTTTTGCCTGCCGCCTAATTTTTGCCTGCCGACTAATTTTTGCCTGCCGACTAATTTCATACCCGGCTGCTACTGATACGTTCTTGCTTCTGTTTCCACTATAGGTGCGAACCTTGCAGCTCCAGAGGAAGATGCTATTGTCAAGGTTAGGACCCTGAAGACTGTGCTCCGGACTTTCTTTGCCGGCACCAAATTTATACTGAATGCCATTAATTGGCCCACGGAAGCCTATCCGGGTGAAGAGAACCTTGTCCAAGCCTGCTCCACTGTACCCGGATGGATTGAACTCTGGAAGCGTTCGTCCTGCCGTACTGGTATAGTGCGGGCTTTGACCTTGGCCAAAGCCTACTTTCCGAAGCTTGACCCGGCGAAGATAATCTCCGGGTTTCCTGAGTTCAAGGCGGATGGCGCCAAATTTACGCCTAAGGATTTCAAGGCCATTCAGTCGGCAGTGCGCCCCTCTGCCACCACTCTAGCCGATAGCTTGAACCTTAATACACTAATGGCTGCGTATGACGCTGATGACAAGATTATCACAGAGGAAGCACCCCCGCCCTTTGATCTCTTGGAGAAGTGGGCTGATTACTCAGCTAAGAAGAAGGAGGCAACTTCGAAGAGGGAGGCCGACTTAAAATCAGGAATAGAGATCCGGCGACTTCGATTGCCGGCTGTCAGATCAAGTTGTACCATGTCTTCTCTTGAGCTAAACCCTCTCCCGAACGCCTGTGTCGACTTGCCCCAAGATCAGTTACCCCTGGTAACATCTGCCGTGATTATCCCACGACAGTTGGCGCCCACCGTGGGGCCTGCGTCCAAAGGTGTTTACATCACGGGAGAAGCTCGGAAGGGCATGGAGAATCTGGTCATTGGCGAAATCTACATCAACCACGAAGAAGAAAAGTTGGTGGACGATTCCGGCTGGGGGCCAGAATCGGATCACCTCGAATCCGGATTTATATTGACGATCGGCCGGATCAACATCTTCGTCGGCACGGTACGAACGACTAACTTAAAAGGGCAATATCATGTGCATACTACAGGAACTTCTAGCAGGAACAAAGAGACACCAAAGCAAGCGGCAAATTCGGTTTCATCAGCCGCGCCGGGATATCTTAGATGGGCAGAACAAGAGATAACGTGGAGTAGAAGAGATCATCCGGAAAAAGTGGAGCGTCCAGGAGTCTTGGCGTTGGTGGTTGCTCCACAGGTTAATGGTTACGAGCTGAAGAAGGTCCTGATGGACGGTGGAAGTAGCATCAACATCCTTTATTGGGAGACCTTCTTACGGATGAGTCTCAAAGAGTCCCAGCTGCAGAAAAGTTCGACAATCTTTCACGGGATCGTACCGGGTCACTCGGCGAGCCCCGAGGGAAGGATCACCTTGTAAGTTGCTTTTGGGGAATCGACGGATAATTATCGAGTGGAGTGGCTCACGTTCGAGGTGGTCAAGTTGCGCAGTCCTTACCACGCGCTGTTGGGGAGGCCGGCTTACGCCCAATTCATGGCTAGGCCGTGCTACGTGTATTTGCAGCTGAAAATCCCGGGTCCTAAACGGACCATCACTATACATGGGAACCGGGATATAGCGACCGAGTGCGACGAAGGAGATTCAGTTATGGCCGAGCAGGCATGCAGGAAGGAAGAGCTCGAATATTACCGGTCTCAAGTAAATCCGGACGATAGAACAGCCTTGAAAAAGCCGAATACTGAGGATGAGAGAGCAAAATTCAAGGCAGCGCAAGACACCAAGAAGATAGATTTTGTTGAAGGGGATTCTACTAAGCAGTTTACCATAGGGTCTAACCTGGGAAAAGAGCAGGAGGGAGCGCTCGTGGAGTTCATTCGCTCGAATGCAGATGTGTTTGCCCGGACACCTAGCGACATGCCGGGTATCCCTACAGAATTGGCTGAGCACAGTTTGCATGTGGATCCCAAGTCCAGGCCCGTGAAACAAGGTTTGAGGAAAATGAATGAGGAAAGAAGGAAAGCTATAGGCGAAGAGATCGCTCGGCTATTGGCAGCCGGCTTTATCATGGAAGTATTTCACCCGGATTGGTTGGCTAACCCGGTTCTGGTGATGAAAAAGACCAACGAGTGGAGGATGTGCATTGACTTCACTAGTCTCAACAAGCATTGCCCAAAGGATCCGTTCGCGCTCCCAAGGATAGATCAGATTATAGACGCAGTAGCTGGAAGCGATCTGTTATGCTTCCTGGATGCATATTCCGGGTATCATCAGATTAAGCTTAAAAGGGAGGATTGGGAGAAAACATCATTCATAACCCCGTTTGGGGCCTTTTGTTATAAAACTATGACGTTTGGGTTGAAGAACGCTGGCGCAACTTACCAACGTTGTATTCAAAAGTGCTTTGAGGACCAAATCGGACGTAACGTCCATGCTTATGTGGATGACGTGGTCATCAAGACTAGGAAGGCGGAGACATTTATCGATGATCTAAAGGAGACATTCAAAAACCTGAGGAGGTACCAGATGAAGCTTAATCCAACGAAGTGCGTGTTCGGAGTTCCGGCTGGGAAATTACTCGGCTTCATAGTTTCCGAGAGAGGAATTGAGGCAAATCCAGATAAAATCAAGGCAATCCAGAGTTTGAAAAAACCGGAAAACTTGAAGCATGTTCAAAAGCTCACGGGCTGCGTAGCAGCCTTGAGCCGATTCATATCTAGACTCGGAGAAAAAGCAATACCCTTGTACCGGCTCTTGCGGAAATCGGATAAATTCGTATGGGACGAAGAGGCAGATGAAGCGTTTGAAGCACTAAAGAAGCAATTATCTGAAGCGCCAGTACTAGCGACGCCGGGTCCTAAAGAGCCTATGTTGCTATACGTGGCAGCTGGCCCCCGAGCCGTTAGTGCAGTGGTTGTCGTGGAACGCAAAGAGGACGGGAAAGGTCACCCGGTTCAGAGGCCGGTTTATTACGTCAGTAAGGTATTATCAGAAGCAAAGCAGCGCTATCCGCATTGGCAAAAGTTGGTGTTCGGGGTCTTTATGGCTAGCCGGAAGTTGAAGCCGTATTTCCAAGAGCATCCGATAACAGTGGTTAGTTCAATACCAATGTCGGATATCATCAGAAACTCGGACGCGGCGGGAAGAATAGCCAAATGGGCGATAGAGATGGGGGATTATCATATCAACTACGAACCCAGGTCAGCAATCAAGTCTCAAGCTTTAGTTGATTTCGTTAACGACTGGACACATACAGGCATGACTGCAACGGTTCCAAATTCCGGGTCATGGATCATGCACTTCGACGGATCAAAGCAGTACGAGGGATCAGGAGCTGGGGTGGTGCTAACATCACCCAAAGGGGACAAATTGAGTTACATGCTACAAATTCACTTCGACTGTTCCAACAACGTGGCCGAGTATGAGGCCCTATTGCATGGCTTAAAGGTAGCCAAAGAGATGAACATCAATAGGATACGGTGCTTCGGAGATTCGGACCTTGTGGTACAGCAGGTGTCAGGAACGTGGGATAGAAAGGACGCAACTATGGCGGCATACCGCAGGGAAGTTGATAGGGTAGCAGGATGTTTTTCCGGGTATGAGGTGGAGCATATAGACAGAAGAAAGAACGAGGCAGCCGACGCCCTCGCCAGACTCGGCTCGCGCAGAGAGCCGGTTCCACCTAACGTTTTCCTGGACGAATTATGGCGACCATAAGTCAAAATCGAGTCAGAGGAGGAATTGGCAAATCAAGACTCGGATTCAGGGCTCGTAGCCACTGTACGTACTATTCCCGAGTGGACAGAGCCGTTTTTAGCCTACCTATCACGAGGCGAGTTACCACAACAGGAGGTATTAGCAAGGCAAATTTTGAGGCGAGCAAAGGGGTACTCTATCATCAATGGGGAATTGTACAAAAGAAGTGCAGCAGGAGTCTTTTTGCGCTGCGTAGCGCCGGAAGAAGGCAGACAGATTCTCAAGGAAATCCATGAAGGCGACTGTGGACATCATGCGTCCACAAGGTCTCTTGTGGCTAAAGCTTATCGACACGGGTTTTTCTGGCTCACGGCCCTAACGGATGCGGAGCGATTGGTAGCAAGGTGTGACGGATGTCAAAAGTACGCTCGCCAAACCCATGTGCCGGCTATGGAGTTGCGGACTATCCCGTTAACTTGGCCGTTTGCCGTCTGGGGGATGGACATGGTTGGCCCCTTCCATATGTCACCATGCAAGAAAACACATCTTTTGGTGGCCATTGATAAGTTTACCAAGTGGGTTGAGGTTATGCCAGTTACTAATTGCGAAGCAGCTACAGCAGTCAAGTTCCTGAAAAGGATTATCTACCGGTTTGGGTACCCCCACAGCATAATTACCGACAATGGAACCAACATGTCCCTTGGTGAGATGGAGAAGTTTTGTGGCAACAATGGAATCCGGCTCGATGTGGCATCGGTGGCTCATCCCCAGGCCAATGGACAAGTGGAGAGGGCAAACCAAGAATTGCTTCGCGGATTAAAACCACGATTGCGAGTTCCCTGTGTCAGGGCCGCTGGTGCATGGGTCGAGGAACTTCCTTCTGTGGTTTGGGGTATCAACACTACACCTAACAGATCCACTCAGATGACACCCTTCTTCATGGTCTATGGTGCGGAAGCAGTGTTGCCAAGTGATATTATTCACGATTCGCCTAGAGTATTAGCTTACGTCGAAGTAGAGAACGAAAAAACCCGGCAGGACGCCGTAGATATGTTAGAAGAGCAAAGAGAACAAGCCCTGGAAAGATCAGCCATATATCAGCAAGATCTACGGAGGTATCATAGCCGGCGTGTGAAGACCCGGGTATTCCAGGAAGGAGACTTGGTTCTGCGTCTGGTACAGTCAAACGAAGGAAAACACAAATTATCACCACCATGGGAAGGACCATTTATCATAAGCCGGAGCCTACATAACGGATCATATTATTTGATAGATGCAAGGGAAGAGTCGGCTACAGTCAATGACACCGCACACACCACTTCATCTATGCAAGAAAGAGATAGACCATGGAACGTGGCTCAGCTGCGTCCGTATTATACTTAGTAAAGACTATATTGGCAAGTGGAATTGCACGATGTAATAGGCAGCAGGTTTTCTGACGTACTCTTTTCCTATCCAGGGCACCTTTGGGGACTGGACGGGTTTTTAATGAGGCGGCTTGCTGACCTACATTTTTCATATCAAGTAAAGAGATGGTTATCAAGAAAAGAGATGGTTGTTATCAGTTTTTCATATCAAGTAAAGAGATGGTTATCAAGAAAAGAGATGGTTGTTATCAGGTTATGTATTCTCAGTACGATGCGTATATCTAGGTCTTGGGGGCTGGTCGCTTAAATAGCACAGTTACAAACTCAAAGACCCGGCCATGATGCCTATGAGTTATAAGGGCCGATTACTCGCAAACGAGTACGGCTACAATCTTATAACCGGACAAAGAAGTCCAAATTTCTTGGCTACTCTTACTTAAGCTCGATGTGACTCGCATTAAAGTGGCATGATTTGTTCGCTTACGATGGCAGTTAGTCATGAAACCCGACGGGAATTGGCTGGCTACGTCTTCGTATTGATGTAACAACATGGTATCCACGCGAAAGCCGGCTTACAGTACAAGACAGTCAAAAGGGTCATCTAAACCACAAGTTATGCAGAGTACAAGGCTGAATAGCCGGAAACTCAATGACTATTAAGCATAACTTCAAAACCGATGTGAAACAACTCATGGATCTTTGTGAAAATAGCAATAAGCATTTTGTCCCCTTTTCAAGATCAAGTGTCCTAGGCTCGGCAATCCGGGCCCGGTAGCTTGAAATCTTGAAAAGAACTGGCTTACTTGTATAGTTGCAAAAATCCAAATATCCGAGTCTTGGGGACTTGGGGACTTCGAAGCAAAATCCGCTTGTCAATACCCATGAGACACGGAAATTGAGTTTTCACAAAAGGAGCAATAAATAAAACCAGATATCGAGAACAGATGAGCTTAAACTTAAAAAGGTCGGAACAGGCATCGAGTATATCAAGGCCTTAGTGTGCATTACAAAATACTGGTGAAAAAATATCAAAGGTGCACAGGCGCACCGCCTAAAAAAATGACTGTTTCAAAAAGTATGTCGACCGACTGACGCTTAAGAAGAGGCATTGGAAACCATATATCACTCGGCGCCCATCTTGGCCTTACCCTTGCCATCATTGGTGGTAGCAGCAACACTCGGATCGGCGGCGCCAGCCCCTGCAGGGGGCGGAACGACTGATGTTGAGGCAGCAGGAGCAGAGCCGACTTCAGCTTGTTTCTTGGCAGCCTCCGCCCTTATCGCAGCAGCTTCCTCCTTCCACCGAGCCAGCATGTCATACGGCTCAGGAAGATCCGACTTAATTACTTTATCGGCAGAATCATATGCTGGAACAAGTATGTTAACATCCAGTTCATCAGCAATTACGCTGGCCGGGTAACGGACCTCCTTCTGGACGGCCTGGAAATCCTTTACTGAAAACTTGGATCCGTCAATCTTGAACTCTGGGAAGCCGCCCATAAGCTTCGCTAACTCGAGCTTGGGGAGATAAGCTTTCGCAAGTGCAAGCCCTCGGGTCACTCCAACCCGGCAAGATGAGCGCTTCCAGTGCCGAATCCACTCGGGAATAGTGGATAGGGCGTCCAACAGCCTCTTCAGGTCAACATGTCCTCTACCCGGACACCGTAACTCGTCAAGGATCCATCTGGTCCCGGCACATAGCTGCCGGATAGCACTCTTTATGGTTTTCAGTTTGGCAATGTCATCTTCATCCGACATGGCTTCGTCCGGGCCTGAAGTAAAATGAAGATATAAGTCGGAAAACTTTTGCTGTTTGTCAAAAGGATAAAACCGGAGAAGGAAGCATACCAAGCAAAGAACGATAGGTGTCAGATATTTCGACGGAAAGGCTTGTCAGGTCATCTTCGGCTTGGTGAGCCCTTCTTAGGTACTTCTTCATTAATTGCCTATTCCTCCTGGCTTCAGCCTTGGCTGCTTCACGTAAAGATATCTCCTTTTCAACGAGCTTGGCGGCGTCCGCAAGTTTCTCCTCGTATTGAGTCACGTAAGACTGCATGGATGTTAAAAAAGCATTAGTCAGGTAGAAGAGCACAGTTATCAGTCATTGGTATAATAAAAGTACCGAGCAAGTCATGAATGAACTCCCTCGGAACTTGGGGACTGGACAAAGGTACAAGCAACATTAATCGAACTTACCTCGTGTTTGGTTATTAAAGACCCCAAGATATTTTCCTCGTTAGCCCTTAAGGCGCGCAGGGTTTCTAGCATCTGGGCAAAAGTTAACTCCTCGGAGCGAGTCCCGGAAGAGCCGGCAGCTTGATCATCTGGTAGGGGGGTTCCCCTTGCATTTGGAGTGGAGACCCGGACAGTCTGAGTGTCCGGGTTGGGAGGGCTCATCCTTGTGTCTAGAATTTCTATCTCTTCGTCTACTGGTTCCGATAAGGAAGGAGATCCGACGGTTTGGGAAAGTGGATTGTTCAGAGGGCCTTGTTCCCGGTTAGTGGTCGCATCACCACCAGTTGCGGCGTCTGCGTCGTCAGTCGGCTTCTCCACCTGGAGGTTATCCGTTTCTGTGTTTTCCGGGTCACTGACGGTGACCTGAGCGCTGAAAGAAAGATGAAAAAAGGCAGTTATTAATGATGACGGCGGCTCGGATGAAAGTTCGTTAGATGCAAAAAGAAATAGTAAGGCAAAAGCTTACCCGGTATTTACGGTGTAATCCGGTGGGAGCTCGCCACTGGAAGCAGACGAGGTATTCGCAGGAACCACTAGTGGAACCCGGAATTGCCCGGCACGTGGGTGGTTAGGAGAAGGGTGGCGCTGAGGAGAGTTGGAAGAACGAGATGGAGGAGCACTGCCACGAGGGACCGAGGGGGCGGAGATGCCCGGGTTAAGTGGATCTTCACCTGGGGAGCTCCGAGTTACTCTGCGCTTGCCTGGGAAGGAATCCTTCAAGCATGATGAATTTGATAATTGATGGTTAAGTCGTCGCATGACATCAAAGGAGTAAGGTTCAGAGAATAATGAGGAAAAAGGAACCTTGGACACTGTCCCCCTGCCTTTCCTCTTGGCCCCGACTGTTGCCTCTGGGTCAGACTCGGTTCTCTCCGGGTCGTCTTCATTGTTTCCACCCTCGTCCTCTAGCCCTGCGAACCGGGTGTGCATTCATTGGAAAAAAGACAGACGAGAGGAAAGTAATGCAAGTAAAAATATGCAGATCCCGAGTGAATACCTTCACTATCGTCAGTCGCCTCGTCCTCCTCTTCCGGGTCTCTGGAGGGGGGGAGTGGTTCAACTCTCCAGAAAGGGTCATCAGCCTGAGGTAAAAAGATAAGATTAAAGGCTTAGAAGCAGTATCGAGTTGAAATGTGGAAACAAGCTATGAGCGCCGGGTATTACCGCTGGAGCTGGATTTTCCCGGGTAAACGGAGGTAACCCGGCGATGCCCTTTATCGCCTCCAGTTTCTCCGCCAAGAAGCCCTTGATAGTCTTTATAGTATCACCGGTCGCAAAGCTCTTGGTGGAGTAGCGGAGCGCGTCTGTGGTGTGCCCCGAATACTCGCACATCAATTTGGCGCGAACGGAATTAGGTTGGATTCGGAAATCGACCCAAGTTTTTATTAAATTGAGCCCTAGGAGGCCCTGGGCTGAGAGAATGGCTATCTTGGCTAGCGAAGGAAGGATTGCCTCCCTGTCTGAGTCTGATGCGAAGGCATTGAAAGACTCGGAGAGCTTGAGGGGGGCCTCTGAGTAACCCGGCAGCTTCTTTTCGCTGTCGGGGGAGGTATCGTGGCAGTAAAAGAAGGATAGCTGCCAATGTTTAACGTGGGAGTGCAGGTTGAGGGTTGGCATCAAAGAATTCTTACGGCGTTGGATGGATACCCCGCCGCAAGTGAGAAGCGCTCCGTCGCCGCTTTCGCGGCACGGCTTGCACTGGAATAACTCAATGAAAAGAGTCAGACTCGGTGGCATGCACAAGTACGACTCAGATTACACAATGAAGTGGGTAATGTTTAACATGGAGTTAGGCCCTATGTCGAACACCCTGAGTCCATAATGATCTAAGACCTCCCTAAAGAAAGGATGACCCGGAGGACGAAATCCCCGGGTCACGTGGTCAACGAAGCAGATTACCTCGTTTTCTTCGGGGGTGGGACGAGTCTCATTACCCGGGACCCTCCAGTGGATGTCTTTTTGAGAAGGGAGGGTTCCTAATTCGGCTAGCTCGTCCAATTTGGCTTTGGTGGTTGTGGAACGCCCCCAGTTGGCAGATATGGTTTGGGTGGTCCTCGTCGGAGCCGGTTGTTTTCCTTGTCGCTTGGGAGCCATGGGGCCAGCCTGCAAAGCACAAAGAGAAGAGGCGTGTGAAATAAGACCCGGGAATACTGAGACATCCGAGTATAAAGGTATCAAGAAGGTGCGAAGCCGAGAACTGTCCGGGTATTGAGCACACTTGTGAAATTGTTGGTCATTTACATCGGGAAAGGTATTCGGGGATGACGGATGGTTGCCCATATTTATATCGCAAATGAAATGGCTGGAAAAGGAGGGTTTTTCCGGGTGTTAATGCAATAAGCGGAAAATTGAGGAGGAACGGATCTAGATGGAAATGCTTGCGGATGATTTTTAAGTAAAATTGGTAATCAATGAGGGTTGGAGGATCATTTGTGACTATAGGGCAGATGATTAAAGGAGTTGGCAAGCCTCGAGTCGATCTAATTTGGTGCAATCGGACAAATGATTTGCGGGTTGACCTAGATCCGATCTTGGATAAATTGAAAGTTGTGAGGATTAATTGACTGGTTGCGAGGAGCTTACCGGGGAGATTGGAGTCTAATACGATGGCGACGGGCGGCGTGGCTCGAATGAGAGAAACGGAGGAGCAACGGTGACACTTGACGGTGGCGTAAGGCGACTCAAGGGCGGGCGCGGCCGCTGGTGATCTTGCGTTGGTGACAGGTGCGAGCTCCTCGCGGTGGTGTTGCGAGGGTGTTGGGAGCAAGGAAGAAGAGGGGAAGTTGTGGCGTGGTGAGAGGCTTAGGGTTGCCCATTAAGTACTATTTATAAGGCAAGGGTGAGCCTATCCTAACGGCCAGTAGCCGGAAACCGCGGGGTAAAGGTTATCAGTAAAGATCTTGCGAGATATGCGTCGAGTATTGGGCGAGGCATTGGGACAGAAGAAGGAAAGGATTTGCCCCGTAATGACGGGACTAATTATCGAGCATGAGATCTTGGCATTTTTGTTGTAGTCTGGACCTGGGAATTTGAACCTAAATGTCTGGAGGCCAAATCCGGGTTATCACATGGCCACCATGGAGTGAGGCCTAGCCGAATATCAAAACATCTTAACCCGGTCTTCATACGCCCGTATGATCGATATCTTTGCAGGGAATAGCAAGCGCTTCAAGGAGATCCATGAAGCCCAGGCTATTCTGGGGACTACTGACAGGGGGATGCTAACCCGGTATGCCAAGCTCTGAGGAAATAACCCGGCCCGAAGGATGGCGTGCAGGATTCGGCTAAGAATAAAGAAGCTTGTGGAGGCCCAAACTTGTGGGCTTAACGGCCCGGGTTATGGGCTATTGTAAAGGAAAGTTATGGTTGGTGCGCCGTGTTCATGTAGGATCCGGAATATGCCTTGCCGAATAAGTTAGGGGGTACGGGTGCTTTATAAACCGACCCTCAGGTATAGTTTTGGAGAGAGATCGAAGAACCCTAGCAATATCGTGTGATATCGAGTATCCAGTGTAAACCCTAAATCGAATTATTGTATCGAGAATAGAGATCCGGCGACTTTGATTGCCGGCTGTCAGATCAAGTTGTACCATGTCTTCTCTTGAGCTAAACCCTCTCCCGAACGCCTGTGTCGACTTGCCCCAAGATCAGTTACCCCTGGTAACATCTGCCGTGATTATCCCACGACAGATGTCCTCAACCTTGAAGAAGGTTTTCTATCGCCAGCTTGATATGGAGGACAAGGCATATCGTGCTCATGTGCTGTAACATCCCAAGTTTGCTAAACAAAAGTGTGTGGTGTTGTGTTCATATAATTCATGCATCAAACAAAAATTTAAATCATGTTGAAACCAATTTAATTTATGAATTCAAATGGTTTCAGAAAATCTCACAAATGGTACCTATTTTGGTTCTCAAAATCTTGTTCTGAAAAATATTTCAAACACATCAAAGCAAAATATGGTTTTGTTGTAAATTTCATGAGCTTTCCAAAATGTATTTTTGCCAATTTTTATGTTCACAAAAAGGTCCCCAAAACATCTGTTTTCAGTTCTGTTTTATAAAAGAAAAGGACCTATGTGTAAATCACAGGAAATCACAGGGGGTTTTCCGAAGATCGTCTTTTGTCTTCTTCAACCTCATGACAGTAGGCGAGATGGTCGTCGACGGCGCCCTCGCCACGCACCTGCTTGCTCCCTCGTCGCGTGGATAGGTTCTGGAGGAAGCCCACGACCTCCTCCCACTCCCTATCCTCCCCGTTCTCTCTCCCTCCCTCTCTGTTTCTGCCGCGCGGGACGAAACCCTAGTCACCGGCCGCCGTTGTTTGCCACCGTTCCCGGCCACCCCCGGCTGATTGGAGGTTACCAGGAGGAGCGCCTGGTCCTCCTCTTCCTCCTTGCCCAGCCTCGGTTGTAGGGACGCACGGTAGGAGGCGAATCGGGCCATCCCCTACCTCACCGGCCGCCGGATTCCGAGCTCGCCGCCGTCTACTCCGATGGTCCTCGACCGCTCCGTTCCTTCCACAACGCTCAGGGTGAGCTACTGGTTTCCCCGGAGCCCTCCGTTTACCCCCTCTCTCTCTAGTGCGTCCCCTCGACGAACACCACCGCCCGCCGTCGCGTGCCGTGGTCGCCGGCGATGGTACCGGTGACCATTTGGTCACTTCCGCCGCTCTCTAGTCTCCCCACGATCTCCTCTAGGTCGCGATATCGCTTAATTTCTGAATCGCGCGCGAGATTCTTCGATTGGAGTTCTTCTGTGAGAATCCAGGAGTGGTGACGTCATCTTGGCGTCATGCTGATGTCATAACACCTCTGCTTTTATAATTCCAGAAAAATGATTACTTCTAATAGGTTAATAGCTAATGTTTTATACCTCAGAAAAATAAGAGTAAGGTATGGAAATGATCAGAAAAATGTACTCTATCTGAATATACCATTTTCAATCATGTTTGAGAAAGTTGATTTTTGAACATTATTTGAATTTGTTTAATTCATTTAAAATGGAAAAATAAGTTTTTATTCAATAAAATTAGAAAATTAAAAGTTATATACCAAATTGCTCAAAATGACAAATGCAACCTAGTTATGATGTTTTCAAACCCATTTGAGTTTTTAAAATTGTGCTTACTTACAGAATCGCCCGAAACCCCCTCGAGGGTCTATTTCGGGGCTAATTTCAACTTAATCGCACAATTTCCATATGAACCCTAGCAACCCAAAGAACATGTTTAGGGCTTCTTTAAGTGCATTAACTTGCTCATGCATACATATTGCGCATTGCATCGATGCCATGTTTGATTGTTGTTTCTCTTTCGGTGTTTCGCTTTTGATCGGTAGAACGCGACCCCGAAGAGAAGATCGACAACGCCATGGCGAATACTTGATCCTAACCGACAAGTCAAGCACTTATTCCTGAAGACTTTCTCTGGTTTTCTTGAAGCAAGGCAAGCATAACCTCTTATCTGCCATATATGATTTCGAAAGACTTTTCATTCTCGTACAAATGCATTCGATTCCAATGTATCTTGAGTCAGTAGATAGAGTTATCCTATTTATTTGCATAACCCAGATATCATGATTCAATACTCCTAGCAGACATAGGATTTGTTTGTGTGTATCGCCAGAGCCTCAAATATGCCATGCTTAGTCATACATGTCTGTTGATATCTGCTCCATCCGGTTGATGAATCAGAGTTACGAAATAATCTAGTATGGCAGGAAGTAGTGGTAAGTTAAAGAGATGTTTGATTAACATGACTTAAAGGTGTGGATGACGAGACCACAGAGGGTCTGTGGTGGTTGTCTCGTTCATGCCCCTAGGAGCGAGTTCTCGTCTTCGAGCCAAGACTGAGCGTGCATCCACACGAGGGATTGGATTCCCCTCGGTCTCAACTTGCCTAGTTTGTTCCATGAGTTGCCTAGTTCGGGCTTTCCATTTCGATTTGCGGGGATATCAAAACACTTTCAAAACTAGGATGTGGGGATGTATCGGCGCTCTGCGGGTAGGTAACCGTCGAGCATCGCGCACAACGATAGAGACCCGGCAGGAGATGGCCACTCCCTATTGGCGGTCCATCTCTACTCGGAGCGACTCATGGAATAGGCGAAGCAAGGGAAAGGTCGTGGTCAACCTCCATCTGCCGGCACTTCCCGGTATAGTGCTAATCATGTGGCATTAAGAGTTGGTTGGTACGTGTGGTTAAAGTTGTACACCCCTGCAGGGTTAAATCTTTTCGAAAAGCCGTGTCCGCGGTTAAGGACGACTTGGTGACGGATTCTGTGATCATAGATAACTTGAACAGAATGACTAAAACTTGTTGATAACGAATGAAGGATGCCTCCTCGGAGATGCCGAGAGGGGTTACCTTGTAGATTGAGTTACCTGAACAACTTGAGGAGGTGATCTTTGAAGCACGAGGTGCTGATATGTTTGGTGGATTAAAAAGATGATGATTTCAGTAGTTGAGTAGCTTTCTCATCTGTTTTCAAAATGCTCCATTAGACGTGCTATTCCTCCCTCAACTTGGAAAACAAGGATGGCTTTACGCAAAACAACCTTCATAACTCTTTCTAAAAGAAGCAGATATATAATAGGTTAACTAAGTCTTGTTGAGTACCTCCCGTACTCATGTTTGCTTCAACTTGGTTCAGGTGGAGTTCCTCATTGCAGTGGTGAATCAACGTGGACATCGACGAGTAGTTTGGGGTTCCCAGGTAGCAGCCTGGAATCTATGGGCTGGGACGTCGCCTTATGTTGCGGCCTCTTAGGCCTTTTTGGTTCTTGTTGATTAGCAACATAATTTGCTTTCCGTTGTCTGATGTAATGTTGGGTCGTGTGATCTCTGCTTGTAAGCTATACTCTAGTAACACCTGTTTAATACAACTTCATGTCTAGAGTGTTGCTTTGATCGGTTGTTGGTTTCGAGCTCATTGTTATACGGTTTTGGCTATGCCTGCATAGTTGTCGCAGTCGAGGGGTTGTGGAGCCGATGATCCATGTCCGAGCCCGCCTGTCGATATGATCGGCCTGGGGCGAGGTAACCCCAGTAACCCTCGATTGTTGTTGCACTTTCTGGACACATAGCAGCTCTGTATAACTTTGGTCCCGTTCCTTCAGTTTCATCCGACCCGTGGACGCTTGGGTATGCATAGTTGGTTATGACTAGCATGGATACAAGGAGTAGTAGACCGGGGATCCGGACTACGTGCCGATGAATCCGGTCTGCCTGCCGTTGTTTGTTGCGGCCGGGGCTGGTAACCCTGAAGCCCTTGTGAGTCCATGGCTAGGAGCACATAACAGTATGTATATCTCTGGGTCCGGGGTCTGACAAGTCATGGTATCAGAGCAGGACTGCCTGTAGGAAAACCTTACTGCTTGGTCGATGTCGAGTTTAGAGTTTGTGAAAACTACTTTGAAACTTCAAATGATTGTGAAAACCCTTCTTAGGATTCTTTTTACTCCTTACCTGGTATCGCTCTAACTCTGGGTCTTCTTACCTGTTTTGACTTGAAAAGGTTCGAGTCATTCAAAACCTAGGTGCCTCCTTTGGCAAGGACGTTGTTAACCAAGTTGACTTAGTGTCAAAAAGTTTCTAGAGTCGTGTGTGTTCCGTGTTCTGTTATCTCTCGACTCAAACTGGGAGATTCTCTTCCAATCATAATCTCTCGAAGTTTTGTGAGTTCCACATACTCCTGTTCTAAAGTATCAAAATCCTGAACCTCGAGATTTTCTTTTAATCTCGAATGTATCCGTTATCCTCTACCCAAATCCTTCCGGAGTTATGTCTGTCTTTTGAAAGATACCTCGTGATTGATAATTGTAGTGTCCTTTGTGGTACTCATATAGTAGTTACTCCTTTCGTCGTGTTCTTGCCCCTTGAACTTGAACCGAAGGTCCCGGAATGTGCTGAATTGTGGTGGGTTGAACCATGTGGTTCGATAACCATGTGATGCTCACGCTATCAGTACAGGATGCTGACCTTTAACCCAAGTTCTGTTTCTTTGGATCCTGAGGAATATCTTCTACCTCAGGATGGCTAGGTAGTTTCAACTCCAATATCCCGTAGGTTTTCTCTTGTAATCAAAAAAGGAATCACAATAAGAGTGGTCATCATGAAATCCACATCTTCGTTCTCAATTCAGCTATATCGATCTTCTAGCATGGGTTTTACAAAAAGAGTATCACCTGTGCACTCCCCATGGCCTCTGGATTTTCCGGAGCATGTTCCTATCTTCCAGTTGCTCTCAAATCCACATCCGTTGTTTTGAAACCAAATTGCATATGTGTGTTGGATTCTTCCAATACATTTGCTCTTGTTTTCCGTCAAAACATTCCACCTTGGAATGTCAGGAGAAACAAACTCCAGTACCTCGTTCATCTCTAGTACCAGGTCAAAGTTTTGTAATCTGCAGATTAGAGAAGTTTCAGCATCTTCGACTCTGTTCCACTTCCGAGTATCACACTCTTATATATCAAAAGGTTGTGTTGAGTTTCATGACTTTGTTGATGAAGTGATGCTCCTAGACATCTTTACTCACCCTCCCTCCAAGTTTGAGTGCTGGAGTATGATGGGTCTGTGCATTGATGTGTGCATCAGATATTCTGAACAATTCTTATTGCTTTGAAAATCTAAGAAACATATGTGTCCATCTTAGCACTATTGGTCACCCGGTCTCCACTTTAAGTTGACCGTGTTACCAAACCCGTTCATTCCGGTGCACATTCTTGGTCAAAGAGTTAGGTTCACACCAAAGCTCTCAAGACCATATCAGTTGCTTTGTCAAGCAAGATTCCTTTCAAACTCCAAGACATGTCGGTGGGTTGTGATATTCTGGTTGTCTTTCTAGAAGTATCACCAGGTTGTTACCTGACCGTGATGTCTAAACAAGGGGTAGTTTGAACCACTCCTTCCTCCAAGGAACCCTGCTGGACATCCTGGACTAGTTGGTTGAGCTTAACCACTAACTTGGAGAGTTGAAAGACACGAGCTCTTCTTAACTTGTTCCTTTGTAATGGTATGTCTAGTTTTCCTCGTGTTGAAGAAGGATAGTATCTCCCTCGTGGATATGCTACCTAACAAACACTTGATTTGATTTGGGCTATCGTCAGATCAAGTTCAGCTCCGAGGACTATCTTGATGGTGTTTCCACTCATGGTGTTTTCCCTAGGTACACCTTCATGTCCTTTAGCCTAACCGACATTTTGTCTTGTTCATATGTTATATGAATACTCTTTCTTGGAGCGTTTTGATAAGTGTGTTGTCGAGCCCATCGATGACATCCCTATTTCTCCAAGTTGCAAGAGGTTCATGTTGAACACTTGGCACTAACGTTGGAAACCTTTGAGAACCATCTTTGTGTCATCACGAAGTTGTGTTTTGGATGTTCGAAGTGACTTTCTCGGGTACATGTGCTTTTGGTGAAAGTTGTTGCCATGGATCCGAGAAGAGTTTCCATTGTTCCTCCGGGAATAATCCCAAGTTGGTCATGCATGTGTGGAGTATTCTTGATATGGTGGGTTGTTACCCCCATTTATCTGAAAAAGCTCGCGTCCACGCCAAGCCACCGATTGATTATTCGTGAAAGAGAAGAAGTTTAAGAACTTCGTTATCTTTGTACCATCTTCCCAACAAGGACTCCGATGTGTTCCATTGCAAGTAAGCCATGTAGGTGCAACCGTCTTTCACAAGTTGCTAATACATGAGTTCCGTAATCCTGCTCATCTTCTTGAGCTTGACATCATAGCCCATGTCTTGAGAATCTAGTATACGTATCTCGTTGGTAGCCGGTGCAATCCCGCTGATCAAACATACAGAGTCTAAGTTATCATCCTTCCACTAACCAGAGTTGAATCTCAAGCAGCCACGATGGTTGGTGTTTTCTCAAGGGTATTGAATTAGGTCCATTCGAAAATCCGGCATGGTTGATGTTGTGGTTGACACAATTAGCCGGAAGGCCTAATGTCATATCTCTTTGAATCCGTAACGGTAGCCACTCTCCGTGAGAATTCTTGTGTGACTCATTCTCACAAGTTTTCCCTCCCCGTTTTCCCAAACTTCAGTTCTACATTCACTTGATTACCTGTAGAAGGCTTGCAAAAGCCTGATATTGGTATCAAGAACCTCCAGGAGAACCTGGAAATTGATTCTTCCACTGTCTCCTTGTCAATCCTCCAAACCTTTCTTTCGGTGGAAACAAGTTCATCATGGGAACATCTCGTGGTGTTTCGTAACCACCATTTATCAGTTACCTTTTTCAAGTTGTTTGTACTTGAAGTTCCGTTCATCTCACACATTGTGTGAATTTGTCAGTTACCTCAACCAGGGGATCTTAACCAGGTGGTAAACGTATTGCTACTTCAAATCCACCATAGGAAACAGATTCCTATTCCTTATGGTGTTTCAATCCTCGTTGGTTACCCATCCCTGTGGTGTGACCAAGAATCCCTCCTTCACTACGGTGTTCCATCATCCTTTGGTTACTCATCCTCCGTTGTGAAGTAATATTCCGATCTTTGACAAAGTTTTCGACAACCTTTAACGGAATGAAAGTTCTCTCATCTTTCGTGTCCACTCCGAAGAGTGAACATGATCATGTATCAAAATTTCTTTCCGACTCACGATTACAGTATTTTCTCGTGTTTTCCCTTGTCTACGGATATTACATTGTGATATTCAAGACCATCTTCCCCATCCTGGTATTCGGTTTGAACTTCTATGTCAAAGGTTGTTCGACCTTTCTTTAGCAAGGGGATTTAAAGTCTTGTGCAAAGCTCATATTCTAAATCCTTTCAAGACCAATCGTCCACAAACTTGAAACCATCTTCTATTCCCTCTGTTATATTGATGTGTTTCATGCCCGCTAACTCAAACAAGTTCTTTACGAACATTCTTGTCATGAGTTACCCATGAGATACTCGATCTTCGTGAAGATCAAACCTTAAGAGTTTTCCCTCTCACCTAAGGTGTAGCTGCTGGAGATCTTCGCAAGTTCTACAGATCAATCCCTTCGAGAAGAGAACCGTAAGGTTCGAGAAGATCGTTCAAAACCGGTGTTCCTTCTTTCTTCTCCTTCGGGAATCTCGGGACGAGATTCTTGTAAGGGGGGTAGATTTGTAACATCGCAAGTTTGCTAAACAAAAGTGTGTGGTGTTGTGTTCATATCATTCATGCATCAAACAAAAATTTAAATCATGTTGAAACCAATTTAATTTATGAATTCAAATGGTTTCAGAAAATCTCACAAATGGTACCTATTTTGGTTCTCAAAATCTTGTTCTGAAAAATATTTCAAACACATCAAAGCAAAACATGGTTTTGTTGGAAATTTCATGAGCTTTCCAAAATGTATTTTTGCCAATTTTTATGTTCACAAAAAGGTCCCCAAAACATCTGTTTTCAGTTCTGTTTTATAAAAGAAAAGGACCTATGTGTAAATCACAGGAAATCACAGGGGTTTTTCCGAAGATCGTCTTTTGTCTTCTTCAACCTCATGACAGTAGGCGAGATGGTCGTCGACGGCGCCCTCGCCACGCACCTGCTTGCTCCCTCGTCGCGTGGATAGGTTCTGGAGGAAGCCCACGACCTCCTCCCACTCCCTATCCTCCCCGTTCTCTCTCCCTCCCTCTCTGTTTCTGCCGCGCGGGACGAAACCCTAGTCACCGGCCGCCGTTGTTTGCCACCGTTCCCGGCCACCCCCGGCTGATTGGAGGTTACCAGGAGGAGCGCCTGGTCCTCCTCTTCCTCCTTGCCCAGCCTCGGTTGTAGGGACGCACGGTAGGAGGCGAATCGGGCCATCCCCTACCTCACCGGCCGCCGGATTCCGAGCTCGCCGCCGTCTACTCCGATGGTCCTCGACCGCTCCGTTCCTTCCACAACGCTCAGGGTGAGCTACTGGTTTCCCCGGAGCCCTCCGTTTACCCCCTCTCTCTCTAGTGCGTCCCCTCGACGAACACCACCGCCCGCCGTCGCGTGCCGTGGTCGCCGGCGATGGTACCGGTGACCATTTGGTCACTTCCGCCGCTCTCTAGTCTCCCCACGATCTCCTCTAGGTCGCGATATCGCTTAATTTCTGAATCGCGCGCGAGATTCTTCGATTGGAGTTCTTCTGTGAGAATCCAGGAGTGGTGACGTCATCTTGGCGTCATGCTGATGTCATAACACCTCTGCTTTTATAATTCCAGAAAAATGATTACTTCTAATAGGTTAATAGCTAATGTTTTATACCTCAGAAAAATAAGAGTAAGGTATGGAAATGATCAGAAAAATGTACTCTATCTGAATATACCATTTTCAATCATGTTTGAGAAAGTTGATTTTTGAACATTATTTGAATTTGTTTAATTCATTTAAAATGGAAAAATAAGTTTTTATTCAATAAAATTAGAAAATTAAAAGTTATATACCAAATTGCTCAAAATGACAAATGCAACCTAGTTATGATGTTTTCAAACCCATTTGAGTTTTTAAAATTGTGCTTACTTACAGAATCGCCCGAAACCCCCTCGAGGGTCTATTTCGGGGCTAATTTCAACTTAATCGCACAATTTCCATATGAACCCTAGCAACCCAAAGAACATGTTTAGGGCTTCTTTAAGTGCATTAACTTGCTCATGCATACATATTGCGCATTGCATCGATGCCATGTTTGATTGTTGTTTCTCTTTCGGTGTTTCGCTTTTGATCGGTAGAACGCGACCCCGAAGAGAAGATCGACAACGCCATGGCGAATACTTGATCCTAACCGACAAGTCAAGCACATATTCCTGAAGACTTTCTCTGGTTTTCTTGAAGCAAGGCAAGCATAACCTCTTATCTGCCATATATGATTTCGAAAGACTTTTCATTCTCGTACAAATGCATTCGATTCCAATGTATCTTGAGTCAGTAGATAGAGTTATCCTATTTATTTGCATAACCCAGATATCATGATTCAATACTCCTAGCAGACATAGGATTTGTTTGTGTGTATCGCCAGAGCCTCAAATATGCCATGCTTAGTCATACATGTCTGTTGATATCTGCTCCATCCGGTTGATGAATCAGAGTTACGAAATAATCTAGTATGGCAGGAAGTAGTGGTAAGTTAAAGAGATGTTTGATTAACATGACTTAAAGGTGTGGATGACGAGACCACAGAGGGTCTGTGGTGGTTGTCTCGTTCATGCCCCTAGGAGCGAGTTCTCGTCTTCGAGCCAAGACTGAGCGTGCATCCACACGAGGGATTGGATTCCCCTCGGTCTCAACTTGCCTAGTTTGTTCCATGAGTTGCCTAGTTCGGGCTTTCCATTTCGATTTGCGGGGATATCAAAACACTTTCAAAACTAGGATGTGGGGATGTATCGGCGCTCTGCGGGTAGGTAACCGTCGAGCATCGCGCACAACGATAGAGACCCGGCAGGAGATGGCCACTCCCTATTGGCGGTCCATCTCTACTCGGAGCGACTCATGGAATAGGAGAAGCAAGGGAAAGGTCGTGGTCAACCTCCATATGCCGGCACTTCCCGGTATAGTGCTAATCATGTGGCATTAAGAGTTGGTTGGTACGTGTGGTTAAAGTTGTACACCCCTGCAGGGTTAAATCTTTTCGAAAAGCCGTGTCCGCGGTTAAGGACGACTTGGTGACGGATTCTGTGATCATAGATAACTTGAACGGAATGACTAAAACTTGTTGATAACGAATGAAGGATGCCTCCTCGGAGATGCCGAGAGGGGTTACCTTGTAGATTGAGTTTCCTGAACAACTTGAGGAGGTGATCTTTGAAGCACGAGGTGCTGATATGTTTGGTGGATTAAAAAGATGATGATTTCAGTAGTTGAGTAGCTTTCTCATCTGTTTTCAAAATGCTCCATTAGACGTGCTATTCCTCCCTCAACTTGGAAAACAAGGATGGCTTTACGCAAAACAACCTTCATAACTCTTTCTAAAAGAAGCAGATATATAATAGGTTAACTAAGTCTTGTTGAGTACCTCCCGTACTCATGTTTGCTTCAACTTGGTTCAGGTGGAGTTCCTCATTGCAGTGGTGAATCAACGTGGACATCGACGAGTAGTTTGGGGTTCCCAGGTAGCAGCCTGGAATCTATGGGCTGGGACGTCGCCTTATGTTGCGGCCTCTTAGGCCTTTTTGGTTCTTGTTGATTAGCAACATAATTTGCTTTCCGTTGTCTGATGTAATGTTGGGTCGTGTGATCTCTGCTTGTAAGCTATACTCTAGTAACACATGTTTAATACAACTTCATGTCTAGAGTGTTGCTTTGATCGGTTGTTGGTTTCGAGCTCATTGTTATACGGTTTTGGCTATGCCTGCATAGTTGTCGCAGTCGAGGGGTTGTGGAGCCGATGATCCATGTCTGAGCCCGCCTGTCGATATGATCGGCCTGGGGCGAGGTAAACCCAGTAACCCTCGATTGTTGTTGCACTTTCTGGACACATAGCAGCTCTGTATAACTTTGGTCCCGTTCCTTCAGCTTCATCCGACCCGTGGACGCTTGGGTATGCATAGTTGGTTATGACTAGCATGGATACAAGGAGTAGTAGACCGGGGATCCGGACTACGTGCCGATGAATCCGGTCTGCCTGCCGTTGTTTGTTGCGGCCGGGGCTGGTAACCCTGAAGCCCTTGTGAGTCCATGGCTAGGAGCACATAACAGTATGTATATCTCTGGGTCCGGGGTCTGACATGTGCGTAGCAAGAATGAGCGGCATCTTAATCGTGAAAGGTTTGCCCATCTGAGGGTGCCCGTTCGTGCAGGGTCTGAGGACAGGATCACTCCTTCCAAGGAGTGGAAGTCAAAGCAAGGCAATGCATGGATTGATCCAGATCTTCTTGATGATGCTACTACTTCTCACAAGCCTTGGACTCATGGTGAGACTGACGATGAGGTCGAAGATGTGGACTCTGAGGATGAGCGTGCTCTCTGCAGCCCTGCTAGTGCCTCTAGCCCCGGCGAGTGACCTCCAGGGACGTTAGCATCACATCTTCCCTTTTTGGTGTCTTGATGCCAAAGGGGGAGAGAGTTCTATTTAGGATCGTATCATTTTCTTGTGTTGTGTTTGTGCTATCAAACTTTGTGTGGTGTGTGGTTGAACCATTTGGTGTTATGGATTTGGATTTTATGGTTATTATCGTTTTTCCTTAAGCAAGTATTCATATTGTTATATCTTTTGTATCCTTGATAGGTCTTAAAGAGTTAGGGGGAGCACACATTCTAAAAGAGAACAAAGTTTGCCTCATTAAGCAAATTTTCTTGATGCATCACTCTCTCTCGAAGTGCTCGTCCAAAATTCTTTAGACCTCTCTTAGTGGTGTTGTCATCAATCTCCAAAAAGGGGGAGATTGAAAGTGCATTTGCATCTTTGATCTCTCTTAGGTTTTGGAGTTAATAACAACACTACTAAGTATCTAACAGTGCGTCAAAGTATTTCAGGAAATATCAACTATACGCAAAAAGGTGAAGAGAATTCCAAGACAAAGCCACCAAGTTCAACATGACTCAGCGGTAGTATCGGGCTCCCCAGCGGTAGTACCGCTCTGCACAGCAAGCGGTAGTATCGCGCCCAGTACCGCCAGAGTGAAAATGTGTACTGTTTTCAGCGGTACTGCAGCAGTACCGGCTCGGTAGTACCGCTGTGGTCACATTGATCTTCAAGAAAATCCTTGCTCAACGGTAGTACCGTTACTGACTGGCGGTAGTACCGCTGCTTCCAGGAAGCGGTAGTACCGCCCTCGGTACCGGCCCTTCTACCGCCAGCAAGGATTTTCTCACGGTAACTTTTACGGTACTAGGGCGGTAGTACTACCGCCAGCCACTTTGATTTAATTCGAAGTTGTGGCCAGCGGTAGTACCGGTGTGCACCCGCGGTAGTACCGCTTCTGGAGTACCACGATACTTTGGCGGTGGTACCGCTCGCGCCCAGTGTCTGGGACATCCCAGTACTGCTCACGTTGCCAGGTAGCGGTAGTAACGCCAGGCACGAAAAAGGGTCAAACGGCTAGTTTGGGGAGGGGGCTATAAATACCCCATACCCTTCTTCCCCAAAAAGTTGCTCGCTCCAGCACTGAAGACAAGCATTTATTGAGCCTCCAAACTTAGATTTCTCTCAATCCCTCCACCCAAACTTGTTGATACTTGGAGGATTAAAGGAGAAGGCCCCAATCTACATCTTCACCGAGGACGTTCTTCATTTCCCTCACTCTATCTTGAGGGATCTAGCCTAGGGTTTCCTCTTGTGGAGAACCTAGGCATCTTGCTACTTGTTGGTGATTTGAGATTGTTGGGAGCCCCCAATTTCGTTGTGGGTGTGTGCCCCAAGCTAATTTGTAAAGGATTTGATTCCCGCCTAAAAGGGGATCAATAGTGGAAGGTGGACTAGGCCTTTGTGGCGGGGTTCATCGGAGAATAGGGTGAGGCCTTTGTGGCGTTGAGTAGGCCTTTGTGGCGAGCTCACACCCCTCCAACGAGACGTGCTCCCTTAACAAGGAGGAACTCGGAATACATCGCGTCTCCGTGTGCTTCATATCGGTTACTTCGTTCCCTTCCTCCTTTACTCTTGCTTGTATTATTATTGTGCTCGCCTTTTCATATAGGTAAATTCACCCTAGTTGCATCTTATAGACAATTTACCTTTGTGTCAAGCCTAATTTTTAAAGAAAAATTAGAATTGGTCGTAGCACCTATTCACCCCCCCTCTAGGTGCCTATACTTTACTTTCACTTATGCCAAGTTGATTGTAGTCTTTATTTGCATATGTTATTTGTGATCTTGCATGCTCTTCGTTGCTAGTGGTTATTCTGGCCAAGTAGTTGCTAGTGACTCCAAGAGGGAGTATTTATGCTCGATAGTGGGTTCATGCCTCTTTGTTGCCTTGCTCGAGTGACTGAAACGTGAAGGGGGAGGATGTGTTGTTGCCATTAGGGAGAAACAGCGGTGAGAGTGCCCGCATGCATAATCATTGCTTACATTACACACTTTGTTTAATGCAATTATCTGTTGCTTGCAACTTAATACCCGAGGGGGTTCTGATGATAACCTGACGGTGGATTATTAGTCATAGATGCAGATGGATGTCGGTATATGTATCTTGTTGTAACGCCCACACTAAATAGCATAGTAATATTCATGTCATATTGTGCACTACTGTGCAACCTCTATTTGTCAATTGCCCAGCTGTAATTTGTTCACCCAGCATGCTATATTTTATGGAGAGACACCACTAGTGAAACTATGAACCCCGGTCCATTTTTCCACACTGTTAAACAAACCACAACATTTTCCTGCTTTCTTTACTTTCTGCAAGCATACACTATTTTTCCACACTATACGTCTAATCTTTGTTTATAGCAAGACCGGTGAGATTGACAACCTCACTATACTGTTGGGTCAAAGTATTTTGGTTGTGTTGTGTGCAGGTTCCACGTTGTTGCTGACACCGGTGAAGCGCCGGCACCACCGTCAGTGGCATCGACCTTCCGAAGATTCTCTTTCTCCTACTGGATTGATAACCCTGGTTCTTAACTAAGGGGAAAACTTCCTACCGTTGTGCTCATCACAGCCTCCTCTTGGGGTATCCCAACGAGTGCAAGATCTGCACCATCAAGGACTTTTTCCGGCGCCGTTGTCGGGGAGAAGGAAGGCTTCTAGCAAGGGAGTCTCTCACTCTCAATCTCTTTATTTTGTTTTTTGTCTTGTTTTTATTTTTATCTTATTTTTATTTCTCTATATCAAAAACACAAAAAAATTAATTTATTTCTCTATATCAAAAACACAAAAAATTAGTTCTTATTCTAGTTGTTATTTTTTGCTTTATTATGCTTTCTATCAATGCTTGATGTCTTTGAAACTAGATCTTTTAGGCAAGGTGGGTTCACGGATGAACAAAAAAAACATTATAAGGAACACCGCTTGTCACAAAAAGGGATACACTTACGGGAGCAAATTAATAAATTGCATGACTATGCTAAAAACTTGTGCTCTACTTATAATGTTACTTATTGCTTTGATAAATCTTGTTGCTGTAGGAGGTATAAACACCTCCCTTTTCAATGTGAGTATAATGATAATGTTACCATATCTTCTTATGTTAAAGGGAAATTATGAATTATATGATGTGGAACAAATTGAAGAATTTATTGCTTGGAAGGGTGCATTCGAAATTGCCTATTTGCTTGAAAGTATTGATGATGCACCTTATAAATATGAGATTTATGCTATACTTGAATATTTCTTTGATAATTACAAGGATTCTAATTACTACATAATGGAATATCTTAATAAATGATCTCAACCTAAGGAAGAGACTAATGCCTTGCAGGAACCTATGGAAGAAGAAACTGCTGAATCTGGAAGCTCATTGGATGAAAAAGAGGAGGAGAGTGATGATCAAGAGGAGGAAGAATGGAGCTACCCATGTCAAACTCCCAATGATAGAAATTCTTTAACTCATACATTATTTGATGAAATTGATACTTTCTATACTTGTGACCTTGATACTACTATGAATGAAACTTGTGAGAATGATATCGCTGCTGTTATTTATGATAATCCACGCTACTTGCATAAATCTTATGATAATGCTCTTGATGATGGTCCTATGTTACTTGATGTTATAAATCATAATACTACTGAAAATAGGATTGCTATAATGTGTCCTATACCTTTTAAGAGTGACCAATTATCTTGTTTTGCTATTGCTAAAGTGGGAAAAAAGACGAGCCGATTTTAAATTTTGATCCCACTGTTTTTGAGCTTGATATGAATTGTGTACTTTTAGACCATGAAAAACATGCTTTATATGATAATTAAGTTGTTGAGTTTGTTTATGATGCTACTGAAAATTATTATGATAGCGGAAAATTTGGTTGTAGGAATTTTCATGTTACTAAAACACCTCTCTTTGTGTTGAAAGTTTTGAAATTGCTCTTGTTCTACCTTCTCATGATTTTTAGTTTCAGCCTCTTTAATTAATTTATTTACAAGATTCCTATGCATGGAAAGTGGGTTAGACTTAAATTTGTTCTATACTTTCTTATTGATGCTCTCTTTTTCTTAATTCATATTTCTCATGTGAGCATCTTCTTGCCCTTTTATGCCTAGCTGAAAGGCGTTAAACAAAAGCGCTACCGGGAGACAACCCGTTTTATTTTGCTGCTTTCTTTCAGTTTTCCTTTATTTTCTTTGGTGTGCTTTGCACCTGGGTGGTGTATATTTCCTTAGCAACCCCTCTGTATCTTTTCTTTTGAGTTTTTTTTAGCCAAGTAAAGCCACTAGTGGAAAATTGAGCCTATATTTCGGATTTCTGCGCAGGAAACAGATTTCTGTTGTCCACTGTTAATTCCATTAAAAATCACATAAAATTCAAAATTACCTGAGCTTTTTTGTGATTAATCCTTAGTTATATACGCAACTTTTCTTAGAATACCACTTTTAGATTTGAGCAATAAAAGATTTTTGAAAAAATTGATCTTTACCTGCTGTTCTGTTTTCACGCATTTCTGCCATTTATCGCATTTGCATCTTAATCTCTTTATTTTGGTGTTCTTTTGAGAAAAAAAGTTCTAAAATAAGTTGTGACAGTAGCTAATGTGTTTTTGAGTGTTATACTTGTGTTGAAACTGAACCATGTGTATTTATTATTTCGATTGCACTAACGTTGCTAATGAAGATCGTGAGAATTTTGTTGTGAAGGAAGTTTTCAAGGGTCAAGAGAAAAGGATGATATGATGTGATCAAGAAGAGTGAAAAGCCTAAGCTTGGGGATGCCCCGGTGGTACACCAATCAAGTTCCAAGAAGACTCAAGCGTCTAAGCTTGGGGATGCCCAAGGCATCCCCTTCTTCATCAACAAATTATCAGGTCACTTCTAGTGAAACTATATTTTTATTCGGTCGTATCTTATGTGCTTTACTTGGAGCGTCTTTTTTTTTTCCAGTTTGCTTTTGCTTTTGCTTTAAATTTGTTTTTAATTTCATAATAAGCTTGGTTGGACCCTAGCATTCTTTTATTGGAGAGTGACATGCTCCGCTTTTTCTTGAGAATACGTTGTATTATTTGTGTCTGTCTAGCTGCTGCATTTATTCGGCTCCTGTTTTGCATGCATCTCTTATTAGAGATGTTAGTTTTAGTAGTATTATTTGAGTACTATCGTGTTTGCTTGCTGTATCATAAAGATTATTTTTGTTAAAGCATGTTCTGTTTGGTGCTTGTTGGGAGAAACAAAAAATTGTTGCTTGAAGTAGAATTTATAACAGTACTAGTAGAAGCTTGTATAGACTGTGGCTAGAACTTTTTCATGCCATGTTAAATGTTATTTTAGTTTTAAAGCCTTGTGATTATTGAGTAGCTTGATTAGCCTCAAATAGCTGAGAGTGTTTAATATGTATTGAAAGATTCATGAGTTGTTCTTGTCATAGTAAAACATCAATATATGGTATTCTCTTTCGAATGTTTTATTTGGTTGACTTGGCGCATGCTCACACCATGTTTATGACTAAAAACCATTCACGAATATCCTACATGACCACTTAGTTTTTGAACCTGTGATACTATTTATGTTTTAATTAATGATGCTTATGTCGCTATGCATGATTATGGCTCTTATGCGCTCTTGATTTGTCGCTCCCAGTATTTTGCTAGCCTCCACATGTACTAAGTATGAGCTCTACTCGTGCATCCAAAATCCCTTAAAACAAAGATTTTCCCATTGTGTACACCATACCTACCTACATGTGGTATTTAACTGCCATTCCAAAGTAAATTGCTCATGTGTTACCTTTAAAACCTTCAAAATTACTCCTGCTTTATGTTCCTATTTTTGCTCATGAGGACGTAAATAGAGAATTTTTATCTCACTTGTTGATTGGATTTCACACCCTGGACTAGTGTCTTCATACACTTATCCAAATGATAGAAGAGCTGGCAGCGGGGTTCCTAGCCCCAAATTAATGTAAAGAAATTATCTTCACTATTTTTGCCCCTGATTTATCAGTCAAAGCATAATTGTGTAAAAAAAGAGAAACATGGATGACCTTCTATACCAGTTGCGTCCTTCACCATGGGATCCGCTCTTGTGAATCCAGTTGACTTGTGACGTACTGTATTTTCTGTTTACCATTCGTTGACATTAGCATACATCTCCCAAAATATAGACATTCCTCCACAAATGTCAAACTTTTAATACCTCTGTTTAATAAAATAAAATCTCTATCACATGAGTGATCCTGCTTCCCTCTGCGAAGGGCCTTTCTTTGACTTTTATGTTGAGTCTCCATCTTCTAACTTTATGCACAGTTGAGAGAGCATTTTTGCCATTCTGAGTTATATGTGCATTTGTACCATAAGAATCAATAATTACTTCATGATGTGATATCATTTGTTCTTAAATTATTTGTTCTAGTATTCCTCTTGAAATTTGAAGTTGTCCTGGCGTTTATGTTTTGCCCCACTCTTAAGGACTATCGAAATATCACTTTGTCATGCTTTCTCTATACCTGAAACAAACGTTTACCTTTCTTTGCATTATTATTCATGATCCTTTATTTGAGTTACTCTTCGTTATGCAAAGTAATTCCTATGCTTTATTATTAAAGTTTTATTTATCATGCCTGTGTTTAAAGTTTTATGATCTCAGCGTGCATATGCTTTTACATTAGATTGATCAAGTTTGTGTTAGTAGCATGACACCTCAGAAATTATTGTTTTATCGTTTACCTACTCGAGGACGAGTAGGAACTAAGCTTGGCCATGCTTGTTACGTCATAAATGTATCCCTAATTTGTGATGCTCCATGATCATATTATGCCAATTGCTACATGTTTTCTCCCTTATTTATAGCATTTTCATAGTTTTCCGGACTAACCTATTAACAAGATGCCACAGATCCAGTTCCCTGTTTTCTGTTGTTTTTTAGTTTCAGGAAAGTTGTTCTGGAAATATTCCCGGAATTGGAAAATTCGAAAGCCGGAAGTCCTATTTTCCCCGGAAGCATCCAGAAGACCGAAGAGGAGCCGAAGGGGGGCAGCAGGTGGAACACACCATAGGGTGGCGCGGCCCCCTGGCCACGCCATCTATGGGTGTGGGGTCCCCCCGGCCTCCACCGCCTTCGTCCTTTCGCCTATTTAAGCCCCCCGGATGAAAAACCCTAGGTACCTGATCAAAATCCCCGAAAAAGTTCAGCAGCCGCCATAACCGTTAACCCCAGATCAGGGGGGTTCCGAAGCTGTTTCCGGCACCCTGACGGAGAGGAGATCATCACCGGAGGCCTCTTCATCACCATGCCTGCCTCCGGAGTGATGCGTGAGTAGTTCATCCTTAGACTACGGGTTTGTAGCTCTAGCTAGATGGTTGTCTTCTCCTCATATGCCTCCATGTTTAGATCTCGTGAGCTGCCTATCATGATCGATATTGATATTATGTAATTCTCTGTGCTGTGTTTGCTGGGATCCGATGAATATTGACCTTATGCCAAGTTGATTATAGTCTTTATTTGCATATGTTATTTGTGATTTTGCATGCTCTCCGTTGTTAGTGGTTATTCTGGCCAAGTAGTTGCTAGTGACTCCAAGAGGGAGTATTTATGCTCGATAGTGGATTCATGCCTCCTTGTTGCCTTGCTCGAGTGACCGAAACATGAAGGGGGAGGATGTGATGTTGCCATTAGGGAGAAAACAATGGTGAGTGTGCCCTGAGGGGATTCAGATGATAACCTGAGGGTGGATTATTAGTCATAGATGGAGATGGATGTCGGTCTATGTATCTTGTTGTAATGCCCGCACTAAATAGCATAGTGATCTTCATGTCATATTGTGCACTATGGTGCAAACTCTATTTTTCAATTGCCCAGCTATAATTTGTTCACCCAGCATGCTATCTTTTATGGAGAGACACCATGAGTGAAACTACGAACCCGGTCCATTTTTCCACACTATTAAACAAACCACAACATTTTCCTGCTTTCTTTACTTTCTGCAAGCATACACTGTTTTTTCACACTATACGTCTAATCTTTGTTTTCAGCAAGACCGGTGAGATTGACAACCTCACTGTACCGTTGGGGCAAAGTATTTTGGTTGTGTTGTGTGCAGGTTCCACGTTGTTGCTGACACCGGTGAAGCACCATCACCACCGTCAGTGGCATCAACCTTCCGAAGATTCTCTTTCTCCTACTAGATTGATAACCCTGGTTCTTAACTAAGGGGAAAACTTCCTACCGCTGTGCTCATCACAACCTCCTCTTGGGGTATCCCAACGAGTGCAAGATCTGCACCATCATGCACCATAGGCGAAAAAGGCAACTCCTTGAGGCCTAGAAGAGAACCAAACTCATCAAGTGTGGCGGTACACTTGACACCACCACTCATCCATGTCATAGACCGAGGACCTTCCACGAAGTGAACGGTTGAATAGAATTCCCGAAGAAGCTTGGGTGCAAAGGGACGATCTGATACGTTGCAAACGTATCTATAATTTTTTATGCTCCCTGCTTGTTTTTTATCCAATGCCTTTATGTTTTCCACATGCTTTCCTTCGTTTTCCGGATGTTTTCATACACTAACCTATTAACAAGATGCCCCAGGCCAGTTATTGTTTTCTATTGTTTTTGTATTTTAGAAAAGTTCTTAATGAAATATTCTTGGAAAGGGCTGGAAATCCACGAAGATCATTTTTTACCCGGAACAAAGATAGAGTCCAAAGGAGACCCAGAGGGGAGCCAGGTGTCCCCCGGGGGGTGCCAGGCATGGCCCCACCCTAGGCCACGCTTGGTGGGCGCCTAGGCCACTGCCTCTCGACGCCTCTTCGCCTATAAATTGCCATTAACCCTAAAAAGTTGGGGGATGGAGATATTTTTCACGAAACATAAAGAGAGGCGTCGTCACCTCAAAATTCCAATCTAGGGCTTCTGCGGCCCTCTTCCGACACCCTGCCGGAGGGGGGAATCATCACCGGATGCCTCTTCATCGCCATGATTGCCTCCACGATGATGCGTGAGCGGTTCATCTCGGGACTACAGTTCCATAGCAGTAGCTAGTTGGTAGTTCTCTCTGTTATGCCTCCATGTTTAGAGTCTCGTGAGCTGCCTCACATGATTGAGACCACCGTTATGTAATTGCGCATGTTGTGTTTGCTGGGATCCGATGAACCATGATATTACGATGATTTTGTTCATGTCAAACTGATATGCTTCACTTATATCTTTAGAGAGTTTTAATGTTGTCTTGCAATGCTCTCCGATGTTTATGATTACCTTGGCCATGTAGTTGTTTTCACCTCCAAGAGAGGGTTTATATGCTAAATAGTGGGTTCATGCCTCGCTTACATTTGTGCTCGAGTGACAGAAACGTGACGGGTGGGGGATGTGATGTTGCCACCAGGGAGAAAATAGTGGTGCTCTTGTCTAAGGACGAGAACCATTGCTTACATTACGTACTTTACTTAATGCAATTGTCTGTTGCACACAAAGCAAGCATTTCATTGTTGCAACTTAATACTAGTTACCAGATAGATTTCCTGGATAGCTTTCTTGATCTGGACGATTAGATATGGTTGCATGCTGGATAGCGGTCCATATGTCTTGAGCTATATCTCGTCATAATAGCATTGTTATACATTCATGACTTGTCAATTTCCCAATTTCAATTTGTTCACCCAACATGTTTGTTTTCTTTGGAGAGATGCCACTAATGAAACTATGGCCCCCGGTCCAATTTTCCTCGTTAATACAACCTTCTTTCATCATTGTTTTGTTACAACACCGTTTTTACTTGTATTATATTTCATTACTCTATACGTTTAATTCTCTAGTTTTCAGCAAGGAGAGAAGACTGACAACCTTCTTGGAAAGTTGGGGACAAGAGAGAGTTTGTGTGTTGTGTGCAGGTTCCACGCTTGTTGACGTGACAGACAACAAGCAACCTTCTCCAAGTCTTTGAGGTCATACTGGTCGATAAACCCTGGTTCCACAATTGGGGGAAATTTCTGCTCGACTACATCATACCTTCCTCTTGGGGTAACCCAACAAGCGTGTGATCATGTTGGTACGTCTCAAACGTATCTATACTTTTTGATGCTCGATGCTTGTTTTCTATCCAATACCTTTATGTTTTCACTTGTTTTTCCTCATTTTCCGGATGTTTTATGGAATAACCTATTGACAAAATGCCACAGCGCCAGTTCCTGTTTTGTGCTGTTTTTTATTTCAGAAAAGTTGTTCTGGAAATATTCTCGAAATTGGACGAAACAAAACCCTAGGGTCCTATTTTTTCCTGCACGTCAACAGAGTCCAAAGGAGACCCGGAGGGGGCAATGAGGTGGCCACACCATCTGATGGCGCGCCCCTGGCCGTGCCACCACATGGTGTGGGCCCCTTGGGCGCCCACCGACATCGCCCTTTCACTTACTTATTCCCCCCGACGCAAAAACCCTAAATCATCCAGCCTCCATCCACGAAAAGTTCCGTAGCTCCGCCGCCATCGCAGACCAGTTTCGGGGGATAGAAATCTCTGTTTCGGCACCCTGCCGAGACGGGGAAGTGCCCTTGGAGCCATATCCATCGACTCCACCGCCATCTTCATCGCCGTTGCTGACTCCCATGATGACGAGGGAGTAGTTCTCCCCCGAGGATGAGGGCTCTAGCGATAATTATGTGTTTCATCTCTCTCTCCCATGGTGTGATCTTTATGTGATCATGAGCTTTGTAATCTAGTTGAACTAGAAGAATACCCCGCGCGTTACAACGGCTATCTCTTTTAAAAAAAATCTATAAATAAAATGGGTATAAGGTGTATGAAATATTTCATTATCAAGATTCAGTTAATCACATAATCGATATACTAAATTTAATTCGCGTGAAATTGTTGTATATTTCGAGAAATAAATATTTGTGACATGCATAAGTATATGGTTGAAACAAGATGGCATGGTTATGTGGCATGAAAATATGTAATATCACAATTATTAGTGGAGATGGCATGGCTAATTGATTGGCTAAAATGGTGAGTGATGTGGATAGCTTGCATGTTGAGATAGAAAAATCATAAATGCATCTTAGTGGGGTTTTGCTTTATAAGAAGTATAGATAAGTAGATGTTACTCTTCATCTATTATGCTACTCAAGTGGTTTGTTAACAAGATCTCCGAAGACACCTTTGTTCCCCGGTGTAAAGGTGACAGTGTGTGCACCGTGTGTGGCTTATCATGATTTATATATTTTGTGTTGGACGGCCCTATGAAATTGTGGTGTTTGTATGGAACCATCTAGGGATCAAGGTGACAGTGTGGGGTTACCTAGATGGGGAATGCTACTTTAAGGTGTGCTTTCATAGCCCTACGCAATGAATTGGTGTTCGTTATCCAACCGGAGAGTGGTTCGGAGTAGCATAGTGAAGAGATGATATTTATTTATTCAATTATGTTATTATTGTTGAGAGTGTCCACTAGTGAAAGTATGATCCCTAGGCCTTGTTTCTAAGCATTCAAACACCGTGTACAACTAGTTCTGCTACATGTTTGCTTGCTGCCATTTTTATTTCAGAATGCTATTATCACTTATAATCATCCATATTACTTGTATTTCACTATCTCTTCGCCAAACTAGTGCACCTATACAACTGAAAATTGTATTAGGAGTGTTGGGGACACAAGAGACTTCTTGTATAGTAATTGCAGGGTTGCTTGAGAGGGATATCTTTGACCTCTACCTCCCTGAGTTCGATAAACCTTGGGTGATTCACTTAAGGGAAACTTGTTGTTGTTCTACGAACCTATGCACTTGGAGGCCCAACACTGTCTACAAGAATAGAAGCGTGCGTAGACATCAAGCTCTTTTATGGCACCGTTGCCGGGGAGGTAAGGTAAAAGGTACTCACATCCTCTTGTTGGTGTGTGAGTGCTCGAAGTTAGTTCCTTTATATTCTGCAATTAAATCTTTTTGTTTCTTGTTTTTATTTTCGCTAGTTAGGCTTATTTTTTACTTGTTCCTTGTTTCTATCTTTATGCTTAATGGAAAACAACAAAAATATGAGAGCGCTTTATAATCTCTATATTGAATTAGGACATGATGCTTTTCAAGAGAAAATTAAAAAACATATCGAAGTTTGTTTGCATAATAGTGATAGAAATGTTATTAGCGTTAATTCTTTGAACACCATTATTTCTAATGCTATGGAAAAGTCTAAGCTTGGGGAAGCTAGTTTTTATGAAAATGATCTTTTTAGTTCCCCATCTTTAGAGCATAAAATTTGCTCTGATGATACTTTATCTCCCACATGTGATAATTCTAATGATGCTTTTGATATTTTAAATCCACCTTCTAAAAGTATTCCTTTTAAAATATCTATGAAAATTGTTGAACGTGTTATGAATAACTGCTACTTTGGAGATGGAACTATCCATCCTGGTGATCATTTACTCTTTATACATGAATTATGCGAGTTGTTCAAGTGTACAGGTATTTCAATGGACCAAATCAAGAGGAAGTTATTCTCTTTATCACTTAGGGACAAAGCAAGGGAGTGGTATGAGCTACTAGATGATCCTCATCATTCATAGTGAAAGGAGCTTGAATCTCTCTTTTAATCTAAATTTTATCCTCCTCATGAGCTGCATTTGCATAGGAATTGCATTTATAATTTTCGTCCTTGTGATGGAGAAAGCATTGCTCAAGCTTGGGGGAGACTAAAAATATTAATACTCAAATGTCCTAACCATGAGATTCCTGAGGAAATCATTGTTACTAATTTTTATGCAAGGCTTTCAGGCCATTGCAAGGATTATCTTGATGCCTGTTCAGAGGGTTCTTTCACAAGTAAGAACTTTGAAGCTAAGTGGAATCTTCTTGAAACAATTCAAAACAATACTGAAGATTGGGATAACTACAAAGGTAAAGAACCAGGTGATGACCCACAAGTATAGGGGGTGTATCGTAGTACTTTCGATAAATAAGAGTGTCGAACCCAACAAGGAGCAGAAGGTGTTGACAAGCAGGTTGGATAGAGGATTCACTGTAAACACTAGCAGACGGGGTTTTGGTGGTTTTTGATATAGCAGATATATAAAGTGCGAGTAAATAAAACACAATAATAATAACTGCAGCAAGTGGCCCAATCCTTTTTAGAGAAAAGGACAAGTCGGTTGGTTTACTTATGGTTACTAAACGTTCTTGAGGACACATGGGAATTTCGTCAAGCGCTTTTGCTTCATACAGTTGATTAATATTTATTGTTTTGATAGGTGTTGTGTGGGTGAACCTATGCTAATGCACTGCCCTAATAGGACTAATACATACTTGTGATTACACCCCTTGCAAGCATCCGCAACTATATTGAAGTAATTAAGATAAATCTAACCACGACTTTAAACTCTGGGATCCTACACTCCCTCGTGCATCGGTTTCCTAATGGGGGTTTAGGTTTCTGTCACTCTGGCAACCCCACAATTAGTAGTCAAATACACAATGCATCCCTCTAGGCCCATAAAGGTGAAGTGCCATGTAGTCGGCGTTCACATGACACCACTAGAAGAATAACACCACAACTTAAATATCAAACTAGTAAATATTACTTCAACATAATTCCACTACTAATATCTTGACTTCTCCCATGTCCTCAAGAACTAAACGAACTACTCACAAGACATCATGGATCATGATCAAAGGTGATATAATGATGAATAACAATCTGGTCATAAAGTGCAAACGCCGATAAATCTCGTAAGCATCAACTACAAACAAGTAATCCACACCGGGAGAGAGATCTAGTGAAGAACAACGATATAGAACCGTAATTGTTACAGTGGGACGGAGGTGGATGGTGAGGATGATGGTGCTGGTGGTGATGATGATGACGATGATGATCTTGATGATGCCCGGAGCGATGACGGTGACGATGGCGATGATTTCCCCTCTCCGGGAAGGAATTTCCCCGGCAGATTTCTCCCTACCGGAGATCTTTTTCTCTCTCTATTGTTTTCCGCCCCAAGGAGGCGGAACAATATTTCCTCGATGGCTCCTCAAGTCTTAGGAGCATTGTTGTAAGCAAAACCAAAAGCATTCTCATTGATTTTATCTTTTAGTTTAGATGCTTCGGTATCTTCCTTCGAAGGTATAGGGTTTCCTTCATCATCTAAGACAATATTTTCAGATGAGTGACTAGATGAAGATGTCATTTATTTTATTAGTCCCTCCATCCTCTTTTCTGAGTTCTTAATCATGGTTTGAATAGCATCCATGGTGACATGATCTTCCATCCTCCTCTTTAGGCGGTGAAGCCTTTAATAAAGAGACGACACTCTCATACCAATTGAATGATCTAGAGGGTTAACTAGAGAGAGAGGGGGATGCATATGCTAACTACAATTTTTACTTGTTTTTCGATTAAAGGTTATTGCTCAAGTATAGATTGTATATATTATGCAACTAGGTGAAAATCCTATATGATGAGCAAATAATACTAGCACAAGATATTCAAGTAACTAAGCTAGTAGCAATAAGTAAAGGTAAGTTGAGGAATAACCAAACACAATGACGCGGAGATTTATCCCGAAGTTAACTTCCAAATGGAAGCTAATCTCCGCCGGAGCGGTGCGGTGCCACCAAAGTGGAACATCGAGTAGCCATGAAATGGCACATCATATCTCCTTCGTGTCCAACTACCAAAGTGAATGAGGTACGAATCACTATGTTGTCGTTGAGGTTGACAAGTAGAACCTTTACAAGGATGAGACACACTCCACAACTTGGAGGGTCCTCACCAAATCCCGGAAGCCTCCAAGACTCAAAGCAACAAGATCCACGGGCTCACAAAGCTTCTATGACACCAACAAGGCTCTAAGTTCCAATGAACTAAGAGCGAAAAGATTCTAGGTTCCAATGAACCAAGAACCTGAAGATCCCTAAGGGATTAGTGGGTTGGTGACAAATCGGTTTGGTGGAGTTCTAAATCTAGTGGTTCTCCTCCAAATCCCAAGAGATCAAGGGATTTGCTTGGGTATTTGGGGAGATATATGATTTTTTGGTTGGTCACAAATGGTGGAGAGAGAGAGAGTTTCAAGTGGCACCTTATAAAGATATAAGAAGACCCATTTTATAGCAGGGGAGAAAAATTGGTCGTTTGAAGGGGAATATTTCCCAGCAGGAAACCTGGCCTTGGACCCGGCCTGGCCAGCTCCAGCGTAGATGAACCCGACCAGGGCACAGGGAACCCGGCCTAGGCTGGACAACCAGAAGACCCGACCTTGTGTGAAGGGAGCCCGTCCTAGGCCGGCTTTGCAGTGGGTGGGCCAGCAAGGGGCCCGAGCAGCCCGGCCTCCACAGAGCCAGCTCTGCCTAGGCCGGCTAATCTGCGCTAGGCCGGTCAGCACACAGAGCACCCCGGCCTAGAGAACGGCCAGGCCGGCCTGGCAAACTCTTCTTTTATCCTTTCTTCTTGTTGTCTTCTCATTGTTCCATTTGCACTTTGAGGGTTCATTTCAACCATTTGCAGTATTTTATATTTCTAAACAACACTTTGAGAAAATGATTAAATCTTTCGAGTGTTGTAATTAAACACCCAAATAAGATTAGGGGACACGTGTCCTTTCGGTAAGCTATGCACATAGTTGACACATTTGCTATCCTAGTTTCATCGATCAGCACAAGAGGTCACGATGTATGGTGAATAACAATGGTTGTGTACATATTCCGCGTATATGTTTCCTTTCTTTTGAATTGTCATCTTGTCTAATTCACATTTTGTCCCGTTTATTTTACGTGTGGCATCATATTTGTTTGGACATGAAAGACAACTATGTATAAGTACATGCTTCTCATTTAGTGCAGTAAACAACATTAGTACATTTTTCATGGTTTTCCTTTCACATGAATTATTCACACGACGACCACCTGCAAGTTAACGATGGTCAACAAAAATAGATCATAAAATAATCTATTCAACGTCCAATTTTGTTCATAACTTGATATTATGACGACGCTCTAGCTCACCGCACTTTGACTGTCCTAATGTTCCCTCTACGACTCAACACAGATAAAACACTCTAATCCTTCTAGTAGTAAATGTTGGAGCTTTCTCGAATTCATATGAAACTTCAGTATACAACTCTTTGTTTTTTTAACACCGAAACCCAATAGACCTGAGATCCAAACAACTGTTCTCCGAAATACCCATTAGCCCATTAACATAGCTACGGATTTAGAGTTAAGTTTTGCCACTACAAACTGTATTAAAGCAAAACGACTTTTTGCTAATTTGAAATCACAATTAAATCATCCATGGATAGGTATGATGATATCTTGTTAAGTATGGTGTTTGATGCAGGCTCATGATTTTCTCTGTGCTATGGTCGTAAAGGCGGGCAATATTACAAATCGTGACCTACCTGGGACCAAGCCACTTATCGATTTGATCTATTTTTGGAGGCCTGTCACAGAAGTGGTTTGTCTGGTTAAATAGGGTGCAATATGGCATGTATTTATTGGTGATAATATTAATGTTTGTCAGTAAATGAGGCCTTGTATTGTCCAAGGCACCATGTTGATTACAAATTTCAGTGAACTCGTCGATACAATGATGTCGAGATTGTCATTCGGATCCCATATGTGAGAACCAGGTCATTTTTAGCATGGCATTTTGAACCCAATGGCTGCTTTCGGTTTGCATACATCATACATGTTGATGGGATTGCTCAACAACAGAAAGTGTCGTGCTAAAAGTTCAAGTGATTATGTTGGCAGGGACAATTTGTGGCGCATGCTATGGAAAGGGTCATGTTCGTCGAAGGTGTATCATTCCCTCTGTAGGTTCTGCCGTAGTAGCTATCTTCTTTATGTATAATTTAGAAAGCGTTGTAATTTATGCAATGGTCCATCATTTCCAAATTATAAGATGTTTTGGTTTTTTGAGTTAAATATTCCGTGTATATGTTCACCTTTGGCTACTTCCGTTCTTGCTTTGCAGCCCATATTCTCAATATAAGACGTTTTGGAAGGTGAAACTGAACTTCCAAAAATTCTTATGCAATATTTAGGAAGGGAGGGAGTACCTGTTTTGTGATCTCTAGCTTGTTTTGTTGCTTAACTAGCTTGCTAGGGTTCCTTTGCCACATCAGAGTGTATCATACAGGGCACGTTTGGTAGCCTGCATGAGCCCAGACCAGGCCCGCTGGGTGCAAAAACTAGCCCACCATTTGGTTGCATGCAAGAAGAATCTTTGACCCACACGAACTTTAAAGCACGTTGGGCCAAGCCCCGGGGGAACGACCGAATCGGCAGTTTTTCCAGAACAAGGCTGAGTGGAACGCAAGCGCGCACACGCGCGTACACGCAGGAGACGTCGCGTCCCTTCGGGAACACGCGCCACACCTCTCTCTCTCCCCGCTCACTCCACTCGCTTCTTTTCCCACATATCTCACCGTCGGCGGTTCCCCCATCTCCTGCAGCAGCGGAACTCGGCGGTCCACATCGTGGGTGGCGACGGAAGCGGACGGTCGGGCGTCTCCTTCCCCGCGACAACGTCGTCGACAGCGCATTCATCGACTCTTCTTCCTCGTCAGCGGGATGTCGGTAAGAGCATCTCCAACCTCTCCCGCACTCGTATGCATTGTAGATCTTTAGATCAGCGTTGTTTCTTCGCGGTAGATAGACATGCATAGTAGATCTAGACTGTTTTAGGGTTCGATCTGTGTGTAGGCCACAAAATGTCATCGTTTTTGACGATTTGGTCTTAGTTCGTGCATTTATTTGCCGCATGCTTTGCTTTCAATCTCATTTACGTTGAGTGTGATCTCATCTTTCATCCGATTTGCATGTTTTGATGAGTCCTTTTTATGAGACATGTTTTGATGAGTCTTTTTCAAAGTTCAAGAAGGCGCTAGGCGTTAATTATGCGTTTTGCCACCGCCTTGCGCTTTTCTGACCAAAGCGACCGCTTAAGCGTAATTATCCGTGATTAAGCGCAATTAAGCGCTAGGCGTTTTGCTATCGCCTAGAGCCTAGGCGTGCTTAAGCGCCCGCCTAGGCGCGCCTTTTTTAACCATGGTCTTTTTTAGGGACATGTTTTGATGAGTCTTCTGGCCAATGATTTAACTTTGCAACCTAGCAGTTGAGGTGTTGGTGTAAAGGATCTTGTGACTTGTTCAAGTGTTGTCCATGTATCATGATCCTTTACTTCCAATACCTAGACAAGCAGTGGTGCGGTAATCTAATAGATGATGCCATCTTCAGGTATAGTTTACCATTTCTTACCGAGTTTTTTTTGCATGCCCTGAAGAATAAGGAGTACACAGTGATCATGGGTCAGGCCCCGCCCTCTAAGAAGAAGAAGACAAACTATGGTTGGATGAAGGAGGAGGTGTCCCCCATCCACTTCTACAAAGTGGTGGTTGCTCCTAACCTTGGCTTGCTCCCTGTCCCGGAAGCCTTCACGTCATACCTGGGTGAGCTGTCGGCGAAGATCAAGCTAAATACGAACACCGACTGTGTCTGGACTATCGACCTGAAGGAGATCAATGGGAGAGCATGCATCGATAGGGGCTGGGCGCCATTTGCGACGACTCACGACATACGCATGAGCTACCAACTCCTCTCCGAGAAGGTAGCTGCCAAGACGTTCAGGGTCGTCATCTTCGACACCACCGACGTCGAGATCGTCAAAATGTGCCCTCTTCACCTAGGAGGGAACGAAGGAGGGAATTTAGGCTAACCTTGAGTGTGTTTGTGTTGTAATAAAGAAATTCCGTACGATCGCAACGAGCTACCCCCGCCGTCCTCGAATAAGTGTACCTCTAGAATTGGTCTTGGCCAAACTTTTGAAACTTTGACCAACTTTATACAAAATAACATCAATTTATACGATAGATATAAAATCCATGTATTATAAAAGTATATTTTAAAAATCTAAGATACCAATTTAATATCATAAATGTTGTTACGTTTTCCAGTAAAGTTAATCAAACTTTACAACAACTGATTTTTTATAAAAGAAAAACATACACTTACTTGAGGACGGAGGGAGTAGGTCCAAGTCTAACTATCTCATGATTTGACAAAGAAAAAAAATCTAACAATAAATAAATAAAGTCTGTTTTTCAGTGTTACAAAAAGTCTTCTGCTTACCTCTAAGAGCCCAGGACGAGAGCCTAAAAAAAAGGAAGGAGAGAGCCCAGGACGAGACGAATCAGAAACGCAGCCCATGTCGACTTTAAGTACGCAACTCGTAGCCCCCCGGCCATGGTCCAACAAGTTGGACCAAATACCACTCGCAAGTAGGAAAATCCCAAAGCGTCATCACCGTGTCTCGGCCATTCCAGGCCAGGTAGCGCGAGGAACTCGGCATTTCCGGTTTCAGCTATCCGGCAAAAAGACTCGCGCCGCCCCTGCTGGTAATGGCGAAAGCAGCGGTGCAGTAGTAGCATGGGAAGGAATGGCCGACAGCTTTGACGCGAGCAAGCCGTGTCCGTCTCATCGTGCTGACTGGATAACACGCTTTATCTGCTAGTCTCGCGTACATTATTGCCCACCTTTGCCTTCCTTTCGGTATTTCTTGGTACTAGTCCTCTCACGGTCACGGGGCCGCGTCATTCCATCCAGGGAAGCGGCTCTTTTTCGTCGTTGTATATTCAAGCAACGGGGTTCTTGGCTACATACACAGGCGCAGAAAGGTACGTGCGTGCTTGCTTCTCTGTTGTTTAAAAGAAAGTAAGCGGTGGCAATTTTGGGCATGTATGTGCTGTAGTGTATGGAACAACATAAACGTGATCGGATGAGGCCAACTTGTTGCGGCTAATGTTCATCGTAATCAGGAAGTTATTTTTGTGTGGGCGGCGGAGAGGGCCGTCCACTGAGATATATACGTCGGATCGCGAGTGCTCAGAGCGGCACTAGCTGCTCACTTGCGTCTGCGCCACATACGTACGCCCCCCACACAGGGCGGGGAATAACTTTTGCTGGTCCCGAAAGGAAATTCTCACAGCTCACGGTCACGGTGCTCCCGATCGACTTGTGTGGTCACGGCTGTACTAACAGGTTAAAAAGGTTGGGAGTACATACAGTGGCACTCCGTGTCTCCATGGATTGTTACGCTGTTGCGTAAATGCCGTCTTAACCTCGCCGCCGCCGGCGTGAGCGGCACATCAATGCACGCATCGGCAGCCGCCTCGAAAAGGATCGAGGTCGATCTAGACGGTACACTGGTACGGAGTACTAGTGTAGTACTACACGGATACGGTTGGACGCATTCACTGGTCAGTACGCAAAGGCAGATCCACCAAGCCAAAATACTCCGGGCTCACGGATCCGGCGGGCGAGCTGAGCGGGATACGCAGGAGTCTGTCTACTAGCAGTACTGGCAAACGGCACGCCATTGACCTGAAGAAAGATACACGTCACGGGACATTCCTCCCCGGCGGCGGTCGTCACGCTTAACGGCCGCTGCAATTAATCCCCCTCCTCCTCTCGGAAAGGAGTACACCTTGGAAAGCCACGGGCCAGCGTATTGCTCATGCTTTCTCGGTTTCTCCCGCCTGCGATCACGCTCGGTGCTTTGCACCCACACAACCGATCTTGTTTGCCGGGTTATCCCTCCACGTCAAAAGACTCGATTTGACTCCGACGGGCGACGGTACTTGTGAGCGACGTAGGAAACCAGCCATGCGCGACTTGGCCGGGAGCACCGTCTACGATCGGTCGAAGCGAACACGGGCCGACGGAGGCGCGAGTGAATGAGCCCGGGCGAGCGCGTCATGTGATCCGGTCAGCCGATCCGCGCGCCTCAGTTCATCGGATCTGACTTCACGGGAGAGGGAGACGACTTCGGAGCCTGAGCCGGATATGCCAGATTGCCGTGCAAAATTTTCCTCGGTGGATGTGCGCTTCCTTCGAGGCTTCCAGCTCGTATCTCGTGCGAGTTCGACACCGTGTTTAACTTCCTTTCATTTTTAATCATCGGTCCAACGGGGCTTGAGATCTTCGCCTTCGCCGCTACGCGGACCCCGGTTTTTCTGTATAACTTGACCTGCGTCGAACGTACGCTTCCTCCTTCCAAAAAAAAAAACCACTATACTGCGTCCATCGAGGGAGAGCAAAAAAATCGAACGTTTTCTTCGTGTCCCTTTTGCCGTGACAGCTGCAGCCAAGAATAAGGTAAGAGTGGCAAAGCTTTTGCCTCGTTTCAAAAAAGAAAAAAAAAAGGGTAAGAGCATCTCTAATCCCCTAAAATAACTGCCAGTCAAGTTTTTTTCTAAAATGGGCAAAAGACTTGACATTTTCACTAATAAAAAAAAACCCAGGTAACTAGGCGAAAACCGGTACATACTCCCTCGCCGATCGTCATGAAGCACGACCGTCGCGAGAGCCCATACAACCACCTTCGCACCAACAGCAAACCGCACAAACACCGCTGAAGGAGAAGTCGACGTGGAGGCTGTCAACCAGCGCCGCCGTCATCACACCATCGAGGGCGGCTCTGTCATCACCCCACCGAGGACAACTCTGTCATCACACCCGAGGGCGACTCTGTCATCACGCACCGAGAGTGACTCCGACTTCACCGAAGAGGCAAACTCCAAGAGGAGACCTCACCAAAGCAGCCTCGTGAAGTCAACCCGGGCCTATGCCAAACAGATGGCCCACTGTGGGAGGCAGGCAGCTCCAATTCTGCTGAAGTGCTCCGGAGAGGAGATGCGCCATACCTGCGCTGAAGAAGATCTTCACCAATGGACCGTCCCCTGAAGGTCATCGTACACCTCCAAAAACGTAGAGACTTGAGAAACATAGCGGCTTCAACTTCACATCCTGGAGAGGTCAGCACGAAGATGCTCGGACACGCCGGAACAGAGC
This sequence comes from Alopecurus myosuroides, assembly GCA_028641055.1. NCBI lineage: Eukaryota > Viridiplantae > Streptophyta > Magnoliopsida > Poales > Poaceae > Alopecurus > Alopecurus myosuroides. The sequence goes on along the minus strand of CM054063.1, from coordinate 214,538,971 downwards.
CGACTACGAAGCCTTGCTGCAACCAAACCATTGCTCACCAACATTATCGTTATCACGCATACTGCCACACGAAAACACTTCGCCCACCGCACACCTACCGGCCGCAAAGCCTTGAGCGGAGAGCCCACCAAGAAGTGTGGATGGAAGAATGATCATCAAGGCGACGCCCCAAAGGAGGAAAGCGATGCCGAGGACGATGCTCGTCGCCCGACCCACCCGGGTCTAGGCTTTCACCTGTAGAACTTGCTCCGAGGATGGAGACGTCGAGGAAGTCTCCACGGCGGCGCCTCCAAGGAGGAAAGTGATGCCCATAGGCGTCATCGCAGCCATCCGACAAGAGCCAGGCCAAACTTTTGTCCGGAGCTTTTGGACAACCGCCTCGCGCCATCGGCCGGAGCCAGCCCACACCACTGTTGGACCACTAACCCCCGATGCGGTGACAGCGCCACGCCAGGCCACCACTAACCTTGAAGCCTGGCCTCCTCGCTGCAGGTCGGACCTCCACCGCACTACCACCAACGGCGCGATCTACCGAGCGCCAACAACTACCCATTGTCGTCTGCCCAGTAAAACCAAGATAGGGGCAGCCATCGCGTGGTCCTCCCTGCTCGAGCCAGGCACAGATCGGGGCCCGCTCCCCGCCACCATATGGAGCGTCCCATGCGCGGGCACACAACCGCGTCGGCGCTGCAAAACCGCCCCACACCGCCCGCACCGCCACCATGCCCGATGCCTCGCCCTCCACGCCGCCTTGCAGCCCCCAATCGCCGCCAAGAAGCCTCAAGGAGCAACGCCCGGAAAGCAAGACCCCGCCGCCGCCGTCCGCCGCCCAGGGTTGTGCCTAGCAGAATCATCCTGTGGACAACGAGGTGGTGGAGAAGGGAGGAGGGGGTGTCGACGCGGGAATTGTCGTGGTGGTATCACGGCACATGCCATGGGATGGCTAAAGTTGGGGCCGATGGACGCTGGAGGTGCTCGGGGAGGGATCACACGTCTAGTAGCCGCGTGTGGTAGATCACAAACACTGCAAACAACAAGATCTTACCCAGGTTCAGGGCCCTCGTGTGGAGGTAACACCCCTACTTCTGCCTCTCTCTTTATATGATGTTTACCGAGTAGCCACAGTAAAGTTCAGGCCTTCAGCCGAGTAGCCACTCTACGCTCAAGTTCTCTCTAAGTGTTGCCTCCAGTGTTCTCTCTGGAATGCGCAGCGAATGGTTCCGAACCTCTCACAGGAGGAGGCAGGGCACCTTATATACTGGTGCCCAGCCGGATAGAATAATACTAAAAGGTACAGCTCGATGGAACAGGAGCACTGCAGAACCGCGCACGCCTCCGGGTTCCCGCTGACGCTTGCCCCGTAAGTCGTTGCGCCGTTCGGAGATGGGACCTGTCCACCCTTGTCAGTGAGATAGGGTGGTCCCCTAGCCCTGTCATGTCCCCTCTGTCAGTGACAGGACTAGACAGGCGCCTACCGCACTGTAGCCACGCCGGAGCGCGGATAATCACGCACTCCGTAAGTTGAACCGCACGCTGTACGGACGCAGGATACGCGGGATCCTTTGTCAGAACGGCTCCATTGACTTCTGGCCCGAGTAGGATACCACTCCCTCTACTCGGACCAACTCCTCTACTCGGAAGAACATAACTTCCTTGATTCTTCCTCCTGGCCATTGTTGGCTACGACCGGATAGCAGTCTACCGGGTAGCAAGTACCGGGTAGCCGGCCTACTCAGTCAAACAGCTCCTTTGATCTTGCCTTTAGCACTGGCCTTACCCCTACTCGGGGGTAACCCCCCGACATTAGTCCCCGAAGCTGGTAGAGCCCTGCGAACTTGTTCACTGGGCCCTGCCAGCTTAAGAACAAATCTTGTCTTCGTATTGTGAGAAGCCGAGTAGCCTCTCCATGTAGCCCTTAACTCTTGCCTGAATCTATTCTTCTCCGAGTAGCACTGTCTTTCTTCTCTGATGCCGAGTAAAAGGACTTAGCGAAATTTTGAAACACAATCCCGCTTCAACGGTGCGAATCCGCCTCTGCGTGTCGCTACGGGGAACGTGTCACGCCCCCGTACCCCCGACGCCTCGGTGCCTGGGACTCTGCAGGCCACGCGCCCATAACTGCACCTCGGGCCCACTAGCCTGTAAAGTCACTTCAACCGCAGTAAATCACCCACGATCTCGACGTGGGATTAACTGTGCCCGTTACGTGCGCACTATGCGTTGTGTGCGTTTCTAACCGGCGTGCAGCCCACGCCGCACGATCTCTGTGCACGATTGATCCCACTTACTCCGCTGGTAACGGCAACTCGAGGGGAGAGATAAATACCCCCTCGATGCCTTCTTCTTCTCTTTCCTGCTCACTTCAATCCCCTTCCTGTTCGTCTTTCCGCCGCCGCCGAGCGCTCCGCCACCGCAAATCACTGCTGCGCCGCTGCTCTACGCGCCGCCAGAGAGATCCCGAGAGAAACTCCTCCATTCCAATCTCCAATCTCCCACTAATCTTCTCGCTTCCGTGGCTCACGGAGAAGATGATGCCGCCGCCCGCGCCGGATGGGAGGGTTCCGATGTCACGACGGAGGACTGCCAGTGGCTAGTCAATACCCGCCGTGTCCCTCCCGGCGTGAGGTGCAGGCAGCCGGATAACGAGATTATCCCCACGCCGGAGAAGGATGAGTTCGTCGTCTTCCTCGCGCACTTCAAGCGCGGATTCGGCCTCCCCGTCTCCGACTTCTTCAAAGAGTTCCTCACGAACTTTGGGTTACAGCCACACCATCTCCCTACCAACGCCATGGTGATGCTCGCCTTCCATGCGGTGGTCTGCGAGGCTTTTCTCGGCGTGTACCCAACAATCCATAGTTGGGCGCGCTACTTCTTCTTCCGGAAGCAAAGCATCCCCAACCCAGGACACACCGGGAGCGCCCGCTCGATGACGCAGACGGGGTGCGACAAGATGCTGCAGCGCACCACCGGTAGCCACCCGCGCGTCAAGGGATTGGAGACTGTGCGCAAGTGGCAGCGCAGCTTTCTCTATGTCAAGAATGTCGCCACCGAAGAAGGGAAGCCAATCCAGGATCGGATAGGGCTCCCTAAGTGGAAGAACGCGAGGCCAACCCAGCAAAACTGGGGTTACAACCCGAAGAACAAGATCGAAGATATTGTTCAAATCGAGGCGCGCCTCACCGAGTTGAAGGAAGAGGGATTCCGCCGCGATGATCCCCTCGCGTGCTGGATCTCGCGCCGAGTGCTCCCGCTCCAGCGTCGCTCCCACAAGATGTGCTACATGGGAGGAAGCCGGGACTGCACGAGGACCACCACCTTTGAGCTGAGCACAGCTGACGTAGCCATCTGGGCGAGATCCCTCGCGCAAACGACGCTCTCCGACACCTGGCAGTACGGCTTCGTGCCGTACAGTCGCCTCAAGCGAATCGAACAGGTTAGTCTTCTGTGCTTTATCTCTGCACTCTGATACCGAGTAGGTGGCTTTCCAGCTTAGTATGATCTTTGCATGCTGCACCGACTAGAACATTACAAACATCCTGTTGGCTTTATGTGCTTTGTATTTGCACGCCGTGTCGAGTAGAAAACCTTAGCAGAATATGTTTTGTGTTTACATGCTAAGTCGGGTAGAACTCCTTAGGCTAATTTGCTTTGTATTTGCATGCCATGCCGAGTAGGATCTCTTAGCTTTAAATGCTTTGTGTTTGCATGCTACACCGGGTAGAACTCCTTAGGCTAATTTGCTTTGTATTTGCATGCCATGCCGAGTAGGATCTCTTAGCCTTAAATGCTTTATGTTTGCATGCTACACCGGGTAGAACTCTTTAGGTTCTAACTCAACTTACTCGTGCCATCTGTTTGCCTTTCCAGCATATCGATCGCTAGGCAGAGGAAGATTTCGAGATCTTCGAGTCCAGTTGGGACAGCGACAGAGAAGAGGATGACGAGACCGCCTACGACACTCAGGACACCCTCTGCATCCCTCACGCCCACCAGCCTGGTAAGCACCAAGTTGATGCGTCTATCCTGGACTGGTCCGAGGACGACGAAGATGACCCAGTTTGCCTCTCTGACCGCGAGTAGCGCAATCATACTTCCTTTTCTGCTTCTCAATCTCTTTTTCTCTTCTACCCTGCAGAGGATCCTGAGCTGAGCGAGGAGGACGAGGAGCCCATGGATGTCCAGCCTCTCTCTGTGGCTGCTCCCACCACTCGGAAAAGGACGGGCAGTGGTGCCCAAGCACCTGCTGCCAAGAAGCCGAAGAAAGTGGCTAGCAAGAAGCCCACCACCAACAGAAGGCCACCTCCTACCCGCAAAGGGTAAGTTGTTCCAACTGAGTTCCATTCTGCTCCTGCTTCTCGCTATTCTATTCCTTTTTATGCCTTTCTCCTTCTCCTTTTCTAAACTCTTTCTTTATTCTCATCCAGCGATCCATTGGACGCTGATGCGGCCGTGGCCCCCACGCGTACCAAGAGAAAATCTGTTATAGACATCGAGAAACTCGTCGATCTCTCCGAGGACGAGGACAAGCCAGCACCGCGGGCTAGGGCGCGTGCGCCCTCCCCGGTGAAGCTAGAAGAAGAAGACGCCGGCGCCGATAACACGGGCGCTGGTGACCAAGATGCCCAAGACCTGGAGCAGCCCTTGAGCGGCAAGACGAGAACCCCGAGCAGCAGGGAGAACAAGCTGCAGCTCATGAAGACCCCGCGGCCAGGCCGCGAGTAGAAGAAGTGACCGTGACAACACCTGATCCCGCTGCCGAGCAGCGGGTTGAGAAGACTGTGGTGGAGCCCGTGCTCTAGAGCCAAGCGCAGCCAGACGCTGCGCAGGGTAGCCTGTCCCTTGTGCCGCCTACCCAGCAGGCTACTCCACCAACCGCACCGAGCCCTCCACCGAAGCAGAAGACGACCAAGACTGCTTCTGAACTTATGCCTCCACCAACCTCACGCCAAGCGCCTCCGTCCGCTTCTCGGGCGGACACCGGCAAGAAGACCATCAAGACTGAAGCTGCAGCTGTGCGGAAGAATCCACCGCGCAAGGTTGCGCAGCTCGGAGATCTGATGCCACCACCCAAGGCACCAACGAGCTCGCAACTCACCGCTGGCGCTGCTGGTGGATCCTCTGGCCCATTCGAAGGGTCAAGTGCTGAGGGTGCTGCTCGGGCACAAGGCAGCTGGCCATCATACCTGCTGTCTGTGTCCAAGCAACACAACATCTCCCTAACCAAAGGCGAGAAACGGCTCTCCGCCTTGGTGGAAGGCCAGGCCAAGGCAACGGACGCCAAGCTCAAAGCCAAGAAGCCCATTGAGTTCTTCTCGCGCGAAGCCGGTGAGGACGACATCCAGTCCCAAGGGCTAACCGCGGTCGTGGACCGGGTTGGCTTTATTGACAAGGTCTGGGAGAGTGACGCCCTCGGCATGGAGAAATGGAACGGCAGCGTGCTGGGCGAAGTTGATCACTACCGTATTGACTGGAATAAGGCCGACATCGGCGCTACTCCAATGACTGTCGCCTCCGACACCTGCACGCTAGCCGGGAAGCTTTTCTGCCTCCGCAAGGCCGCCGAAGATGTGGAGCAAACCTACGCCGTAAGTTTTTCTTGTTTCCCTTGCTTTTTCTTGCTTTTCCGAGTTGCAGTTTTTCTTTTCTTCTTCTCTTCTTAGCTACTCCCCAGTCCCCGAGATTCGGGCCGAGTAGGCGGGTACTTAACCGAGTTGCCGTCTTCTCGGGCCTAATCTTCCACAATTTTGCTCACTCCTTTTCTTCTCCTTCACAGAATAGCCTCCTAAAGAGGACCAACCTGTTCCGGCGGCTGCTCTGGAATCACAGCATCGCCAAGAGGCACATTGCGGCTCTTGAAGCCGAATGCAAGGACGATGCCGCGTTGGAGCAGGCGGCACTGGACCGCGCTCTCTAGCTCTCTGCGATCGAAGGTAAGCTTTTAGCTATTCGGTTTGTGAGTTTTGTGTTTACGCCCGTGTTTGCTTTTTGCTATAACTCTGTTTACTCTGCAGGCAAATTCAAGGAACTGCAGGAGCAGCATGAGCACTGCCACGTCTTCTCTTCCTCTGTTGAGAGCAAAATCAAGCACTTGGAAGGTGAGTTGCCAGCTTCTCGGTCCTTGCATCTTCCTTTACTTGGTTTCTCTGCTAACCCTGCTGTTCTCTATGCAGAAGAATATAAGAAATTCCGGGAGGAGCATCTCAACTTCTTGATGCCTGCCGAGGTGCAGCAGCAGCTGGCCACCCGAGACGCAGAGCTCAAGAAGGAACGCGACGCCGAGCGCGCCGAGTTTGAAGAGATGCAGGTGAAGTTGAAATCAGCTCTCGAGGATGCCTTGGAGACCGAGACCACGGCCAAAGCCACAAAGAAGGCACTCGAGATAGAGATCCAAGTGCTGAAGGACCACAACTCACAGCTCATGCTCCAGCTCGCCACCGCACGCCAGGTTGAGAACCGGCATATTGCTGACGAGGAGGATTGGAAGATCAAGCTGGACGCACTGCTGGTGGATCTTAGGCGTAAGTTTTCTCTTCTCTGCATCTGGCTATTTCTTTTCTCCGCTACCTGGCTTGCTTTTCATCTCATTCTTTCTTCTTGGTTTCATCTCTTTTCTGCCTCCATTTCTAACTTTTACCGGTTTCTCTCTAGATATCTTTCCTGCTCTCCGTGCCGCCAGCACTCCTGCTCTTGAAAAAGCACAGCAACTTTGAGCTGCATCCGGGCTGCCCGTCGACACCAAGGCCAGCGTCAACGACAACCTCCTGAACATCCAGACCCAGCTTCGCCAACTCAGAGGCTTGGGCACCACCATGGTGTCCACTGCCTACAAGCTCCACGACTTGTTCTGGCCTGATCAAGTTGAGCCAAACAACTTCAGCGCGCTTGCTGAGAAGCTGAACGGCGTGAAGGCTGAGTTGAAAAAATGGCGCGGCTCGGCAGCTCGGGCAGGAGCGGACGAACTTCTTCACTTCATCACGATCTGGTATGAGAACCTCGATCTTGCCAGGATTGTGGAGATGCGCCAAGACTCCAAGTGGTCCAAGGATCCCGATTGCATCGCTCGCCGGAAGGCAGCAGCCTACGAGGTAGCCTCCTACGCGGACACCGCCACCTTCATCGACGGCCTCCCCGAGCCAGATACCGAAGCTGAGGACGAGGACGATGATGACGATGAGGACACTGAGTCAGATGACTTGAGTTTCTTTGAAGAGGGTGCCGTGAAAGGAGCTGCCGCGAAGGGAAAAGGCAAGGCCATGGTTGATGCTGACGTCGAGAAGACGGAAACCCAAGTCGAGGAGCCCACCATCACCACCGAGATGGTGATCCAACATGCGGCTTGTCGGATATAGACCAACTAGAGGTATATGAGATGGTAGTCAAAGTGCCGGATTACCAGGGTGGCCCAAGTGGTAGTGGGCTAAGGTTCATTGGGCGGCCCAGTAACTCGACGCACAGAAGCCGGATTCTAGAAGGACCCGGATCACGGCCCACGTGATCTGGCTTGGAGGAGAAGACGGGTTCCTTACTTTCCAAGTTATAGTTACCGTAGTCTTCTAGGTTTCCTATTCTGTAAGCCCTAATCCGGCTATTATATAAAGCCGGACGGGAGATAAGTTTGATAACGAACAACAGAGGAGAAGCTATAGGCTAACTCGCCGGGAAGTTGATCCTCTGCGAATAGCTAGATCTAAACCTCACATTGTAATTCTATATCCATGCTTTAGTCCTGATTAGTGAGAAGTGCAGGAGTAGGCACGTCGTACTGTCGCGACGTACCGAACCTGGGTAAATTCTGTGTTCACTGTCCACCACGCGATCCCGTTACCCCACGTCTCTACCGTAGTCTCATGGCACCCCCGTCTATGAAAACTACTACGATGTCTTGACAGTTGGCGCCCACCGTGGGGCAAACGACGTTAGGCGCGAAGTTCCGATCTGGGATACTCGGCGGAATCGGAAGATCAATCACGGTCGGAAGCCTGGAGTTCGACGACGACGTCGGACGCTTCCTCGACAACGGATCCTATATACCGGCGCAAAACCACCTGGTAAGTGCCTGCGTGTTGCCGATCGGATCTGCTAACATCTTTATCGGACTAACTGCAGAAGCAATGGGGTTTTGCGGTGGAAGCAAATTTATCCCACCCGCCCTATACCCAGTCGAGGATGACTATGATACCGGATTCTGCTCAGATCGCCGACAAAAAAGTGACACACACTTTATCGGCATGGTGCAATCCGAAGTCGCCGAAAACACGGATGATGGAAATCCTGTGAAAGAAGCAGACAAAAACACACCCGTCACAGAGACGGAAGATCCGACACCCGTCATACAGGCGGAAGATCCGACATCTGTCAACATGACGATGAACTCGGAAGCTGACTCTGTACTAGCCGCCATTGAGGCGAGATTAGAATCAGAAACCGGATCAGAGGATTTTGATTCCGAAGACGAAGACGCGGATGCCTTCGAAAGGAAAGTTAAATCTTTTCAAGAGGGATTCCATGAAGTACTAATGGCAAAACCAGCTGATACCACGGACGCCGGCAGCCAGGAAAGCCCTAAAACTCCTTCGCCAGAGGAAGAGAGAGAAGACGGAGAAACTTCTCCGATATTTCCTAATGTAAAGGAACTGACAGAAGATGAGCCTGTCAAAAAACCTCCCTCTTCCAAGAAAAAGCACCATGCTGCTAAGAAACTCCAATACAAAATCCGGAAGAAAAAATCAGCTGATCTAGCTGATGAAAACCTGGAAGTAGGGGATGCTAGCGGAACAAAGACTGCGGAGAAGAAAATCAAAGAAATCCTTGCTCCGCCAATGACGGAACAGGAAGAACAGCAGCTGTTGCAAACGCCAGTGGGAGTAAACGAACCCCCTGAGATGCTGGAAGCCAGGAGACGAGCTTTCCAACGGCAACAGCAACATCTACTCAGAACTCGCGAACACCTCCAAAAAACCCAGGATGACACTAAGCTCATGAAGGAAGAAATCGAGGAGTACGAGAGAAAGAATAGATCTGGCATTAAACCTACAAGGTTACCCAGAATCGTAAGACCGGAAGTACTACCGCCAAAAGAAATGTTTCACAACCCATCTTGGCAAAAGCAGGTAAACGGCAAAGATGCCAGAGGCGAACCAATATACAAAACCGCAGCAGAAAACGCGGAAGCAGCGTTTGCCATCCTCAACAATGACTTGTACTCTAATGGGGAAAAGCTCCAGGGGGTGTATGCTTTCCTAGGAAAAGCATTGCAACAACAGCAGCGGGCCCAAGAGCGACCAGGAAGACTGCAGGATAACTCCGCCCTATGCAAAACAACTACTTGCGCCGCTGGAGCACCTGGACCAGAGGAACCTGGAGATTCAGACAATTCAAAGGATAAAAAAGAGGATCCGAGAAAAGACAAGAAAAACCCCGACAATAGGGATGAAGCGTCCCGGACCGGATCCCATCCCCCGAAAGTTGGAATCAAACCCCACGATCGGGAAGAAAAATACCGGAATGACGGCAAAACAATGCCACCTCCGAGAAACCCAGCTGAGAAAGCCGGAAGATACGATATACCTCACAGACGTGAGAGATCCCGGACACCTCCTAAGGATAAAGAAAGGCACAGGAGCAGGACTCCGCCTAATCCAAAAGGGCGTGATCATGGAAGAGATAGATACAATCCCGGAAAAGCGCGTCCGCGCAACAATGGAAAAGAAAGGAGTAGATCCCCTTCTGTCCATTCAGCTGGAAGATATTCCGCACACATTGATAGAGCAGAAAAGGACGATCTATACTTTGGTCCTAAGTGTTTCACTGACAGGATCCGAAGGATAACCCTGCATTCTTGCTTCGCCAAAGTCGGTCCAACGTACCAGAAATATACCGGCAGCACAAACCCGGACACCTGGCTCTCAGACTACTATATAGCCGTATAGATAAACAATGGGACAGACCTGGAAGCTGTCAAGTTTCTTCCCCTAATGTTACTGGACGGAGCCAGAGATTGGATCAATGGATTACCATCAAGAACTGTCGACAACTGGGATGATATGGCTAGAGTATTTACTCAGCATTTCCGGGGAACGTACAAACGCCCGAACAGCATCAACCAGCTGAACCGTTGCACCCAATTCGAGGATGAACCATACGTGGATTTCATCTCCAGATGGACGGCAATGAAGAATAGTTGTTCTGGAGTAACTGACGTACAAGCAATGCATGCTTTCGTCAATGGCCTAAAACCCGGACTTATACCGTTCATGGTTGGTTCCAAACAGCACAAAGATCTCGGATCTATACTTACAACTGCCAACGAACATGCTGCAGCCGAAGACGACATCAGAGCAAGAGGGGGCAATATCGAATCACTGATACTTGCCAAGAAAACTCCTCGTTCTGACAAAAAAGGAACTCCAGAAACAATGACAAAACCCAAAGAGGTCAACATAGCCTTTGGAAGTGAAAAAGGGAATAAGTGGAAAGGACGCAGTACAGATCCAATGAACTACACTCCAGAGGAGTGGGAGAGGATTAAGTCAGAACCCTGTGTCCACCATTCACAATTTGGGAAACCCACCCATACAAACGCGCAATGCCGGCTGAACAAGCACATGAAAGGCAGTGCAGGATCCGGAAATAAGGGGAAGGGTTCCAAAAGGAAACCCGCCAAACAAAAGCCAGAAGCTGAAAAAGAAGACAGTGAATCGGACACTGATGAAAAAATCCAGGAACAACAGCGAAAGGGCGAACCCAAATTTCCGAGAGTTGATGGAGAAGCAATGCTAACATTCCTAGCAACTCCGTCAGCAAAGGTGGCGAAATAAACGCGGTTGTTCCGGCAACCCCGAAATACTTGAAGTACTCCAACACACCAATTACCTGGTATCAGTCTGATCATCCTGGGAATATCCCTGAACCCGGCACACAAGCTCTTGTCGTAAGCCCTATTGTCCAGAACACTAGGCTAAGAAGAGTGCTGATGGATGGAGGATCCAGCATTAACATAATGTACCTGGATACACTGAAGCATCTGAAGATTTCCGAATCCCAGCTCAATTACAGCAACATACGCTTCCATGGCATTGTTCCTGGCAGACAAGCACGATCCCTAGGAGAAATTTCCCTAGATGTCACCTTCGGAGATAAAGATCACTTCCGGCAGGAAAAAGTATCCTTCGAAGTAGTGTCGTTCGAAAGCGTGTATCACGCAATACTCGGACGTCCAGCTTTCGCCAAATTCATGGCAAGATCCTGTTATATCTATAACAAGCTGAAGATGCCAGGACCCAAAGGAGGAGTAATCACCATAGCTGGTGACTTCAAGCTGGCAAACGAGTTGGAGAAAGAAAACGCCCTTTGCGCTCAGAGAGTTATAGCAAAGGAAGAACTGAAGGAATTAGCCAAGGAGGTATCGCCGACAGAAATGCCGGCAGGAAAAGAAACTCGGAAGCCAACAGACAGCTTCAAGGCGTCTGAAAATACAAAACAGGTAATCCTAGACCCCAAAGATCCGACAAAGTTCATCGTCGTAGGGACTGGGATGACCGACAAATAGGAAGACGAGCTCATCAAGTTCCTCCGTGAGAACTGGGATATTTTTGCCTGGTGTCCAGCTGACATGCCAGGCGTACCCAGGGAACTTGCTGAGCACCAACTCAAGGTGATTCCAGGATCAAAACCCGTCAAACAAGGTCTCCGTCGATTTGACGGAAGAAGACGGAAGGCTATTGGCAAGGAAATTATCCGGCTTTTAGCAGCAGATTTCATTCAGGAAGTAATCCACACTGAATGGTCTGCAAATCCGGTATTAGTACCGAAGAAAGACACTACTGCTCTTAGAATGTGTATAGATTACACAGGCTTGAACAAATTGTGTCCGAAAGATAGGTTCGCGTTACCGCGAATTGATCAAATAATAGACGCCACTGCAGGCTCTGAGCTTTTGTGCTTTTTGGACGCATACTCCGGGTACCACCAAATACGCATGAAAAAAGAAGATCAAATTAAGACTTCTTTCATAACCCCATACGGGACGTACTATTACGTAACCATGCCATTTGGCCTGAAGAACGCGGGCGCAACCTACCAGCGTTGCATGCAACGTTGTTTGCATAGTCAGATTGGCAAAAACGTCCATGTTTACGTGGACGATATTGCTGTCGTAACCAAGGAAAAAGATACACTCCTTGAGGATCTGCGAGAAACTTTCGAAAACTTGCGCACCTACAAGATGAAGTTAAATCCATCTAAGTGCGTATTCGGGGTTCCCTCAGGAAAACTTCTGGGTTTCATCGTTTCTCACAGAGGAATAGAGGTTAACCCGGAAAAGATCAAAGCCATCTTGAACATCTCGAAACCTACGTGTGTGAAAGATGTCCAAAGATTGACGGGTTCCGCCGCTGCCGTCAGCAGATTTATTAGTCGGCTGGGAGATAAAACCTTATCATTTTACAAGTTGCTGAAGAAATCCGACAAAGTCAAGTGGATAGCGAAAGCCTTGGAGTATTTAGCAGTTATGTCCCTTCCGTACTTGGTTCAATTTCTATGTAAACATTCTTTGAGATCATGAAATAAAGTTGTTGGAATTTTGATATCCATGTTTTTACAAGTTCATTATAGTACAAAGCATGATTCCACCTTATCTATTTCCCAATGATCTTACAAAACACTCAATGTTAACCCGAATTGTGCCTGCGTACTCGGCGTTAAAGAACTGATTGATTTTTCAGCCTGCTAACGGCTAAAGAAAACTTGAATTGCCTGCGTGCCCAAGTTTCATTTAAAAAATTCCTTACTTCTCTAAGCATTATCTGATTGCTTATATGTTGGGTTACTGGAGCTAGTTAGTAAAAATGCCTTTAGTATGATCCATGTTTCCGAGTTTAAACTGATTGGTTGTACCCAGTTACTCGGCATGACGATTCATAATGCTATTGAGCCATTTCAAACACTAAGGACAGTTAAAACATATACACCAGAGAACTTAGAAGATAAAGGAATAGTAAAATCCGAAAACCTTGCAAAGAATTTCATAATTAAGACTGCAAAAGGCGGAGTTCTCATTCATGCAAAAGGAATAGAAGCATTACAATTCGAATTACATTTTAAAAAGTACAGTAATGCTCCTATTTGTCTACTTTCACCATCCAGGTTCAAGGCAGCCCTTCAAGCATGCGACTCTTCCTCGCTGCTATCATCCTCGGGGGCTGCAGGGACCTCCTATTCTGGATAGGTGATGGAGATATTCACCATGGAGGCAATCTTGGTGGCATGGCCTTTGATTTCATCAAAGATTGTATTCCGCTGAGCCTCCGTGTATCCTTGAGGGATACCGGACGCCACGCGCCAAGACTTTGCACCAGGGTAGTGCATACGCATAAGGCCAAGTGCCATGCGTGCACCACCCCGTGCAGCGGAGCGTAGGGTGGATTCCCTGGACTCCGCCACCTCCATGATGGCACCCGGAAGTTTTTCAACGTCCGAGAACTCCCCAGTCCTTGCGGGAAGGAACTTGTTGACCAGATGCATGCCAGCAGCTCTGATCAAAGTCCAGGTCTTCCTGAAAGCTCGGATTCTTTCAATCCGAGAAAGATCTGGGCTATCTCCTGTTTTTCAGCAAAAACAACCAAGAAGGTTAAGTAAAAAAGCAGAGAAACACAGCAAGACTGGGAAGAGTGGTAAATACAGAAAAAACTTACCGACAATTTTGTCAATTTTGGAGCCTTCCTCCAGGCGCAGGTTCAGAGCAGCCTCCAAGTCCCGAATGGTGGACTGGTCCTTCTCCGCCTGTGCGGAAGCCTTGGATTGAGAAATCCCAAGGGCCAAATTGCTGGCTTCCAGATCCTTTTGAGCCTTCACAAGATCCTTGTGAAGATCCAAATTCTCCTTTCGGAGAAACTCGGCATTGCCGGCATCTTCAGCTATTTGCTTGGCCTTAGTCAAAGCAGCTGAAAAGTAAGGAAAATTCCGAGTTTAGAAAACTTTCGAAAAAAAGTACTTAGAAAAAAATTGCATCGGAAATTTCAGAGGAAAAACACTTACCTGTTGTTTCCGACAACGCCAGCTGAGACGATGCCAGCTATGTCTCTCTCTCCTCAAGAATAGAAAGAAGATTTCTAACTTCTTTATTCTTGATGGACAGTTTGTTGAAAACTTCCATGTTAATGGCTTCAGCGGTTTGCTGGAACATGGCAAGGAAAAGAATGAACAATAAAGCATCAAAGCAAAAAAGGTTACATTTTGTTTAATGCTTGGGGGCTAGAGTTGCATACCTGGCTCATTCGTTGCAAACCCGCCAAGTTTTCATTGAACCCTTTCGCGTATTCCGCAAAAAGAGTTCCGGCCGCGCTTAGGCCGTCACTGATAATCTTGAAGTCCTTGTCGAAGGTGGGAATCTCCTCGTCGAATGTCCGAGAAAATTTCCCCACCTCTGGAGCCGCCCTTTCCCTCGTATCCGTGTTTGACACAACGGGCTGGCTGGGCTCTTGCGGCTTGGTGGTGGGGGCTGCAGCATGCTCTTTCGCCATCGTGGACGGTGTGTCCGGGGCGATGACGGGAGAAGGTTGAGCGCCTTGGCTAGACACAACTTTGTGTTTCTTCAGCTTCTTCGGCTTTAGGTTGGAGGGAGGAAGGCTAAAAACAAAAACCCGGAAAAATTAAAACTCCGAAGGAGAAAGAAAAACTTCGACAAAAGAAAAATAACCCGGATGATCTAACCTAGAGGTGGCGACGGGAATTCCGTCAAGGTCGATAACTTCCTCAGAGGAAGGAATCTTCTTGCGCTTGCGCCCACCTGTAGAGGCGGTACGCAATGCATCCAGCTCAGCTTCGGAGGCTAGCTCCGAGTCTGGAAGTTCCGCAATCTGTTGAAAATAAAAATCAGGGTTAGAAGCGAAAAAAATCCGAGAAAGAATGTCAAACTCTACCCAAATGACGGAAAAAGTACCTTGGGAGCCGGATTGTCGGCCGTATACATAGGCCGACTCGCTTCGTATTGGTCGCGTGATGCGACCAACTGGTTCACGCGCCGTCGAAGATCCCTCGCGGACCAGTCTTTGCTGGTTGTCCGCATTGGGTCGTTGGCACCCGTGTAGTCGCAAAGAAGGCGGCCACCGTGATTGGCCAACGGCTGGATCCGCCTATCTAACCAGCAAAGGACCGTGTCCATGCCGGTTAGAGGTGGATCGGAGGAAGTGAGCTTGGCGATGCGCCGCTTGATCCTTAGAAGATCAGGCGGCAGAACCTGGACGGCTTCTGTTCCCCAATTGTCTTGGGGAACAGCAGCAGTGTTTGAAAAAGGTGGAACCCCGATGGCCTTTTTTGGGAAAGGCACATCGGGATGGTAGAAGAAAGAACCCGTCCAAAATTTGACGGATTCTGATGCTTGATCTTGGGGAACCAATCTTCCCTAAACCTCCGAAGAGTAAAGGAGATGGTTCCGCAAGTCGGGAGTGCGCCCTCCGAGGAGTTCTGCTTAACCCCGAAACAATACATCCAAAAATCTAACCTAGGTTCTAAGCCTAAGTAACCCTCAAATAGGGAACCCGGCCATATAAAGAATGGAGTTGGGCGGCAGGTTATGAGGTTGGATGTTATAGTGGGAGAGGATTTGGAGGAAGAAAGCGGAAGGTGGTAGTCCCATACCTCTTAAGAGATGGGAGGAGAGAAGAACCCTTTCGCCATCGTTCGGCATAGGTTCGTTCTCGTCCTCAGGGATCCGCCATTTCCCTTTCAGGATCAGTCCCTCCTTTTCTAGGTTTGGAAGAAGGGCTGGCGGAATGCTGCAGGCAATCCAGTTGCCTGCAGTCTCTACCTCTTCGTCCGCTCCGGCGGCGGCGGATGCGGCAGCTTCCGCAGCGGCGAGCTCATCGCCGAGAAGCTGGATCTTCTCCTCCGCCGTCTCGGGAGCAAACGGCGGGGAAGGCACGGAGCTCGAGCCCGTGAGGTTCGCGGCGGCGGAAAGGTCACCTCCGCCCGCCGCAGAGGCCGCGGTCTTTTCCGGCTCGCCGCCGGCGTGCTTTGGAGATCCTAGCTGCGGATCCAAGTCGCTGATGATGTCGTCGATGGTGAGCGCGGCGGAGCGAGTGGGAGACGACGGCGAGGATGCCATTTGGTGGCGGCGCGTTGCGTTTCCGGTGGTGCTCTGGGTGCGATTCGTGCTCGAGAACTGTTCTTCGCTCGAGGGCTCGTGCGCGGCAATGGCGTGGAGAGTGAGAGTGCGGAAGGATTTCAGCGAGGGCGAGGACGGTTACTTATAGCCGGAAATCCGTCAATATACGTGCCAACGGCTATTTTGACCGTTGGATGATCAACGCGTGTCACTCGCCGGAAAATCCGGGAAATGAAACGACAGGGTAATGATAGCTATCTCCTCGTTTCCCGTGAGAATCTGTCAGAGATACGTTACTGGGTTTCCCGCGTGAAACCCAAGCGTCCCTTACGTCAGCACGTCTCAAGCGCTGACGTAGGAAGTTCCTTCTCCGCGAAGGATCGCGAGAGAAAAGCCGGATTTTCAGGATTCCGAGTTTCACGTTACCATCTCTTTCAAAAGAAGAATAAGAAGAATCAAGACTGCTGATTGCAATTTCTCGGACAAAGCACACTTGGCGAAAGAAGGAGAATCAGAGTTTTAATCCTTCTTGGGGGCTACTGTCGGATATATACCAACTAGGGGTATATCAGATAGTAGTCAAAGTGCCGGATTACCAGGGTGGCCCAAGTGGTAGTGGGCTAAGGTCCATTGGGCGGCCCAGTAACTCGACGCACAGAAGCCGGATTCTAGAAGGACCCGAATCACGGCCCACGTGATCTGGCTTGGAGGAGAAGACGGGTTCCTTACTTTCCAAGTTATAGTTACCGTAGTCTTCTAGGTTTCCTATTCTGTAAGCCCTAATCCGGCTATTATATAAAGCCGGACGGGAGATAAGTTTGATAACGAACAACAGAGGAGAAGCTATAGGCTAACTCGCCGGGAAGTTGATCCTCTGCGAATAGCTAGATCTAAACCTCACATTGTAATTCTATATCCAGGCTTTAGTCCTAATTAGTGAGAAGTGCAGGAGTAGGCACGTCGTACTGTCGCGATATACCGAACCTGGGTAAATTCTGTGTTCACTGTCCACCACGCGATCCCGTTACCCCACGTCTCCACCGTAGTCTCATGGCACCCCCGTCTATGAAAACTACTACGATGTCTTGACACGGCTCCCGAGTTGGGCGCGACCAGCAGCAGCTTTCAGGCTGCCGCATCGACCTCGGCCACTGATCCCATCTCCGTCGCTACGGCAACCTCAGAGCCAGCCGCCAACGCCAACACTGAAGCGGATGCCGAGAGCGCTGACGCCGAGAAGACTGACGCGGACAACACTGCCAGGAATGACATTGCTGCTGCCTGAAAAACTCACCTTAACTTTTTATCAGATCCCCGGGATGTCGGGTGCACATGTATCAAACAATTAAGTCTTTTGTTGTTACTCCATTTTATCTCTGTTGAAGTTTCTAGCAACTCTGGCTCAATGCCGGGTTGCGTTAATATGCAAGTCCCCGAGTTGCATTTTTTATCCGCTCTTCCTTTTTATCTCAGCTCTTACCTGTAACTTGTTGCTTTGTTGGTAGTCGAGTCACAAGAGTTCAAAGTAGGAGTTTCAAATACTTAGCCACTTAGAAAAATCATAGTAACGCTGCCCACCACTTAGCCGAAAAGAAAAAACAGTAAAAAACACTCTACTCGGTTGCCACACGCTTCCTTTCCTTTGCAATTTTTCATGTGTTCATTGACTCTTTGGCTTGTTCTCTGGTTTGCCATGAAGCCGGGTTGCGGACAACAGCAGAGTCGCAGAGTGTCCGGTGAGTTTAAACACACTACTTTGTATGCTTTTGAAATTCTAAGTGGTTCAACCGAATAGACAAAGCAAAGCAGAGTAAACACAAGGAACAGATTTGACGAGGGCAGTCCCCGAGTTCAATTTCAGATTGCCGAATAGGAG
Source organism: Alopecurus myosuroides (assembly GCA_028641055.1). Lineage (NCBI taxonomy): Eukaryota > Viridiplantae > Streptophyta > Magnoliopsida > Poales > Poaceae > Alopecurus > Alopecurus myosuroides. Next base: position 214,520,993 of record CM054063.1, on the reverse strand, counting down.
TTTTAACTCGGATAAGGAGATACATACACATTTTGTTCGTGAGTGAAAACGTCGAAGTAGAGCTACATTCCAAGGGCGCTTGGATTCCTCTCCATCCCTATCCGGCCTGTTCTTCTGGGATGGCTGTGCGTCGATAAGATAATATGCATCATTGTGCAATGCCTTGCTCACAATGAATGGCCCTTCCCACGGAGGAGAAAGCTTGTGCATCCCGGCTGTGCGCTGCACCAGCCTAAGCACCATGTCTCCTTCTCGGAAAACCCTTGGGTTCACTTTCCGGCTATGATAACGCCTCAAGTTTTGCTGGTAAACAGCTGAACGTGACAGAGTTAACTCTCTTGCTTCTTCTAGCAGGTCAACGTCATTTTCTCGAGCTTCTCTAGCCTCTGCCTCCGTGTAGAGCGTTACACGGGACGAGTCATGCTCTAGGTCAGTGGGCAGCACGGCCTCAGCTCCATAAACCAAGAAGAATGGCATGTAGCTGGTTGACCGGTTAGGGGTAGTCCTTAGACTCCACAACACCGCTGGCAACTCGTCTAGCCAACACCCAGGTGTTTTCAGTAGCGGCTCAATCAGCCTTGGCTTTATGCCTGATAGCACCATGCCATTTGCTCTTTCCACTTGCCCATTGGAGGCGGGATGCACAACAGATGCAACATCTAGCCGAATATGCTTATCTCTGCAGAACCTCGCAAACACACCCTCAGCAAAGTTTGTGCCATTGTCAGTGATAATGCTGTGCGGGTAGCCATACCTCAGGATCACATCCTTCAAGAAACTCACAGCAGTGACTCCATCACACTTCCGAATAGGCTTCACCTCAATCCACTTGGTGAACTTGTCCACCATGACCAAGATGTGATTCATGTTGCCTCTAGCCGGCTTGAAAGGACCCACCATATCCAAGCAACAAACAACAAATGGCCAAGTAATGGGAATGGTCTTCAAATCGGAAGCTGGCATATGAATCTTACTTGCGAATCTTTGACAGCCATTGCACTTTCTCACAATATCTTCAGCTTGCTTCAAGGCAGTGAGCCAAAAGAAACCATGCCGAAAAGCCTTGTTGACCAGAGCCCGAGAAGAGGCGTGATGTCCGCATTCTCCTTGGTGTATCTCCACCAAAATTTCCTCTCCTTCCTCTGGCTCTACACAGTGTTGCAACACACCAGTTGGACTTCTTCTATGCAGCACATCTCTGAAGATTGTATAGCCCTTGGATCTTCTCTGAATTTGCCTTGAGGTAACCTCATCACTCGGCAAGGTGCCGTCCTTTAGAAAGGATAATATGGGCAAAGCCCAACTCGGTGTTCCCCGGATGGGAAACACTGGTTCGTCCACTTCCATTGGATCAGCCACCACTTCTTCTTCTTCTGAGGCGGGGGCGAGTCCCCGAGATCTCGTGCACGCAGCAAGAACTCCCTCAATGAATGCGACAGTCCCCGAGTTGTGAGGGGCAGTCCCCGAGTAAGAAGGGACAGTCCCCGGGTTGCAGGCGCCAGTCCCCGGGATGGAGACGGCAGTCCTCGGGTTCTCTTTTGCAACCTCCCAGTCAATCTCCATGGGAACAGCTTCTTCACCAGGCAGAGAAGGAACGAATATAGACTCCGAGTTGGGGGATGGCTTGATGGATGGCTTTCTCAAATGCTCCAAGGCAACCCCAGCCGAGATGTATTGTCGAGAAGACCCCAATTTGGACAGCTCATCAGCTGCCTCGTTCTCTGCTCGGTGGATGTGCTTGAACTCGCACCCTTCAAAGAAACAAGTCATGGTTTGCACCAAAAACGGATATGACGCCATGTTAGCATCCAGAGCATCCCAAGTGCCTGAAACTTGCTGCACAACCAGATCCGAGTCGCCATAGCATATGATGCGCTGCACGCCAACCTCCTTGGCCACCTTCAAGCCGTGCACCACAGCCTCGTATTCTGCTACATTGTTGGATGCCTTGAAGTGAATTTGCGACACGTACTTGAGTTGATCCCGCTTGGGTGACGTGAGCACCACGCCAGCACCCAAGCCTTCCTTCACCTTGGAGCCATCAAAGTGCATCTTCCAGTAGTTGGCTACCGGAGTAGGAGGCTCATACTGCACTTCAGCCCAATCCACCAGAAAATCTGCTAGGATCTGAGACTTGATGGCTTCTCTTCTCGCATATGCGGGGGCGTACACGGCCAGCTCAATTGCCCACTTGGCTACTCTGCCACTTGACTCCTTGTTGCCCATGATGTCCGAGATGGAAGCAGAACTAACCGCACTGATGGGATGCTCTTGGAAATAGTGCTTCAGCTTCTTGGCGCCCAGGTACACGCCGTAAGTCATCTTCTGGTAATGAGGGTAATTTTGCTTGGAACTGGATAGCACCTCACTGAGATAGTATACTGGGCGCTGCACAGTCTTGCCTTCCTCTTCTCTCTCCACCACAATCACAACACTGACCACTCGGTTAGTCGCAGCAATGTATAGCAGCATTGGCTCTTTGGGTAGCGGACTAGCCAAGATGGGAGCGCTACCCAGCATGGCTTTCAGCTCCTTGAATGCCACATCAGCTTGCGGTGTCCAGACAAACTTGTCGCTCTTCTTCATCAACTAATACAGAGGCAAGGCCTTCTCGCCCATTCTGCCCAGGAAGCGGCTCAGAGAAGCCAAGCAACCAGTGAACTTTTGCACATCCTTCAGGGATCTCGGCAAAGACATGCTCTCAATAGCTTTTATCTTTGAAGGATTGGCCTCAATGCCCAGACTGGATACCAAGAAGCCGGGTAGCTTGCCAGCCGGGACGCCAAAGGTGCATTTAGTCGGATTCAACTTCATCTTGTACTTGCGCAAGTTGGCAAATGTTTCCTTAATGTCACTAAGCAGAGTATGTGTTTTATTCATTTTGATGACAATGTCATCTACGTACACCTGCACATTTTTGCTAATTTGATCATGCAAGCATTTCTGCATGCATCTCTGATAGGTAGCCCCAGCATTCCGCAACCCATAGCACATGACACGATAGCAATAAGCCCCGTACGGGGTGATAAAAGCAGTCTTTATTTGATCAGCAGGGTTGAGAGCTATCTGATGAAAACCAGAGTAGGCATCTATGAAAGAAAAAAGCTCACAACCAGCAGTGGAATCGATCACCTGATCTATGCGGGGTAGCGGAAAGGGATCCTTGGGGCAAGCCTTGTTCAGGTCGGTGTAGTCCACGCACATGCGCCAGGCGGTATCCGCCTTGGGGTCCTCCTTCTTCTTCTCGACCATAACCGGGTTGGCTAGCCAGTCCGGATGCAAAACCTCCATCATAAAGTTGCTTATCAGCAACTTGGTGATCTGATCACCGATAGCCTTCCTTCTCTCATCGCCAAAGCGGCGCATCGCCTGCTTCACTGGCTTGGCATCATGCCGCGCATGTAGCGACTGCTCAACCAACTCCCTCGGGACGCCTGGCAGATCCTCATTGGACCAGGCAAACACGTCCCGATTCTCACGGAGGAAGTGGATGAGCTCGCTTTCCTATTTCTCTCCCAACCCGGCGCCAATGATGGCAACACGGTCTGGGAACTCAGGATCAACCTGGACCTTCTTTGTCTCCTGGGACGCCTGGAACGCAGTCCCGTACTGGGAACTCGGCATGCCAGGCGCACCACCTTGCGCTGCTTGCGCCATAGCCACCACCTCGTACATCTTCTTCTTCTCGGCAGCAATGACCATGGATTCCGCCAGCTGGGAACCAGCAGAGGCACACTCCATGGACTTCTTGTAGTCACCCGAGATGGTGATCACTCCATTGGGACCAGGGATCTTCATCTTCAAGTATGCAGTATGGGTTGAAGCCATGAACTTGCTGAGAGCGGGCCTACCGAGTAGGGCATGGTATGGGCTCTGGTGGTCAACCACCTCAAAGGCCAAACTCTCGGTGCGGCAGTTCTCCCTGGTGCCGAAAAGGACGTCTATCCAGACGCGGCCGATTGGAGAGCAAGACATTCCCGGCACAATGCCATGGAAAGTGGTCCTGCTGGGTAGCAGCATGTTCTCGGCCATCCCGAGCTTCTTGAGTGTGTCTCTGTACACAATGTTGATGCTGCTGCCGTTGTCAACTAGTACCTTGCTGAATCTGACATTCTTCTGAGCGCCCAAGAAGGTGGGATCCACCACCAAAGCATAGCTACCCGGGTTGGGCATCACCTTAGGATGATCAGCTCTGGACCATGTGATCTCTTGGTTGCACCAGTGCAGGTAGTGGGGCACAGCAGGAATCACAGCATTGACTTCCATTGCACGCCTGTGCAGAGACTGCTTGTCGGAGGGCTCAGAGGTGAAGATCATGTAGCTCTCGTGGTGTTCCTGGTTCTGGTTGCGGTCTCCACCGCCATCGTTGTCGTTGTTGTTGTTACCTTGGTTGTTGTTGTTGTTCCTGTTGTTGTTGCGGGTGTAGAAGTTGCGGTTGCGGTTGTTGTTGTTGTTGCGGTAGCGGTCGTTGTTGAAGTTGCGGTTGGCTCCTAAAGCCACCTGGTTCACGTTCTCTCTTCTCGGGAAGACTGCAGGCCGAGGAGCGGGTGCCCGAGCTGGCTGCACACTGGCATTCGCAGCTGGCAGAGGAGGAGGAGGGGGCAAGCCCTCATTCTTGATCTGTTCCCACCAACTGCATTGCCGAGTAGTGTGGTTGGATGGCCTGGCAGGATGCCGAGTATGGAAGCTGCATGGCCCATCCCTCATGCTGCCAAAGACAAAGTTCGGAGCAGGATCCGGGTTGCCGCTACCCTGCTGGGGAGCATTGTACAGCTTCTTGATGCCTTGGCCCTGATTCTGGTTTTGCCCGTACTGGGCTCCAGCAGTTTTCTGCCTTTGGCTACTCCCAGCAGCCATAGTCACAGCATTCACCTCATCGGGATCATACCGAGTATCAATCCGGTCACCTCTGCGCTTGTTGCAGAAATCATTGCGCTTGTTGCCATTGTAGTTCCTTCTCGGCTCGGGGGAGTCCATCAGAGGCTGAGTTGGGTCGTCGAGTGCATACATGTCCGCGATCTTGATGGTCTCAGCGAGAGTACTCGGCATCTCGCGCTGCAGCTTCTGCCACAACATGCTGCCATGCCTGCAACCCTGCGCAAACCAAGTTATGGCCTGGGCCTCATTCACACCTTCACAAGTGTTCCTCAAGGTGCTCCACCGAGTAAGATACTCACGATCGGTCTCGTCTTCCCGCTGCTTGCACGCGGACAACTGCTGCGGCCTATTCGGCCTCTTGTAAGTGCTGATGAAGTTGCTGATGAAGGCCTCCGAGAAGTCCAGCCAGCAATTGATGCTATCCTTGGGCAGGTTGTTGAGCCAAGTCCGAGCTGGACCCTCAAGCATTTGCGGAACATACCGCACAGCCCATCTCCGGTTGCCGCCTGCAATGTGCACGGCCGTGACATAGTCACTCAACCAGTCCTCCGGCTTGGTGCTGCCATTGTAACACTTGGTCCCCCTGGCCAGCTGGAAGTGGTTCACTGATGGCTCGTTCATGATGCGAGGGCCAAAGCACTCTGGGCCAGGCGGCCCCCTGTTCTCGAGTTGGCGGACAGGCTGATCCTATCCAGCTTGAACCTGGCATCACTGGGCTCCAACATGCGCTCACCCAGGCGATCAACAACATTCCTGGGGTCAGCATAGCCGGCTAGCCCCATCGCCGAGTAGCCATCATCATGCCTGTTCTCCTGCACAACAGCGGGTTGCACCACAGGGTTGGCTGCTGGCGCAGCCGCACGCGGCTGTGCTGCAGCAGGATGCTGCGTCCTCTGCCGAGTAGGCTGAGCAGCAGGACACCGAGAAGGCCCCGCGTTGTCTCCGTCATTCCCCTTGCTCTGAGCTTTATGGGCTCTGAGAACCGGGTCGTACACCTGCATCTGTCTACTCTTCCCAGAGCGTACACTCTGGTCCCTCTCGCGGCTGGGATGCGGCGATGAGGCCTGATCCGTAGACCTGACCGCATGCGAGTGCACAACCTGAGAAGCACCGGCACCCGGATTGGCTTTCCGGAACTCCTCATTCTGCCTAGCAGCCTCTAGCACTAGCTCATTGAGCCTCTCTTGCTGCCTAGCGCGCGCGTCGCCCGCTAGGTTTGGCAACTCAGCAGCTACAGCCTCAGCATCTCTAAGTGTTTTGGCGGGGGTGCTGTATCTGGACCTGGTAGTGGTGTTTGTGGTGGCAGATTGGCTAGGAGCCTCTACAACTGTCGCCATCTCGACGCCTAAGTTGCGACGCGTAGCGCCTACTTTGCTAGAACTTCCTAACAACAGGAGTAAAGCCGTGGGCCTTGTTGTACTCGTTCTAGTCTAGGCTAAGCTCGAGCCTAACCTTCTCAAGCTCCACGTGCTCAGCGAGCAGCTCCTGGCGCTGCCGGTCGAGCTGCGCCCTCATGGTCAAGAGCTCGAGCTCGGTGGGAGGCGGCATGCCCATCCGCGCAGCGGATGCCGGTATCGTTGGTGTAGTGCAGAGAGGGATGTTGGAATCCTTCTCGTAGGGCTTGTGGGTCCTCCCGCCAGCACTTGGGCCAGCGAGATCCTCGATGACCTCCGCGGCAACAGCCGCGCCCTTCCCGACATTGGTAGCCAGGCCGGTCATCATCACCTCCACGCTGTCCGCGGAGCAGCCCACCGGCCTTCCGCGGGCAGCGAGCACGGCAGGAGGATCTTCCGCGACCAGCACCTCCTCTGGAAACTCGCGGACGACGGCGGTGGCGACGTAGACGAGGTGCGAGCCGAAGGAGAGCACCGAGCAGCCTGCCGGAATGGGCCTCCCGCCGAAATCTCCGGCGTTGTCGGTGACGAAGTCGAAGGAGCCGAATCTGTGGACAAGGCCACAGACCACACGCTCCCCAGTAGCAGAAACGAGTCCCGTCCGAACATGGACTCCAGCCAGCGCCTCTGTCTGCCCCACGGTGGGCGCCAACTGTCGTGGTGGTATCATGGCAGATGCCATGGGATGGCTAAAGTTGGGGCCGATGGACGTTGGAGGTGCTCGGGGAGGGATCACACGGCGAGTAGCCGCGTGTGGTAGATCACAAACACTGCAAACAACAAGATCTTACCCAGGTTCAGGGCCCTCGTGTGGAGGTAACACCCCTGCCTCTCTCTTTATATGGTGTTTACCGAGTAGCCACAGTATAGTTCAGACCTTCAGCCGAGTAGCCACTCTACGCTCAAGTTCTCTCTAAGTGTTGCCTCCAGTGTTCTCTCTGGAATGCGCAGCGAATGGTTCCGAACCACTCACAGGAGGAGGCAGGGCACCTTATATACTGGTGCCCAACCGGATAGAATAATACTAAAAGGTACAACTCGATGGAACAGGAGCACTGCAGAACCGCGCACGCCTCCGGGTTCCCGATGACGCTTGCCCCGTAAGTCGTCGCGCCGTTCGGAGATGGGACCTGTCCACCCTTGTCAGTGAGATAGGGTAGGCCCCTAGCCCTGTTCTGTCCCCTCTGTCAGTGACAGGACTAGACAGGCGCCTACCGCACTGTAGCCACGCCGGAGCACGGATAATCACGCACTTCGTAAGTTGAACCGCACGCCGTACGGACGCAGGATACGCGGGATCCTTTGTCAGAATGGCTCCATTGACTTCTGGCCCGAGTAGGATACCACTCCCTCTACTCGGACCAACTCCTCTACTCGGAAGAACATAACTTCCTTGATTCTTCCTCCTGGCCATTGTTGGCTACGACCGGATAGCAGTCTACCGGGTAGCAAGTACTGGGTAGCCAGCCTACTCAGTCAAACAACTCCTTTCATCTTGCCTTTAGCACCGGCCTTACCCCTACTCGGGGGTAACCCCCCGACAGGAATCTAGGGTTCCGCCCGAACCGCCTCGGAGAAACGACGCCGGGCTCTCTACTAGTGTGATTTAAATCACGCTAGTCAAGTTTTTGGCGAAAGAACGAGCCCGCACTGTTTTTTTTTAGAAAAGATAAAACTAGTTAAGATTATTTCTGCCTTTTGGACTTTAACTTATAAGCCACAAATGCATCTAAATAACTTTTATCTTACGCCATCATACAACAATATCCAATAAAAAATCAAAAATCAAGAAATAAAGACCTATTTAGGTTTTTTTTTTGGCTTATAAGCCAAGTCCAGTAAGTCAAAACTAAGCCTAACCAAACAGCCCAGCGGCATCCTAGGAGGAGAGCAAGAAATAGAACGTTTACTAGTATTCAAGAATTTTTCATATAACATAAGGGAAAACTGTATATTTCATAAAACAACGCTGGTCCTTGCAGATACGACACGACATCTTTACTTTGTTGGAAGCGTTACACATGTATTTTTGTATTACGCACATGTTCCCTTCCTATTGAAATATAAAATATTTTGATATTTCATAGACAACACGTACCTAGACATGTTTTCGTGTAAGATGCAGATGAACTACACACTAAAACATGCCTAGATATGATACACTAAAACTTGTCTAGGTACGTGTTGTTTAGAAGATGCTAAAACATCTTATATTTTTATATAGAGAGAGTATTTGTTTTATCCTATGTACTCTCTCCATTTTGAATTATAGTTTTAGTTTTTTTCTAAACTGCATGTGTCTATACGTATTTCACTGTGTCTATGCACTCGTTTCATTTTATGTAGTCCACTACAATATCCAAAACATTATATAATTTGGAACAAATTGAAACCCCATCAAAATACATGATGTTCTAAACATAAATACATTCCTAAAGGTATAATTTTGACCATTTCCTTTGTTGACGATTATGTTAGTAATAAAATTTGAACATTCCTAAATACATCCTATCTCACTATTGAGAGTTCGTACTAGGCGGTACAAACCACCTACGATAGTAGAGGCAAACTTTTAATTGGGTATGATTGATGTAGGGACCAATCCTGTTTCTATTGGTGTATGGGGATGACTAACATGTTTAAATGATGTCATCACATGAAACTGTCATTATAATCCAAGTAAAAGTTAACATGCATGTACGATTATATATATTTCTTCTATGAGATATGTCGGACCAATCCTGTTTCTATTGGTGTATGGGGATGACTAACATGTTTAAATGAGACATCACATGAAACTGTCATTATAATCCAAATAAAAGTTAGCATGCATGTACGATTATATATATTTCTTGTATGAGATATGTCTAAATGCAGCTAGGACGATATATCAATAGTGATATATCTAGCTATACTTAGGAAGATGTATGGGTCATAAGCTATCTATATACGGTTATGATATGTTTAGGTATAACTCATAGGATGTAACATGTGATGTATGTTTAGGTATAATTATAATGATCAAACATATTCTAATTTTTTATGTATAGTTATATAGATCTAATGTATGTGACATGTTTTGGTATGGGTATGTTGATCTAACCGTTGTGATCTACTAGTAAAGAGATGGTGAAAGTGCATTCTCGATATCTCACTGTTTTGTGTGTTTGTTAACAACATAAAGAAGTTGCTAACCGTATGTGCCATTTTGTTAAAAGGTTGGTCTTAAATCAGCACGTATACGGTGTCAAAGAAATGGTGAAGAATTCGAAGATCAATGGAACTTTTCTGGCCTTTAACAGAGTTTCAAAGGAAAGGCCGGAAAATTCCGGGCATCCGGAATGGTTCCGGATTATTCCGGCCACTATGGGAAATTGCTCTGTTGCAATCCGGAATATTCCAGAAGATTCCGGCAGCCGGAATTTTCCGGGGCCATTCCGGCCACAACGGAGAATTGTTCTGTTGGCATCCGGAATATTCCGGGGACCATTCCGGCCACAACGGCGAATTTCTCGGGTGGCATCCGGATTGCTCCGGAATATTCCGGGGGTCCGGAAAATTCCGGATCATTCCGGGCTGGTCGAAATCTGGCCCAAAAACGGCTAGTTTTCTTGGAGGCTATAAATAGAGCTTCACTTCTCTCTCCAAGGGTTAGCTCTTCTCAGCATTGAAGACACCATTAATGGAGCTCACCCACTAGCAAGATCTCCCTCCTCCTCCACCCAAACTCGTTGATTCTTTGAGGATTGAAGGAGGACCACCGGATCTACATCTTCACCAACCCGTTCTTCATTTCCCCCTCTCTAGCTCGAGGGATCTTGCCTAGGGTTTCCTCTTGTGGAGAACCTAGGCTTCTTGTTTCTTGTTGGTGATTCAAGAAGAGTTGGGAGCCCTCAATTAAGTTGTGGGTGTGTGCCCCAAGTTGTTTGTAAAGGATTTGATCCCCGCCTCAAAGGGGTTCTATAGTGGAAGGTGAACTAGGCCTTTGTGGCGAAGTTCATCGGAGAATAGGGTGAAGCCTTAGTGGCGTTGAGTAGGCCTTTGTGGCGAGCTCACACCTCTCCAACGAGACGTACTACCCTAAAAAGGAGGAACTCGGAAATACATCGTGTCTCCGTGTGCTTCCATCGGTTACCTCGTTCCTCCCTCTCTTTACTTACTTGTACTTGTTGCATTGATTGCTTGTATTGTCATATAGGTAAATTCATCACTAGTTGCACTATCTAGAGAATTTACCTTTCTTGTCAAGCCTAAATTTGAGAAAAATTAAAATTTGTCGTAGCACCTATTCACCCCCCCCTCTAGGTGCCTATACTTCACTTTCAGATGGTTCACCATATTGCCTTTTAGTGCAATTTTCTCGCAAATATTTCAACTGCATGTCGTAGATGGTGGCATGATGTTGTGTTTCTTTGGCCCTGCTACGCCTTGATGGTGCGTTGGGAATCCAAAGAGGAGGGTGTGATGAGTGTAGCGGTAAGAACTTCCCTCAGTTAAGAACCAAGGTTATCAATCCAGTAGGAGAAAGAGGATCACTACAAGAAATATGTTGATACATGACCATTTTATAATGACCGTGGATGAATTGGTCATGTTTCTATGACCATTTAAAATCAGTTGGTCGTTAGCTGTTTGGAAGGGTCCAAATCTGAAAACATAACGACTATTTGATGAAAAAAGTCATGATTTCATTAGATGAATTGGTCATAGGCCGACAACATTTTGATCCATTCCACCACCTCATCATTTTTGATGATGTGTCGTCCTAGTTGTCTAATTTTTGCTTATGTGTCGCTGAGCTGTCAATTTCGCTGACCAATAGTCCATTGGGTGGCATGCTGAGTTGTCAATTTCGCTGACATCACCTCACCACGCAAGGGTTGTACCTCACCACGCACAACACGCACGCAGCACCTCACCACGCGCACCGCACCTCACCATGCAGCACCTCACCTGGCGCACCGCACGCGCCGCACCCACCCACGCGCACCGCACCGCACCGCACCTAACAGAAAATAGGGAAGAAAAGGGGCGACGGGGAGAGGGATCGAACCGGCTACCTCTCGCAACCTATCCATCGACGCAACCAGTAGGCCACAACCAACCTCGTGATACAAGCAGGAGATTTACTCCATTTGTCCACATACGAACCATCCGCACTAGGTTGCTGGGCTGCGCGGGCTGCGCTAAGAGAGATCAGCCAGGCTGATGGCCTGGGCCGGGAACGCAGCTGGGCTGGGCCGGCCGGCTTGGCAGGTTTGTTTTCTTTTTTATCTTCTTTAATAAATTTTTTTTTACTCCAATTTCAACCAAATAACTTTTGATTTTTTAAAACAAAATATGTATTCTGCTATTGTAGACTATTAGGAACAATATTTAGTCAATAAAAATACAAAATACCCCTAAGCTTTATATATTGCTTCATATAGGGTTGTGAAGATTCTTAAATAAAATATTGGATTACTCTTTTAAATTCAAATGCGAGATAAAAATTGTAGGGTTTTCAAATTATGCCATGATTAAATTAAAACATACACTTTTAAAACTTGGTTTTTGATCTATTTATTTTTGCAAAAATCATGTGGTGACAATATTTTGCAAAAATGATTTCGGAAAACGGTCAAAACGGGGTACATGACCGTTCGTATCTAGGCGGTGAATCTTGATGAACTATTGGTGTATCTATGTTAAAATATGTACTTGGGTACCTAAAAATGATTTTTTTCAAAAAATAAAGAGAAAACTACGAGGCACCTGTAGTTCAAATTTGGCCCGGTTTCAACGGAATCGGCTGAAATTTGTCTTTTTCAAAGGAGGTGTATTTTGAGTTATTGAGAGGTAGTAAGTTTGTTATTTTTAGATAAAATATGACATAATATATTTATAATTTTACTTTGTACATTTTTGCAACATATTTTGTGTATGTGCTTCACAAAACAACCCGGTTTTGACACTCCGGAAAGGGAAAATGGTATTTTTATTCAACGAAAAATAAAACTTTCTTCGTGAACATTGTTAGCTGTACCAATATGCATCTTTGTGTGGAATATGGTCACATTTAAAAAAACTATGCCATGGATGTGGCCAAAACATCCGTCATTTGGTTCGAAAGCCATGAATCTTCGTACGAGATAGCTCATTTCTGTGAACACATTTTCCACCAAATTGTCGCCTTCCAAGTTTATTATTTTTGGTGGATACTAGGACATATATAACAACACCGCGTGAAGATCTTGCATAGTTTCGAGTTTTTTTGAATTTTCTGGAATTTTCAAAGCCGGTTTCGGAAAATGGTCAAAACGGGGGACATGACCGTTCGTACCTAGGTGGTGAATCTTGATGAACTTTTGGTATATCTATATTGAAATAGGTACTTGGATACCTAAAAATGATTTTTCCAAAAAATAAAGAGAAAACTACGAGGCAGCTGTAGTTCAAATTTGGCCCGGTTTCAGCTGAATCGGCAGAAATTTGTCTTTTTCAAAAGAGGTGTATTTTGAGCTATTGATAGGTAGTAAGTTTGTTATTTGTATATCAAAGATGACATAACATATTTAGAATTTTACTTTGTATATTTTTGCAACATATTTTGTGTATGTGCTTCACAAAACAACCCGGTTTTGACACTCCGGAAAGGGAAAATGGTATTTTTATTCAACGAAAAATAAAACTTTCTTCGTGAACATTGTTAGTTGTACCAATATGCATATTTGTGTGGAATATGGTCACATTTAAACAAACTATGCCATGGATGTGGCCAAAACATCCGTCATTTGGTCCGAAAGCCATGAATCTTCGTACGAGATAGCTCATTTATGTGAACACCTTTTCAACCCAATTGTCGTATTCTAGGTTTATTATTTTTGGTGGATACTAGGACATATATTACAACACCACGCGAAGATCTTGCATCGTTTCGAGTTTTTTTTGAATTTTCTGGAATTTTCAAAGCTGGTTTTGGGAAACGGTCAAAACGGGGGACATGACCGTTCGTACCTAGGTGGTGAATCTTGATGAACTCTTGGTGTATCTATGTTTAAATAGGTACTTGGCTACCTAAAAATGATTTTTCCAAAAAATAAAGAGAAAACTACGAGGCACCTGTAGTTCAAATTTGGCCCGGTTTCAGCTGAATCGGCAAAAATTTGTCTTTTTCAAATGAGGTTTATTTTGAGCTATTGAGAGGTAGTAAGTTTGTTATTTGTGGATAAAACATGACATAATATATTTAGAATTTTACTTTGTACATTTTTGAAACATATTTTGTGTATGTGCTTCACAAAACAACCCGGTTTTGACACTCCGGAAAGGGAAAATGGTATTTTTATTCAACGAAAAATAAAACTTTCTTCGTGAACATTGTTAGTTGTACCAATATGCATCTTTGTGTGAAATTTGGTCACATTTAAACAAACTATGCCATGGATGTGGCCAAAACATCCGTCATTTGGCCCGAAAGTCATGAATCTTCGTACGAGATAACTCATTTTTGTGAACACATTTTCCACCAAATTGTCGCATTCCAAGTTTATTATATTTGGTGTATACTAGGACATATATAACAACATTACGCGAAGATCTTGCATCGTTTCGAGTTTTTTTGAATTTTCTGGAATTTTCAA